>CM069864.1:72446075-73046075 GCA_036172795.1 Pelodytes ibericus | reverse complement strand
CTCACCACAACAGGCTCAGCATGAAACATCCAAGTTCTTTTAATTTCCAGATTAAATTGACCTTAACTATTTCACTCCCAAATTAACTAAATTACATTGGCGATTGCCTTGGTCTTCACCAAAAAGTGCCTATTTGAAAATGTTTTCTACAATGTTTACTTTGTGTAAGTTATAGGTGAGTCCATGGGCGTAGGATGCGGGGGGGATGGGGGGGACGGATCCCCCCCAGAAAAAAAAATGTGGGGGGGACAGGTAGGGTGAAATCCCCCCCAGCATACTCAGGGCCGTCTTTAACGCGGGGCAAACGGTGCAGCTGCCCTGGGCCCAGTTACTCCTGGGGGGCCCCAAGGCAGCTGTCCCGTGGGCCCCCAGCCCCTGCTTGCCGCGTTCACAGCGCATTGCGCTTGTGAATGCTTTTTTCCGGCAAGCCGCATCCAATGGATGCGACGGCCCAAAAAAAAAAAAACCTGACGCCGGATGTGACGTCGCGTCACATCCGGTGACTGTTTCCCTCCTCCGTGCAAGAGGGAAGACTGCACGGAGGAGACATCCGGCGGGGGACACGGAGCAGGTTCATGTAAGTACTTGGGAAGGGGGGGGGGGGGTAGCTTGGCGGGGGGCTGACTGGCACAGTATTACAGGCATCTGACTGGCACACTATTACTGGGCTCTGACTGGCACAATATCACAGACATCTGACTGGCACAATATTACAGGCATCTGACTGGCACAATATTCCTGTGCTCTGACTGGCACAATATTACAGGCATCTGACTGGCACAATATTACAGGCATCTGACTGGCACAATATTACAGGCATCTGACTGGCACAATATTACAGGCATCTGACTGGCACAATATTACAGGCATCTGACTGGCATAATATTACAGGCATCTGACTGGCACAATATTACAGGCATCTGACTGGCATAATATTACAGGCATCTGACTGGCACAATATTCCTGGGCTCTGACTGGCACAATATTACAGGCATCTGACTGGCATAATAATACAGGCATCTGACTGGCATAATATTACAGGCATCTGACTGGCACAATATTCCTGGGCTCTGACTGGCATAATATTACAGGCATCTGACTGGCACACTATTACAGGCATCTGACTGGCATAATATTACAGGCATCTGACTGGCACAATATTACAGGCATCTGACTGGCATAATATTACAGGCATCTGACTGGCACAATATTACAGGCATCTGACTGGCACAATATTCCTGGGCTCTGACTGGCACAATATTCCTGGTATCTGACTGGCACAATATTCCTGGGCTCTGACTGGCACAATATTACTGGGCTCTGAATGGCACTATTACAGGCATCTGACTGGCACAATATTACTGGGCTCTGAATGGCACAATATTACTGGGCTCTGACTGGCACAATAATACTGCGCTCTGAATGGCACAATATTACTGGCATCTGAAAGGCACAATATTACTGGCATCTGAATGGCACAACAATTATGGCATATGTGTGTGTGTGGGGGGTGGTAACATCGCGATGGATGGCGGGATTGCATGCAGGAGAGGGGGCAGGGTCCAGGGGGCCCAAGCAAATGCTTGCCCAGGGTCCAATCACTATTAAAGACGGCCCTGAGTATACTTGCCAACCCGGGACAGTCCTGCAACGTTTTCGATCCTGGGACTGTCCCGTGAGCATCAGCTCTGCAGCGATCACGGTCACCTGATCACGTGACTTCAATGCACAACGGCTTGTGCGCGTCCTCCACAAGTCACACAGCCCCACACTGGGAGGAACGAGGTAGGAACAGTGACTGTGTCACTGCCAATAATGTACCGTTTTTCTTTTTATCATGGCAGCTTCGGAACGTGATTGATTATTGCAGCTCTTAGGGGCATTTAAAAAATGTCTCTTAGAGCTGCAATAATCAATGACTTCCGAAGCTGCCATAATAACATGTCTCTTAAATCTGCCAATGACTTCTACAAATGATGAGATGATCAAAAAATGAGGGCAAAAAAAACCCCTGGCAAATGAATGCGGGCAACAAAAAACCTGGCAAATGAATGTGGGCAAAAAAAAAAACCCTGGCAAATGAATGTGGGCAAACAAAACCCTGGCAAATGAATGTGGGCAAACAAAACCCTGGCAAATGAATGTGGGCAAAAAAAACCCTGGCAAATAAATGTGGGCAAAATAAAACTGACAAATGAATGGGCAAAATAATGTAATTAATAAGTAATGATGGTCTGTGCCTTTGTAAGAGGCACAGACAAACCTGGAACGGAAATGCCCACCTTCCCTGCAATGAGATATAGCTTTGATCCCTGCTATTGATCTACATTTTTTAAAAATGTCTTTTTTAAGATAAAAAAAACTGCTCACTTGAATGTGTGTATGTATGAGTGTATGTGACAGACTGTGTGTATGTATGAGTATATGTGATAGACTGTATGTATGTATGAGTGTATGTGACAGACTATGGATGTATGTATGTATGAGTGTATGTGACAGACTGTATGAGGGAGTGTGACAGACTGTATGAGTGTGTGTGACTGACTGTGTGAGTTTGTGTGTCTGTGACTGACTGTATGAGTTTGTGTGTCTGTGACTGACTGTATGAGTTTGTGTGTATATGTGACTGACTATGAGTGTGTGTGTCTGTGACAGACTGTATGTATGAGTGTATGTGAAAGACCATGTATGAGTTTGTGTGTCTATGTGACTGACTCTGAGTGTATGTGTCTATGTTACAGACTGTATCTATGAGTGTGTGTCTGACAGACTGCATGAATGTATGAGTGTGTGTCTGCGACAGACTGTATGTATGTATGTATGTATGTATGTATGTATGTATGAGTGTGTCTGTGAACGACTGTATGTATGAGTGTGTGTGTGTCTGACAGACTGTATGAATGTGTGAGTGTGTGCCTGGCAGACTGTATGTATGTATGAATGTATGAGTGTGTGTCTATGTGACAGTATGTATAAGTGTGACAGGCTGTATGTATGAGTATATGTGTCTATGTGACTGACTGTATATGACTCCATGTGATTGTGTGTATGTGCTGTTGTCTGGCTCCTAGATTTTTTTCCTGGCTCCTAAAACTTAGTTAAGGTTGTCAAGCCCTGGTATAAATGTTACTAGTTATATACATATATTTGGGGTCCACCTTAAGCTTTTGGAAATGCTGGAAATATTTAATATTTTACAGTTTATTTTCTGGTCAGAAATGTAATGTTTGTTTGCTGAGAGGGTAGTGGATGCATGGAATAGTCTTCCAGTAGAAGTGGTAGAGGTTAATGCAGTGAAGGAGTTTAAGCATGCATGGGATAGGTATAAGGCTATCCTAGATATAAGATAAGGTCAGGGACTAATGAAAGTATTACTTTACTGAGAGGGTAGTGGATACATGGAATGGCATTCCAGCAGAAGTGGTAGGTTCATACTGATGTATGTTTTATGGTGTACACACAGCTCACTGACTATATTTCATGTAACAGTGATAAAATGCACCTGCCTGATGTAGATGTTGTGCTGTGAATGTATCTGTTGTATACCAAGGATCCTGGTAATGTTGGTGGGAACTTGGTGATATAATATACACTGTGACAAGCTTTATTTTTACTGCTGCTATACCCGGAGAGCAAAAATGCTGTCCCCCCCAGATTTTTTGGGGTTCCTACACCCATGGCTGTGTCAAATAACAATGAAGACACATTTGCAGAAAGGGATGATAATTAGACATGTGCAAAATGAAAATTTTCGTTTCGTTTTCGTTGATTCGGACGAAAATGATATTTATTTCATCTAAAACGAATTTTGTTCATTACTACATTTGTTTCGAATGAAATTCGTTCATCATTTTCGTTTCGTTACATTTGTTTCGTTTGACTCTGTCTCTGTGTAGAGAAAGCCAATAGTACTATTACATGCATAGCAAATGACGAAAGTCTATAAACCGAACGCTAGGTTTATAGGCTTTCGGTTTATGGTATACATGTAATCCTATTGCTATTCTATAAGCTGAAAGTCTATAAACCGAAGGTCGTTCAGTTTATAGACTTTCGGTTTATAGAGCAGCAATAGCATTACATGTATTCTATAAGCCGAAAGTCTATAAACCGAACGTTCGGTTTATAGACTTTCGGCTTATGGAGTACATGGAATACTATTGGCTTTGTATAAACTGAACTAGAGTGCCCATTCATAAGAAATTCTTATGAATGGGGAATCTAGTTCGGTTTATACAAAGCCAATAGCATTACTCCATAAGCCGAAAGTCTATAAACCGAATGACCTTCGGTTTATAGACTTTCTGCTTATGGAGTAATGCTATTGGCTTTGTATAAACCGAACTGGAGTCCCCATTCATACGAATAGGTCAATTGACCTATTCGTATGAATGGGGACTCTATTTCGGTTTATAGAATCTAGACAATCTAGAATATAGACGTTGTTCGGCTTATAGAACAGCAATAGCATTACATGTATTCTATAAACCGAACGTCGTTCGGTTTATAGACTTTCGGCTTATGGAATACTATTGGCTTTCTATTAACCGAACTAGAGTCCCCATTCATAAGAAATTCTCCATTCGGTTTCTAGACTTTCGGCTTATAGAACAGCAATAGCATTACATATATTCTATAAGCCGAACGTCGTTCAGTTTAAAGACTTTCGGCTTATAGAATACTATTGGCTTTCTATAAACCGAACTAGAGTCCCCATTCATACAAATAGGTCAATTGACCTATTCGTATGAATGGGGACTCTATTTCGGTTTATAGAAAGCCAATAGCATTACATGCATTCCATAAACCGAAAGTCGTTCATGTCGGTTTATGGAATGGAATGTAATGCTATTGGACTCTATTTCGGTATAGAATTCTTTAGAATGCCAATAGCACGAATGGACGAATGAACGAATGATTTTTGTTTATTAATAATTCGTTCATTCGGCTTTCGTTAGTTAACATTTTCGTTATTCGTTTTTCGGACGAATGGACGAAAATGATATTTTCGGACGAAAATGCATTCGTCCGAAAACGTCTAATGAAAATTCCCCAGCAATAGTTATGAATTGTCACAAGTAAAGCCTAGCTATAAGAAAAGTTAGTAATAAACATTGGCAAATTGTTGAGAAACTTTATACTATCAAAGTAATTTATTGTTTATAATTTAACAAATAATTTCAATTAAAAAAGTATAAATAATTTTCATCCTGAATTTGGATTCTTGCATACCTGTAAGGGTTAAAAAAATAAGCGTTTAAATGCAAAATTATAAATAATGTGTGGAAATTCTTCATCAGTGAAAATTTAAAAAAAAAAAGAAGTGAGGTGGAAAGCTGTTAAAACCACCAAAAGGGCTGTCCCCAAGTAAGGTAAAATTGAAACAAATCGGTGATAAAGCTAAAAAGGAAATGATAAAGGGCTAAGAGATCATAATTGCATTAATACAAAAACACAATGTTAATTGAGGTATATAAATAAAATAATACGTAACATATGTTGTAAAAAAGCTGCTAAAAGAACACCTGATGCGTTCTCGTATTGTAATTTATCAGACCATGTGGGTGGTCTGAGTGAATGAAAAATATTCTTTCTTAAATTTATATTTTTTTGTTAACGTAATTTCTCGACAGGAAAAGGTATGCTGGATCTTTCATTTAAAACCATTGGACCAAAATGGGTCAAATTTCACATTCATTTGTGTAGGACAATGTTTATGTAGCCTGGATAATTAACCCTTTAAGGACCAGGGATTTTCCAAGGCCAAGGACCAGAGCGTTTTTCAATTTTTAATATGCGGCTTTTGAAACATAATTTTCCTCTCTCTCATTTAACGCACCCATACAAGTTATATGTTGTTTTTTAAAGGACAGTTAGAGCTTTCTTTTTATACCCTACACATAAAAATTATTTATATTTTAGTATTAAAAGTTTTTCCCCATTATTTTCCCAATAATAAGCTACACAACTAGTGCAACACTAACCCACTTATCCCCACTAATTAACTAACTAATAAAAAAGAAAAATATTGGTTCCCAAACCCCCCTAAAAAAAAAAAGACATAAAAAAAAACTCTGAAGAGTGCGATGTCAGATCCATAAAAATCACGCAACAGGCATGCAGGGGTTACATTTTATTAAATAAATATATTAAAATTCCCTTTATTTATTAAAAAAACTTTATAGATTGCAAAAATAAAAAAAATTGTAAAAAAAATAAAAATAAATGAGGGCCATAAAGTGGAAGGAAACTGATCACAGTTACAAACTGTGATCAGCATTGAAAGGGTTAATCCCCCCCCCCCCTCTCATACAACGTTTTTTATTTATTTATTTTTATTTACAGGTCACTCTCTGTGCTTCACTATAAGAACGTGAAGCACAGGGAGTGAATTAGAGGCAAAGTCAGTGTGTGAACACATTGACTTTGCATCTAATTTGCATGTTATCACGGTGATCACTCGATCACCGCGATAACATGCCTGGAAATCCACCGATCGGGTCCAGGAGCTTTGCCTCTGGTGCGAGACTTAGTCCTGGACCCGTTGCAGACTGGCTGGCGGTGCGCACGGAGCGCACCGCCGGCTAGACTGCATGACAAGTCAACTCGTCATAAAGTCGCTAATGCTGCGGCTCTTATGACGAGTTAATTAGTCATAAGGTCGCGAAGGGGTTAATGCAGTGCTTGGTGCACAAAAGGTCATTTTAGTTGTGATTCGGCATGTCTGAAGGATGACTTTTTAATTCCAGGACACAGATAGGTTGATGGATAGGTTGGACAGAAATGAGGGGTTAGAAAGTGCTTAAGGGATATGGCTTAGCACATTAGTTGTATGTCGCAAAAAACAAAATTAAATATCTAGCTCATTCTCTGGTTACAGGTAAGATGATAGTAAGAGTAAGGTGGGGGTGTTGGAAAAGGCTAATGACCATTGCAGTAACTTCTGAGAAATAAAAACGCCCCTGATTGCATCAATTTGGACACAAATCAGAACGAAGAGTGGAATTTTTATTCTCATACGCAATAAACAACATGAATAATTTGGTATAATACAACGTTAGCGTAGCACTGGTGGATGCACGTCAAAGAGAGGCTTGAGGTTTTATGAGAGTGATGATATTAAGAGCCATTCATTATTTACTTTTATCTAATATAGACAATTGCTATTGATTAAAAGTATTATTGAAACCAGATGGGTTAAATGTAAAATGATGGATGCATATTCTTTTAGAACAAATTTGTTTTTAGAACTGTGTTTGTGATACTGATTATTTACGAGTATTTAAAATTTATATATGCATGGTTATTTGGAAGGTTCAGCACAGAAAGGGTTAATACACTCAAATAAGGACTGATAATGCATTATACAATAAAAGTGAAGGAGGATGACACCCGTATGTCAGTGAAATGATTAAGCAGCAGTGACCTCAATGAGAGCCATTATTAGACCCAAGGATATCAGGCTAATAAGTGTGACAATAAAAATTCTATTCTTCTCTCTGATTTGTGAGCAAATGATATATTAAAGTATAGTATAGGAGCACAACCCTCACATTTTTGTAAATATTTTATTATATCTTTTCATGTGACAACATTGAAGGAATGACACTCTGCTACAATGTAAATTAGTAAGTGTACAGCCTGAATAACAGTGTAAATTTTCTGTCCCCTTAAAATAACTCAGCACACAGCCATTAATGTCTAAACCGTTGGCAACAAAAGTGAGTACACCCCTAAGTGTAATTGTTCAAATTGGGCCCAAAGTGTCAAAATTTTGTGTGGCCACCATTATTTTCCAGCACTGCCTTAACCCTCATGGGCATGGAGTTCACCAGAACTTCACAGGTTGCCACTGGAGTCCTCTTCCACTCCTCCATGATGACATCACAGAGCGGGTGGATGTTAGAGACCTTGCGCTCCCCCATCTTCAGTTAAAGATGCCCCACATATGCTCAATAGGGTTTAGGTCTGGTGACATGCTTGGCCAGTCCATCACCTTTACCTTCAGCTTCTTTAGCAAGGCAGTGGTCGTCTTGGAGGTGTGTTTGAGGTCGTTATCATGTTGGAATACTGAAAAGTATGAATGGGTCTGCACAATTACAAGTATCGGGTGCTACGAGGGAGCGTCATTCACGCCCATAAAGCAAAAAGAAAAGATAGGAGACTCAGAACACCGTTTAAGGTAGTTTAATCCACCAAAAAATAACAACGTTTCAGCCCAGCACTGAGACTTGAAAAAAGCTCAGTGCTGGGCTGAAACTTTTTTATTTTTTGGTGGATTAAACTCCCTTAACCCCTTAAGGACAGAGCCTTTGAAACATTTTTGTCCTTTCTGGACAATGGCTATTTTAACATTTCTGTGCTGTTTGTGTTTAGCAGTAATTTTCTTCTTTGTCACTTGCTGTACCCACACATATTATATATTGTTTTTATCGGGACAAGAAGGGCTTTCTATGGATGCCATATTTTTGATCATATCTTATAATATTATTTAAAAAAATAATAAAATATGGTAAAAAAAAAAAAAAAACCACAAATTTCCTGACTTTTATTTGAAACAACTTCTTCTCATCGACAAAAGCGAACGAAAAAACCTGCTAAATAGATTCTACTATTTCTCCTGAGTACAGGGATACCACCCATGCATAGGTTTGTTGGGTTGTTTGGGGGCTAAAATTTGTGAGGTGCAGTTTTTTGTTTTCCAACTTGAAATTTTTACATGCAGACAGCCTGCACCCATGTCCCATTTGGGACATATTTGAAGCCAGCTAGTGTATTTTACCCCATCAACCCATATCTTTTTTTTAAAGTAGACACCCTAGGCTATCTCAAATGGTGGTATTTTAACACTTTCCATGCACTAATTCTACCACCAGCCTTTGTCAAAGTTTGTGGTAGTAATTTTTTCCACAAACCTTGTACTTCAGACATGAATTCACAGATTTTGGTATGTGTCACTGCCAAATAACACCCCAATAAGTGTTCAGCAACATCTCTTGAGTACAGGGATACCCCCCATGCATAGGTTTGTTGGATTGTTTGGGGGGTAAAAGGCCAATTTGGGAGGTGCAGTTTTTGGTTTTCCAACTTGAAATTTTGACATGCAGACCGCCTGCACCCATGTCCCCTTTGGGACATATTTGAAACCAGCCAGTGTATTTTACCCCATCAACCCATATATTTTTTTAAAGTAGACACCCTACGCTATTTCAAATGGTGGTATTTTAACACTTTCCATGCACTAATTCTACCACCAGCCTTTGTCAAAGATTGTGGTAGTAATTTATGTGTGTTTTTTTTCACAAAAATTGTATTTCAGACATAAATTCACAGATTTTGGTATGTGTCACTGCCAAACAATAACCCAATATGTGTTCAACAACATCTCCTGAGTACAGGGATACCACCCATGCATAGGTTTGTTGGGTTGTTTGGGGGCTAAAAGGCCACATTTTGAAGGTGCATATTTTCAACTTGGAATTTTGACGTGTAGTCAGCCTGAGACCATCTTGCATTTGGGACTTTTTTTTAAAGTATTTTACCCAAAAAAGAATATATTTTGTAAAAGTAGACATCCTAGGCTATTTTAAATGGGGGTATTTTAACACTTTCCATGCACCATGCCTTTGTCAAAGTTTGTGGTAGTAATTTTATTGTGTATTTTTTCCGACATACATTGTACTTTAGACACAAATTCACATATTTCGGTATGTGTCACTGACAAACAATACCACAATATATGTTCAGCAACATCTCCCGAGCACAGGGATACCACCCATGCATAGCTTTGTCAGCTTTGTTGGGGGTTGAAAGGCTACATTTGAGAGGTGCGCTTTTTGATTTTCAAACTTGGAATTTGAACATGTAGAGCAAGGAAGGGGTTAATAGCTCTTATAAGAGCCTTTGTAGTACAGTACAAAAAAATTAACCCCTAAAAATGCACAGACAAGAAAAAATGTTCTGCTGTGCAGTGATCAGTGGCAGGGAAGGGGTTAATACACAGGCTACACTATACAAAGGGTATGGCTTTTATAAAAGCCCTTGGGACTCACAATTTTTTAACATTTTATTTAATTTATTACAATTAAAAAATTATATTATACAGATCTGTCTCTTTCCCTCACTAAAACTCAAGTGAGGAGAGGGAAGCAGATCCATATGGGTCAGAACAATATTTACCAATATTGATCGAACCAGACGAATGGTGATGCTCATCTGAGAAATCACCAAACCACCTTTGCCACTGATCGGCTGTTACTGATCGCTATACACACGTTCAGACAGCTTCAAAAGGAATACACGTAATCCCCTAGTGGGTATAATTAACCCCTAGCGAGTGTGACAAAAAAAATGCTGATAGCAAAAAAAAATCCTTCTGCGACTAGATTGCTCCATATGCGCTGCTTAGGCAGTGACCATGTGCACTGCTTAGGCAGTGACCATATGTGCTGCTTAGGAAGTGATATACGGCAAGGAAGGGGTTAATAGCTCTTAAAAGAGCCTTTGATATACTGTAATAAATCACAGTAAAAAAAATTAACCCCTAAAAAAATGCACAAATGCACAGCAAAAAATGTGCTGCTGTGTAAGATCACTGCGTACACAGCGATCAATTGCAGGGAAGGGGTTAAATACTGGAAACGGCCTTTATAAAAGCCTTTGGGTCTCAATTCTATTAAATATATTACAATTAAAAACTTACATTATACAGCTCTGTCTGTCTCCCTCACTAAAACTCAAGTGAGAGGGAGGCAGATCTACACGGGTCAGATCAAATATTTACAAATATTGATCTAACCAGACGAATGGTGATGCTTATCTGAGCAAACGCCAACCTGCCTTTGTCACATCAGCTGTTACTGACATGCTATACATGCGCTCAGACAGCTAAAAAGAATTTTTTTGCGTTAAACGTCGTCCCCTAGCGGGTATAATTAACATATGACGGGTGTAATAAAAAAAGTAAAAAATGCTTCTGCAGCAAGATTGCTGCATTTGCGTCAGATCGCTGCTTAGGCAGTGATCTACAGCAAGCAAGGGGTTAATCTCTCTTAAAATAGCTTTTTTTATACTGTAATGAATTACAGTAAAAAAAAATAACCCCTAAAAAATGCACAGACAGCTAAAAATATGCTGCTGTGTATGATCACTGCGTACACAGCGATCAATGGCAGGGAAGGGGTTAAATGGCTTTTATAAAAGCCCTTGGTGTTTAAATTTTTAATAAATATTTTATTTTATTATTTTATTTTTTACTTTATCTGATCTGTCTCTCTCCCTTACTAAAATTAGTAAGGTGAGGGAGGCAGATCAATACTTGTCAAAGGCAATATTTACTAATATTGCCTTTGACTGTATGATAAGTGCTCATCAGAGCACTTACCATACATGCCTGCACACAGATCACACAGATCTGTTGTGCCGGCATCGATTGGCTCCCCCTAGAGCATTGGAAGTGAAATACTTTCACTTCCGATGCTCTTGCCATTAGAAGGGAAGCGCTGCCTGTACAGTCAGCGTTCCCTTCTACTGAGCCGATGGGGTCGCTCAGGAGAGCGACCACCATCGGTTCTGGGGAGCATCATGGTGTTGTTAAGTGCCTCGCTAGCGAGGCACTTTACCAAAACCGGAGATGCTAAGCACATGTGTGCAGCGGGCGCAGCCATTTTTAAATGGCTGCTACGATCACTCCGGGGAGTGATCGTAGCACGCCCCTGCACTTTTTGGGGGTGTTGCACAATGCTGGTCGCTTTCTTTACTCTGTTAAGTGCATGACGTGCCAGGCACGTCACCTATCGGCAAGTCCTCGATTTGCCGTGACGTGCCTGGCACATCATCTGTCGTTAAGGGGTTAAACGGTGTACTAAGTCTCCTATCTTTTCTTTTTGCATGTTGGAAAACTGCCCTGTGGCCCAGTCTCCAAAGGGAGGGGATCATGCTCTGCTTTAGTATATCACAGTACATGTTGGCATTCATAGTTCCTTCAATGAACTGCTTGCAGTGTTGTCAACACAATGTGTAGATCATTTTCAATCATTTTGTATTCTCCACATTCACAGTATAAGCAATGTTTAGGTGATACAGTCCCTTTAACTAACAAAATATTCTATGCTATGATACCTTTTTGCCTGTCCTTTGAAGAACAGTGATGATCACTGAACTAGCTGTAAAGATCCAAGCTTGCTGATAATTAATACCATTTGCAATTCATGTGAAGACATCCTACAATGCTGCATTCTCAATGTTTTGGCCAGGCAGTGTCTGGAACTGTGATGAACAAAGTCCTGATGCTTTCTAAATAAGTATCAATCACTTCAAACACTTGATTTTAAAAAGCATTTGCTTATGCTTCCCCACTGTGCTCTGACTTAAAGTTATCTTTCTGATAAACTTCAATTAAAAAATAAATGCATTTTCTGCTTTTTGTAGAAATGAGTGATGTCTTGACTTTGTCAAATAATTTGTGCAGATAGTGTCATTAATGTCCAAAAAATGCACCGTTAAGGCGCCACTTGCTGGCAAATAATTTACTCCCGTGGATGATGGACTAGTGGGTGCTCGTGCTCCAAAACATGGATTGAGCGGAGGTAATCAGTAAAACAAATGATGGGCACTCCACACTCCATATAATAATAAGATGCTTTTAATAGATGCAAATCCGACAAAGGTACACACAGCGTGCAAGAAAAAGGGACCATGCCTTATGTGTTTCGGGTATTACTACGCTTAATCATAGGCTGTGTTTTTATTGTGCTGTAGAATAGCTGGTTCCTGTTGGTGTTATGGCTCTTTTCCTGAGAAAGCTCTGGCTGGAATGGGTGAGATATAGCCAAAACTAGAAAATCAACTTTGATATAAGTGGAAGTGGGTTCAGCAAATATTTGCTTCTTGTTTTTTTAGAGAATAAAACATGATCTATATATTGTGTTAGCAAAGCATAGATTTTGAGAAAAGGATGATTTAATCTCCTCTATTGATGTCTATGGTGTCTTCTGTTCTCTCAGCACTGACATCCACAGAATGGACTCTGGACCCTATGGTAACCCATTTCCTTAAGGCTGTCTTGAAGATCAAGCATCTTTCTCACTCCTTCACTGGTCCCTGGAATCTTACATTACCTCTAAATGAGAGACACCCATTTCAACCCTTTTATTTGGCTGTTTAAACTGAAAATTCTCCTTCTGCTGGAATTGTCACATTTCCTGGTCACTGCTCTTTATTGCCTTTTGTAAGTTTTATACCTTTTATATATTGTTTTTATTGTTTTTCACTATATATTTATATGTGGATACATATTACTATTTACTGTTTGTATATAATGTGGCTTATTATGTGCCCTTCATTTTAGTATTCGTGATTTATTGTGTATTTTATACTATTTGAATGTTATTTTTCTATTTATTTTATTAGGTGTGCTACTACTTTTTGTGTATTTCTGTTACTATTTGGTAGTTTGGGACTACCTTGTGGTTTGCACCCAACTACAGTGTTATTTTCAGTTGTCCTGCCTCATTCTGTTTTTTCACTTGTTCTTTTCCCTGTTCCAAAGTTTCTTCCAGCGATGATTTCCTTGTTCCACTTTAACCAGGTGATCATTCTGCTACATTTTTTTTCTTATCCCTCCTCTCCTGCTGAAATCCGTTGGCACCACCTGGATGTACTTTGCTGCTTTCGCACATACACAGACTGGACTTTAGAATGGAGGAAGTCTCCTTAGTTGTTCATTCTAACATTTGATGTAAGGCTATGGGAGGCTCCTTCAGTGTCAAATCTCTCTAAAACAATTATAGACAATCTGCTAGCTAAGTCAGCTTTTTTCCGATTGAGCTAATGCGTGCAACTCCTTTTCCAACTCCAGTCAGTTACCGTAGTGGATCCACTGGGTACATAAATATAGCAGATTATGATTCAGATACAAAATTAAAACAGAGAGTGTAGAAAAAGGAAAAACATAAACATATTATGATCAGGTCATTACTTATCAGAGATAATAATCTTGAAATTTATGCTTGATTATTCTCAAGTTAGCTTTCTCTTAAATCTATGTGTATAAGTCTCACAGGAAACCGCAAACAAGTCAATATTATTTATGCCAGAGAGCTACAGAAATGGAGCACAACATGGATTGGTTGCTAGAGACAGCTACATCTCACTGATAGGCTGCACTAACCAAGCAACAAAATTATTATTTATGAACTATAACAACAATGGCTAACCTACAGCTAATCTATGGCACAGCTGGTACGCAGAGGACTTCCATTGGAGTATGTGACACCATAGGCCATTGTCCCCTGTTGTTCTCTAGTTTGAAAGCCGGGAACCATGCTAATGTAGAACTGCACACTATGGGTAATTACAATTAGGAAAACTGAGATATTGGGGCTCCATCCCACTCAAGCTTTATTGAGTATTTTTATACATTTTCTGAAAAACACTTTTCATAGAAGTAAAATATTGAATGCAATCAGTGTATATGTATATATATATTTATATTTATACACACACACACACACACACACATTTTTGTATTGTCATTATTTATTTATTTATTTTGCAAGTATGTTTTAAAATAAATGTCATCATAAAATCTTGGTTTATTTGCTTTCATTTTCTCTATATTAAGTCACTGTAATGGCCTAGCCATTGATTCAGTAGTTCTTCATTTATTAGTAACTTTACAGTGTAATGTCTATTAAGGCATTTATTTTTCATTGACTCTATTTGTTCTTGACAACGTATGGACTATGTACTGTTCTTTTCACTTTGAGCCTTTTGACCTTTTGGGATGTTCTGTAACTAAGATGGATGTTTGCCATTGGAAAATTCAATGATGAGTGATTTTTTTTTTACATTGTCTAAATTAAAATGTATACATTTGTTATATTAAGCACAGTATTACTCAATTATTTTTAGAATGGACTGTCA
Organism: Pelodytes ibericus; assembly: GCA_036172795.1. NCBI lineage: Eukaryota > Metazoa > Chordata > Amphibia > Anura > Pelodytidae > Pelodytes > Pelodytes ibericus. The sequence goes on along the minus strand of CM069864.1, from coordinate 73,031,150 downwards.
GGTATTTTAGACTCTAGTGCTAAAAGGTTACACTATCAATCTGCCCTTCAGGTATTTTAAGTCACACCCATTTATAAAAGGTCTATAAAATAAAGAATACGGGAATGGGCATCTTCAGGATTTGGCCAGGTGGGAGGAAATATCTTCGCCACTTTTTCCCTTTCCCATCCCAATACATAGTTACCGTTACATAGGAGTTTAGGTTGACTTGCGTCCATCAAGTTCGACCCTTTTCCTATCCCATGTTTACTGCTGTTGATCCAAAAAAAGGCAAATAAATACCCCTTCTGCAATTTTGAATTCTGTATTAAGTGGGGGGGGGGGGGGGGGGGAATCCTTCTTGAAATGGCAAACAGAATTCTCCTTGGATCAACAAGCACTAAATAAATATTAATACCTATACTAACATGCATAGCTCTCTATGCTCCAGCTCATTAAAAAGTATTCAGGCCGCTTTTAAAGGAATCTAAGGTATTTGCTAGAACCACTTCATCAGGCAGTGAATTCCATATCTTAATTGTCCTTACTGTAAAAAAATCCCTTTCGCTGTTGTAGACTGAATCTCCTTTCTGTCCCTCTTCCCCCTTCTGCACATAATTACTAGCAATATGTTAACCACCTCACACTCTTTACTCACATGCAGTCTCCAAAACAGTGGCTGCAGTTTGTAGGCTTACAATGCACCCAACTACTCAACTATTAAGTAACATCTGGTGTCACTCACAGTTCTCACAATCTACTTTTTACCTCTTCCCTATTTCTTTCTGCATTGTCACTCTACTTGTGTATCTCATGTTCCCCATCCCCTCCAGAATGTAAGCTTGCGAGCAGGGCCCTCTACCTCATGTATTAGTCTGAAAATGTGTTTGTGTAATTGTGTTTGTAATTCCCTTCTTATGCTCTGTACCAAGCACTACGTAAATTTGTTGACGCTATATAAATAAATGGCAATGTAAAGTCTTAGCTGGTGACCTCTTGTCCTGTTCTGTTAATGAACAGATCTTTAGAATGGGCCCTGGACATATTTGTATAACATTATCATATACCCTCTATGGCGCTGTTCCTCTAGATTGTCAAATTTAACTTTTCAAGCCTTTCTTCATAACTAAAACTTTCCCTTCCCCTTATTAGTTTTGTAGCTCACCTCTGCACTTTCTCCATTTCCTTAATGTATTTTTTTTAAAAAGGTGCAAATAATTGAATCACATATTCAAGGTGAGGTCTTACCATGGACCTATAAAGAGGCAGAATAATATCTTCCTCCCGTGAGTCAGTACCCCTTTTAATACATCCCAATAAATTATTGGTCTTTGCAGCTGCCAGCTGACACTGTGCACTACTGCTAAGTGTATTGTCTACAACTACTCCCAAATCTTTTTCATTAGTATATTTCCCAAAGGTAACACCATTTGAGCTATATGTTGCATTTGTATTATTGTACCCAAAATGCATAATTTTACATTTGTCTACATTGAATCGCATTTGTTATTTATCTTCCCAATTACCCAATTTGTCCAAATCCTCTTGCAGCGACGATACATCTAGTTCAGACTGTATTGCCCTACTTCACTGAGGATCTAACTGATGCATCAAGCATAATTTTTTTGGCCGTTGAATTAGTATTTGAAATACAATGATGAAAAGATTATTTGAAATCATTTCACATTTGACAAATGGGTCCAATCAAACCCATGATACGATGTATACAGAAATCTGCCGTCAACTTGGCATGCCAGTGATTCTAACATTAAGCTTCTTCGCTCCCTTATGTGTTCCATGTATTCCCTCTAGATTGTGAGCAGGTCTCTCTACCTTATGTACCAGTCTGTTCTAGAGTGTCTTACTTAGTATGTAGTTCCCTTCTATGCTCTGTACCCGTCGCTACGTAAATTGTTGGTGCTATATAAATAAATGGTAAGTAATGTAATATACTATTTATTAAGTGTTGGAATTGCCCCCCCAAAAATGTTGTAACCAACGCAAGCTCCGGGGGTTAAATGTTCTATGATTTTCTTACTAACACATTGTTGAGATTCTTTTGTGGAGGTTTGTATATCTTTCCACTGAATTCATGTGATTTGTAACACAAGCATTGACTATTCCAAATAAATACCTCTTCATACTGGCAGTTCAGCTATATGTTTCCTTTAATGGCAGTCCAGGATGATAACAGAACTGCTTGCTGAGCCCAAGGTCATATTTAGGCACGTGTTGCAGTGACAGTTTGATGGAGGCGGCATAGTATTTGCTCTGTATGTGACACGTCAGACTAAGAAACATTTTATCATGTGGGAGGCAGCTGTGGACATAATGTGCGGATAAATTTTTTGAGGAGGTCACAATATATTTTGTGGAGTTGAGTGCCAGTATAAATATTTAGAAAATAAACGCAGTGTTAATTATCAAACATGATGTATTCTTGGCCTCATGCTCCAGAAATGGATACAGCTACATTCTTAAACATTTCAGAAAGTAAAATCTGTAATAAGCCAACATGTTTTTCATTGACAAAAGTCCCATCATGTGACTGGAAGAGTATATATACTGAAAAATATCCTGAGGTTTATTCACTAAACAGTGAACTACGGTGAATTAACACGACTTACCTGTCCCTCACTGTAGCCATACCTTCCCACCATAAGTAATTTAGTTTCACTTTACAAATTAACCCTTCTCGACTTTGGATGTATAATCAAAAACATGTCACTTGAGGACAATGGACGTACATGTGACATCCTTCCCAATAACCGGTATAGGCAGTGATTAGTGGTTGCTGCCTATTCTTTGCTAATGGTGCTATGATGTCTCGATGTTGAGGCATCATGCCTCACCCATATTTGCCACCTCCGTGCACCGTGATCACCCTTCGTGGTGTTTGCAGGGGCCATATTGGAGAGGAGCAAACTCCTCCAATTAGGGCCACTTTAAGACCCTAGTGGGCCCTAAGTAAAATCTTTTATCCGTGGGCCCCCCTCAACCCAATTTTTTTAAAGTCGCACTGCAAAAAAAACTGGACGTAAATGTAAACTTTTTAATACTATATGCAACTTTTTTTCAGATCACATTCAACTATTTGCAAATGTAATAAAAATGTTATTGAAATATTGCATTTCTTGTTTTTATTCCCTTTTTCTGCACCCATATTGCACCTAAAGGACTTAACAGCACCATACCGTACCTATAGCACTTGCCATGCACCTATATTGCACCCACACAATTTGGCATGCCACAGTGTTAGTTTGCCCCACAGAACATACCACAGTGTCACTTTGTCCCACAGAACATGGGCAGCGGGGGCCACATTGGGTCAGAGGGGACCCTTTAACCAGTGGGCTCTGGGCAAGTGCCCACTTTGCCCATTGGTTAAAGCTGCCCTGCCTCCAATATGTTGCTTGACCGTATCCGGCAGGAGCAATGGAAGTGATAAGAATCACTTTCATCTCTCGGTTACTGTTACTTATTAACCCTAGATCTGGGGTTAGGGTCTCAATTAGGGTTAGGGTTAGCATTCCACTTAAGGTTACAGATGAGTTAGGGTGAGCATTAGGGTTAATGCAAGGGTTTGATTCAGGGTTAAGGCTAGATTTAGGGTTAGAAGTAAATTTAGCTTTAGAGTTGGAGTAAAATTGTCACTGCCGGAGAAAATGGTTATGAAAAAAAAACCAGCCTACTTTTGTTTATTAAAGAAAGTATGAGCAAACGGCCAGAGCTGCTTACAGATGCCGGCGTAGATCTGTCCTCTCGGCGCTCCCGCCGGGTACAATGTAAAGAAACAGGAACCTTGTTCCAAGTTGCGGTCGAGGCACATCCAGAGCCGGTGAAATGAAGAATCCAGAACCAGGTAAATATGCGAATGTGCAAAAATGTATTTAAGGTGCAAAAAATAGCTGGGTAAAAAGAGGGTCACCCGGTGAGGGTAAAGAGACTGTGAAAAAGCCTACGCGTTTCGCGCCTGTCTTGGCGCTTCGTCTAGGGCTTAATTGATACATCCAGATCCACTGGGTTACTTTTGTTTATTGTCCTAAAACTTAAAAAAAAACATATCAGCATGGAACCATGCATATTTCTAAACTAAGGACAACATTTCAAAACTATTTAGATGGGATCTTTTTTACATTTGTTATTGTGTAAAAGATTTTTCAGGTCAAAGTAATAAAAAGTGTGCTTTTACTTCCATTTGTTCATCATATTTTAAATTTGTTTTTTTTAGTAAATTAAATGATATGATAACAATAATGGTATCTAAAGAATGGCCTGTTTGAGCAAAACAACGGTGATGTCCCTCCCGAGTATGTTATATGCCATGGGGCTGTTTATGCTAGCACTGCTCTGTTCTCGATGAGATGTGGCTCCATTTTTTTGTTTTGTATCTATGAGTTATCAGGGTATGCCCAAATGTAGGTCCCTGGCTCACTGCACCTAGAGGGACACTTGCCATACTACACTGATGAGGCCAATGTAGGCAGAAACGGATGTCTGTGGTTGCTGTGTTCCTCATGCAGAGGAGGTTTGCCAGGCATTTTGGGTCTAGATTGCCCTTATGGGTGGAACCAGTCTGATATGCTAATGGAGAGGTTTCCTCTGTAATGGTGTAAGTGAGCAAAAAAATGGTGATGCCCCTCCCAAGTAGGTTACATCCTATGAGGCTGGCTAATTTAGCACTGTCCATTCTCGGTGACATGTGGCTACCATTTCTTTGTTTTGTAATTTTTAGTCAGAATTTGTAGTCATACACTGTTCCCCTCTGTTCCTGAGACAAGCTGTATAGAGGGGAATATTATTTGTATAATACAATCCCTTCTTGTTCTAGAATTATACAGTGCAATTATAAATTATATACTTCACACCTCTCAACTCCTGAGACTAATATTATAGAGGAAAAATATTAGTTATAGATGACAATCCCCTTTTATTCTAGCATTATACAAGGGAAATGTTGGTTAAATACTGCAACCTCTTGGTATACTAGCATTATACTGGGGGATTATTAGTTACACTACCATACCCTTTTATTCTAGTATTACATGAGAATTATCATACATTTCTCTTTCACCTAAAGTATTTATTATGTATCATTAACATAATACATAGATTTCTTCCTACAACCAACTGTATTTAAGTTGCCTTCCTTCCTTAAAGACACCACACACATTTTACAGCATTTGTTTGAGCTCACATGGGAAAAGGACTGGTGTTGGCTGAGTTTGGATGTTGAAATATGATTGGTTAAAAATGTTATCGTCGTGGGAAGACAACTACATTTGGAATAACAACTCTTTTAGGACCTATATTGTATTTTACTATAGATATATTGAGACATTATAATCACCTGGAAAGGAAAACCAATACAATATTATCTTTTGTACAATACGCTAATAACAACTCCAAGTGAATATCCTAACTTTTTGGACGTTACCCTCTTTAATTCCCCAGATAGAGTCATACATAGTTGTAGTAGAATCATTGAAAGGATAAGGATAGAAATGGACTGCTTGATGCTAGAACTGGCCTCTATCAGCAGCTGATTAGTAAAATCCATTACAGTCAACAGAAGATTGAAAATGAGATAGTTATCAACAAGATTTTGAGGAAAAAAATCAATATTATGAGAAACACTATAATCCAGAGATTCTGCCAGATAGGCCTGCAGCGGTTTTTAGACATAAAAAAACAGTTAAGAATATTGTTGCACAAAGTTTTCTCACTGCATCTCTAAATAATCACCAAAGATATTTACCTTCATTAGTTCACCACTTTCTATAAGGTATGTACAGGTGTGGACACAAACTGTGTACTATCTGTCCACACATCCCCTGTTAATAGAGACACCATTTTCCTTAAGATCCCTAAATACCTATTACCGTCAGTTCGAGTCAATACCTGTAGTACCTGTAATGGTCAGATCATTATCTGCATCCTAGAATGTGGTTTTGGGATTCAGTAGATTGGTTGAACAAAGAGGAAGCTTTTTTTAAGCATTTTTATATATATGTATTTGTGTTTTTGTTGGTAAATTCTAAACTTATTTTCAACTTTATCGTTTTTTATACTTTGTTGTTTTTATTGAGTCATATAATATCACATACAGTATTTGTCAAATAATTATTGTGCAGTATAACATTCAAAGTGACATTAGTTTATACAGACTCATTTTATATTTTAAAAAGCTAAATATTCTCAGTGAAAGTTTTGAAAAAGAAATATAGTCAGTCACATATACACATACACAGTCAGTCAGTCACATACATACATACAGTCAGGCAGTCACATTCGCATACACATACATTCAGTCAGTCATCACGACTCCTTTTAAATTTTAAGAAAACATTAACAAATAAACCAGAATATTTCTGGTGAGAACATTACCTGAGGTTACCAGACAGAAAAGACCAAAGTGACATCATCTGCTGGTGTTATATGAACAGAACGTATGAGATAATAAAAATAAAATATTCACATACACACACACATACACAGTCAGTCAGTCACATACATACACAGTCAGTCAGTTACATACACACATACATAGTCAGCCACATACACAGTCAGTCACATCCACACATCCACATTAATACACACATCCACATTTTTGTGGCTAAGTTTCCATCATATATGGAATCTGTGAGTACCGTTTGTGGGTGCCCGCGAATTGTCAGAAGACAAGATAAGTAGAGGTTTTTGAAGATGCCGATGGCAATGTACAGGCTACAGACCTTACTGGTCTGGTGAGTAGGACGCCGATATCGGGGCCCTTGGATCTTTGTTGTTTTTTGTCTTTCTTTTTTCTTTGCCCCATCTTATGATCCGGTGCAAAGTTGTTAGATTTAGCTGTTTTAGCCATTGTGGCCATGAAAAAGCGCTGATTTATGGCTAATATGTTGAGGAGCTCATATAAGATGCGTCTGCACGCTGTGACAGTGGGCTCCGCCCCCTCTTTATCATTTATAGGTGAAGAATAAGTAGCTTGGTAATGTATGATTTGTTTTATTGCTTGGGTGGTTTTATGGTGTCCTTCCTTGTTGTCTAAGTTGAGTAAATTTGAAAATGTCCATGCCTATCCCTGTACATAACATGTGACATGGGTTAAGTAAACACCATTGCTGAGTTGTATTTCAGCATCATTTGTTTTACTTCGACTAAATCATGCCTTTAAATGATAATATCAGCTCTAAATTGAACAAGTAATGTGAATGCCCCTTCATACTAGCTTGTGTGCCCTTGGTTTCTGAACACCACTCAGAAGCAGGGACTACTTATAAATGCAGCACTTGAGGCTGTCACCAATAAAGAATACAAGTTCTATTTCTGGTTGCATAAAATGAACACATTGCAAATGTGCTTCAAAGTATATCGTACATAGAAAATGTGAAATCCTGCCAGATTTAGGTTGGACATAGAGCATGCCATAATGAATATACTTCAAGAAGTAGTTCATCCAGTTGCCATGGATGTTTTTTATATCACAAATGTTCCGTTTATTGCTTTCAGTGGGGGTGACTTCTACTAAATATGAGCACATATTTATCTAAAAAAGGTGAGTCGCAAGTTAGTTTAGGAGAGATGTACATTTCATCTCATCAATTTAGATATATATTGTGCAGGGATATACCTGGTAATCACCAATTGAGTAGCGGGGGAAACTCTCCAGGTTTGTCCCTGCACAATGTATAAATAAATTGGTGAGAGAAAATATTTATCTCACCTAAATGCACCTCATTTCCTCTCAGATCACCTGCAACTCACCTTTTAGTGAATAGCCACCACTGACAATGCTTTACATGGGAAATGTGTAATTTGCATAGAATGCCAAAGGTGATGCCATAAAAAAAGAGACACCAAAGACACATTTTATAAATGTTTCTCTCAATCTATGCACTGGCTTACAATTCTGTTAGCACAGTGTCTACATAATTAAAATCACATTGTATTCTCTATATTCAGAGTATATACAATGTTTAGGTTAGGAGTATAAATTTGTATTTTAAAGACAATAGTTAGTAAAAAAAGATCAACATTTTATGGTATGGTATTTGAAAATGGCTCCTGCTGGGATGCTTCTCAAATAATATTCCATGAGAATCTTTTGAAACCAATCAAAGTGGAAGTTGTATTCCTGCTGCATTAATATTCTTATTCAGCTGCATTTTGCATGAATTTGTTTAACAATTTGACTGTAAAATATATTATCCTAATATATACAAGACATGACTACATCTCTTGATCTCCAGTTTAATGTTCTTTAGTTGTCTGTGTAAATTAATCTTTCAGGCTTTCAATAAATTCAATGTAATTCACTTAATGGCATAACATCCTTTCATTTGTATAAAAGGGTAGGATTGGTAAATTACACTTTCATCTCATTGATCCATGATTTGCCTCTCACTCCTGAGAATCCTCTGTTATTTTCCTCAGTGGACACATTAGTATTTGGACACATTAGCATATATATTATTAAGCACTCTGAATGAACTGACTGCGCAAAACATGTGACTGTGAGGGTCAGGAAGTAAATTGTGAGCAATCACACACAATCAAGTTGAGTTTACCGCACACGGCTGATGCATCATACAATGTCAATTGATAAATAGCATTTAGCATACACTACCTCTAGATAAATCTGATGAAGACCTAGGGTGAGAAACAGGCAGATTTCCTACACTAGTGATCAAATACATCTAGTATGACAAATGTTCTCTGGGACATGCCCATATATAACAATAAAGAACCTATTAGTAAATGTATGGATTAGAAATGCTAAATTGTGCCACTTCAATAATTCTTATCTAACCCCTCATGAAAACCCTGACAATGAGGATACATATTTCTAAATTCATTGTATGTCAAACATAAAAAAAGAGGTAAAAAAAAGTTATATATAAAAAAAACCCATTGCAGTTTAGCACAATTCAGCTACATAATAAAGACTTCATTCAGGCATGGACTGGTGATTCCCTATGTCACTGTGTTTAGAGAGAGAAAAATATAGTCAAGAAGTATCTTTTGGTCGTTAAATAGTTATATGAAAGAAGAACAAAGAGCTAAAGAAAATGCTGTTTGACTTAGTGGATCAGAACATTTAAGCATTTAACTCGGCACAAGACAATACAAGCAATCAGAGGCTGGTTTATGCATTGTGCAGAAGATTTTAATTAGATTTTCTTTCAGAGCTGTCACCATTTACAATCTTTTTTTCTCTTTAAGCTGGTTATCATGTGCAATTTGTTCCTAAAAAGGATTTCTGTTCTTATTAGGAAAAAAATGTTTGAATGGAGAAAAAAAATGCAAAGAAAGAAAAATTAATTACATTTCCCACATTTTAATTCATTAAAATTCGAAACTCATCTTTGTTTCGTATCTTTTTTTTCAATCACCTACTTAATTAAAATATGGAAAGTAGGTCTGTCCATTACAAATTTTGGATTATTCCATTACGAGAGGAGGGGGATCAAAAGACATTTGATTCAAACAAGAAACTAATTTTCATTTGCAAAAATGACATTGCTCCTAAGTACAGATCTTGAAAAGCTAATTAAAATGTGAATTTGCTTGAGTAGTTTCTCTAGCAGTAATTCTAATTAAATTCTCAGTACTGAATGTTCAAGCATGGATGGTGATAACCTTACTGTAGTGATTAAAAGCTTGCTGAGCAATACTACGTTGTGTATTTGACCATTAAAATACCTGTGCAGTGAACCCTTTGAACAATGAGGGTTCTGGGATTTGTAGTTTTTTCATGTTACAATACTGCTGATTATGCAATCTGGTATAGACAATATTAACACATCCACATGGCTGTGAACAGATTACCATATCTTTCTTTTATTTATGTAGTCCCCTGATGAATTTGTGGGTGGGTTACCCTTGGTCTCAAGAGAAGTACTTGCTGCATCCTCCTGAGTCATCAGACCATTAATCAGAGACTGCTAGTGCAGATCGCGGTGGTTCCTGCAAGTTTGAGACCTATGTATTTATTGTAGCAAGTTGACAATAGTGGATTTTCAGTGTGAGTTAGTGTAACTGACTTAAAGATCAAGTATTCCTGTCACCGTCAAAATTGTAGAGCTAGGAGCCAGCAGCCTGTGGTTACCTCAATACTACCTCAATAAAAAGCAAACTATCTGACTGCTTGAACCACATGGCTTTAATTATATTTGATTTTGATGTCTATGTTGTTTGTTGGAAATAATTGTAGAAGAAGGCTCTTAATGCACCCTGTTAGCAGTAAATATATCCTCACGCATATATATTAATCTCCTCCTTGACATGCAGAGAATTAATTCTTTATTGTATTTCTGCTTAAACAATTTTTTTTTAATGTTATATATTCACTATTGAATTACTCATCAATACTTTCTCCGTCTGTACCCCTCTCATCCCTCCCCTACACCCGTGTGTATGTACCTGATACTAATTCTATTCAATCTTTTTTTTTCTGTTGTTGTTTTTCCTGATGTACTTATATATCCCACAACAAACTATTAATGACATAAAATAGTTTATATGTGAATTCCAGTGACTAATTGGGGCATCAGGGATAGTGGGAATGAGTGGGATGTGTGGAGGAGAGGCCTAGGACAGTATTTGCAATTCGAGAGAAAGGGCAAGTTTTGGGCATGAGGAAGAGAGTCATCAGACAGAGACACACACAACAAGCAACATAGCACAAAGGGCCTCAAGACAAGCCCGTTCATGATGAACACAGACTGAGGGGAAGAAAGGTTACCCATGCAGAGAACCTGACCCTTGTCCGCACCAATAAGAATAACCTGTTTGACCGTGAGAATGTGTAAGGCATAGCTGTGAAGGAAACGCAAGCCTGGAAACAAGTGAAAAAATCCGTACACAATATGTAACCTGCAGGAACACCAACACTGCCATCAAAAAATAATGAGCTGACTGCAAGATGCTGGTCAAGTAGAAAATGGGAGAGGAGAGCATGCAAGCAAAAGCCACAAGTAGTTGTTACTTAAAATGATGCAATGCTTCCATAGATATCATAGGCACTTATCTGCTGTTGTACTGGATTTGTTCTGTAAGAGCGGGCTTTGTGAAAAACAGCCATTGGTAATGTATAAAGGTAGACGCCACCCTGTGGATTTTTGTGTGTGTGCTACATGTGAGGGGTTCTAGGTGACCCACAGACTGTAGTTATATAAATTATTTTTTCATTTACTTAACCCATTAGATTGAGAGTATAGAATAGCAACATTATGTGGTGTGACTCGTAGTGGTCACTATGTGTTTTAAGCATTTATTATTTCATTTTATGAACGATGTAGAATATAATAAGTATTGGTAAAAGTAGCTTTGCTAGCTTTTTTCACATGGCAGGGGTATGGAGTACAGTCCCTGATGTCTCTGCTCCAGTGTGGTGTATGTTAATCTAGAAATATGAAAAAAATATTTAATCCTGAAAAAAAGAATTATACAATCTGTTTCTTTGCTTAAAACTCATGTATAATAAGATGTGTAATGACCTTGTTATATTGCCATATGTCCTTTGTCTGCCAGAAGATAAATCTAAATGAGTAACAGAAAAAAGAAAATTATCTATAAGATCTGGAGGGAATTGTGAACATTTGCCTACCTGCATAACCAAGATTCACACAGTAATTAAAGTCAACTAGCACAGGATCCGTGATTCATCAGACTTGCAAAAAATTCCTTTATCTACAATCCATCAAATTACAATAGGGTGGATGATAACAATGCTGTTTACAAAGCTGAGTATCTAAAACAGTATGTTCCATAGTGTATAACTGAGAGAAGCAGGTTGCTTTGCATATAGAAATGATTTGTCTAAGTATTGCCACGAAGTTAGAGAGGCATGGTTCAGTGATTAAGTTTGAGACTTGATTACAAAACCAGCCTGCTTTACCACCATCGTGATAAAATTGCTCGAACATACTTACCTGGATGGATTTCGCCTCAGCATCCATGAATAGCCATAAAACGTCAAGAAGATGGCTCTTCTTGCCGAACTGGCCAAACTAAACACCAGTCAGGATTTGGAGACCGACATTGACCTTGCATTTTCACAGCCATCTACCAAACAGCACACAGAAGAAAGTTGTACTATTTTTAAATGCTTTTTAAAAGAGAAACTCTCTCAAATTAGAACTAAGAGGCCTGAGTGACAGCATGTCTAATATCGAAACACAGGTATAAACGATTGTGTTGCAAAATTCACACACGTGTTATGAGGACGAGGAGTTGAAAATTTCTGTAGTGTAAGATCTAGGCAACAGATCAAGATGCAATAATCATATAATAAATCAGGTACACTCTTTAAGCATCGCCAATTGAGACCCTTGATATAGAGACTGTAATACCTTCATATATTTTACACCTGTGGATATCCATTCAAGTTACATGGAAGGCTCAAGACTGTAAATACCTCTAAAGACATGATAGATATTCTGAAGACCATTTGCGATAACCAGAAAACTCTGTCTGCTGTATGGTCTATAGTTTTAACATATTTAACTGGACTCTTATAAGAATCAGTATTTACTTGCATCCCATGCAACTTTAACATGAGGCATTCGGTTTGGGACTGTTGAATATTCATGCACCTCGGGATGACTTTATGGGATACAATCATATATGTTCCACATATACACCTAAGCCCTGCTATACCAGCTGAAGATCCATGGAAGAGGGATTGTGATGTCAGTTCCAAGATCTTGCTTATCTTCTGCTTGGGTTTACCTATACTTGGTATTTATTGTGTTAAACTTTCTATGTCCTTTCCATATGCTTTGCTTTTTATTTTATTTTGTCTTCTATTCTTCACTTTCTTTTTCTCTGTACTTCCTCTCTCTTTCATTTTCTACCTCTCCAGTTTTTGTTTAGTTTCTGCAGAATTCTTCCACCCAGCCATACATAGCTCTCATGCTTTAGATGTCTGCGAACATGAACATCAGGCGCAGATGCTCTGTGTGTGCTAGGTGTGCTCGTTTATCTATGATTTTGATTATAGTTCATCCTATGGATTTAATGCTTTTAAGTTATGCTGTACTGGATTAAGTTATGCCTGTCTGGATTTAGTAATAACAAACAATGAGCAGCTTATCTCAAACATCAAAGTAAGAGAACACTTGGGCAATAGTGACCATAACATGGTTTCGTTTGAGATTAATGCAAAAAAGCAAATTGGTAACTACGCCACCAAAACACTTAATTTTAGAAGGGCCAACTTTGATGGACTAAGGGCATCAATGGAACATTTAGACTGGGAACGATTGTTTTCTGGACTAAACACAGAAGACAAGTGGAATGCCTTTAAGCACACATTACAAAAGTACACATCCCAATATATACCTTTGGGAAACAAATACAAAAGACACAAATCAAAACCAATGTGGCTTACCTGTACCGTGAAACAGGAAATGCAAAACAAGAAAATGGCATTCAAACATTATAAAGGCAAGGGATCAACATTATCATTTATAAAATACAAAGATGCCAACAAAGCCTGCAAAAAGGCAATTAAAATGGCTAAATTGGAAAACGAGAAAAGGATTGCTAAGGAGAGTAAAATTAACCCCAAAAATTTTTATAAGTATATAAATGGAAAAAAGCTAAAGAGGGAAAATGTTGGGCCCTTGTTATCCCAAATGGGAAATTTGGTAAGTGAGGACAGAGAAAAAGCAGACATTTTAAATACTTTTTTTTCTTCTGTTTATACTAAGGAAGAACAGATGGATGAGCCCCTGCTACTGGAAGTTACGGAACAGTCATCACAAACATGGGATTGGCTGACACAGGAAAAAGTGTTTATGCAATTAAACTCTGTTAAGATAGACAAGGCCCCAGGGCCAGATGGTATGCACCCAAGGGTCCTTAGAGAGTTAAGCATAATTCTGGCCAGACCAATATTTATGATCTTTAGGGATTCGTTCAGTTCAGGTATAGTGCCAACAGACTGGCGAAAGGCGGATGTCATTCCAATATTTAAAAAGGGATCAAAATCTCTGCCTGGTAATTATAGGCCAGTGAGCTTGACATCTGTAGTGGGGAAATTATTTGAAGGATTGCTAAAGGTGTACACTCAAGAATACATCTTGAATCAGAATATAATTAGTAAAAGTCAACATGGTTTTGTGAAAGACAGGTCTTGTCAAACAAACTTAATAACATTCTATGAAGAGGTCAGTAAAAATATAGATCTAGGTGTGGCAGTTGTCTATTTGTATTTTGCTAAAGCATTTGATATAGTTCCACACAAAAGGTTACTCTACAAATTGAGAGAAATAGGATTGGGGGCAAATGTATGTATTTGGATTGAAAATTGGCTAAAAGATAGAACACAGAGGGTTGTTGTAAATGGTAAAACTTAAAATTGGACCAGGGTAGTGAGCGGAGTACCTCAGCGGTCTGTTTTGGGACCTCTTCTTTTTAATATGTTTATTAATGATCTCCCACGTTGTGCTGAGTGCCATGTCTCAGTGTTTGCTGATGACACAAAATTAGGTAAGGTAATAAAGACTAATCTTGATGTTTTTTCTTTACAGGAAGATTTGGACAGAGTAGGGAACTGGGCAAGAAAGTGGCAAATGAGGTTCAATATAGACAAATGTAAAGTTATGCATTATGGGAAAAATAATAACAAAGCAACATATACGTTAAATGGTATTTCCCTGGGAAGAACTACTAACGAAAAGGATTTAGGAATCATTGTAGATAACAAACTTGGCAACAGTGCCCAATGCCAGTCAGCAGCTGCAAGGGCCAATAAGATATTGGCATGTATAAAATGAGGTATAGATTCACGGGAGGAGGACATCATCTTGCCTCTTTACAAATCAATGGTAAGACCTCACCTTGAATATGCAGTACAATTCTGGGCACCAGTCCTTAAAAAGGATATTAAGGAACTAGAAAAAGTGCAAAGGAGAGCTACAAAATTAATAAGGGGATTGGAGGATCTTAGTTATGAAGAGAGACTTAAAAAATTGCATTTATTTACTTTAGAAAAAAGGCGTCTTAGAGGGGATATGATAACATTATATAAATATGTGCAGGGCCAATATAAGGAACTCTCCAGGGACCTGTTCATTAATAGAAATGTACAAAGAACAAGAGGTCACCCCCTGAGACTGGAAGAGCAAAGATTTCATAGGCAGCAAAGGAAGGGATTCTTTACGGTAAGGACAATAAAATTATGGAACTCACTGCCAAGAGAGGTAGTGCTATCAACCACAATAGAGGCATTTAAAAATGGTCTGGATGTTTTTTTTTAGAAAAGCAGAACATACAGGGGTATTAATAATAGAATGAGCATTGATAATAGAGCTTTTTGATCCAAGGAGAAATCTGATTGCCCTTTTGGAGTCAAGAAGGAATTTTTTTCCCCCTAGGAGGCAACATTCGAAAAAGCTTCCTTAGGGGTTTTTTTGCCTTCTTTTGGATCAAAACGCTGAAATGATAGGTAGAAGGGTTGAACTTGATGGACTTGTGTCTTTTTTCAACCTAAATTACTATGTTACTATGTTACATTACTATGTAACTATGTTAAACCTTTGTGATGAATACTGAAGAGTTGACCTTTTATATGATTGTTTCACATGTTGTATAAATTATGCACAAATGACTTTGCCCTCGCTATCTGCACCGACCTGTTTTTTTGTGGTGTCTCTGCATCACATTATTTATTAAGCAACATGGATAATTGCTATCATCTATGATTGCTGGTGTGTTTCTTTATATGTGTTCCAGCTATCGCCAGAGTACCGAAGATTTTGCAATCAAGCTGCATAAGGACATCCTTCGCCAGGGTAGAATAGAGTCCGGTGCACCCCTATATAGGAGTTTGTTGTATTTTAATTTCCTACTTTCACCCCAAAGGGCCACTTCATTCTTTTGCAAGGCACAATGGACACTACCTTTTGGGTCTCGAACACTCACTTGACCGGGCAACGATCTTCCATTCCTAACCTTCAGATGACTATAACATACTTCACAGTGACTATTTCTCTCCTTCTCACTTATTTTATTGCTGTACTGACACGTTCCTAAAATTCAAGAGTCACACTAAACATCACTAAAATCTCACATTCAGTCAATAGACTATAACACGTCCAATCAGAGATCCAAAAACTAAATTTGAGTGCTGTATCTAGACCTTTGGTGGCTTTTTAAAACTATTTTATGAGAATTAATTAGTTAGAAACTTTCAACCACGCAGACAGTTATTCCATGGATGGTCAGGATTTATTAACATATTGGATACAGATAAAAAAAAAAAAGAACATGTTCTAATACATCATGTGGTACATGCAACAAATATTTACAACAGATATAAGCATGCAGTCTTTTGCTTTGTTGGCACTTACCATGCTTATATGGAGCTGCCACCATTATGTGTTTAATGTGCAGCCTCTGTTACGCATCTACCCCACTTAATTTTTTTGTCAGCCACACTTTGTACTTCATGCAGCTGTATCATTTTCTTAGAAAACTATGTGTGTGGAGAACATTTTCTCAGTTTCCCCTCCTTTCTTATCCGCAGGTTGTAGCAATGACAACATTCCTTGCTTCCATAAGTATCTTAAAGGCACTAACCTCCCCAGCAGTCTCCAAGCAGTATATACCCAAAGTGGACCGTGATATAGTCTTTCTTAATGACTCACAAAATCAGACTGACCCACATATTTGTCTGTTTGATTTACATTGCGTACAAAAATCTATCCACCAGTCCTATATTGTACACCTTTCCCACCAAATATTCTGTAAAAACATACTATATAATTTTTTATTTTTTACAATGATCAAATAATGGATCTTCTGATTAATTATAACTCGTTTAGTTAGGTGGTAAATGTGAACAGAACACCAAGATGTTGTGGAAAATCCATTCAAATAAATATGGATTTTTGGAATGTCTGCAAACCATTTCTGTCAATTGATTTAGGAGACATTTACACATTTTAATGAGCAACAAAGAAATTTACACTATGTCTTGAAATCCAGCTTGGCTTGGGAGACTCGTTCTCTTTGTTTACAAATTGAACTTTGGCTGAGGACCGCTGAAAATCTAAAATGTCAAAAACAAGAACTGACGATACCCAGCAAGACGGGATATGTGTGGGATATTGAACAAACAGAATACAGGACTTAACCCTCTG
The DNA here is from genome assembly GCA_036172795.1 of Pelodytes ibericus. NCBI lineage: Eukaryota > Metazoa > Chordata > Amphibia > Anura > Pelodytidae > Pelodytes > Pelodytes ibericus. The sequence continues at coordinate 73,014,021 of CM069864.1, read as the reverse complement.
CTGACAGGGGAAGTTAGTAATGCTGCTTAAAATGTTTACCACTTTGTTGTAAGGTCTGACTTAGCTATTAGAAAAAATTCTTGCTCCCTGACGCATTTGGCCTTATTAATTTTTTCCCTGTACATGCTGCCATAAGGATAACAGATCTAAATAGGTGCATTTGTCACTGAACTTGTTATTTGGTCTCTGGAGGGGAAGCCTCAGAATTCTTTATTCTTTCATTTCCCAGCTCTCATAATCTGTCCAATGACTGGAAACTGGAACAAATCCCATCCACTTAGCCTCCCCTGATTCATGCCAGCCTAACAGTGTCTCCCATGTAATGCAGCCTGATAGGTAGTAATATCAATATGCCACACGGAGGCTGAGGTTATAAATGGTAATTGCATTTCTGATTAAGTATGTACTGTGCATGATGATTTCTCCATAGCAAGGGGACGTCAGAAAAACTATACACTAGTGTAGTCTGCTATGTATACATTTGTGTATTTATTTTTATATGTCCATTTTATAATTACACGCATACATATCTTATTATGTATTATATCATTGATTTCAGCAATCTTTTCTTACAAATCTTACTATATTAACTTTGTATTTGTAATACATGACTGTTTCTCCTTATTTCTCTAATGCTGTCAATATACAGTCACTCCTAAGTATGGTACAATCAAACGAGAGATGTTTAACATTCCTGATTAATGTTCTAGTATCTTATCAAAGAATCCCACTCATCTGGTCATTTGCCACTTGATGTGGGTATATCAGCCAAAAAGTTGATTTTGACTGTTCCATTATATAGAATCTAGTTGTGATGAATTATAACTTAACTCATGGGCGTCCAACATGTGGACTGCTGGGAATCAAGGTGCAGCCTGCATGAACTCTGCAGCTGTAGCTACACCTCCAACTGGTGGCTGCACAGAAAGGAGCGTCGGGGAACGAAGTTCCTACACAGAGTGCCGAAGAGTCCAGTGTGCAAAATCGCTCCTCTACCCGGCGCATGAGGTCAATGCATGGGTCAGAGTGAGGGTAGAAATGCACCAGCAGCATCAACTGCACACATTGAAGACTGGAGGAGGGGTCCCATCTGAAGTGATCAGCAACATTTGAAAAGAAATGGTTTGGTAGGTTCTGTGTGTGATTCTGTGTGGGTGTGAATGAAAGTGTGACTCTCTCTCTGTGTGTGGGGGGTGTATATTAGTGTGTCTGTGTGTAAGTGTAACTCTCTGTGAGACTGTAGGTATGTGTGACTTTGTTAAATGCTACTGTGTATATTTGTGGCTGTGTGCAAATGTGACTTTATTTGTGTTTGTGTGGCTGTGTATGTATGTGTGTGTATTTGTGTATGTGTGGCTGGCTATATGTGTGGCAGTGTATGCATGTGTGTGTGTGGCTTTGTATGCCTGCGTGTGTATGTGTGTCTGTGTATGCATGTGTGTGTTTGCGTGGCTGTGTATACATGTGTGTGTGTATTTATTGTGAGGTGGCGTTTTTTTTTTACTATCTGTCTGGTGAAGTGACCCACTGAATTAAATACTTGGACACCCCTGACTTAACAGCTGAGCTTGAAGAGGATGGTTGAAAGGTTAGTAGAGATTTTTTTTTTTTATCTAGGGGAGTGGGACAAAAGAGGAGTAATGGTGAAGACAATAGTGCTGAAATCATCCATGATTTATGGTAGCATATATGTGGGTAGTATTGGTTGCTTTACATCATTAAATTCTTTTTAATGATGCCAGATTGCTAGTATTTGTATAAATGAAAAGTTATTTTCAAATACCTTCTTAACAACTATTTCTAAGTTGCCAGCACACTAATGGCACAACTGGGAAAGCAATCTGTGTGAAATATCTGTTGCTTAACTTGGCACTGTGAGTTTGATGTTCAACCCATTGCTAAATACACAAAACGGGATGAGACGGGAATGTACTTTAAAGTGGCGAAATCATGAGCGTGGTCCAGCAGGATTTAGTTCCAGCCTGTCTGGAGATATTTTCTTAGGGTTTAGGCCATATATATATTTTTCAGCCATATACAGTGTAACCCCTTTGCAACAATGGACATACTTGGTACGTCATCGAAAAGCTGTGAGTTAATGACAGAGGACGTACTTGGTACATCCTGTGGTGAAATATGCATAGGCAGTGATCAAGGGTCAAATCCGGTTTTGCTGTGAGGCCCCATGGCTCTGTGATTGTCCCCCCGTGAGATGACACTGGCCATATTGGAAACTGCACTGAAGTCAGCAGGGGCTCCAGAAATGATCCATCACTCTTTTGCTAGACCTGCCTCTCAAGGCATTCTGCAACATTACAAGAAAAAAAAAAGCCATTGATCTAGGGGTTAGAGTTAGGGTTAGAATTGAGTAATGGTTAGGGTTAAAGCTAAGGTTGGGCCAAAAAGTCTAAGGTAGAAGAGAGTGCTTAGGAAGCACAAAACACTACTTTCAGTTATACATCTCATGTGATCATTTCTGCTAAAAATAATTTCTAAATAAATAAATAACTTGCAAAAAACAACAGAAAAACATGTAAACATTTTTTTTCCGAAAAGTATTAGAATCTGTTTAGCACTTTCTTTATTTGGTTGTGTAAAATGTTTTTCATGTTAAAATTATAAAACGTTGTCTTTTAAAAAAAATTCATCTTATTGTACGTTTTTGTTAATAGTGAATAATATGATATGATGAAAATAGTGGTATCTAAAGTTCTTTTAATGGTGAAAAAACAGCATATAATATGTGTGGGTACATTAAATGAAAAATAGGAAAATTACAGCTACACACAAACACAGCAGAAATGTTAAAACAGCCATTGTCACGAATGGTACAACATTATAAAACCAGTCTGGCTACTAATGCTGCCAGTGCAAAGCTCTGCTGGCAACTATGCTGTTTGTGACATGTTATTAGTACAGTACACAATGTACATATTAATATGTTGCAATGATTGGTTATATGATAAGGAATCAAATTCTGGGAGTTTTCTGCTATGCAACATTATAGGATAGATACACCATGCTTTATCATCCCTTTTCTGTTTATTTTACTATACACATGACTGTTGAGTAAGTTCGGAGATTTACATCTTTAGGAGCTATGATAATGTATACTTGTCATAAGAAATAGCATTTTTGTAGATTCATGGTAATTACTAGTGGGAAATTTCTATGACTGATCAAACATTGGAGGAGAACCTCAGTTCTGTGTTTAAAGGCTGTCTAGTACAGCAGACATATGCTCCAAGCGGTCCATGTTTACATAGTAGTTTAGGTTAAAAAAAGACTAAGTTCAACTTATCCCATGTTTACCGCTGTTGATCCAAAAGAAGGCAAATAAAAACCCCTTCAGCAATTTTTAATTCGGTGTTCAGTGGAGAAAAAAAATCCTTCTTGACTCCAAATAGCATCAGATTTCTCCTTGGAGCAACAAGCATTAAATAGATATGAATGCCTATACTAACATTCATAGCCTTCTATGCTCCAGCTCATTAAAACAGTATCCAGGCCACTTTTAAAGGCATCTAACATATTTGCTAGAACCACTTCTTCAGGCAGTGAATTCCATATCTTTATTGTCCCTACTGTAAAAAAAATCCCTTCCGCTGTCATAGACTAAATCTCCTTTCTTCAAGTCTTAGCAGGTGACCTCTTGTCCTTTGTACTGTTCTGTTCATTATCTGTCTTTAGAAAGCCTTTTGAATGGGCCCTGTACATATTTATAGAATATTATCATATCCTCTCTAAGGCACCGTTCTTCTAGCGTGTACAAATTTAACTTTTCTAGCCTTTTTTCATAACTAAAACTTTCCCTTCCCCTTATTAGTTTTGTAGCCCTCCTCTGCACTTTCTCTAGTTCTATAATTTCTTTTTTTTTTTTTTTTTTTAAAGGAGCCCTGAATTGAATCGCATATTCAAAGTGAGGTCTTACCATAACCTGGTCATATTGACGATTAGTTTTTAGAAAGCCTTCTTCCATGGTAAGTTGGTATTCCAATTGGGTCCTAATTTCCTGCCAGCTTGGAGGATCTTTCTGTTTCCATTGTTTGGCTAAACTTAATTTTGTAGCAAGTAAAAGATGGGTTACCACAAATCTAGTTTCCTTTTTGCAACTGGGGAGCTCTATATGAAACAAAATTGTCTGTGCCTTAAATACCTTCATAGATGGAATTAATTGTATAAGAAGTGTATATATGATCAGGGTTGCCACCTGGCCGGTATTTTACCGGCAGGCCGGTAAAATATTGGCATCAGGCCAATGTTAAGTCTATGGAGACAGTAGCAAGGCCGGTATTTTTCTGAAGAAAAGGTGGTAACCCTATATATGATGTTTAATGTTGTCTTAAGAGTTGGGCAGGTCCAACACATGCGGAACACGGAGCCATCTTCTGCTTCACATTTCCAACATATTTTTGAGTTTGTAGAGGAAAATGTACTCATATTTAATGGAGTCATATACCATCTCAGGCCTAGTTTGTAGAATATTTCTTGCAAGGATAGATTATGTACAAACTTTTTAAGCTGTTCAAGAGGTTTAATCCAGTCCTGAAATGTGCATACAAACTCAATATCTAGAGAATGATTTTGTGAAAGATTCAAAATGCCTTTCTTTTACCAGATTTTGAAGCTTATTGTTCAGTATAATGATGGAGTGTAGCTAAGTGAGAAGAATAAAGTATATCTTTCGGTATTTTAAGCAATATTTTAATTTTTTTTAACGATGCAATATTTTGTACTATGTAATTGGGGAACTTGATGTCTGGGAAGCTAGAGCTGTCCATCTTAAAGATATGACAGGGATCAAAAATCCCACAAGATTATTTTTCAATTTGGTACCAATCAGTTATTAAGGAAGAATCTTCATTCCATTTTAAGAAATGTGATATCATAATATTTTGATGGATCGTTTCAATGTCAGGTAGAGGGAGTCCCCCTTGCTTTCTTCTGCAGACCATAGATTTATATGGTATTCTTGTTTTTTTTATTGTTCCACACAAAATCAAAGATAGCGGATTTAAACAAAGACAGATATCTCTGAGGAACTTGAAGTGGAATAGACCTAAACAAATACATTAATTTTGCGATTAAGTAGGCATTAACGAGTATTAATTCGCCCCAGCCACGAAGTCTCCATACCTTTCCATTTAGTTAATTTGTCTTTGAAATGCAATAGCAAAGGTAGATAATTAGCCTGAATGAGGAAATCAGGATTTATTTTTAATTTAATCCCCAGGTAGTCAATTTAATCTCCCGAAGGTTTCCAACCATAAAGTTGATGGAGTGTCTCAAGTGCTCTAGTATCAAGGTTAGCTGTTAATATTTGAGTTTTATTTAAGTTTAATTTATCATTTGAAAATGTACTATAATTGTGGATCACCCCCCATTGCTGCAGCCACTGATGGTATTGGATCTTCAAAAGTAAATAGAATATCGTCAGCAAAGGGGGTTATCTTCATATTGTGATTAGCTATGGTTATCCCGTGAATTTCTAGAGCATGTCTAATTAGAAATGCTAATGGTTCTATTAATAAAAGTTAAAGAAGTGGGGCCAAAGGGCAACCCTGTCTAGCACCATTTATAATACTAAACCAGGCTGAATCCAGATCTGAGCTCATGACTTTTGCCTGTGGGGTTGTGTATAGAGACATAGTATTTAGTTTAAATGCACCCTTAATTCCAAAAGCTTCCATTACCTCACCCAGGAAGGTCCAGCTCACTCTCCCAGTCTACTCCAGTCTATTGCTATTATAATCGATGTAATATTTCTATCTCTAATATTATAAAGGATGTTAATAATTTTATGAATATTGTCAGCAGAATCTCTATTTTGAATAAAGGCTGCTTGATCAATATGGATTAATTTGGAGATTACTAATTTCAAACGATTTGCAAGTATCTTTGAGAAGATTTTTATGTCTAAACAGATATGGGACGATAATTTGACAGAGGGGAAATGTGATATACACAGCGCCTATTTTGTGAAATCAAAGTGAACCCTTTACCAAATACAAAAAAAAAAAGAAAAAATAAATAAATGAAATAATTATTATTATAAATGTATACAATCCCAGCGATACACTGATTGAGGATATTGACAATGAAATATCTCAGTGGATTGGACAGATGAGTCGCATTGAGAAAATAAGCTGCTAGTCTTAATGAGAAAACAGTGGAACAAGCCACTGTAAAGGGAAACAGAATGGGAAGGTGAGTAGACAGCGCTTGGCAGTTAAACAAAGTACGTGTCAATCAATATAAAAAACCAAAGATACTAAATTAATATAAAATATATAAATTTAATAATAAATAAAAACAAATGCAATATATAAATACATATAGAAAAAATATACACAAATGTAACAAAAAAATGACATGTTGTTAAAAACAAGAAACAATGATATCTGCCTTTAAATACAAATGAACAGACAGATACAAATGTAACCACAGGCAGAGTGTCAAATTACTCACTTGCTGATTAGGTTAGCAAAATACCATGAATAGTACATGGATACAAAAACGTGATGGTCAGTAAGGAAGGAAGAATTTAGAACCTGGCCAGGTAACTTCACTTAACAGGAGGGACGCGTTTCGTTCGGGGAACTTCTTCAGCCTCTAAACAAACAGACCAGTATGCCTGTGGTTACATTTGTATCCGTGTCTGTTCATTTGTATTTATATATTATTAAATTTATATATTTTATATTAATTTACTATCTTTGGTTTTTTATATTGATTGACACTTACTTTGTTTAACTTCCAAGCGCTGTCTACTCACCTTCCCAATTCGACAGAGTGGCTGGATCCTTACCTGGCTTAAGGATAGGAGAAATAGTAGCTTGTAACATCTCGCTGGGGATGATTTTACCTGTAGTTATCTCCCTGAAAGACCTTAGTAATAAAAGGGATATGATTGGAGAAAATGGTAAAACCTGCCGTCGGGGCCAGGAGCTTTATCATGCTTAAGGTTATTTATGACTCGTGAATTTCCTCCAATTTAACCCCTTCATGACCAATGACGGTCCAGGACCGTCATGCAGATCCGATCGCGGTATGCACTCTGGCATGCCGCGATCGTGATTTAAACGGCATGGCTAAGTGTCTCGATATCGAGACACTTCAGCCATGTCGGTTGAGGCCCCCCCGGAAACATCCGGGCACCGTGACAGCCAATCACAGTGCCGGGATGTTAATAGCTGTCAAAGCAGTTGCCTGCTTTGACAGCTATAATCTCTCACTGCTCCACAGCGATCGTGGGGCAGGGAGAGACTAAATATAGTGCTGGAAGCCACCCCTGGTCCCCCCAAGCCCATCCAGGCCCCCCAGGTTTTTTATTTTATTAAAAAAAAAAAATTAAATTTTTTATTTTTTTATTTATATTTTTATTTTGCTAACCTTAACCCTTGGGTTAGGGTTAGAGATCATCAAAACCCTAATCCTAGAGTTAGAATTAGGGTTTGTACTAACCATAACCCTAGGGATAAAGTTAGAGTCTAATATAAATAAAAAAGTAAATACAATTAAATAAATAAATAATAATAATAATAAAAATAAAATAAATAAATAAATACTATTAAATTAAATAAAAATAAGACGTTAATCCTTAGAGGACCAGTGACATGTTAGGTCTGTTGGTGGTCCTCTATGGATATTTTATATTTAAAAAAAAAACTGCTAGTGGGGCCAGTGCCTTGCATTGGCCCCCCAACAGTAGATAGGGGCCCGCAGCAACTGGATATATTATCCATGCAGCTGCAGGATAGCAAAGATAGCAACAATTTGTGCTTCCTACTGTAGACTATATTCCCTATGATGCTACAGTCACTTTTGGCTGGCTGAGCATGATAGGAAATGTAGTCACAAGCATTACATAATAAATACATGTTTTAAAGCTGCAATGACCGTATCCTAAATTTGTCCCTTTACCTGCCACATAACACTACCATACCTATACATGTGGGGTACCGCTATACTCAGGGGAAGTTGCTTAACATATATTGGGGTGTTGATTGGCAAAAAAAAACAGAACAACCCCTTTAAATTCTTACCTAAATACAAAGAGTGTGGGGAAAAAAACACAAAAAAATTACTACGCCAAAACTTGTCAAAGATTGGTGGGAAAATAACTGCATGAAAAGTGTCAAAATACCCCAATTTGACTACCCTGGGATGTCTACTTTAAAAAAAATGTGTACATGCGGGGCTGATTCAGCAATGCATGTCTAATATCGATGTTACAATGTCAGTAACACAAATTTTGGAAAAAATGGTTTTGAAACAGCTAGGTGCTACTTGTATTTATTACAATACAACATTAAAAAAAAAGCAAAAAAACATATAAACATTGGGTATTTCTAAACTCAGAACCAATATAAGAATCTAATTAGCAGGTTTTTTTTATTTGCTTTTGTAGCTTAGTAAAAGATTTTACAAATAAAAGTCAGGAAAAGTGTTTTTTTATACATTTTTCAACATATTTTTCTATTTTTTTCATAATAATATAAATGATATAAACAAAATAATGGCATCAAAAGAAAGCCCTTCTTGTCCTGAAAAAACAATATATAATATGTGTTGGTACAGCAAATAACAAAGAATAAAATTACAGCTAAACACAAACACCTCAGAAGTGTAAAAACAGCCACGGTCATTAACGCACAACATTCCAAAAACAGTCTGGTCATGAAGGGGTTAAGAGGTTCATTCAATCTTTCCAGGTCTTCGGGGCTTCTAGGAAGTTTTAAGGTGTGCAGAAAGGAAGCGGAGTCTGCTTGAGATTTATTGCAATCGGGTAAATTATATAAAGAACTATAATATTTTTTGAAAGCATTAGAAATATCTTTAGGCGATATCATAGTCTGAGACCCTATCATGATCTTTTTAATACGAGCCTGTCTACTTTAATCTTTTAGTTTATTAGTTAGAATTTTATTAATCTTGTTGGCTCCAGAGTACCATTTATGTTTTAATAGGCGTATAGCTTGTTTTGTTCGATTTTTTAACCTGGTTTTAATACGTTTTTGTATCTCAATTATGTTGTTTGTATCTGATTCATTCGGAGCTGTTTTGTAAAATCTTTCTAATTTAGCCAATTCAATAAATAGGTCTGATAATGGTTTTTCATTTTTTTTTTTTTTCGCTACCCATTTTAATAAGAATTCCTCTTGTAAAGCATTTTAATGTGCACCATAAGGTCAAAATGTATCTGTTATCGTTGTTCTTCAGAAAGGAACTGATCTGTGTCATTACATTTTGGATATCGGGGTCTCTTTTTAATTGTGAAAAACAATGGTGCATGGTGTGACCACGAAATTGGGCCTACAGAAGAAGCAAGAAATTGTTCCAGATCCGTGATCTGGAACAATTTATTGCGTCTTCTGTAGGCCCAATAAATGACCTAGTTAAGATCAAGTCAATCCTTGAATAGGAGCCTTGAACCTTGGAGAAAAAAGTGAAATCTCGTTCTGTTGGGTGAACAAAGAATTATTGTTTAACAGGTTTGAGAAGGCAATTGCCGTTGATTTTATGGAAGGGGCCACAACAGTACCTACTGGCATGCTTTTATCCATTTTGATGTCTCCTATACAATTCATATTGCCTGCACTAATCAGAATACCTTGAGATATCCGCTCCACTCTATAGAAAAGTTTATGAAAAAGACGCATTTGGGACTGATTAGGGGCGTATAAGTTAACTAGGATATAGATAACATAATTTATCTTACAGATCAATATAATAAATCTACCACTATTATCGCATTCTACATGTATTGGTCCAAATTTTAATTTCCTAAAAATAAATATAGCAACGCCTCTTTTCTTTTTTCCTCCGTGAATGTTTGCTTTCGAAACCATCAAGTATTTTGAATAGTTCCAAAGTGGTCTGGCAAGAATTGACCAATGAGTTTCCTGAATATAGGCAACATTAATATTGTGGAATACTAATGTATCATAAAGATTTCCCCTTTTTGGGGGGTAATTAAGACATTAAGCATTCAAGGAGGGAAATTTAAGTGACATAGTATCCTATGTTAAAACCCATCTTGCTGACCCCAGACCCAACACTCAATTTTAGGAAGCCCGAATGACCAGAGGACCCAAACAAGAGAGCACAACAAAGAAAGAGAGAGAAGACAGAGAGAAAAAAAAGGAGAAAGAAAAAAGGGGAAAAAGAAAAAGGGCAAGAACTAGCACATACATCTACTGTTTCACATTCATACCAAGTTGAGGAGATACAAAAAGAAATCCTCAAAACTGCTCTTCTGGTATTGCAGAGACCGTATTGTGCTGACTGGGGGTTGGTGTCTTATGTTTGTAAGAACTGATTGTTTTCTAAAGCAAAGGGATCGCATTGGGGGATGAAAGGGGGGAGCGAGCCCATCCGCGGCCGAGTGAAAGTACCCCGTACCCGCCACTACATCGATATAGCGGAGGGGAGGACACGGAGGAGGGACCTCCCGTTACCCAGAGGGGCCCGGCGCCCTGCGGCCCCCCACTGTAATCCCAATCGTCAGGCCCAAGTCTTTCCCTCAGGGCTTAGTTTGAGAGTTTCTTTGATCATGGTTAAGAAGACTCATAAAATGTCCTTATAACTTCTCTTGCTTTTGTATAAATTGGGAAAGGAAGCGAGAGGAGGTGGGAGGAAAAAAGAAAGGAAACACACATTAATAAATATTTGCAAGAGTAACAAGGTTTATGTCAGATAGAACTCACCGAGTATTACTAAAGAAAGGAGGTGTAAGGTTGGTGCGGAGCTGGAACCACTGTGCAGAAGTAGGTATGGTATACGTAACAAACCCAGGCAAGTGAACAGAATTCTTCTGCCTGAAGGAATTCCACTCTACGGTTGAGCCTCAGGTTTCTTTCCTCCAGGACTTTGGGACTCTGACACTTACTAGAGTAATGAAACGTAACCAGAATAAAACTGACACGGGAGCAAAATACCCAAAACGAAGGTACAGGAGGGCTGGGCAAGAGAATGGTCAACAAGCAGGGATCAAGGCTGGCAGCAAACGATCTGAGTCAGGAGGCAGGCGAAGAGTCAAGACAGGCGGTAAACAGGCAGAGTCAAAAACAGGCAAAATCGGCAACAGGAGTCAAAGGTAGTCTGAGAACGCTAGAAAAGGCTTGGAGCACTATTTCAGGCAAGGAGCAAGTGCACAAATGAGGTTTAAATAGCCCTCCTACCAAACAATCAACCAATGAGAATCACAGGAAAAAGTAATGTTTAAACCTGGCCCTTTAAGGATAAGTAAGGGCAGGAAGCAAAACGTAGAACTGCACATGTGCAGAACAGTAACCTAGGATTACTCATGAAAGACCTGTTAATGGAGACCAGATTGCAGTGAGACAGATCTCTGGGGAGTTCTGAGCAGGTAAGGAGGTTGGTGAGGAGGGAGTGATTGGCAGTGTGACAGTGCTGTCGTGACAGGAGGAGATATACAGAGGGAGAAAAACCAGGGGTGGGGGGTGGGGACAAAGGTCCTCCCCAGTCCCAACCTGTACCCATAGGCAGAGGGAAGGGCATGAGAACGGAACCTCAACGCACCGCCCAAAGTGCCTAACTTACATTAGCCTCCCATCCAAGACCCACATCAAATATTAAGGTCAGCCATGACTTCTCACTTTTCCCCCTCCCCTTTGGATATCATGTCAACCATCTAATGTGCTAATGGCTAGACCTTCAACCTCATTTACATAGACAATGTTAATATAAAGCATAAGTGATGGCAGGAAGAGGTGGGGAGGTTGGGGGGGATAAAAGAGAGAGAGGGGGAAAAAAGGCGAGGTAAGTAAATATGAAACAAGATCAATTAATGTAAGGTCGGCAAAAGTACCTCCCGTCACCCCCCTACCAGATCTGTCACCAGGAGGTCCCCGCGATCGGGTACTCGCAGCTCCCGTCTCCCTCGCCGTCAGACCCCCCGCTTAGTGCGCGCGCGGCAATGGCAACTCACGCGCGCGTGCAACAATTCTGTAGCTTTCCTGTCCCAAGCGTCGCTATGGAAACGGACAGCATGGCGCACGTATCACGCGTCACGGGGGCGGGGCTGTAGCCCTTTAAAATCAAGGCGCGCATTGTCACAAATTGCTTGAGTATTACCAAGCTAGTTCCTGTGTTGTTCTCTGCGTATCTACCTGATTTGTTCCTGTTATCGACCCGGCTTCCCTATTTGGACTCTCCTGTTTTCCGGTTCCCGTGATTTGGCTTCATCCCTGGTTTATGCTGTCTTCTGGAAACCCGACCCCGGCCTGTTTTTTGACTCCTCTACCTTCTGGCTCCCCGACCCGGCTTTCTCCTGACGATTCTTCTGTTGACACTCGTGCCCGATATCACTACTGCAGCTCACCATACTCTCCAGTATTGTGGTGTCTGGCAAGGGCTGTCACTTCTGCAAATTGGGGCTCCACTTCAGAACTACGGTACGTTCATCACAAAATACTCAAGCCAACTTCCATGGACCCCGCAGAAGTGATGGAGGCCGTTACTGCATTATCAAGACAACTATCTACGCTGACTCAATCAGTCCAGGACTTACAAGCAAGCCAGTCTCACTTCCAACACCAACTTCATGACTTACAGACATCACGTCATTTTCCCTCCCCAGAGGGAATGCCTCCGTCCTCTTCAGTGCCAATTCCCGAACCCCTTTTGATGTCAACTCCTGAACCCAAGATCCCTCTACCGGAGCGGTTCTCGGGCGACAGGAAGAAGTACCGTGCTTTTATGACGTCGTGCCGACTCCTGTTCTCTTTGCAACCCAAGACATACGCTTCGGATTATGTAAAGATTCGGACTGTCATCACACTACTTCAGGGGGAACCGCAGACTTGGGCACATCATCTTCTACATTCCCACCATCCGGCATTAGACACTTGGACTGCCTTCTGCCAAGAGATGGATGCTCTCTTCGATGATCCCCTTAGAACGGCTACTGCTCAATCTTCTCTCCGTTCCCTAAAACAAGGCCGAAGACCGGTTGAAGAATACGTGACAGAATTCCGAAGTTTGGCAATAGACAGTACATGGAATGAACCAGCATTACTGGACCAATTTCGTCAGGGGCTGGCTGAGTCCCTAAAAGATGAGCTCGCTCGTATAGGGATACCAGCGTCCCTTGATGCCCTTATACATTTAGTCGTACAACTGGATCGACGACTCAGGGAGAGAAGATTGGAGCGTGCTTCTTCATTTACATCCCCACAGGGTAAATCTGCAGCCTCCTTCGAACCTTCTAGTTCATGTCCTCCAGCCAGTAACTCCTCTGAAGAACCTATGCAAATTGGCATGGCCAGAGGCCCCCTCACCGAAGCTGAAAAGAACCATAGACGACTGAATAACTTATGCCTCTACTGTGGTAAACCCGGTCACCTCATTCGAACCTGTCCTCGACTACCTAGACCAGCGAGAGGTAAGGATACCCCCTTCCATACATGCCTCAGTTCTGTGCTGCTACAGGGGTCTCCTCATCTATCCTTTCCCTTGTTTTTACAGTGGAACACTAACAGTGCCACGATCCACGCCATTATCGACTCTGGAGCCAGTTGCTGTTTTCTTGACCGATCAACAGCGAAGTCTCTGCGCATCCCTATTTACAAGAGAGAAAGGCCGTTGCATATACAAGTAGTAGACGGGACTCCTCTCAACTCAGGACCAGTTACTTTTGAGACCCTCCCGCTGCAAATCACGATTGGCCCCTTTCATACTGAGACTCTTCGTTTTAATATTGTGACCTCTCCTCTCTATCCTGTTATTTTGGGAATCTCCTGGTTACGTCAACACAACCCTCACATTGATTGGGATAAGGGATCAGTCTCGTTTCACTCTGACCACTGTCAACACCAATGTTTGGTCAACCAATCTCCTCTGTTAACCACCGTGGATTCCTGTACCATCAGCACCACCCCAGATATACCAGATCCTTATGCCGATTACGCTGATGTATTTGACAAGAGGGGTGCTGACGTATTGCCCCCGAGACGCCCTTATGATTGTCCGATTGATTTGCTACCAGGTTCTTCAATCCCATTCGGGAGGATCTATCCATTGTCTGGACCCGAATTACTCCATCTTAAGACCTATATTGAAGAAAACCTGGAGAAAGGTTTCATCCGACCCTCTACCTCTCCAGCAGGTGCGGCCATCTTTTTCATTGGAAAGAAAGATGGAGGTCTCAGACCTTGTATAGACTATCGAGAACTCAACGATATCACGGTTAAAAATCGATATCCGCTCCCACTCATCCCAGAACTCTTAGATAGAGTGAGGGACGCTACGGTCTTTACCAAAATTGACCTACGCGGGGCTTACAATCTAGTCCGGATTCGTAAAGGGGACGAATGGAAGACGGCTTTTCGCTCCCGATACGGGCACTTCGAATATCTAGTAATGCCATTCGGACTATGCAACGCCCCGGCTACGTTTCAACACTTCTTGAATGATGTTTTTCGGGATTTTTTGGATATGTTTTTGGTAGTATATTTGGACGACCTTCTCATCTTCTCCACAGACATTCAAACACACCGTCTCCATGTTCGTAAAGTTCTCTCTCGTCTCAGGACACATCGACTATATGCCAAGCTCGAGAAATGCTCGTTTGAATGTTCACAAGTTGAATTTTTGGGGCACGTTATCACTCCTGGAAAAATACAAATGGATCAGAAAAAGATTGCAGCAGTCCTGAATTGGCCCATACCTACTTGTAAAAAATCGGTACAACGGTTCATAGGATTCGCAAATTACTACCGTAAATTCATAAGGGGGTTCTCTCACGTTGTCGCCCCCATTACAGAACTGACTAGACAACACGTCTCGTTCAGTTGGTCCCCGCAGGCCCAAAAAGCCTTCGACCTCCTCAAATTACGCTTTACCTCCGCTCCGATCCTTATCCAACCGAACACTTCTGTTCCTTTCTTCGTGGAAGTGGATGCATCCGAGACCGCCGTAGGGGCAGTGTTGTCACAAAGACATGGGGAGAAGGCTATCTTACATCCGGTAGCTTTCTACTCACACCGTCTAACCCCTACCGAATCACGTTATGATATCGGGGACAGAGAATTGTTAGCCATCAAACAAGCATTGGAAGAATGGAGACATCTGTTGGAAGGTACGGTGCATCCGATCACCATCTACACAGACCATCGTAACCTCGAATATCTAAAAAGAGCTAAACGTCTCCGACCTCGACAAGCGAGATGGTCCCTCTTTTTTACCCGATTTAATCTGCATATAACATTCCGACCAGGAACTCGCAACGCTAAAGCTGATGCTCTCTCACGGATCTATGATACCTCCCCTAAAGACCGTATAACGCCTGACACGATTCTTCCTTCACACGTCTTCTTGTCCACGCACACCGATCTGATGAAGGAAATACTTACCCATTCTACAGACACGGTTCTACCTTGCACCCCGGCTCCTATGCAGTCCCAAGGGGGATATCATCATTACCAGGGTAAAATCTATGTACCTGAACCCGTCCGAGTCACAGCGATGCAATACGGCCAAGACTCCGTGTTATCCGGACACGGCGGGATTACCAAGACAATTGAACTCCTTCGTCGTCACTTTTGGTGGCCTTCTATGAGGAAAGATATCATGTCTTATGTTCGCACCTGCGATGTGTGTGCCAGGAACAAGTCATCTCGAACAAAGCCGGCTGGCCTATTATGCCCTCTTCCTGTGTCCTCTCACCCTTGGACCTCTATCTCTATGGACTTCATCGTAGACCTTCCTCCCTCACATAGACATGACACCATAATGGTAGTAGTCGACCGATGTACTAAGATGGCTCATTTCATCCCCGTTGTTGGAATACCTACCGCAGCTACTACTGCTTCCTTGTTTGTGACTTCGATTTTCCGTTTACATGGCTTACCTCAGTCCATCATCTCTGACCGGGGAGTCCAGTTCACCTCCCGTTTTTGGAAGTCCTTCTGCAAAAACCTTCGAATTAGTCCGGCATTGTCCACTGCTTTCCATCCACAAACCAACGGGCAGACAGAACCAAATATTAGAACAATACCTCCGGTGCTACACTACTCACTTGCAGGATGATTGGCTCTCATTACTACCAACCGCAGAGTTCGCATACAATAACCATTATCAATCCTCAATCAAGATGTCCCCATTTTTTGCTCTATATGGTTTGCACCCTGTGTCTATCCCCGGCATGATTTCCGACCCTTCTGTTCCCGAAGTCAGAGACCGGTTGACTCGTATGTCACGTCAACTGTCCGTTCTCCGCCAGAATCTCAAGACAGCTCAGGCAACCCAAAAACGCTATGCCGACCATAGACGCACTCCTCCTCCGACTTACGCACCGGGCGACAAAGTATGGCTTTCATCCACTCACATCCGATTGGCCTGTCCTTCAAGAAAATTGGGTCCTCGCTTTCTCGGTCCTTACCCCATAGTGGAGATCCTCAGTCCTGTTGCGGTACGCCTGAAACTCCCGACGTCGATGCGGATCCATCCGGTATTCCACGTCTCTCTTCTGAAACCGTACGTGGTCAACCCTTTCGCAGGACGGGTCTCGGCGCCTCCGGCCCCTGTTGTCGTGGATGGTAACGAAGAATTCGTGGTTCAACGGATCCTGGACTCTCGTTGGCGCAGGGGGCGTCTGGAGTACCTCATCCATTGGCGCGGGTACGGTCCTGAGGAGCGGTCCTGGCAACCGGTGTCCCACATTCACGCACCGGCTTGTTTACGTGCTTACCATCGGCGGTACCCCTCTCGTCCTCCGCATGATCGCGCCCGGAGTTCGCGCCTGGGGAGGGGGCTCTGTAAGGTCGGCAAAAGTACCTCCCGTCACCCCCCTACCAGATCTGTCACCAGGAGGTCCCCGCGATCGGGTACTCGCAGCTCCCGTCTCCCTCGCCGTCACACCCCCCGCTTAGTGCGCGCGCGGCAATGGCAACTCACGCGCGCGTGCAACAATTCTGTAGCTTTCCTGTCCCAAGCGTCGCTATGGAAACGGACAGCATGGCGCACGTATCACGCGTCACGGGGGCGGGGCTGTAGCCCTTTAAAATCAAGGCGCGCATTGTCACAAATTGCTTGAGTATTACCAAGCTAGTTCCTGTGTTGTTCTCTGCGTATCTACCTGATTTGTTCCTGTTATCGACCCGGCTTCCCTATTTGGACTCTCCTGTTTTCCGGTTCCCGTGATTTGGCTTCATCCCTGGTTTATGCTGTCTTCTGGAAACCCGACCCCGGCCTGTTTTTTGACTCCTCTACCTTCTGGCTCCCCGACCCGGCTTTCTCCTGACGATTCTTCTGTTGACACTCGTGCCCGATATCACTACTGCAGCTCACCATACTCTCCAGTATTGTGGTGTCTGGCAAGGGCTGTCACTTCTGCAAATTGGGGCTCCACTTCAGAACTACGGTACGTTCATCACAATTAAGTAGGTTAGTGATGTTTAAGTGATAAAGGTATATTGTTGTGTGTGTTTATCTAGTGTGGGGAGGAAGTTTAATCTGGTTGTATTAATAATAATGAATATTGTGATATACATATTAAAAAAATATGTTATTAACCCCTTAGTGACATGACTTTTTTGGCTTGTCCGACGCTTGGTGACATGGGCTGTTTTAACATTTCTGAGCAGTTTGTGTTTTGCTGTAATTTATTTCTGTCTCATTTAGTGTACCCGCACAAACTATATATTGTTTTTATCATTATAAGAAGGGCTTTCTTTTGATACCATTATTTTGATAATAGCATATCATTTCATGTAAAAAAAATAATAAAATATGGCAAAAAAATTGAAAAAATACTTTTTTTATGACTTTTATTTGAAAAATCGTATACTCATGTACAAGAGACAACAAAAAAACACTGCTAAAAAGTTTCTAATATATGTCCTGAGTTCAGAAATAGCCCATGTTTTTATGTTTTTGTGCTTTTTTATTCATGTTACAGGGCCAGAACTATAAGTGGTGCAAAGCTATTTTAAAATCCTTTCTTTCAAAATTAGCGATAGTGACATTGTAACACTGATTTCTGTACTAAATCCATGAATGACCCCCAACATGTACATATTTTTGAAAACTAGACAACTCAGGGCATTTAACTTGGGGTATTTTGACACATTTCATGTAGCCATTTTACCACCAATCTATGCCAAAGTTTGCAGCAAAAAATCTTTTTTTTTAATTTTTCACATATATTGCAATTTAGGTAAACATTACCTTAAAATGTGAAGGGATATTTCCAAATAACACCTCAATATGTGTTCAGCAACATCTCCTGAGTACAGGGATACCACCCATGCATAGGTTTGCTGGTTTGTTTTGGGGCTAAAAGGCCACATTTAGGGGGTGCTCATTTTGGTTTTCCAACTTGGAATTCTGACATGCAGAAAACTTGTGCCCATGTCCCATTTGGGACATTTTTGAAGCCAGAAAGTGTATTCTAACCCACAAAACCATATATATTTTTAAACTAGACACCCTAGGGTATTTCAAATGGTAGTATTTTAACACTTTCCATGCACTAATTATACTACCAGCCTATGTCAATGTTTTGGGTAGTAATTTTTTTTCACATACATTGTATTTTGTGCATGAATTCACAGATCCTGTTATATGTCAGTGCCAAACAACACCTCAATATGTGTTCAGCAACATCTCCTGAGTACAGGGATACCCCCCATGTATAGGTTGGTATGGTTATTTGGGGGTTAAAAGGCCACATTTGAGAGGTGCACTTTTTGGTTTTCCAACTTGGAATTCTGACGTGCAGAAAACCTGCTACCATGTCCCATTTGGGACATTTTTGAAGCCAAAAAGTGTATTCTATCCCACAAAACCATATATTTTTGAAAACTAGACACCCTAGGGTATTTCAAATGGTAGTATTTTAACACTTTCCATGCACTAATTCTACCACCAGCCTATGTCAATGTTATGGATAGTAATTTGTTTTTCACATTCATTGTACATCGGGCATGAATTCATAGATCCTATTATGTGTCAGTGCCACAAAACACATTAATATGTGTTCAGCAACATATCCTGAGTACAGGGATACCACCCATGTGTAGGTTAGCTAGATTATTTGGGGGCTAAAAGGCCATGTTTAGGGGGGGTGCATTTCCAACTTGGAATTTTGACATGTAGTCAGCCTGCGCCCATGTTCCATTTGGGACACTTTTGAAGCCTGTCAAAGTATTTTACCCCATAAAACCATATATTTTGGAAAACTAGACATCCTAGGGTTTTTAAAATTGTGGTATTTTAACACTTTCCAAGTGCTAATTCTACCACCAACCTATGTCAAAGGGTTGGGATGTCATTTTTTCCCCACACACATTGTAGTTCAGGCAGGAATTTTCAGATTCTGGTATTTGCCACTGCCAACCAACACCTCAATATGTGTTCAGCAACATCTCCTGAGTACAGGGATACCCCCCATGCATAGGTTTGTTGGTTTGTATTGGGTCTAAAATTCCACATTTAGGGGGTGCGCAATTCCAACCTGGAATTTTGACATGTAGTCAGCCTGCGCCCATGTTCCATTTGGAACATTTTTGAAGCCGTCCAATGAATTTTACCCCATCAAACCATATATTTTTGGAAAATAGACATCCTAAGGTATTTCAAATGGTGGTATTTTAATACTGTATAGGTACTAATTCTACCACCAGCCTTTGTAAAAGTTTGTGGTAGTACTTTTTTGGGAGGTTTTTTTCCACATGCATTGTACTTCAGGCATGAATTCACAGATTCTGGTATATGTCACTGCCAAACAACAACCCAATATGTGTTCAGCAACATCTCCCGAGTACAGGGATAGCACCCATGCATAGGTTTGTTTTTGGCTAGAAGGCAACATTTGTGAGATGCGCATCTCAAAATTCCAACTTGGAATTTTGACATGTAGTCAACCTGCATACGTGTCCTTTATGGGATATATCTTTGAAGCCAGCCAATGTAATTTACCCCCACCAAACCATATATTTTTTTATCGGTAGACCCCCATCACTACTTGTGGCAAGGGCTCAGCAGCCACCGATACATCGCTAGATGATGTATCAGAAAGCTGAATAGGGTCAAAATCGAACCCTGAGTCCGCGGCCTCAGAATCAGTGCGTAAGCAGTGATCTCGAGCAAAGAAGGGGTTAATAGCTCTTAGAAGAGCCTATCTAGTACTGTAATACATTACAGTACAAAGAAATTAATCCATAATACAGTGCAGACAGAAAAACATACTGTTGCTGTGCAAGATTACTGCTTACACAGTGATGAATGGCAGGGAAGGGGTTAATACACAGTGAAAGACTTTCATAAAACCTGACAATTTTATAAAATGTTATTTTATATCACTAATACTGATCTGTCTCTTTCCGTCACAAAAATGTAAGTGAATATTGATCCGACCAATTTTGATCTGACCAGGGCGAATGGTGAGCTTAATTGAGAAATCACCTAACCGCCTTTGCCACTAATTCGCTGTTACTGATCGCTATGCGCTCAGGCAGCTTAAAAAAAAAAAAAACTCAAATATTTTTACTTTACATGTAATCCCCTAGCGGGTATGTGTAAAAAAAAATAAAATAAAAATATGCAGACAGATAAAAATTGCTTTGGCGTCAATATCATTGCGTAAGCAGTGATCGACGGCAAAGAAGGGGTTAATAACTCTTAGAAGAGCCTTTTTAGTACTGTAATAAATTACAGTACAAAAAAATTAACCCCTAAAAAATGCACAAACGGCAAAAATAAATGCGCTGATGTGCACGATCACTGCTTGTGCAAGATCAGTGGCAGGGAAGGGGTTAAACGCAGGGAATTGCTTTAATAAGTTTTTTTTTATTGTTTTAATATTTGTGTGTTGTGTGTTTATTGTTTTTTTTTACTTTTAGAACTTTGATCTGTCTCTCTCCCTCACTAAAAAAATGTGAGGAGAGGGAGGCAGATCATAACTGGTCAGATCAATATAGGGTTAATATTGATCTGACCAGTCAGTGGGGATGTTCAGCAGAACATCCCCACTGCCTGTCAGTGTGCCTGGCAGTCACTGATTGCCTCTGTGAAGAGGCAATCGTGTGACAGCCAGAGAGCACAGGAAGCAGGTACTTCCTGCCTCCTGTGCTCTTGCCCTTAGAAGGGCAGCGCCATCTTGGTCACTCAGTGACCAAGATCGTGCATTTTTTTTTTGTGTTTCTGATTGCCTCGACTTGCGAGGCAATCAGGAACACTTTCTGAGCATAGGAAGCGAAAAATTCGCTTCCTATGCTCATTTTTTAATGCACGTGTTTTAAAGGCACTGTGCCTTTAAAACCGGCATTTCTATCGCTCTCCGGAGCGATCGAAATGCCGACGGGCATTTTTTTTAGTATTGTACGATGCTTCCACACGGAAGCATCGTTACAATACCATCAGAGCACTGAAAGCGGAAAAACTCCGCTTTCAGTGCTCGTTTTGACACAGGACGGACTAGGTCCGTCCTGTGTCACTAACGCTTCGCCACACAGGACGGACCTAGTCCGTCCTGTGTCGCGAAGGGGTTAATTGCATGTGGCAAGATAAATATTAGAAAGGTCAATGTAAGAGTGTTAAATGTGTGAGTGGGCAGGATATTCGAAGTTTATATGGATTAAGTAAACAAATAATAATAATAATTTTGTGTCATCTGCAAACACTGAGATATGGCTCCCAATGCTTACTGGGAGATCATTAATAAACAAAGTAAAATGAAGAGGACCCAGGACAGAACCCTGAGGTACTCCACTTATCACATCTGTCCAATTTGAGAACTTCCCAATTACCAAAACCCTTTACATTCTATCTTTCAACCAATTGCCAATCCACAAACAAACTTTTGGCCCTAAGCCTTTTTCAGTCAGCCTGTACAGTAACCTTTTGTTTGTAACTGTATCAAATGCCTTAGCAAAGTCTAAAGCCACTGCAGCACCCATAACTATATTTTTGCTCACCTCTTCAAAGACTGTAATTGAGTTAGTTTGACAAGATCTATCTTTCATAAAGCCATGTTGGGTCCTACAGACATATTATGTCGCTTTATTTGTTCAATGTGCCAAAAATGTGCACTTTACTATAAATACAGCTCAATATTTCAACAGTAATGATCACAGCATGTTAGGGCAGATTTACAAAGCCAATGGAAACAGGTAGCAGGTGCATGTACAACTAAAAAATGTAGGAGCAGGTGCTGAAAATGAAGATGCATTAAGCCCTCGGGAAAGAGTAGTACATATCCTATGTATAGGAAAATCTGTCATCTTCAGATCCCTGGTTGACAGAGTGAGAATCTGTCACCATGAAGTAAAAGTACCTGGCTTAAAGGGTGCCCAAGGTAACTTCAGTAATAATTAGGATTTTGGGCACACTAAAAAAAAAACATCCATGCTCCATTTTAAAATAAACTTCCTTAAATAACCCTTTTATTGCAATGTGCAAGTAATACCAAAACTGTGCTTGTCTTGACGTATAGAAGAACACTCGTCTTGGAATTAAGAGAGGGAAAAATGTATTAAAAGCAAAGATCTAACAGGGACTAAAGTTTTTATTTTATTTTATAAAAATAAATATATATATATATAGGCCCACTGTCCGCACATGTTGAACGCATCCTGGTGTGTGCTGTGTAAGGGTCGAAAGCTCTGCTCTCTCTTGCTCTGAGCCTGTTAGAGTGCTGGATGTCAATGACACACAGCTGCAGTGCTCGGTCGCACACACATTTGGAACAATCATAACATTTTGCTTTCCAATCAGTATTAGGGACGGCCCTGGATGTCATTAACAGAAGACACCACAAACCAGTGGCGGATGCTCCATATATGCTAGGTTTGCCCGAACAGAGAACACACAAACCCAGGAAATACACCCGGGAGACAGATGGCAGCTGCAAATTCGTCAACAGAGTCACTCACTCTGTTGCCAATTTGACAAGCACTAAAAGTATACGAATGACAGACATGCTCTGAACTGGCAGAACGCCTGTCACTCAGGGGCAGGATACGCCTCTGCCACAAACACATTTAAAAGATATGTATCCCTAAATCTAAGCATATGATTTTATTTTTGTCAAAAAAATCTATAGATATTTCAAATCTACATTCACAGTATCAGCAATATCTAGGTGACAGAGTCTCTTTAGGGAAGGAGAAGTAAGGAGGTAAGAGGTATATGCAGCATTTCTTCATGAAACTGATTTCTGATTTGCACAATGTTGTATTTTTGCTGGTTTTTCATTTAAGAGTATGTACGTACACATGCATATGAGAATGAATAAAATGTGTTCGGCTGCAGGGTGATTCCATAATTAAAGTACTTAAACTTAATAATAAATCTGCTAAGGCTATTGTCTTTCTATGATCTGATACCTAATGTATCTTATACCATTTAATGTGCAAACAGGAAACAGGACACTATGAAGGGAATGTACTAAAAAAACACAAACATGTTTTGGGTTTGACAGCCCAATAACTGAACATCTGCACGGCCATGCTCACTGTAGAAAGAATTGTTCTTCTATATAAAACATACCAGAAAGGTATATATAAAAAAAAACAGGTTCTCGCCCTATTGAGAGTGTGCCTTGACATGACGGGTGAGCTTAATTATGCTTTGGCCAGTTAAAATGAGCAAAACTTCTCATTTATATATTACGATTATATATTTGTTGCCATCTTTATTAGAAAAGCGCAGACAGTTTTTGTTTTTTTGTATACAATGTACAGCCAATTTAAATTTGCAGCATGCTCAAACTTGTTTGTGAATCTTCATTTTATACATTTATATTATTTGAGCCTGTGACAAGCTTAGCGCACCATCATGTTCCTTCTTTTTTTTGCTTGCATATAGTTGAGATTGTTGGCTTCTCATTGTCTGGATTCTGTCTAGGGGCTAATTGGGAGGAGGTTGCATTGCACTTGTGTGCATACTCTTATGTTTTAATTAAGAAGTTAATGTGACACTTGCACCAACATCTCATTGCTGTGTGCAAGAAGTGTGTAGTTATTGAGTGTTATTTCTTGTAAGATGTAATTTTGATGTATATTAGTCTGTGTTCCACAATACAGAATTATTACACTGAATCCTACACTAAGTCTCGGCTAGTGGTCTGGATGACTGAAGATATCGGGGGATCCCTAGCTAAAATTACTGTCTGTCTTGAGGAAGCAGACTCTGATTCAGGTTACCATTCGAGGTACCGGAGGGGGTTCCTTCACAGTCTTTATCATGGCTTGAATCATTGCCATATAGGTTGGAAAGTAGTAGGTTGAAACTTTGCCATGTATTGTGCCTGAAACAACTTATTTCACATATTGGTGTGCTGAGAATTCTTCAATTTACTGTGCTATTAGGAGGAATTTGTGGAGCCCCAAATGTTTGTGTGCAGTTCTTTATCACTATTTTTGTCGAGGGTATAGTCTAGCAGATTCAACATAGCATACAACATTTTTATTTAAAATGAAGGAAGCCAAATAGATTTCCAAGATAGATAGGCAAAATAAAAGTGGAAATGTCTAAAAACCTAAAAACCGTCATCCCTTTTGCATGTCCACACACATATCTGTAGATAACCCTGCATGTGTCACATTGAAATATGGATCTGCAATGCAGGACCTCTGGATCCACTGGGTGGAAAAGTGAATTAGGTCTTCATTTCAATCAGAGGTACCCTATGGTCGTAAATAGTACAGTTCTTTGCGGCTGCTTCATCGTGGGACGTAGAGCGCCTGACAGTCCAGCAGTGTCAGGTGCATCATTGAAAGAGGTTAGTTTTGGGGTGCAGGCTTGTTTTAGGGTTCGTTTGGGGTTAGTATTAGGTTATTACAGTTAGAGGTTAGTTTAAGGGTTAGTTTTACAGTTAGCATTGAGGTTTGGAGTTAGTTTTAGGGTTAGGGGGGTTGGTATTTGTTGCCGCTGACCTAAGCAGCCGCACCGAACTGTCAGTGCTCTAACAGCTGCGGTGAACAGTTCTAGACCCCACTATGGATAAGAGAGGTCAAATAAAGATAGTGGGATGACATACATGATTGGTCAATCAATTTGGAGGACTACATGTTGTTTAGAGAAGATTGGTCGAACAAAAAAAGTAGACAGGTTGGTATGTCAAACCGGCATTAATGCCTCATTTGCGGAAAGATATATCTGATGAATGTAGTGAGTGGGTTGAAATAGCCAAATATTGGTGATCTTGAAGAATCACAACTGTTAATGAATGCCATTTTTTTGTCTCAGCTAGTACAGACACCAACCAGATGCTTGTCTGAATCTGGTAATAACTAATAATGAAGAGCTTATCATTAACATCCAAGTAAGGAAGCACTTGGGGAATAGTGACCATAACAGGTATCCTTTGAGATTAATTCAAAAGTGCGAATTGGTATGGGTCCCACTCATATCACATTAAATTTTAAAAAGGCCAACTTTAGCAGGCTTAATACATCTCTTGGTCTTGTTGAGTAGGATGGATTATTTTTGGAAACAAAACACAGAAGTTAAGTGCAATATCTTCAAACTAACACTACAAAAATATATGTATAAATGTAAACCCTTTGGAAACAAATATAAAAGAAGTAAACTAAAACCAATGTGGCTAACTAGAAAGGGAAATCAGGAAATAAATAAAAAGAAAGTAGCATTCAATCATTATAAAGATGAGGGATCAACAGAGGCATTTGTAAAATATAAAGATCCTATACTGTTCACCCCCTTTTATCACTTTGGTCCTACTGCCTTCTAAATCTTACCTAATTTTTGTACACATTACTATTCTGGGGATAGTGAATTGTCTGTGAAACATATGCTATGTTTTATGCCACTTGGAACCCAGTGCTGACTCTTGTAAACCTTTCCATTTCTGGTATGGAGGAATATGTTAACAAACCTCCAAAGAAAACACCTACCTTCAAGGATCAGCCTGATAAAGTTGAGGCTAAACCTCAAAGAACCAGATCTAGAGCATCAGAATTCTTGAAAGACCTGCACTCAGACTTCTCCAACTTATCCATTGAAGATGCAGTGGGGTTCTCACCACATCTTAACCTGGGGCCCCCAGCCTTTGAGGTAGCAACACAGGTGGCCAACATCCTCTGGCTAAAATTCACTGAACACTAATCATCCTTTTCTTCCGCAATACAACAAATAACTACACATTCCACCAAACTAGCGGAGTGATGTGAACATAGTGATGTGGAAGATATTGCCACTCAACTCCAGGAAACCATGGAAAGACAAAACATACAACTACATATTTTGTCTGACAAGTGGATGATTTGGAAAATAGAAGCAGGAGAAATAACTTGTGACTCCCGGAGTCCGTCAAACTTTCTGCATTACTGTCTACTTTACAGTCCTGGCTAACAGAGGAGTTCAAGTTAACCCATGATGCACGAAATCCTCTAATCATAGAAAGGGCTCACAGACTCGGCCCTGAACATAAAGAAGCCGGTGTGAAGCCTAGACAAGCGATCTTAAAATCATTGAACTTCCAGAACAAAATGGAAATCTTTGTGGCATATCAGAAATTACCAGCCCTTCTGTTCCTGGGAGAGAAAATCCTTATCTTGCAGGAATACTCAATGTTGGTGACCACCAAGTGCAGGGAATTCTCCCCAATCTGTAAAATATTGGTCGAAAAGCAAATAAGATTCAAGTTGATTTTTCCAGCCCGACTGCTTCTACTTCACAACAATACAATGCTCACATTGGAAACACCAGATTAGGCCCGCAAAACACTAAAACAACTGGAGATTTTTCCAGGTGGCACTGGGTCCCAATAGATTATAAATTGCAAATTTAAATTCTAAAATTCCAATATAGCCCAATTACTCCCAATAAATTTGCATTCAATTCAAACTCAATAATCCACCCAACACTTCTGGTGACAAGGTGGAACCTTCACTTTCCTCTAGATGAGTCTGATACACTCTGTTAGACCACATTGTTCAATGCCAATGTTATTGTTGTTGTTTCTGTTGTTTTTTTTCTTGACATTAATAACATTTTTGAGGAGTTCTATACCAATGTATATCAGGCCAAACAATTTTGAGCAAGGTCTAAAAAAATTTTAAAAAATCAGGGCTACCCAGATTAAGTAACACACAGAGAGACATTATGAATGCCCCAATAAGGGAGGAGGAGGTGTGTCAGGTCGTTACCCAATCACGCAATGGTAAGGCACCTGGACCAGATAGTCTAACTGCAGAATATTATATAATTTTGAAAGCAAAACCCTTGCTTCACAATAGTACGTAGGGTCATAAAAATAATGGCATTTGCCGATGATCTAATGTACATCTCGGACCCCTGGAAGTTGCGTTATCCTAAAACAATTTGAATATGTAGTGGGCTTCGAAGTCAATTTAACCTGAAGCTTTGAGTTTAGGAGCCCAAAGGAAGCCCAGAGGCACCCCTTCCCTTGGCCTTTGCTGGGGGAACATTCTATAACATATCTAGGAGTCAAAATTCCCAAAGATCTTAACTGTTTGTACTATATTAACATAAAAAAGCCCATCAACAAAGTAATAGGGGAACTGAAGGGTTGACATAAACTCAATATCACATTGTCGGGCCGTGCTGCTTTGCTTAAAGAGGTGAGTTGCCCTAGGATGCTATATGAATTACAGGTACTCTCGATACATTTGAGCAAGAAAGATGCGAGATTGCTGGATTACCATTTACATAGATTCCTATGGGGATGGGGTAGACCCAGAATTGCTTTACAACAATAACAACAGCCTAAAAATAACTTTTAACATACCTTACTTATGCGATTATAATTTGGCTGCTCTGTATCGACACGCAATAGACTGGATCTCCCCATTCCTGAGGTTCACCAACTCTAACTTGGAGCAGCAATGTGATGAACGTACCGTGGTTCAGAAGTGGAGCCCCAATTGCAGTAGTGACAGCCCTTGCCAGACACCACAGTACTGTAGGATAGCGAGACTGCAGCAGTGACAACTGGCACGAGTGTCAGAAAAAGGGTAGTCGAGAGGAATCCAGGTAGTAGAGCCAGAGATAGAATAAACGGTAAACAAGCCAGGTCAGGGAGTCCAGAGATCACAAAAACGAGGAGGAGAGCCAAGGTCAGGGAGCCAGAAAGCGGGAGGTCCAAAGAATCAAGCCGGGTCAGGAGTCCAGAAGAAGCGAAGGTCAGCAAAACAATCCGGGTCAAACAACAATAGCAGGAAATATCACAAAACAGGAACAGGCAAGGTGAATACTCAAGCAATTTTAAAAAAGGCGCGCCGGTGTTTTAAAGGGCCATAGCCCCGCCCCCGTGACGTGTGAGACACGCGCCGTGCCGCTCGTTTCCATAGAGACGCTCGGGAGAGAAAAGCCACAGAGGTCTGACGCGCGTGCGCTAGTAATCAATGCCGGGCGCGCGCTGTGCGGGGAATCCGACGGCTGGGGATGTGAGTGATGTTATGTCCCGATCGCGGGACCCGTCTGGCATCAGGTCCTGTAGGTGGGTGACGGGGGGGTAGCCCTGCGATCCTTACAAACAATTTCTCACTCATATTAGCTTAGCTACTTTGTTACACACACCCTTCATGGACCTCTCCCAGGAGGTGGGGGAAACCCGCTTCTTTATTCCATGGTTATGGTGTGGAAAAAAGTATAAGTTAAAAAAAAAAAGGACTAAATTGGAGGAATACACCCTGGTTGTCATTGGTGGGCAATCCTTCATTTAAGATGGGCTTGAGCCAGATTCTATCCTAGGGTGGACAGGGTCTTAGATACATCTCTGACTTCATAAATTTAGCGACTACACAGATTATGACATGGGAGCAATGCAAAATGAAATATCCAAAAATACGTATTCCCCTTTTCACATATATGCAGGTGAGAAGCTACATTACCACCGTAATTCTGAGAATGGAAACATCTGACTGGCACTATGACCTGGACTGCTACGTGGAGGCGCATACACCTCCAAAACATCAGCTCCTTATACTCTCACATATGGACTAGGCTGGATTACCAATATTATACAAAAGGGCTAGGTGGATGGCCTGTGGACATAGCAGACATAGATGCTGAAAGTTTGGCCAACCACACAGTTAAAGTCTCACAACTCCTACCATATGCCACCTACCAGAAGATGCAATTAAAAAATTTGCACAAGGCATATTACTCATCAGACAGACAGTTTAGGATGGGTATCCGCGATACCCCTACTTGCCTCAAAGGCAGAGAGGAGAGGGCGGACATTCTCCACTGCCTCTGGGATTGTCCTCTGATCCAGTCATTTTGGAACGAAGTGACTAACTATGCTGAGTCAACAGGGATGGCAAACTTCCATTAAATAGATTAAACATGGTTTTCGTACTTCAGGACACAACCTAAACTCTCCCTAGTGCTGACTGAGGTAGCAAGAAAAACTACATTGCGTTACTGGATTCAGCCTGACCCACCTCCCATAGCTTTGTTTAAAACCAAGTTGAGACATATTTTTCATTCGGCATGGCTACAGAATACTCTAAAGAGAGAACTATAAACAAAAAATCTCTTTAAAACATGGACAAAGTACATACAACATTTAGATCTAGCACTCCAAAAGTGTATCAAGGAAACTTTTATATATACCTCCTGGTATTCGGTGCAGTTACTACAGGGACGGGATTCAATCTCACTACCATCACCATAGATAGGTGGACAAGAAAGAAAAAAAAAAAACACCAAAGGGACACAACTAATGTTTAAACACACTCAGGATAGGGGATGACCTTTGACAGGGTACAGGCGACTTTTGACTGGGGGGGAGGGGGAACTACACTGTTTTTGTGGCAATTTGTGATCCCAATCTGGTGTCGTATTGAATTTGTGATCATGACTGTTTATTAGTTGGTTTAAAGTCACTGCAGTTCTGATGAGGAAACCGCTACATATACCCATAGAGGTGGGATACGGCTCAAGTGGCTGCACACCTATAACCAAGGAGTACAGAAATATGTGGGGGAGGTGACAAATAATGCAAATGAAATGGGTAACACCTCTGCAGGTAATCTGTGTATCAGGAGGGGATGGGAAAGGTGAGGGGATAGCGAAAGTCAAGTTAACCCTAGACTTCTTCTGGGGATATTCCTGGATTGCTTAGGTGTGCCCCTTCATGATCCATGATTACATTGTGTTTTTTCTTGAATTATCTCTCCATCAATATTTGATCAACAACCCGTTATATATCTTTAGGCATTGCGTCTGCCACTCATATTTGTAATTTGTGATTTGTATGCCTTTATTATATTGTGTTCTTATTTCTTCTCCAAACTTAGATCACCAATCTGTACAGTTGTGTTCCTAGGCATTGAGTCTGTAACCCAAAAAATTGTACTTGAAGGTGACCTGGATTGTATCCTCAATGTTTTACTCACAAACCTTCACAAAATAAAAAAATGTTTACAAAAAAAAAATCTGTTAAAAGATTTTAAAAACAACCCCCCCCCCCCCAAAGAAATAAAGATCCCAACAAAGCCTGTAAAAGAGCAATTAAAATAACTAAATGGAAACTGAAGGTTTGCTAAGGAAATATATTCAAGATGTTATCTTGAACAGGAACTTCATTAACAGACACCAACATGGCTTTATGAAAGACAAATCTTGTTAAACTAACTTAATTGCATTATATTAAGAAGTGAGTAAAAATATAGATTTGGGTGCTGCGGTGGATGTGATACAGTTAGATTTTGCTAGGGCATTTGTTACAGTTCCGCACAAAAGGTTACTGTACCAATTGACTGAAATAGGCTTATCTTATGGCCTGTGTATGTGTGTGGATTGGCAATTGGTTGAAAGATACAATGCAAAGGATGGTGGTAAATGGGAAGTTCTCAAAATTAGACAGATGTGATAAGGGCCGGGAATCCTTTCAAAACGTAATCCTTTATTATAGTAATAAAATAAAAAGCAGCACTTCGAATAAAGTTGGAGCAGTGACCAAAAAAAAAAGACAGTAAAACAGGCTACATGCCCATGCTTGACGCGTTTCGTGCTGAGCACGTAATCATTAGCTACCTGAGACTGGTGTAATTTTAATAGATTAAATGTATTATGAAACTCCACCCTAATACAGGTGGCTTCATTAAATGACATTTACCGGTAACTGAGTGGGAAATAAATCTTTTCCTTTTTACAGGTATAATAAATGACATAAATATTAAAAGAAATATCCATAAATACATATATGTATATATATATATATATAACCTGGTACAGACAAAAACAGGATCTTATTACGTAAAATACAAAAAAGCATGTGTTTATATTATATTAATGAAATAGTTCTGTAGAGTCAGGTACCTCAATCTTATGTCTTTTATATATTAAGAAAAATAATATATGAAAAAAACAGGAAAATCATGTATGAGTATATACACACAGGTGTATCCAAACATTATAAAACAGCATAGGACAATAGAACAGGTATGGAGTGATAATGTCATTATTAAAATTATACAAAATATGAGACATCAAATTCCGCATTGAGACCCTTTGGTTTCCTTGTATGAGGGTAAAATATCCATTTAACCCCTAAATGGGCCAAGATGCTAGAGATGTCTCCACCTCTTAGTGGCAATACTGCTCGTTCCACACCCTGTATTTTAGAAATATTAGTTTCCGTTGCAATCTTGTCTTGATCTAAAAAATGTTTTCTCAAGACAAGTTTGCGAACGCAACTGTTAACATCAAAAATTGTTTGAAAGAGATTCAAATCTTTTTCAGGACTGAAAGATAAACCTCTATATAAGAGGGAGAGCTGATTGTATGTTAAACTCACAGAAGAACTGTTCAGTACTGATTTTTCTTCCTCAGTGTCCTCAGTGTCTCCTCAATCATAATAGATTGCAAGACATCCTAACAGATGGATCCAGTGTTGTAGCTAAAAAGAGTCCCTCATTGGGAAATAGTTTATCTCCAAGTCTCTTTCATACACAAAAATTAAACACCATGACCTGGCTTCAGAGTGTGGGCACATATAGGTGTGGGCATAAACAATGCATATGTTGTAATGCCATTGATATAAGTGACACTTTTAAATCGACGGTCAGTCAAAAAACATATCAAAACAGACAATACATTAATTGTAACACAAAAAATGTTGTCTACCTCCTAACATGTAATACCTGTTTAAAACAGTATGTTAGAAAAACTTCAAGGAAACTGAAATGTAGAGTAAGAGAACATATGTCATCAATCTCATGTGATAAACCTCAAAACACCCCTATAGGTGCCCATTTTCTGTCTTGTAATAATTCTGATATAACTCAAAAAACAGGGAGATGTGGAATGAGCAGTATTGCCACTAAGAGGTGGAGACATCTCTAGCAACTTGGCCCGTTTAGAGGTTAAATAGATATTTTACCTTCATCCAAGGAAACCAAAGTGTCTTAATGCGGAATTTGATGACTCATATTTTGTATAATTTTAATAATGACATTATCGGTTTTGTTACATAGAAGCTCCAACACAGATTGGGACCCATGTATACGTGTTTGCAGATGACACAAAATTAAGTAGGTTAATACAGTCTGAACTAGATGTGTGTGTGACAGCAGAAGGGATTCTTTACGTTATGGACAATAAAGGTAAGGAATTCACTGATAGCAGAATTCAAAATTGCTTAAAAAAGCTTTATTATGCCTTCTGTTGGATAAACAGTGCTAAACAAGGATTAAGAAAATGGATGAACTTGATGGACGCAAGTTTTTTTTAAACTTAATTACTATTAAACATTGTAACTTGCAAAAAGCATTCAACCAGAGTTGTCTGTTTGTTGTAGGTCATCAAGACAATATTTTATTGAGGTATAATATTGTATTATATATTTTCTTTTTTAGATACCAAATTATTATTGTTATTATTATACAGTGCAGGATTTGCAATTCATACATACTTAATGACAATTGACTTACCTACTCTTCTTTTTTGTTTATTTAACACATTAGAGTAAATTTCCTTTCAAGCTGGAGGCTCTGTACATTTGTACCACCATCAGTCTGTCTAAAAAGTCCATCTGTTGCACTGCGTTACATTATTGATTTAATAATACTCCACTTCCAGTTATTGATGATTCTGAAATGCCTGGTGGTAAAATTGGACCACATGGCTCTGTAATACGCCATGACAGACAAAACTTAGTCCCATCTGGCCAGGGGGGAATTGAAAAAGGTTAAGTAAAAAGGAACAATATAAAAAGAAAAGGTTATAAACTGATTTACTGCATTTTCTTCTATTGTCTGTAGGTGGATGTCATCGTGAATGCTCACTGATGGATTTATGAGGGGTATTCAATTGCTTCTGAGAAATTGGGGTAATTATGCAGGGAAATCTAAGGAATGTCATTAAATAGATTGTAGTTTTATGTACTTGTATTCTAGCAAATTCCAGAGCACCCAATAGAAAAAGAAACAATTAAAAGTTCTTTCTCGCACATAATTTAGCATTCCTCAAAGATCTTAGAAATGTTGACATAGAATGTTCTCATTCACCTGTTTATTTAGTCACTCTATACGATTTACAGATCTTAGAAGTATACTCCCTATATTTCTATTGTGTTCACTATACAGCAATTAATTGATCCCGTAGTTTATGCAATAGGACTGTTCTGTGACCTATATAGAAACTTTTTTCCTACCATTTCAGTATAAAAGTGTATAACTACTAATCAATAGAAGATAATACATGTGAAAAGAACGACACTTGAAAGTTAGTGTGCTACAATGCGTATTTCTATGACTGTTACGCAATACTATTCTATTAACACGTTTTTATTAGAGTTGAGCGGACACCTGGATGTTCGGGTTCGTGCTCGAACTTGACCCTGAACTTGACCCCGAGCACGAACCCCATTGAAGTCAATGGGGACATGAACTTTTGGCCACTAAAATGCCTCTAAAAAAGTCATGGAAAGGGCTAGAGGGCTGCAAAAGGAAGTAAAATGTGGGTAAGAGTAGGACAAGTGCCCTGCAAGCAAATGTGGATAGGGAAATAACTTAAAATAACATAAAATACATATAAATTAAAAATACAGCTGAGCCATAAAATAGCACTAGATGGAATCTTTGATTTTAGCTTTGGAAGAACATAAATCTAAATCTAAAGCATGGCTGCCAGGAGGATCAACAGAATTATCTATTTGAGAGAGGGTTGGAGTGCAGGGTATTCTTTTTCAGTTTATACTAAGTGACCCATAGGTTGAGGAGGCGGTGACCGTGGTGGTGTAGGTGGAAGCGGCGCTGGAGGATGAGGTAGCCAACACTGTTTTTTATTTATTTAATTTTTTTTAAATTGGGGTAGCCCCCAAAATATTGGGACATAAAACAACAGAAAACAAAGAATAAGTGCACTTGAGTATAACAATAACTGGGTGAGGCCGGTATAAATGTCTATTCTGCACAAGGTACAGAGAAGTCTGGTGGGATCCATGCATGCCTGGTTCATCTTAATAAACGTGAGCTTGTCCACGTTGGCTGTGGACAGGCGGCTGCACTTGTCAGTGATAACGCCCCCCTGCCATGCTAAACACACGTTCAGACAATGCACTGGCTGCAGGGCAGGCCAGCACCTCCAAGGCATAAAGGGCAAGCTCAGGCCATGTGCCCAATTTGGAGACCCAGAAGCTGAATGGGGCAGACCCATCAGTCAGTACGTGTAGGCCTGTGCATACGTACTGTTCCACCATGTTGCTGAAATGCTGCCTCCTGCTAAGATGTTGCATATCAGATGGTGTTGCTGCTTGTTGTGGCGTGATGACAAAGCTTTTCCACATTTCGGCCATGCTAACCCTGCCTTCTGAGGTCCTGGCGTGTGCCCCAGCTGCATTGGCGACCTCTTCCTCTGCCTTCGCCTTGTGCTTCCATTGAGCCCCCGGTGTCATTTTGAAATGCCCTCAGTGGTGCGTCTACCAGCGTGCGCTGGTAGTAGTGCATCTTACGATCACGCTCCAGTGATGGAATTAAGGACGGCACATTGACCTGGTAACGGGGATCCAGCAGGGTGGCCACCCAGAAATCAGCACAAGTTAGAATGTGGGCAACTCGGCAGTCGTTGCGCAGGCACTGCAGCATGTAGTCGCTCATGTGTGCCAAGCTGTCTAGAGGCAAGGACAAGCTGTTCTCTGTGGGAGGGGTATCATCTGTGTCCTCCGTATCCCCCTCAGCCACGCTCCAGTGATGCCCACGAGCTGCGTTGGGTGCCACCCTGCTGTGAACACGGTTCCTCCTCCTCATCATCATCCTCATCCTCCTCCAAAACTGTGCCCTGGCTTGACAGTTTTGTACCTGGCCTATGCTGGTGCAGGAACCCACCCTCCAAGCCACTTGTGAATGACTGGCCTGATAACCGTGGAAATGACCCCTCTTCTTCCTCCTCCTCTTCCTCCTGTGCCACATCCTCTTCCATCATCGCCCTAAGCGTTTTTTCAAGGAGACATACAAGCGGGATAGTAAGGCTGAGAACGGCGTCATTGGCACTGGCCATGTTGGTGGAGTACTCAAAATAGTGCAAAATGGCACACAGGTCTCGCATGGAGGCCCACTCATTGGTGGTGAAGTGGTGCTGTTCCGCAGAGCGACTGACCCGTGCGTGCTGCAGCTGATACTCCACTATCACCTGCTGCTGCTCTCACAATCTCTCCAGCATGTGCAAGGTGGAATTCCACCTTGTGGGCACGTCGCATATGAGGCGGTGAGCGGGATGGCCTACGTTACGCTGCAGTGCAGACAGCAGAGCAGCAGCAGGGTGAGAACTCCTAAAGTGCGCATAGACGGCCCGCACTTTCTGTAGCAGCTCTGATATATCTGGGTAGTTTTTCAGGAATTTCTACACCACCAAATTCAGCACATGCGCCAAGCAAGGGATGTGTGTCAAACCGGCTAGGCCCAGAGCTGCTACATTATCACACACCACCAGGCCGGGCTTGAGGCTCAGTGGCAACAACCACTAATTGATCTGTTGCTCCTGCGCGCTGTGGGGTTTTCCCCCCAAACATATGAGTTTTAAAAGAGCCTGCTGTCGTTTCCCCCTGGCTGTGCTGAAGTTGGTGGTGATGGTGTTACACTGACAGGATGAGGAGGTGGTAGAGGAGGTGGTAGAGGAGAAGGAAGAAGCTGAGTAGGAGGAGGAGGCAACAGGAGGCAAATAGAAATGCCCTGCAATCCTCGGTGGCGGAAGGACATGCGCCAAACTGCTATCTGCCTCAGGCCCAGCCGACACTACATTTGCCCAGTGTGCAGTTAGGGAGATATAGCGTCCCTGCCCGTGCTTACTGGTCCACGTATCTGTGGTTATGTGGACCTTGTCACAGATGGCGTTGCGCAGTGCACACCTGATTTTTTCCGCCAATTGCTTGTGCAGGGAAGGGATGGCGCACCAGGAAAAGTAGTGGCGGCTGGGAACCACGTACTGTGGGACAGCCACCGCCATCAGGTTTTTAAAACTGTCCGTCTCCAACAGACGGAATGACAGCATTTCAAAGGCCAGGAATTTGGAAATGCTGGCATTCAGGGCCAGTGTTCGCGGGTGGGTAGGGCCATACTTCCTCTTTCTCTCCAGTGTTTGGGAGATGGACAGCTAAACGTTTCGATGGGACAGTGTGGAGATACTTGGGGACGGTGGTGGACGTTATGGTGTTGCTGCCACTTCCTCTATTTGCTCAGTGGCAGGTGCCACTGTGACTCCAGAGCTGGAGGAAGAGGCCAAGACAGCAGCAGAAGAGGAAGCAGGAGGAGTCTGAGACCTTTCTTGGGTTTTGAGATGCTTACTACACTGCAGCTCGTGCTTTGCATGTAGATGCCTGGTCATGCAGGTTCTGCTCAGGTTTAGCACATTTACAGTGGATATAAAAAGTCTACACACCCCTGTTAAAATGTCAGGTTTCTGTGCTGTAAAAAAATGAGACAAAAATAAATCATTTCAGAACTTTTTCCACCTTTAATGTGACCTATACACTGTACAACTCAATTGAAAAACAAACTGAAATATTTTAGGTAGAGGGAAGAAAAAATATAAAAATAAAATAATGTGGTTGCATGGTTAAACTAATACTTTGTTGAAGCACCTTTTGATTTTATTACAGCACTTTTTATTACAGCGTCTTTTTGAGTATGAGTCTATCAGCATGGCACATTTTGACTTGGCAAGATTTGCCCACTCTTTATTTGCAAAAACACTCCAAATCTGTCAGATTGCAAGGGCATCTCCTCTTCAGATCACCCCACAGATTTTCAATCGGATTCAGGTCTGGGCTCTGGCTGGGCCATTCCAAAACTTTAATCTTCTTCTGGTGAAGCCATTCCTTTGTTGATCTGGATGTATGCTTTGGGTCGTTGTCATGCTGAAAGATGAAGTTCCTCTTCATGTTCAGCTTTCTAGCAAAAGCCTGAAGGTCTTAACTAAGGCCCCAGTTCCAGCTGAAGAAAAACAGCCCCAAAGCATGATGCTGCCACCACCATGCTTCACTGTGGGTATGGTGTTCTTTTGGTGATGTGCAGTGTTGTTTTTGCGCCAAACAGTAGTACAGTACAACCTGCCTCGTGTAACACAAGCACAGGTGTCATTCTGATGGCAGGGGGGCGTGGCCTGCGGCCCGGTGGTGTGCTCCCATTGGAGGATGCACGGGAGGTGTGGAGAGGGGGCAGGTCCTACTCCTGCCTTCACTATCTGGCTAAAGCCAGAGGGGGGCGGCGACCTGCAGG
Organism: Pelodytes ibericus; assembly: GCA_036172795.1. Lineage (NCBI taxonomy): Eukaryota > Metazoa > Chordata > Amphibia > Anura > Pelodytidae > Pelodytes > Pelodytes ibericus. The sequence continues at coordinate 72,976,345 of CM069864.1, read as the reverse complement.
ATGGTGGGCGGAGCAAAGGTCCTGGCACCCTATTTAAACAGCAAGCACTGTTCATTCAGTGCTTGCTCGTTTTCCAAGCTTGTAGTGTGGATACTCCCTCTACAGTGATTCCTACCCATACCTTTGTTCCTCGTTTCCCTGTGTTTATTGATCTCCCGGCTACCGAACCCTTGGACTGTTTATCGACTACGTTTACCTCTCCACTCCTGACTTCGGATTCTCCATTCAACTACGTTTACCTCTCCACTCCTGACCCCGGATTACCCATTACCTACCTCGAACACTGTTCTGCCTTACCCCTTGGTACTGCTGCCACTCCGGACTTCTCTAGTGTGCGCACCACCTAGTGCCAACACCCCTGCGCTACGCTCCCAGGTCCCAACCCTGACAAAACGAGCAAGCCAGTATGGAGCCTGCAGGGGTTGCTGATGCCATTCACGCCCTCACCCAGCAACTCACAGCATTAACACAGACAGTGCAGAACATTCAAGAGCACCAACAAAACCTTCACGCTCGGATACAACAGTTACAACAGGTTCCACCAAGAAGTGGCCCCACCACCACTTCTTGCCGCAGCCGTGTTTCCAAGAGAAGGGGCAATGGACTCCCCAGAACCCCACGTGAAACTCCCTGAACGCTTCACCGGAGATAGGAGTCTATATCGCTGCTTCATAATGGCCTGTGAACTGCTTTTTGTACTAAAGCCCCGAACTTATGCTACCGATTACATCAAAGTGAGAACCACTATATCACTATTATCGGGTGGCCCGATGTCCTGGGCTCACCACTTGCTCCAAGAGAACCACCCCTCCTTGGACACCTGGGTGGCATTCCGACAAGCAATGGATACACTATACGATGACCCCCATCGAACCTCCTCCGCTGAATCTATCATCCGAGCCCTGAAACAGGGTCGTCGGCCAGTGGAGGAATATGTGGCAGAGTTCCGGGGAGTAGCAGTTGAGACCCACTGGAACGAACCAGCCCTACTTCATCAGTTTCGGTTGGGTCTTTCCGAACAACTTAAGGACGAAATTGCTCGAGTTGGGCTTCCTGACACCTTGGAGGGCCTTGTACAACTGGTCACACAATTGGACCGCCGCCTTCGAGAACGAAGGCAAGAACGGGCCACATCATCAGGTTCTATGCCACGTTACCTGCTTACCAACCCTACACCTGCTGTACCCTCTACCTCCTCCCAGGAGGAACCTATGCAGATTGGAGTCACCCGAGGTCGCCTAACACCCACCGAACGGACTCGCAGAAAAGAGGCCAACCTCTGCATGTATTGCGGGAAACCTGGACATACCGTATCAGACTGTCCTGCCCTCGCTTCCAGAGGTAAGCCAGCAATTCATTACGCCTCACGACTCTTGGGTACTTCAGCTCCTCATCTCTCTGTTCCTGTCTCTTTACAGTGGGGAACTAAGACCATATCTCACCACGCCATCATTGACTCCGGGGCCAGTACCAACTTCATCGACATCACCTGGGCTCGTAACCTCGGTATACCCATCCAAATTAAGAAGCAGCCTCTTACTGTTCACCTGGTGGATGGGAATCCCATACAGTCTGGTCCTGTCATAGAAGAGACTACTCCTATCACCTTCACCGTTGGCACAAAACACCACGAAATGATTTGCCTTAACCTAGTTCAATCCCCACTGTTTACCCTCATACTTGGACTATCTTGGCTTCGCCAACACGACCCTCAGGTTCATTGGAGCACAGGAGAAATCACTTTTGCTTCTCAGTTCTGTCTTCACAAATGTCTTCAACCTCATTACATTCATGCGGTACACAGCGAACCATCAGAACACATCATTCTCGAACCCTATCTTGCGTTTAGTAAAGTCTTCGACAAGAAAGAGGCCGAACAGTTACCACCACACCGACCCTACGACTGTCCGATTGACCTACTCCCAGGGGCCGCTATCCCCTTTGGCCGTATCTTTCCACTATCAGAACCCGAACTCGCTGTGCTCAAAGACTACATCACTACCAATCTACGCAAGGGCTTTATACGTCCCTCCACCTCACCCGCAGGAGCAGGCATCTTTTTTGTAGGAAAGAAAGAGGGAGGGGTTCGGCCCTGTGTCGACTACCGAGAACTTAATAACATCACCATCAAAAATAAGTATCCACTTCCTTTGATACCTGAACTGATGGATCGGTTACGAGGAGCACGCATTTACACGAAGCTCGATCTCCTAGGGGCATACAACCTGGTCCGCATTCGTCATGGGGATGAGTGGAAGACAGCTTTCCGAACCAGGTACGGCCACAATGAATATCGGGTCATGCCTTTTGGACTTTGCAACTCTCCCGCAACCTTTCAACACTTCCTGAATGATGTGTTCCGTGATATGTTGGACTCTTATGTGGTCGTTTATCTGGACGACATCCTCGTGTATTCCTCCTCTCTACCTGAACATAGAAAACATGTATGTCAAGTTCTCCAACGGTTACAGGACAACCAACTCTATGCCAAATTAGAGAAATGCTACTTTGAAACAACATCTGTGGAATTTCTGGGTTTCGTGATCAAACCAGGGTCTATCGAGATGGACCCCAAAAAGGTCTCCGCTATTCTTCAATGGCCGGCCCCTACATCCGTTAAGGCGGTGCAACGTTTCGTGGGCTTCGCCAATTTTTACAGACGATTTATTAACGGCTTTTCCAGGGTCGTACAACCCCTTACCCACCTTACCAAGAAAGACACTCCCTTCCTTTGGTCCTCCAAGGCACAACAAGCGTTTGACCAACTAAAACGGAGATTCACCTCTGCTCCCATCCTCATCTTACCAAACCCAGAGAAAGCATACTTTCTGGAGGTAGATGCCTCTGAAACAGCTGTGGGGGCCATACTATCACAACGATATGGGATAAAAGAGGACCTACACCCGGTGTATTTTTATTCGCAACGTCTTTCCCCTGCAGAGATGAACTATAATGTTGGAGACCGAGAACTTCTGGCCATAAAATTGGCTCTTCAAGAATGGAGACGTCTCCTAGAGGGAGCACATCATCCCATCACGGTATTTACGGACCACCGTAATCTTGAATATCTACGCACCGCAAAACGCTTATGTCCTCGTCAAGCTCGATGGGCACTATTCTTCACACGCTTCAGACTACACATCACCTATCGGCCAGGAACTCAGAACACTAAAGCCGATGCTCTGTTCCGTGTTTTTGACACCTCCACTAAAGACTCCTTCACCAAAGACACTATCCTCCAACCCGAACATTTCCTAGCTCTTCAAACCTCACTCGTACAGGAGATCCGAAAACATACCCAGGACCCCTCTGTATCTAACCAATTTCCTACCTTAAGAACCGAACAGGGACTGCTATACAAAGATCACCGTGTTTTTGTCCCAAAACCAGTCCGTATGACCATCTTACAAGCTATCCATGACCATCCTTTGGCAGGACATGGAGGTCTTCAAAAAACACTCCACCATGCCCGTAAAACCTTCTGGTGGCCTCAAATGGCCCAAGACATCCACCGCTACATCAACACCTGTGAAACGTGTGCCCGATCCAAAAGTCGACACCAAAAGATCTCGGGGCTACTACAACCATTGGCCATCCCTACTCAACCTTGGGAAGAGATCTCAGTAGACTTTATAGTCGATCTTCCACCTTCAAAACAACATACCACAATAATGGTCGTGGTAGACCGCCTCACGAAGATGGCCCATTTTATCCCAACACACAAAGTTCCCACAGCAGCAGAGACAGCCGATTTATTCATACAACATGTATTCAAACTACACGGGGTTCCTCGCACCATCCTATCTGATCGAGGCGTCCAATTCACTTCTCGGTTCTGGAAAGCATTCTGGCAAGGTCTTCGTCTCCAACGCCTTCTGTCATCGGCCTATCATCCCAGTACAAATGGACAAACCGAGAGAGTGAACCAAATTCTGGAACAGTACCTTCGATGCTATACTAACCATCTACAAGACAACTGGTTCAATCTCTTACCTCTAGCCGAGTATGCCTACAACAACCGAATCCAACGTTCCACGGGCATGTCACCCTTCAAGGCCAACTACGGTTTTGACCCAGGCTTTCCTTTTGAACTTCCTCGTACCTCCGTGGTGCCTCTAGCTACTGATCGTCTTCGTGTTCTGCAAGAGATTCTCTACTCTGCGAACAACTCTCACCAAAGCACAACAAGATTACAAAAAACAGGCTGATCGTCGCCGAACCCCGGCTCCCCAATACCAAGTTGGAGACAAAGTTTGGCTCTCATCTGCTCACATCAAAACAGCAGGCCCGGCTAGAAAGCTCGGCCCAAAATTCCTAGGTCCATTTGAAATTACCACCTTGATCGGTCCTGCTGCTGTTCGTCTTCAACTACCAGTTTCATGGCGCATCCATCCCACTTTTCACGTCTCCCTTCTGAAGAGGTATCTCTATAATCCATTTGTAGGGAGGAATCAACCTCGTCCACCTCCTGTCACCGTAGATGGTACAGAGGAGTATGAAGTGGAGAAGATACTCGACTCCAGGATCCGCAGAGGGCGTTTGGAATATTTAGTCAAATGGAAAGGATATGGTCCTGAAGAGAAGACATGGGAACCAGAGAATGGGGTTCATGCACCTGCCAGGATTCGTACCTTCCACAGATCCCATCCAGATCGTCCAGCCCCTAGGCGCCCCCGGAGGTGGCGCGTAAGGGGGGGGGTCTGTCAGACCCCAGTTCCATCCCATGCCTCCTGCAGGGATCCCCTACCTGGTCCAGCAGACTCCAGGTACCGTGCACCCCGCCGGGGGGGGGGGGCACGCGATCGCGGTGTAGGCCGCATCCCCGGCCTGTAGTACAACCTGCCTCGTGTAACACAAGCACAGGTGTCATTCTGATGGCAGGGGGGCGTGGCCTGCGGCCCGGTGGTGTGCTCCCATTGGAGGATGCACGGGAGGTGTGGAGAGGGGGCAGGTCCTACTCCTGCCTTCACTATCTGGCTAAAGCCAGAGGGGGGCGGTGACCTGCAGGATGGTGGGCGGAGCAAAGGTCCTGGCACCCTATTTAAACAGCAAGCACTGTTCATTCAGTGCTTGCTCGTTTTCCAAGCTTGTACTGTGGATACTCCCTCTACAGTGATTCCTACCCATACCTTTGTTCCTCGTTTCTCTGTGTTTATTGATCTCCCGGCTACCGAACCCTTGGACTGTTTATCGACTACGTTTACCTCTCCACTCCTGACTTCGGATTCTCCATTCAACTACGTTTACCTCTCCACTCCTGACCCCGGATTACCCATTACCTACCTCGAACACTGTTCTGCCTTACCCCTTGGTACTGCTGCCACTCCGGACTTCTAGTGTGCGCACCACCTAGTGCCAACACCCCTGCGCTACGCTCCCAGGTCCCAACCCTGACAAAAAGGCTTTCGTCTTGCCACTCTACCCCATAGCCCAGACATATGAAGAATACGGGAGATTGTTGTCACATGTACCACACAGCCAGTACTTGCCAGATATTCCTGCAGCTGCCTTAATGTTGCTGTAAGCCTCTTTGGTAGCCTCCCAGACCAGTTTTCTTCTCGTCTTTTCATCAATTTTGGAGGGAGCTCCAGTTCTTGGTAATGTCACTGTTGTGCCATATTTTCTCCACTTGATGATGACTGTCTTCACTGTGTTTCATGGTATATCTAATGCCTTGGAAATTCTTTTGTACCCTCCTCCTGACTGATACCTTTTAACAATGAGATCCCGCTGATGCTTTGGAAGCTATCTGTGGACCATGGCTTTTGCTGTCTGATGCAACTAAGAAAATTTCAGGAAAGACCAACTAGAGCAGCTGAACACAGCTACATCCCCAGATATAAGAGGGTGTGCACACTTATGCAACTTCTTCAATTGAGTTGTACAGTTTATAGGTCACATTAAAGGTGGAAAAAGTTCTGAAATGATTTATCTTTGTCTCATTTTTTTACAGCACAGAAACCTGACATTTTAACAGGGCTGTGTAGACTTTTTATATCCACTGTATGCCTCGCTTCAGGTTCTGATTGCACAGCTTGCAAACCACTCGTGTCTTGTAGTCAGCGCATTGTCTAAAGAACTGCCACACCAGGGAACTCCTTGTAGCTGGCTTTGGTGTGTTCGGCCCCTGGGTGCGGTGGGCAGTAGCAGGCGTACTGTCTAGGGGACGGCTGCTACGGTTTTGCACCCTGCTCCCTCTTATGCTGATCTGGTGCCTTTGTCTTGCTGCCCATGGCTCCCCGTAATGCAGACTCTGCTCTACTTCCCGGGGTGGGGGCGGAGCTACACCGCTGTGCTGGTTAGAGAGAGAGAGAGAGAGAACAAGGGGAGGGGGGAGAGACAGAACAGGGGAGGGGTGGGAGAGAGACAGACAGAAAAGGGGCAGGGGGTAGAGACAGAACTGGGGGAGAGAGAGAGACAGAACAGGGGACGGGGGAGAGATACAGAACAGGGGACGGGGGGGAGAGAGACAGAACAGGGGACGGGGGGAGAGAGACAGAACAGGGGACGGGGGGAGAGAGACAGAATAGGGGACGGGGGGAAAGAGACAGAACAGAGGGATAGAGAGAGAGACAGACATGGCAAGGAAGAGGAAAGGGGCAAACATGGGAAGGGAGAGAGACACAAACATAGGGGGGTGAAAGAGACGGGGGGGGGGGGCGCCATGGGGGAAGCCCGCACAGGGCGCCGGAACACTTAAGGCCGGCCCTGTTCGTCATCATCAGAGACATGCTGCGGTGGTCCTCGCATGTCCACATCCTGACACATAAGTGGTTGTGCATCAGTGCACTCAATCTCTTCCACTTCTGGGGCAAGGCTAGGTTTGATGACCCCGCCAGCAGAGTCATCAAAAAGCAAAAGAGACTGCTGCATGACTTGTGGCTCAGACTGCTTGGCTGATTTGCAAGGGGGTGAGGTGAAAGACAGATGGCCATGGGCTGCAGGTGTCAACTCTGAGCTTTCAGCAGGGGACCGGGTGGGAGACAATGTGTAGGAACTGGAGGCACTGTCAGCCACCCAATCTACTATCGCCTGTACTTGTTCTGGCCTCACCATTCTAAGAGTGGCATTCGGGCCTAACAAATAACGCTGAAGGTTCTGTCGCGTACTGGCACCTGAGGAAGGTGTTTCACTTGTGCGTGTAGCTGGCACAGATCGACCACATCCGCTACTTGCAACAGGAGCTCCACCAACACCAGCAGCACCACGACCAGGGCCTTGTCCCTTATTTGACGCTCTCCTCACACTTTGCGGTCACCCACCAAAGTAACAGATGGTTTATGTCAGGCGACAATGTAACCGCCAATAGTCAAGAACATTTATTTGTATTTTTTTTGGTTTTTAACTGATATGTTTGACTCTCAGATATGAAGTGCACCGCATGACGCAAATGTACTATTTACCACCCAAAACAATTCAAATTTTTCAAAGTGCGCTGTGAGCACAGTATTGGACTGTTCTATTTGACTCTCAGATATGAAGTGCATCGCATGACGCAAATGTACTATTTACCACCCAAAACAATTCAAATTTTTCAAAGTGCGCTGTAAGCACAGTATTGGACTGTTCTATTTGACTCTCAGATATGAAGTGCACCGCAAGACGCAAATGTACTATTTAGCACCCAAAACAATTAGAATTTTTCAGTAGTATAGTACCCACTAACATAATCACTGTACTTTGAATAATCGCTGTAGTTTAAATAATTGCTGTAGTTTGCAAATTCAACACCAGAATTTTTTTTAATCTGTCCCTCACAGCTGCAACATCCTCTCCCTACACTAAGAAGAACTCATGTGATGTGCGTGTATGTGACTCCAGCTTATATATACAGGGAGTGCAGAATTATTAGGCAAGTTGTATTTTTGAGGATTAATTTTATTATTGAACAACAACCATGTTCTCAATGAACCCAAAAAACTCATTAATATCAAAGCTGAATATTTTTGGAAGTAGTTTTTAGTTTGTTTTTAGTTTTAGCTATTTTAGGGGGATATCTGTGTGTGCAGGTGACTATTACTGTGCATAATTATTAGGCAACTTAACAAAAAACAAATATATACCCATTTCAATTATTTATTTTTACCAGTGAAACCAATATAACATCTCAACATTCACAAATATACATTTCTGACATTCAAAAACAAAAACAAATCAGTGACCAATATAGCCAGCTTTCTTTGCAAGGACACTCAAAAGCCTGCCATCCATGGATTCTGTCAGTGTTTTGATCTGTTCACCATCAACATTGCGTGCAGCAGCAACCACAGCCTCCCAGACACTGTTCAGAGAGGTGTACTGTTTTCCCTCCTTGTAAATCTCACATTTGATGATGGACCACAGGTTCTCAATGGGGTTCAGATCAGGTGAACAAGGAGGCCATGTCATTAGATTTTCTTCTTTTATACCCTTTCTTGTCAGCCACGCTGTGGAGTACTTGGACGCGTGTGATGGAGCATTGTCCTGCATGAAAATCATGTTTTTCTTGAAGGATGCAGACTTCTTCCTGTACCACTGCTTGAAGAAGGTGTCTTCCAGGAACTGGCAGTAGGACTGGGAGTTGAGCTTGACTCCATCCTCAACCCGAAAAGGCCCCACAAGCTCATCTTTGATGATACCAGCCCAAACCAGTACTCCACCTCCACCTTGCTGGCGTCTGAGTCGGACTGGAGCTCTCTGCCCTTTACCAATCCAGCCACGGGCCCATCCATCTGGCCCATCAAGACTCACTCTCATTTCATCAGTCCATAAAACCTTAGAAAAATCAGTCTTGAGATATTTCTTGGCCCAGTCTTGACGTTTCAGCTTGTGTGTCTTGTTCAGTGGTGGTCGTCTTTCAGCCTTTCTTACCTTGGCCATGACTCTGAGTATTGCACACCTTGTGCTTTTGGGCACTCCAGTGATGTTGCAGCTCTGACATATGGCCAAACTGGTGGCAAGTGGCATCGTGGCAGCTGCACGCTTGACTTTTCTCAGTTCATGGGCAGTTATTTTGCGCCTTGGTTTTTCCACACGCTTCTTGCGACCCTGTTGACTATTTTGAATGAAACGCTTGATTGTTCGATGATCACGCTTCAGAAGCTTTGCAATTTTAAAAGTGCTGCATCCCTCTGCAAGATATCTCACTATTTTTGACTTTTCTGAGCCTGTCAAGTCCTTCTTTTGACCCATTTTGCCAAAGGAAAGGAAGTTGCCTAATAATTATGCACACCTGATATAGGGTGTTGATGTCATTAGACCACACCCCTTCTCATTACAGAGATGCACATCACCTAATATGCTTAATTGGTAGTAGGCTTTCGCGCCTATACAGCTTGGAGTAAGACAACATGCATAAAGAGGATGATGTGGTCAAAATACTAATTTGCCTAATAATTCTGCACTCGCTGTAGAGGCTGGGTCACATGCTGCACTGGCCAATCACAGCCATGCCATTAGTAGGCATGGCTGTGATGGCTTCTAAGGGCAGACGAGTCAAACGCTTGTTGATTGGCTGCCCTGCAGCCTTTCAACATGCGTCATTAAATCGTCGAACCCCAAACTCCAACACGGACATACAGTGGAATGTCCGTGTTCGGGTCCGGGGTACGGACACCGCAATGTTCGGTACGACACTAGTTTTTATATGATGTGTAACGCACTCAATTGGATCTTATTTAAATCTGTTGCAATGTTGCTTTAATTACGGGCTCTATAAAACATCCCCAATAGTACCAGTCTATTAGATGCATAGGGCGTGGCTAGTGGTAAACCGATCCTGCATTCATCTTGTCGGCATAGTTGTAGAAGGAGTGTTCCGAAGCATTCCCCTCATCTGGCTGCTGAGCTATCCAATTTCGGTTTAAACATTTTAAACACTAATAATAACAAAATGTTAGGTAGTTTGTCATAAATTCTTGTTTTTAAGTATCTCCTAGACATATTTTTAACCACTTTACCAGTATTAGCCAATTCAGTGGTATTCATTAGATCTATCTTGGCATTGAGTAAAAGAGTTTAATATTTTGGACATGAAACCCTGAGGACTGAGTCTCATTTCAGTCATGGAGTTTTACCTAAAATAACCTGTAAGGCGGGTCATATGGTACAAAAAAGGAAAAGGATTTAGGAATTTCAAAAGCAAGGCATTGGAAAAGTCAAGGGTATACCTAGAGTATTTGGCACCCAGGTGAAATTTATGTTGGTTGCATGCACCCCCAGTGATATATAAATGTAAAAACAGTGCCATTTCTATCCCCAAGATTGCAGTTCCATATCAGTCATTAAACAGCATTCCAGCACCCTCTCTGTCCCCAAACAGCTTGCCATTGTCATATCTGTCCCACACAGCTTGCCAGTGCCATTAATGTCCCCAGCTTGCCAGTGTTATTTGACCTTTAGAACATGTCATCATGATGCTTTGCCATGAGACCGTCACATGTCACTTTGCCCCTGAGAACATGCCACATGTATCTTTGCCCCTGAAAACATGTCACATTGTCACACATCGTGGCACACAAAAAGTGACATGTACATGCACACACAGTCACTCATTCATGCACACACACAGTCACACTTACACACACAGTCACACTTGCACACACAGTCATACATGCATGCACAGACACACATAGTCACACAAACACACACAAAGTGGCACACACGGAGTCACACACATGCATGCATGCACAGACGCACAGTCACACATGCATACACACACACACACAGGTGGACATTATGAAGCATATGCAATTAATAAGGAAAATTGACAGTGGTGCTATTTTGATGATAGCAGCCTATCTCCAGTTTCTGAAGATCAGATTGTTGCAAAAGCTGCTTTACCAGCACCAAGATAGTGTACACTTTAATCCAAAATCTCGATGCCTGCAACTTCACTTAGCACATCTGCAACAGAGGAAGACCTGGGTGGACAGGAGAAGGTGAAAATTGACTGTATGGATACCAACTAATGATCATTTTTGTCAAACGCATATACAAACATAGTGGCACACACACACAGTCACACATGCACGAACATGCAGAAATAGTTGTACTTTTTTTCCTCCCACATGCTAGTTTATCTTGAACTAAAGGGAGTGGAAAGGTAATCATTGATCTACATCCAGCTTCCATCAGAATCAAGCCCTGGGATATCACAGTGTTCTGGGTTTATCTAAGGCCCTGCTCTATGCCTACCCTGACTTCCACCTGCCTTGGCACAACTCTGCCAGGAAGACTGTGGGGTTCTCACCTGGCAGCCCCCTATTGTGTGGCACCCAGGGTGAGATCTCCGCTCACCAGCCCTCTGTGGGCGAGCAGCAAGACCAGGCTCCCAACGTGTTATGAAGGCTCAGTGCTGGCAGATCACGTGACCACCGATGCTCTGAATACATGAGGGGAGCATGAGAGGCAGCATGGGAGGATATCTGTGTGCCTGGGCAGTGCACAGGCACCATGCTGCCTGCCGCTAGACACTGTGGGGCTGTGTGAGCATTGTTTACTGTTTAATAATTATATACATTAATATTCATTGACAGATCTTAGTAAATGGTTATTTAGGGTTTCACAGGAGTATACAGAGGTCAAAATATGTGTTTAGTTAATGTTATATAACTCATTATCTTGGTGGTGTATAAATGCAGGGAGGAAGAAGAAGTGGTTTCCTCTATGTTTTCTTTATCATGTATAACTGTGTAATCTTCCTCTGCACCTTGCTTTACCTCTTTCCTCCTCTACCACAACAACATCCTTTAACTCTTTCCTCCTCCACTCTTTTCATTAACTCCTCCACAAACAACTTCCCTCCCTTGGGTTTCTGATGCAGTGGTCCTTCCCTGGGGGTCAAACAGCACATATCCTTGCAGGTGCCACATGTCATTACAATGAGTCAGTACAATGAGTAATCTGAAGTTGACCTCCTATGCTGACATCATCACAATACCATCTGTCACTCCAGCAACAAGATGCCCTCATCACGGAACTACTGAGCTTTTTTGTCTTTTAAACAAACTTTATTTCTGTTCGTGCAGAGGTGGAAGCCTTTACGATTATTGTACTACAGTTTTAGACATGGGGACAGATTGTTGCCACTCCTCATTTCCTGCTCCTCATCCCAAAGTTAATACATTTAGGATTTTTTTATTGCTGGTATTTCATTTATACCAGCACCAGCTCCAGACTAGTAATTGCCGTCTGTGCCAGAAAAATACTGGCTGTGTGGCAACCCTGTTAGTGAGGGGCATTCCTCGCTGATGGTGACCAGTACAGTGTGTGAGCCGGGCTGATTGCACTCTTGGCCTCCTTCCAGTACGCTACTGGGAATAGTTATAGTTTACAAATTACATATTTGACTTGTACTGCACTAATTAGTCTGCAATGCATAGCAGCTGCCATCAGGGTGGTACAACATTTACAGTAGTAAGGGTCCAAAAAGCTCTAGGGGGCACGCTCGGGAATTTTTGAAAAAAAAGCTGCTGGCCGAGGCTCTGGTGGGAGATTAAAAGATCTCCCCTCAGCAGCCCTTTCTGTGGTGAGTAGGCAGCTGGATGTCTGGGGCAGTGAGTAGGCACACAGAATTTGTCCCATCCTGCCTCTTTTGTTCCCCCAATGTCTTTTTCATTCAAAGTTTTCAGCATCAATAATTGAAACAATAGGCACCTAACATTTACATACATTTGAACTTTTCCATTTGCATTTTCATGTAAAAAGTCATTTCTATTAAAGCATTCCTGATGTTTTAAATGTTTTGTAAATAACTATATACGATTAACTGTTAAAAAGTTTTGCTCTTTCATTGCTACGTTTACAAATGTAAATATTGAAGCCATTATCACCTAAGATAGCTCATGAATGAATTATTGCAAAGGGAAGGGTTGTTTAAACACATTGGGAGTGATTTATAGACATGGCGTACAAGTAGACAGAGGGAAATACTGGCGCTGTCTGTGCCTTTGTTTAAAGCAGACTCCCCACATCTGTGCACTGGTACAACCTATACCTAATAAAGTCTCAGGTGCTGAAACGTGCTTTATTAGGGTTGGAGTGTGCCTCCCCCTCTCTGTAAGGTGTCAATATGAATAAAAAAGGTGCATCTTTCTTCACTTCCTGAAACATTACAGATTTTATACATAATCCCCCCATTTTTCTAGGTCTCAACTGAGCTTCCTAATTCCACTTCACTCCAAGTTTTAAATCTGCTGGATGGAAAGTTTACATCCCCCTCACTGAAAAGAGCAAGCAATTCCTCTCAGACAAACAGCTTGATACCAATGAGTGTGCAGTGACCCAGAAGGAGAGGAAGCAACACAACCTTTACAAGATCATTCAGACAGAATGGATTCAATTCACAATAATGGCTAGGAAAATTGCATTGGCACCTGGGAATCGTCCAGAGCACCTGCAACAGAACGGAAAAAAATAAGGTTGTGCTGCTAATGAGAATACGCAATCCTTCAGTCACCTAGAGTGGGAAAAAAATATTCACAGCAATTCCTTAGTACATTATATTTAATGTACTAAGGAATTGCTGTAAATATTTTGTGATGCAAAAGAAAATCTCATTAATTAACTCAGAGCTCCTTCTGTGAAAGTGAGTTTGCAAATAAAAATGTTCCCAAAAAACAACATAGAGTTTATGCAGTAAAAAAAAAATGCCTAATTTAAAATGACAATGCACAGTCGGCATCCTCAGTCAACAGAGGAAGATACTCCTTACGAAATGATTTACCTCCTTGCTGTTATATTGTATGTCACAGTAAAGGCTCACAGTGACAGAAATGTTATGGTGAACGGCATAGCACACATTGTTAGCTCTCTAGGAGAATAATGATACAACATTGTTCATGATAATGTCAAGAGCAAAATTTTACAATGTGAAGACCAGTTAATTGCCTTACATTGTCCAGTAAAAGTCAGGTGCCTTATGAATGTTTTCAATGGTGACAATTGTTATATGCGAAAGGTCGCTCTGCCTACAAAACACCACTAAGTTTCCTCCGAAAGAACCTTCTATATGCAGTCAGTACAAAACTTGCTAACTGTTCTATTTAGTCTGCATCTTTTGTGTTGTGAATCTGGAACAGTCAAATTAGTTCTGGGTCAGTATATAAGGTAATGAAAGTTTTATTTAAAAAAAAAACTGAGTTGAAAGAAATGAGGGTCAAAGGTTAAAATTAGCTTTTTCTTCTGAGCAACATAACCTTTAAGGACCACTAAAAGACTTCAGCTAGATCTAGAAATGATAGTATAAAGAGAGGGCTGAAGGTGGCGTGACAGATGTCCAAAAATAGCTTTTCTCTTTAATTATAGAAACAAACCTAGCTTCTCCTTAAAAATACATCAATAAATCACTAGTACAAAGTATAAAAATACTGTTTGTATTATAGAATATGTAACCAAGTTAGGTGTCCATCTTTCTGGGTTAAATAAGATCTTTCTGGTAAGCAGCATCCATTGGGATAGATTCAATGGCTCCCTTAAACCTAAAAAATGGCGTCAGCACTAAATTAACATGCATTCATGATTCAGTGCCCTCCGCCAATGCCATTAATGGGTGCAGTAATATCATTACCGCACCTGTTAAAAAAGATAGTGCACCCACTATAAACATCTCATATTTTCTATGGAGGATTACCGAACCCATTAAACACTGCATTGAAACACTGTTGTGTGCGGTAAATTAAAAAGTCTTTATTATTTGCCCATTAATTTAACCCCCCCAAAAATGACCTGATTGTGCTTAACACAGCCAATACATGCACATGTTTCTCCTTTTCAGTGCTGTAAGGAACAAGGCATTGAAAGGGTTAACCCGAATAGAAAACATATCCACCACCACCCCCCCCCCCCGCAAAAAAAAGTAAAATCATAGGCCAGCCACATGACCACTGTTACTAATACAAAAAAATACACGGCCTGGTTACAGGTGGGTGTATGCCTTCAGCTGTCATTATATAATAATATGCCTGTGACCCCTAAATAAATAAACAAATGCCCCCACCCCTGGGCTGAAAGCATCCAGGATGTTGAAGATTGATGCTGATATTTATTCCATTAATTTGAAATATTCCATTAATTCTGTGTTTCTGCATTCTCTAGTCTTCCCGTTTAGTGTTCCTATATATCTTACAAGTGAGAGTTGAATTTTTTTAGCCCTAAATTAAGCATAATCTACATATCTTTTAACATAGTACAAATCTCATTTATTTCCCTTGTTCATGTGCCTACATGCAAAGTACAAAAAATAATTATAATAATTCCTCCCTCCGTCCTTTGGAAGTCTTCCTTCATCTCTTTTTTGATTAAATGAAATTGAGAAGTTATGCAATTTAGTATCTCTTCTTTGGATATTTCGGGTGTATGTGGCTCGAGTTTATTTGTTTGACTCAGGGAGTTTTCTACTTCTGGGTCTGTAGACATATTGGAGTCCGTACTTATTGACTTATCCATTTTCTCATGAAGTTTAGTGTTTTGTGGGGAAAAAATTGACGCCACATTTTTTTGGGTTTCATGTCTTTTTTCCCTTTTTGATGCCAAGTTTGGCTCATTAGATTTTTTTTGAAGCCATTTACTAATTGAGCTTATAGAGTTATGTGTTATTTGGGTTTTTCCTGCTTAAAGCTCAACCAGCAGGGTTGGTTATCACTTTCTTGACTTTTAGCCTCTCTCTCCTTCTCCCACTCTTTCCCTCCTCAGATCTGGCCTCTCAGTTGTTTTAATATTCCTCCTAGTTATTGTTAATTCATAGTCCCCTTCACTTTTAAGGGTCCGAATTATATTTCAGCAGTGTATATATGTCTGACAGTCTTTTCAGCTTTGTCACCATAAGTTTTGGGGAGTTTTATTTCAGAGTCATTTATTCTTAGTCAGATATTATTTATCTACACGTTTTGCAAGCTGCTGCCTCTCCTCACAGTGTCTGCTTAATTGCTGTTTGGCAAATTCACTGATTCCTGTAGGATTATATCTCAGACCCTTTGAGTTTTAAGTATAGATTTAATGTCTGTTTATTTCTAAGGGTCTTAATTCTGTTTTTGCATAAACATGTGTTCATTCAGTCAGCCCAGTATGTCAATTGCCAGATCACACTATATGATATAGGTTTGTTACACTCTTTCACAACAAAACTATTGTTGTTATAGTGCTTTACTTACAGTCTGCGATTCTCTGAGTCTATAGTTGAATTGTTCCTCGTTTGGTGAGCACAGGACAAGGCAGTAACTCTGCACAGTTTCCCCTGGCGTCTCTGGCACCCCACTTACTCCGCTCCCTTTCAGGTGGTGGTTTATTAACTAAGGCAGCTTTCCAATATCCGCTGTCCAGGTGTCAGCCGATATAGCTCTCACATCTCTCTCCCCTCCGTTTTCTCTCCGTCGCACATAGCCGTCTTCTCACCTCACTTCCTCGCCCAGGAACACCCTGACGCTCCGCCCCTTAGCGTCCTACGTCATCACGTAAAAAAAAAAGGAAAAGAAGGGGGAAGGGGAAAATATATATATATATATATATTTTTTTTTTTTGGTATGTGGGCACATAAACTAAGGAAACAAAAGAGATTTGTAACACGTTAGAAGATATATAAGAGGAAAAGAAAAAAAAAAGTTTAATCCAGGGTTAATAAATGTAATTTTTACCTTTAGGATATATGGGAACATTAAAGGGGGAAGATTTGAGAATATAAATACAGAAATAATAGAATACTTTAAATTAATGAAATAAATATCACAGAATAGAGAACATTAGCACAAATTAATAATCTTTTTTATTTTTATTTTTTTTTATTAGATAGAATAGAAAACACTAACACGGAACTAGGTGATTAATAGTTGTGGCATGAAGATATACCTGAGAATATTGATGGGAAATCACTGTAATAGGTTAGGTTAACGGAATTGATATTTCTAGTTCTGTGTGTGTAAAGTTGATGGATTAGAGAATATTTACAAAGAATTACTGAAATACTCAAGGTTGATAAAATGATCAATTCTGATGTGTGGCAAGAGGACATAATTGAGAATGCTGATGTGGAAGCACTGCAATATCCTAGGTTAATGAAGTCACTATTTTATTTCACTTATGATTAAGCGTGTGTTCACGCGAAACGCGTCAATTTTTTTCCCTCCGTCTACTGCTGTTATATCTATCACCATTTTTTGCCATTAAAATCATCACGGATTTATCACCAAAGATCCTGAGTGCGGATTCTTCCTTCTTTTTCTATTTCAATTTGTTGGTCTTTAAAACGCTGGGTTAGCGTGGGAAGCCGGCACCTGGATCTCACGCACAGCTGAAACACCCTTGCAGTGCTGGAGAGGCACTGTGCGAGGACGGTGGAGCCCGGACCCTCTCCCCTTGTCTTAGGGGTTATCTTTGTCTATAAAAGACATGAGCCTTTTGTTAAAACAATGGGAAAATCTCTATATCTCATGGATAGGAAGATTAAACGTAATAAAATCATATATAATCCCTAAATGGCATTATAGACTCCGCCTGATACCTCTGAAAATCCCCGAGATATATATAAAACAATTTAAGATCTTGATAAATAAATTTATATGGCACGGCAAAAGACCTAGAATTGCCCAAACACATCTACAAAATAAAAATGAGCGAGGGGGACTGAACTTCCCAAATCTGGAAAGATACCAGGAAGCGAGTCTACTAAACCATGCATACCAATTGCAGAACACTAAAGCTAAAACAGAAGACTGGTACAAGCTAGAACAGGAACTAGGAGGAATAAATAATCTAGAAGTGCTATTATGGTACAACCAAAAGAACCTCCAAAACATAATAGATCAAAGCAAGTCTAGAATCCAAAGAAGTACAATGGAGGCATGGATGTCCTTTAAGAAGAGAAATAAAATACAAGATAAAGTCCATAAGCACTCCCCACTGGAGGTGTTGGAAGTTAATATACCAGACTTAAGACTCCCCAATTGCTGCAGAGGGAAAGGATTGAGAGTTAAAAATTTGTACGAAGCCTCTCATTTTAAAAGCCTTTCCGAGTTAGGGACTGATATGGATATCCAGATGGAAGATGCCTTTTTCTTTATAAGAATAAAATCCTATTTGAGAACACAGAGTATTAATATAAAAGGAAAAAAAAAAAAAACAACTAGAAAAATTAATTAACAACTTTAATAAGGGAACGATAAAACTATGGTACGAGATATTGGAGGACAAATATCTAAAAAGAAGGCATAGTCCACTGGATTCCTGGGGAAGAGAATTGTTAGTCCCCATAGATAAAGAAGACTGGTGGGATAGCTGGAAGGAAATAAGAAAAACTACACACTGCCTATCTTTCCAGTAACTCTATTTTAAGCTTGTCCATAGATGGCATATATCCCCAATGAAACTTCATAAATTTGATAAAACTAATAGCTCTAGATGTTGGAGATGTCAAGAGGAACGGGCGGACCTAATACATATGTGGTGGTCATGTGGGGAAGTAGACAGAATATGGCAACAAGCTTTTGCCCTAATATCTGACTTAACTGGTGTTATAATCCCAATACAACCAGAGAAAGCTTTATTCCATTTTGATTTGGGCTGTGATACCTCTAGACAAAGAAGCTTAGTGATCCAGATACTAATGGCAGTCAAGATCACAATAGCCCGAAACTGGAAGAACGGAAAAATTAAGTGGCCAATGATAGTGACACAAATTGGGCATCAATGTTTAATGGAGAAGGGCTACTATGTGGCCAGACAGAAACGGGATACATTTCTTGACATTTGGAAACAATGGCTGACTACTCTCCCTTTAAAGGAAGACTGGGAGGGTGGAGAAGGGACAACCGGAGATGGAGAAGGGATTGTTGATGCCCTGGTCGATGGACACCAGTAGACTCTCTGATAATTCGGAGAAAATAGCCGGATGATTGAAAAGAAGAGGTTCCTAAACGAATATGCCACTTATTTGTGTTATTTGTGATATGTTTGTTAGTGGAGGAGACGGAGAAGGACATATGAAGAGGGGGATTATTCTCCATTAGGAACTCTTGAAAGAAGGGAAATGTGTTTATAGAAGAAACAAAATGAAATGATAATCTGATATGAATGCCTCATCCCCCCCTTTTCCTTTTTTCTCTTGTATTTGTATCATGATTTACTATCAAACTACTGTTCTATGTATGTATTTATATATTTACATTTAATGTTTTATATGTTTATAATAAAATAAAAGATTAAAAAAAAAAAAAAAGATTGATGGTGGAACCCGGATACAGGTAAATTGCTTCTCTACAGTGCACCCTTTGTGTGCAAGGGAGGTGGGCAGTGATTTTCAATGCCCCCCATCATGGCATAAAAAAATTGGTTTTTATTACAGATATGCGGGCCATGTTTAATCATTCCCACTACCTTGTTTTCTATTATGCTGCCTGTTCCAGTGTTTTGACCTTCACTAGTTCCTGACAAAACTTTAGATCCTGGGATTCGCTCTGCTGTCTTTCTGTCAGCCTTCTGAGTACCAGTACCCTAGGAATTTGGAGAAAGTCAGCACTTGGGATCTTTACCCCTTGTGACCGAGTACATATATGTATGTTCTATTTTTAAACAAGCTTCGAAAGCGATCACTTATTGCTTCTGTTGCTCCGCAGATGTTGCTGAAATGCCTTGATGTTGAAACATCCAACACCAGGATGCTGTATGATCGATGTCCGGAGCAATCACATTCAAAATACTAAAATGCAGAGGCAAGAGCTTCAGCAGCCATCTGCATTCCTTTCAACTCTCTAGGGGTGTTGCCGAGCTGCCTCTAGAGGGCATGCATGTCCTGTGTTTAAATAAGCTTCAGAAGTGATCAATGATTGCGGACGTTGCAGAAATGCCTTCATGTCGAGGCATCCAACAACATGAAAATCTGACACCAGGATGGTATATGATCGCTCTCTGGAGCTATCACATTCACAATATTGAAAAGCAGCATGCCTTTCAAAAATAGCATTGCCATGATGTGGGCAAGAGCTTTGGAAGCAATCATTGATCACTTCCGTTGCCTTGGAGGTATTGCTGGGCTGCCTCTAGAGGCAGTCAGCAAAATCCAAGTAAAAAAAAAATATTAGCCTTAGGGGTAGGAGTAGGCTATACTTAGGATTGAAGTTACAATGGTATCAGGTTTATTTATTAGAATTGCAGATGTGTAAAAAAAAAAATTAATGTAAACGTTAGAAAATGTGTGTTTTTTTTATTTTCCATCATGTTATATTATTTTTTTTTATAGTAAATTATATGATATGATCAAACAATGGTATCTAAAGAAAGCCTTTCTTATATGGAAAAAATCTATAATTTGTATGGATATAGCCAATGAGAGAGAGGAAAATTACAACTAATTACAAAAACAGCAGATGTGTTATAACAGCCTGTGTCACCAAGGAGTTAAAGACTGGCAGTTCCCAACAGATTTGG
The DNA here is from genome assembly GCA_036172795.1 of Pelodytes ibericus. Classification (NCBI taxonomy): domain Eukaryota; kingdom Metazoa; phylum Chordata; class Amphibia; order Anura; family Pelodytidae; genus Pelodytes; species Pelodytes ibericus. Next base: position 72,955,951 of record CM069864.1, on the reverse strand, counting down.
GTTCTCTTAAACCTTCCCCTGAGGTCAGCAGGGTTACTGTATTGAAGAGGCTGCTGTCACTTGGCCCATCAGATGGCTGGTTCTATGACAGATGGTGTGGATATAAAAACACACCTCCCCCAAATGTGTATTTTGTTGGGCTTTCAGCAATATTGCTGGAAACTATTGGATATATATAGGTTTTAAATGCAGTCATAGGTATAAACTATAACACACCTATACAGGAGATACCACAGACACATTGCAAAGACATTTTATACAAATCTATAGATTTGTTTACAATCCTGCTATAACAATCAATACATAATTTATTATGCTGTACATTCACATTTGCGTGTTCTTTCTAATGCCATAGGTGTTTACTAACGATATGCAAAGTATACATTTTTGATAAATATTAGAGTGAAACAAGTGCATATGTCAGTTCATGGAACATGTAACATGCAATAAATATTTAAATTGATATTTGTTTGTAGCAGGGAGATAATGTGAAGCCAGGAGGGCATCAAAAGTACAGAGGGAGTTATTTAAAGGACAAACTTTGGCTAAGAATCAAGTAATGTTTCATTGAAAATTTGCTTCAAGTATGGGCATGCTTTAATGAAAGAATATAAAGAAGTATTTTTTTTTATCTCTCTTTGCTTATATAACGCTACAAGGGGGCTGACATGTTGTTTAGACTCTTGAGTCAGATGGTTTAGATTTTCATTCATCTGAAAAAGTGGTCAGTCCCCTGATACAAGCAAAGAGGGCTCAGTCAGATACTTTCTTATATTTAAAATAAAAATGGCATTAATGCACTCATCACAAGAGTGATATCATTTGAAATACCTTACTTTTTTTTAACATCTTCCCAAGTTTATGAGGGTGCTGGGATAAAAAAAAAGGTCTGAGTTACGCAATGTTGAGTGGTATTATATGTTGTTGAGTGATCTCGTAGCATTAAGAGTCAGATAACGGGTGTTGGAGCCATCTTTTCCTTTTTTTATAACTAATATTGCCAGGATTTTCCCCCACAATATGCCAGGATTTGCCACTTAATATGCCAGAATTTTCCCTTACAATATGCCAGGATTATACCCCTCAATATGCCAGGATTATGCCCCTCAATATGCCAGGATTATGCCCCTCAATATGCCAGGATTTAGCCACCCAATATGCCAGGATTTTCCCCTCAATATGCCAAGATTATGCCCCCTCAATATGCCAGGATTATGCCCCCTCAATATGCCAGGATTTTCCCCTCAATATGCCAGGATTTTGCCCCTCAATATGCCAGGATTATGCCCCCTCAATATGCCAGGATTATGCTCCACAATTTGCCAGGATTTAGCCACCCAATATGTCAGGATTTAGCCACCCAATATGTCAGGATTTTGCCCCACAATACACAAGGATTTTGCCCCACAATATACCAAGATTTAGCCACCCAATATGTCAGGATTTTGCCCCACAATACACCAGGATTTTGCCCCACAATATACCAGGATTTTGCCCCTCAATTTGCCAGGATTTTATCCCACAATATGCCAGGATTTTGCCACCATATCGAGTATTTACCTCCTTGCTGCTGCTCTATCTCCGTCTCCCGGTGCTCTCATCTGCCCGTCTGTGGCTGTGAGGGAAGCGTTGTGTGCTTCCCTCCAGCCAAGCGTCTTCAACAAACTTTATTGGATGTGCATTGGCTGGAGGGGAGCGCAGAACGCTTCCCTCACAGCCATGGACCTGCAGCACCGGGGGAGAGCAGCAAGGAGGTAAGTACTGGGAAAGTGGGGAGGATTTTTTTTCCTGGCGTGACCTGGGCCCCCGGGGAGTATCGGCCGTCACCGCCTGGGGCGCTCAGGGTTAAAGACGGCCTAGCGGATGTTTTTAGCATGCATTAGGGCGGCCGGGGGGGGGGGGGCAATTGCCTCCCTGCCCCCCAGCCCGCCCCTGGTTGGAGCTCATTCACTTGAGTTTATACTGTGTATATCTCTCAGACCAGGGTTGGATCCAGGAGGGGCCGAAGTGGTAGTGACAAAGGGGCCCCAGTAGATTGATTACCAGCTGGTGCAGCTAACCAGTTTTTTTTTTTTCACCTTCTGTGATTATCAAGTGTGGCTGAAGCATAAGGGAGCAAGGGTGCACGCAACTTAAAGGACAACTAAACTTTTTCACAGCCTTCTAACATAGAAGCAAAAGTGAAAAAATCATTGTACCTATTTGTTTGTACCATTGTATGTTGCCATACACTTTGTAGGTGCCCCAGATGAGGTCCAAATATGAAAACAATGAGGGACTGCGCTCAGGGATTTTTTTGCAACGGACACTGGCGAGGACCAAAAAATCCTGCAGCCAATAACCAAACGTATGGGGTAGCTGCTTACTCTTCTCTGCCTTGGTCTGCTCCCCACACCTAGGTCTGTCCACTGAGTCCCTATCTGGGGAAAAGCACGTCCACAAACTATTTTTTCCCCCTAAGTTCCTGCGGGATATATAGATCCAATGGAGACAACTCGCACACTGTGGGGGGGGGGTAGGCTGAAGTGCGTGCAGCCTGACTGGTGGGGGTCTGGGAGGGGGTCCCCATCCTAGCTAACACTAATCTGAGCAAATCTAAGACATTTCCCTGGGTAATATGTGTGTATGTGGGTAAAGTGAAGTGCTGGAGGGCTGATAGCCCGCATACTGCTTGACGCCATTGTTAAGTCTATGGAGGCAATAGCATAGTCCGTATTTTTTTTTATAGAAAAGGTGGCAACCCTAATAGCAATAAAGCTATTAATGAACTACAAATAAATACAGATGAATTTTGAACAGATATTTGGTATTATTTCTGGTCAAAATTATTTCCTTGTTTTCCTTGTTACCCTAATTGCTACCCATTGTCTACATATGATGGATAGTATTGGTGTATCATTACATATATCACTATTTGTTATTTTCGTTACAGCACATGATTTAGGTTTATACATATGTATTTTGGATTAAGCACTGAAGAGTTAAGTCCTGCTTTGTTAAGGATATATTCATGACTCTCATGTTTGCCTCTACATTTAACACCAGGCAACACACTGACACATGTCAGTAAGCAAGTTGGTCTCAGTCTCATGGCACATGTCACATTCATTGTTAACAAGAGCATAGATTCCATTCTTTCTATTTTTACCCAGGTCCCTCATGCATTCGTTTCCATTAAATGCATTCTCTCTGCATTGTGTCTGGATGAAAAGCCTTTTTGTTCATCAAAACTTAATTTCAAAGTTAAGAATGTATAAATTAGACAAACTAGTCAATTATAGCAGTTGATTAAAATATGTTTTTTTGCAAAACAGGTTTAAAAATACAACAATCACGGCGCATGGCTTGGTGCACAGGGAAGATTTCCGAAAACTGAGTCAGCTAGTGGTCTCACCTCCACCTAAAGCCTTCAAACACAGTGATCTTGAGTGGAAAATCAGATCTTCCCAGGAAGTTTGATCTGCCCACTGCCCGGTTATGCCTGAAATGTTGAAAAAACAAAAAAAAATCAAACAAAGCAAAAGCAGGCAGCGTCAGCAACTTTTCCCCTGCAACTTAGGGGCCACCATCTTCCAGCACAGCCTCCAGTGAAACTCCCTCCGAAAGGGCATCGGACGATCAGAGCCTGCCTAGCACTAAGGCAGACATAAAGAAACTGACCAGATGTCAGTCCGAGTGGAAGAAGGAGGTGGAGGAGGATATGAAAAACAGTGTGGCTCCCCTGGTCGAAGACATCACGGCCATAGGGATGAGGATGGATGCCCTAGAGAGCAAACAAGATGAAATGCTTGGAGCTGTAGGGGCCCTAGAAGACGAAATTGCCTGCCTCCACAAAGAACTGTGTAACCTCCAGCAAGGGAGGAATAAACATTGTATAAAGGGATTAATAGAAATAGAGACAGCGCTAAAATATACCCCAAAAAGAACAGGACATAATTTATAAAAATAGAAAAAATTATTTATTGACACAAATGTACATGTATATAAGGTAAAAAGACTATAAATGAGTCTAGTACCACAGTATAATAACAAAAAACACAAATAAAACACAAAATAATATCAATATGCGGTAAAGTAGAATAAAATAATATATAAAATATATATATAGTAGTACAACCTTACCCACTGCTAGTATAGTGTTGTTCACCTGGCCAGGTTCAGAACATATGTATAAAATATACACTATAAGCACATACACAAAAACAGGACACCCCTCAGGACGCGTTTCGTAAAAAAACTTCTTCAGCTGGTGGGTGAGTGTGCATTGTATAAAGGGAGTCTTGGAAGAAGAAGTGAAGGACATACCACAATATCTAAGTGACCTTTTCCAAAAACTGCTCCTGGACATGCCCACTGACAAGATGGTCCTAGATAGGGCCCATAGAGCACTCAGAAACAAACCTGGCCCACACCTGTATCACTACTCGACCAAAGAAGCCATTCTGAGAGAGGAGAGAGGAGGTATGCCAGAATTTCAAGATACAAAGTTTCAGATATTTGTCTCTCCACTGACCCTCCAGAAAAGAAGAGTGATGAAACCTATAGCGGAATGAAACACCAGGTTCGCTACCGATGGGGCTTCCCCTTCAAATTCTATGTTACGCACAGTGTTGCAATTTTTCTGAAACAAGCAATCCCCAGGTCGCTTCAGATATTTCTTCTCTTTACTTTTTCTATCTCTTTCGTTAGTCTCAACTTTTGTTGTATTAGTATGAAACAAGGGTGTTGGAGGCGAAACAATGGGGGAATTTGTTTATCAAGAGTGAACACTTTACCACATAACGTGAAAGGATTAAATTCTCCAGCCAAACGTAAAAAAGTGATCAGATATTATATCCGGGAATAGGCTGATATAGTCTTTTTCCAGGAGACACACACCAAAATATTTCCGACCCACCTCCATGGCATGGGGTATCTATCTAGGTCCGCAACCATATTAATTTCAGAATTGACAAAACCATAATGGACACAAAGGATAGATATATAAACATTAAAGGACACCTTTAAGTACCTGTAGTTCTAGTTAATGTATATACACCAAGCCTCTTAAACCAACGCTTTTACAACTTGCTTAACCTACTAGAAAAATTTAGATGGTTGCAATATATAATTAGAGGTGACTTTAACGCTGTCATAGGCTCCTACCTAGATAGGACCAACTCCAAATCCCCACATTTAAACACATCCAAACAAAAAAAATGTGATCTCCCTTATGTCGGATCTAGGCTTAATAGATTGTTGGAGAATACTCCACCCTAAAGAAAGGGATTGTTCCTTTTACTCCAACCCACATGATTGTTATGTCAGGATTTAATCCAACCTTTTGCATCCAATCATACGCATTCCTTGACAGCTATAAGTGGTGGATGGAAAATAAGATAACAAAACTGGGAGATTACATCTCAGATCGAGAAAGATTCCACTACCGACAAAAACAGAGCTCTGTCAACACTTTCCTCAGTAAACACACCACACCGACGCTTACACACTATTAACATGTTTTTAAAAATAGCTCCACGATTGTACTCTTTTACAGGGGAGACCGAACCTGACTTTCAAAATAAATGGGAAAAAGACCTAAATATCAAGTTGTCAGAGGAACAATGGTCCACGATTTACTCTAACACATTAACAACATTATTAAAGAGAACACCTTCAAAACAGACAGCTGTTGGTACAGCACCCCAGAGAGAATGGCAAAAATCTATCCCTGCTAGCCACAATTTATGTTACAGAAATTGCAAATCCAAAGGCACATACCTCCATATTAGACCATATTGTCCAGTGATTAGACCTACTTGGCTATTTATTGAAACCCTCATATCTTTGTTAATGCAGAGTGTATTTACTTTAGTTCCTCTGATGGCTCTATTAAACCACCTACCACCAGAGAAGGAACTAACTAAAAGCACAATGAAATTGATTATAAGAATATGCGCTGCACGCCGTCTGGCTATTGCCAAGCAGTGAAGGACTGCATCCCCTTCACACAACCAAATCTTACAAAAAATATGGTCCCTTGCAAACATAGAACGGTTGTGGGCCATGCTTAATGACAAAAGGAAAACATATCATAAACTATGGGACTCCTGGCTTGAGACACAAAAACCCGCTGACTACAGAATGTTTTACATATCAGATGACCTGCCAATGCCTTGAAATGAGAGCCTGTCTTCCAATTGCCGCTGGAAAGCGCTAGATGTCTACACAACTTCCCCTCCCATTCAACCTTTCCCCTCTCTCTTCTTTTCGCTCTCCTCCTCCCTTTTTACTCTATCACGGCTCCTGGGGACATTTGATACTTTATGTGTCTATATCTTAACTACTATATTTATATTGCTATTGTTTGTCTGAAACGTAAAAATTCAATAAACTATGATTATTAAAAAAATTGATAAATAAAAATGAACACCACATTAGTCATTTTCATTCTCTGTCTAAGAATGAAACTTCTGAAGTCAAATGGCATGCAAATCCATAATAAGAGATCACTGATGAAAATATTTAGATTCACAATTTGATTCCCATAGACTGGCAAAATCTAAAGTTTGACCCTCTGTTACAAACCCTCTGTTAGCCCCCTCAGGAAAGGTCACAGGAAGTTTGACAAATTCATGGCATACCTCCACAATACTCCTGAGATAATCTTCAAGATTCAGGTCACATGAACAGTCAATCCTTTAGTTTTCAGCTTTTTATAGGCTTAGTCTTTCTTGCAGAGGCTCCTAAAAGAGCTGGGCTAGGCTAACTATTAATGAAATGCATATTTCCCCTTTGTAGCATACCAATGCTGGTTACGCTGTGCTGGATACCCTGGTTGTTTTACTTAATAATGTTATTGCTATATGCATATATATCAGCTGGGGAGAGGGGGTGGGGTAGGAGGCTTGTAACGTATTCAATTCGGATATGGGGGTTTCCCTGTACTTTATTTAAATAATGGACTTGCCTGTTCATTCTAAGTCCTCATTTTTTCTTCTAAACCTGGTGTTCTTTCCCAGCCAATGAAAGTGAGAGGAAGTTACTTCACACCTGCAGCAGCATAGAGTGCATGGGAGTGGATAAAGTTCTATACTCCTCAAACACTAAACAAAAAAGCAAAAACAGTCAAATAAAATCCAATACATACAAACCCATAACTACCTTTTGCCACAACACAAAGCAGTGTTATGGAGAAGAACTCTTTGGGATGTCTGTCATTCTGCCAGCAGAAGCACCAACTGTCACTTAGTGAGAAGGCTGGGTTCTCTACAGCTGATCCCAGTATTATGTTCAGTATTCAGCTGATTTTAAATAAGAATGGCACCTAGGTGTAGTTGAATCTACAATCAATACAATACATTGAATTGAAAACTAAGCAACAAACAGCCCATGAATAATGTTATTATGATGTTTTAAAGTTATTATATGTATTATAGAATATTGGGAGCTGAAGTGTCCCTTTAACAAAATAAAAGGCTAAACTAAAATACACGCACACATACACCATTAACTCCCCAAACGATAAGGGCAATCGTTTGTGGGCATGTCTTGGTGCGCAAGCAAGATGGTCGCAATTTGGTGAAGTTCTGTGACCTTCCCAGCTACAACAATTCACCGAGACCAGTTTCAAACTTATAGCAGTGGCTTCAATGTCGGCGACTTGAGGTTTGTTATTTCTGACTCCCCCGTAGCTACCAGCCCAGGCCGACGCCATGCTCCTGCCTGGCTCCCCCGATCTACAGAATGGATAGTACTCCCTCTGCGGACATGCAAGACCAAAGAGACCCCAGAGTCGAGACCAACCGAATAAGGTCGTCCTGAACGATTGCTCTTGCTTCAATTGTTTCTATTCCAAGTTAATATTGTGGACTGAGTTGTAGATTGCTGACTATCCTCCTATCTGGAATCGACTATTTTCTGAACTTTTCTAGGATACACACTTTGCCTACCCCTGAGTTTTTAAAACAATCTCTGAGACTACTTCACACCAGGAAGTAATTTCTGCTACAAGTCCACAGACTTTCAGTCGAGATGATTACCACATTGATTTTACCTGTAGTACCTGTAGTCAGTGTGCTGAAAAATGATAAGCTTAGGGTCATGTCTACAAATGCTCGCAGTTTAGGGAATAAGATCCATGAACTTGTGGCAATATTGGCAACTGAGAATGTAGATTTAGTGGCTGTTACTGAGACATGGTATAATGAAAAACATGACTGGGACATATCAATACCAGGGTACTCTTTATATAGAAAAGACAGAGAAGGTAAAAAAGGGGGAGGGGTGGCCCTGTATGTGAGGGATAGCTTAAAATGTAATGTAATACAAGTTAGTGAGGCGAACATAGAGTCAGTTTGGGTTACATTAGAATTTGGTAATCATATGGTAACTCGGGTAGGTGTGATGTATAGGCCCCCTGGACAAATAGAGGAGTTAGATAATCTACTAGTTGAGGAAATAGCTAAAATGACAATGAAGGGAGAAGTGATCATCATGGGTGACTTTAATCTTCCTGATGTGAACTGGAAATACAAAATAGCTACTTGCGCCAGGAGTACGCATATCCTAAACTCCCTACTGGAATTATCTCTAAAACAAGTAGTGGAGGAGCCAACTCGAAAGCAGGCCATACTAGACTTAGTGTTCGCAAATGGAGATTTGTTATCAGATATTACTGTAGGTGAAAGTTTAAGATCTAGTGATCACCAGACAGTGTGGTTTAATATTAGAACAGTGACGCAGTCCCACCACACAAAAACAAAAGTTTTCGATTTTAGAAAAACAGACTTTTTATAAAATTAGATTAGGTGTAAAGGAGTCATTATCAGACTGGAGCAATTTAAATGGAGTCCAGGAGAAATGGGATTATCTAAAAGTTGTACTACTGAAGGCAACAGAAAATTGCATAAGGCTTGTCAGTAAGAGCAAAAAATTGAAGAAACCACTGTGGTACTCTGCAGAGGTGGCTAAAATAGTAAAAAATAAAAAGCTAGCATTTAGTAATTATAAAAATACTCAGAGTGAGGAAGATAGAAAGATCTATAAGAGTAGGCGGCAAAGCAAGCTATAAGAGCTTCCAAAGCACACACAGAAGAGACTATAGCCCAGTCAGTGAAAAGGGGGGATAAAACATTTTTTAGATACATAAATGAGAAAAGGAAGGTAAAACAAGGATTAGTTAGATTAAAAACAAAAGAAGGATGCTATGTAGAAGAGGATAAAGGCATAGCAGACTGCCTTAATGAATATTTTTGTTCAGTTTTTACAAATGAAAATGAGGGTAAGGGACCTCATTTAGGGAAAAAGACTAATGAGTCTTTTAATGCATGTAAGTTTACAGAGGAAGAGGTTTTACTTCAGCTGTCTAAAGTAAAGACAAATAAGTCCATGGGACCTGATCGGATACATCCAAAGTTATTAAAAGAACTTAGTGGTGTACTTGCAAAACCGTTAACAGATTTATTTAACCAATCATTGTTAACAGGAGTAGTTCCAGAAGATTGGAAATTAGCTAATGTTGTGCCCATTCACAAGAAAGGTAGTAGGGAGGAGGCGGGCAACTATAGACCAGTAAGTCTTACTTCAGTAGTGGGGAAAATAATGGAAACATTGTTAAAGAATAGGATTGTTGAACATCTAAAGTCGCTTGGATTTCAAGATCAGAGACAGCATGTGTTTACTTCAGGGAGATCATGCCAAACTAATCTTATTGATTTTTTTGATTGGGTAACTAAAATAATAGATCAGGGTGGTGCAGTAGACATTGCTTACCTAGATTTCAGTAAGGCTTTTGACACTGTCGCACATAGAAGGCTTATTAATAAACTGAAATCTTTGAATTTGGATTTTAATATTGTTGAATGGATTAGACAATGGCTGAGTGACAGGCAACAGAAGGTTGTAGTCAATGGGGTATATTCGATGCAAGGTCTTGTTACTAGTGGGGTACCTCAGGGATCTGTACTTGGACCCATTCTCTTTAATATTTTTATTAGCAATATTGCAGAAGGTCTTGTTGGCAAAGTATGTATTTTTGCTGATGATACAAAGATTTGCAGCAGGGTTGATATTCATGGAGGGATAAGCCAAATGGCAAATGATTTAGCTAAACTAGAAAAATGGTCAGAGCAGTGGCAACTGACATTTAATGTGGACAAGTGCAAGATTATGCACCTTGGGCATAAAAACCCAAAAGCTGAATATAGACTATTTGGTACAGTCCTAACCTCAACATCTGAGAAAAGGGATTTAGGAGTAATAATTTCAGAGTACTTGAAGGTAGGTAGGCAATGCAATAGAGCAGCAGGAAATGCTAGCAGAATGCTTGGTTGCATAGGGAGAGGTATTAGCAGTAGGAAGAGGGACGTTCTCATGCCATTGTACAGAGCACTGGTGAGACCTCACTTGGAGTATTGTACGCAGTACTGGAGGCCGTATCTCCAGAAGGATATTGATACTTTGGAGAAAGTTCAGAGAAGGGCTACTAAACTGGTTCATGGGTTGAAGGATAAAACTTACCAGGAAAGGTTAAAGCATCTTAACATGTATAGCTTGGAGGAAAGACGTAACAGGGGGGATATGATAGAAACATTTAAATACATAAAGGGAATCAACACAGTAAAGGAAGAGAGTATATTTAAAAGAAGAAAAACTACCACAACTAGAGCACATAGTCTTAAATTAGAGGGGCAACGATTTAAAAGTAATATCAGGAAGTATTACTTTACTGAGAGGGTAGTGGATGTATGGAATAGCCTTCCAGCAGAAGTGGTAGAGGTAAACACAGTCAAGGATTTTAAGCATGCGTGGGATAGACACAAGGCTATCCTAGCTATAAGACCGGGAACGGGGGACTAATAAAAGTACTCAAAAAAATTGGGCAGACTAGATGGACCGAATGGTTCCTATCTGCCGACACATTCTATGTTTCTATGTTTCTATTTTGATTGGTTTTGGGACTCTTATGTTTTACTTGCTGAGGCTTATAGGCTGGGGTGCCACCCCAACCTCTTAACTGATACAAGACTACCTGAACAGGTGGATGCTCCTTTTGGTGTCCTAGGGTCATAGGCGTGCGCACAGGGTGTGCCGGGTGTGCCTGGGCACACCCTAATCCAGGGCTCGACAAACCCCGGGCGCCAGGTCGCCATGGCGACCAGGAAATCAGACCTGGCGCCCCTGGTATCGTGAGCCCTGCGTGGTGCCCTCGGCAATGGGATCGGGTTTTTTTCTTTATTCCTGCAGCGGTGCGCGAGGGAGCAGAGTGAGTGCACCGGCTGCACAGACTTCCTGCTCCGCCCCCTCGCGCACCGCGTTCTAGCGCTGATCACTGGGGAACATAGCATGGAAACTGCTCTGTGCCACCGGGCTGCAACGGATACCGCCCCCCTCTCTCTGCATTAAGGGTGTAATCGCAGGGAGGGGGGACACTGATAGGTGAACTTTTTTTTTTCTTTTAAAAAAAAAAAAACGACAACCAAAAAAAACCCTGCTGTCTTGTGTATGTCTGCGTGGATGTGTTTGTGTGTATATATGTGTGCCTGGATGTGTTTGTGTGTGTGTGTGTATATGTGTGTGCCTGGATGTGTTTGTGTGTGTGTGTATATGTGTGTGCCTGGATGTGTTTGTGTGTGTGTATATATGTGTGTGACTGGATGTGTTTGTGTGTGTATATATGTGTGTGACTGGATGTGTTTGTGTGTGTATATATGTGTGTGACTGGATGTGTTTGTGTGTGTATATATGTGTGTGCCTGGATGTGTTTGTGTGTATATATGTGTGTGCCTGGATGTGTTTGTGTGTATATATGTGTGTGGCTGGATGTGTTTGTGTGTATATATGTGTGTGGCTGGATGTGTTTGTGTGTATGTATGTGTGGGACTGGCTGGATGTGTTTGTGTGTATGTATGTGTGGGACTGGCTGGATGTGTTTGTGTGTATGTATGTGTGGGACTGACTGGATGTGTTTGTGTGTATATATGTGTGTATATATGTGACTGGATGCGTTTTGTGTGTGTATATATGTGTCTGGATGCGTTTTGTGTGTATATATGTGTCTGACTGACTGGATGCGTTTTGTGTGTATATATGTGTCTGACTAGATGTGTTTGTGTGTATGTATGTGTCTAACTGGATGTGTTTGTGTGTATATATGTGTCTGACTGGATGTGTTTGTGTGTATGTATGTGTCTAATAGGGTGTGTGTGTATGTATGTATGTATGTGACTGACTGGATGTGTGTGTATATATATGTGTGACTGGATGTGTGTGTGGGGGGGTGTTTTGTATGTATATGTAGAAAAACAAGCTGTAACAGGTTTCGCGTTCAGAAGTGGAGGGTGCACAGAGAGGACTTTCACCCTAGTCCTCCAAATCAGAATAAAGGATCCTTTATTCTGTATGTATATGTGACAGACTATGTGTCTGTGTGTGACTGCGTGTTTGTGTTTATGTGCCGTTGTCTGGCTCCTAGATTTTTTAGCTGGCTCCTAAAACTCAGATCAATTTGTCAAGCCCTGCCCTAATCAAGCCTCAAAATTGAGGCTCTCTCACCTCCGTGCTGCACTGCCGTCTGCCGCCCGAGTTTGTCTCCTAATCCGATCCTTCACTATGCGTGCGGAAGCGCCGCATAGTGAAGGACGGACTTTCTCCTCCCTCACACCTCCCCTGTAATGTACGCGTTCGCGTACACGCGTTCCGTGACGTCACGCAGAGGCGGAGTCACGGCAACGCAAGGGTGAGGCCCAGCCGCAGTGCCAGAGGAGAGGGTGCAGAGCGGAGCACAGGCACATCGTTTTTTCCCAGGAGGGGTTCTGGGGCGGCCGGCTGGCTGGTAAACTTTAAGTAAGTGTTTTTTTAAGTTAAAAAATGTGAAATGTTTGTTTACATTGCTAAATGCTTAATTAATAAAAAAAAAAGTTTTAATACAGTTTTTAAATGTTTGTTTATATTGATAATTATATGAATGCGGGTCTGTATGTAAGTATGCAGAGTGCATTTGTGTATGTGTGTGTGTGTGTGTATAGATATATAGATAGATATATATCTATCTATATATCTATACACACACACGTGTGCGGCGTGTGTGTTTGTGCTTTAGGGTGCACACCCTAATGCAATAGGCTGCGCACGCCTATGCCTAGGGTGTTCTGGCACACTGACCCAAGAACATCTGTCCTTAGGATGAGAAGAAAAGCCACCATGAGGCAACACAATTTTGTTATCGTTACAGGATCCCCTACACTCAGCTGCTATTATATGTATACGTATGTTGAATATCTTGTGAGTTGTAGCAGGGTGGAAGGGCTAATCGTTGTGCTGTTTGCAGAGGCAGCCTGCATATTTAGTGGCGCACGATGCCTCACCTGTTTATGCCCAACAAGCACAAATTCTGCTTTAACTTTCTCCCTTTGTATATTGTCCCTTGTATATCCCCCCCCCCCCCCCCCCCAATGCCATGGTGTCGGTGCATATCCCCACTGAGGGAAAGGTCTCGAAGTGCTTGCTTGTATTATGAAAAAGTCCCTGAGTGTTCCACTTCCACATTAATAATGGTTATTAAAGTAAGGTTACTTAGCACAAGGCTGTACAATCCCTCATACATTCGGGAATCGATCTAGCCTTGCTGCAGTGACTTTTTTTAAGGTAAATGGGGCCCCAAGATACTGGCATGCGAGATTCCCTATACACTATCACGCCATAGGCCCAACCAAAATTAACGGCGTCTCAATTTTAATCAGGAACCATGTATACTTTTAGATCAACATGTCAATTTTTGACAAACAAGGTAGATATCTAGTTCTCAGATGCTCGATTCAGGGTACCTTAGTGGTAATAGCAAACGTCTATGCGCCCAGTACCTCAGACCCTCTTTTCTATCAAAATCTTACTTCTCTTCTGGAACAACAGGGAAATGTACAATATAAAGTGGGCAGGGATTTTAATATAGCCCTGGACCCATATTTGGACCAATCTCTTTCTTGCAAGGACCACAGACCCCATCCGAACTCCAGACATGTTCTGACCTTTCTTACTGAGGAAGTCACCCTCACAATCAAACATCTCAAACAATATAAAGCACCCAGTCCAGACAGGTTCTCGGCTGCTTACTATATGACATTTTACGGAATACTGACTCCCAGGTTAACAGCCTTGTATAAAGACATAATAGCAGGGGCTTTGTTGTCGAGAGAGATGTTGAGGGCAAAGATAGTGATTATTCCTAAGGAGGGAAAATATTCAACCATGCTCCAAAACTATAGACCGATATTGTTAATCATTGTGGACGTGAAAATTTGCTGTAAGGTCCTAGCCAATCGACAGTGCTGGAAGAACTGGTCCACCCTGATCAAGTAGGTTTCATTCTGCGTTGAGGGGCCCCAGACAACATCAGATGTATTTTTAACTTACTGGAGGTTGCTTACACTTCTTCAACTCCTGCAATGCTGCTGCCCCTTGACGCAGAAAAGGACTCTGACAGGGTAGACCGTTATGTGGCTGACTCTGTGGAGGTTCAGATTTGAAGGGGAGATCCTGTGCCGAAGGAAGGCTCTCTATTAAGGCCCAAAAGCCAACGTCTACACTATGGGAGAAGAGCCAGCAAGTTTTGATACTCTTAATGGTACTCGGCAGGGTTGCCCTCTCTCTCCGCTTCTCTTTGCTCTCAGCACAAGCGATCTGTGAAAATCCAAACATATCTGGAATCTCAGTCCAGGGGAAACCTTTTAAGGTGAGCCTTTTTGCTGCTGATGTTCTACTCACTTTGTCATTGCCTCTTATCTCTACCTAACCTATATAAGCTACTATCTGAATTCCTCTCCATTTCAGGCTGTGAAATCAACAACCACAAATGCAAAGCCCTCAACCTCTCTCTCCAATTGGCTACAGCTAAATTGATTAAATTTCGACCTCAGATGGAATGAATCTCATATTGGCACTCTGGGAGTCGGGATTCTAAGATGCGTCCATCAGGTATACAAAGTCAACTACACACAGGTATTGTCCACCCTTAAGAGAGATCTGAAGCTGTGGAGCAACTTCAACATTTCCTGGTTAGGTAGGGTCTATTCAACTTAAATGAACACCCGCCCCAAGTTGAGAACGATCTCAAATATCTTCAAATGGCAATATTGGATTTTATCTGGGGAGCTAGCATCACCGCCTGCCGAAGTCGTTACTTTATAGACGTAGGTGGGGAGGGGGACTGATGGTTCCCAAGTGTTCTCAACAATCTGGAAGTTTGTGGAGAGACTAGTTAACTAGTCCTTATCCATACGCCTGACACTTTCGACCTCGTTGGCTCTTTTAAATTGCCTCCTGACCAATACGTTTATCCCTAAAAAAGCCTTAAATTGATACTCAGAATCTGTACTGCCTGCAGAATATGTAAAGCTAAGCAATGGAAAAGTGGTGCCCTTAACAGAGACTCAGGTACTTAATAAAGTTTGGCATATCAGGTTGCTGGAACTCGTGACTGCTATGATCAATGATCAGCTGCAAAGCTTCGGGAAAATGTGGGATCCGTGGCTAGTATTCCAGAATGGTGAGAACGAAAGGCCTCATGTCTAGTTCAACTGGGGGGATTGAGTCTTCTCCACACACTTCCAGGGTGGTTCCAACTATGTTCTTTCCTTTGGAGACCATTCAGATACAAAGGACTACTGAGGAGTATTGCCAGCAGAGGTCCACTTATAATTTCAGAGCCTATTTTAATAGGAGACAATCTCTACACTTTTCCGACTAGACCACTAAATAGTGGGATTTATAGACTGTGTCGAGAACTGTTTCTATATTTGTTTATGTAAGTATACTATCCCTTCCTCCACCTTGGAGGACCCGTTCGCCCTATCCATTGGTTAACATTTGGGTTTTGTCCTGGATGAGCTGAATGGAGGCTCCATGAATGCTATATAGGTCTAGATGTTTTTTTTTTTACCAAAACTTGTTAAGCTCTAACAAACTCTATAGTGTTTGTAATGTCTTTGTTTATTATTGTGTGCAAAGAAAAGAAAACTGAATAAAATTTAAATTGAAAAAAAAAAGTAGATCTTTCAGGGGCCAGGAAAGAAGTGTGAATGCGTATCTATTTGGTACCCATATGATACACTACTGGAGCGGTTATACTTAAGTTTCATCACTGAAAGCTGGGATTTATGCGATTATATAATGCGAAAACCCATGCACCCTGTGTTTTTCACATAGATTCAGGACTGCAACCTCCCAGTTCCCTAAAACATACTTCTGGATATCAAGACGAAGCCATATCATAATGGGTAATTGATAAAAGTTCAATGCTAGTCAAGCTATTAATTGATAAACGTTCAATTGAAAGCATGTACAGCAAAGGTGCAAAATTATTAAACTGATCAACATGTATGAGATGGTTTTAGCTGGTTTTAATCTTTATGCCAGTATATTTGAATACATCTTTAGATCTACATTAATAAGAGATATTGGGTCTATAGTTGCATCTATAACGAGGGTCCTTATTTAAAATGGGGGTAATAGTTGAATTTACCATCTCCTTTGGTATGCTAGCCTTATCCAATATATACAGGAAGGTGGTGCAATAATCTCTCTATTTCCCTTTTATGCTATGTTATGATTTGTGTTTCATAATGCCTCTGCAACCCATGATTTTTAAGTAGAGGGATTTCCCCATCACATTTACACCACCATCATAACTTATGTTGTGTGTATTTTTCATACTGCTCCAAGCAGAAATCCAGTAACCAACCTCATAACCTCATGCTGATGAGTTCCCATTAAGGATGATTATTTGGCTCTGCACCTCTGTCCCAGGTTATGTTTAAAGACTGTCATGTCAGGGGTCCATGGATAAAGTGGATAAGGCAAAGAGATGATCATTGTTAACCTTATTTGCATATTTCTATCCAGAATCCCGTGCAGTGATGTTAACAGTGCAAATTTAGGAATTATGTGGGAACAGCATGTCTTCTGGCTTGTCTGGTGTGTGTAGATTTGTGATTAATAATGTCTCTGCTAGCCACATGCCTTATGCTATACAGACTAATAACTTTGGTCCATTAGTGCTCCATAAAATATGTTCTAAGACATATAATATTTTACAAGACACAGTTTAACGTACCTTTGACTTGGGGCAGTTTTTGTAAAAATGTGAAAAGTTGTAAATGACAGAACATCAGTGAGAGCAGATCATACAGGTCAAACCCCCGCTTAGCACGAAGCTGTGCACAGACCTGACATTGAACATTATGACATCACTAGCTAATTCATAGTCATAGTTTCATACATACCATTCTTGTCACTCGAACCCTTCAGTGTCCATTTTTATGTCATATACAGGACTTACAATTTGGAGGAAGCACAGTATGGCAATTAATTATAATTATTTTTATACTAATTTTGTTTTCTATATTGTGATTTTCTCAGTACTTTCTGACAGTTCTATGGCACTATTATAACTAAACATAAATTATTCACAGCTTCGATAGTACCATCAATTCATCCACAATATCAAAAGTTATACCTTATAGAATAGCAATAGAGGAAAACTGGTTATATAATTTGCCTGTAATCTAATTATGTTTATCTGTGAATCATGCCACATTGGTTATGCATATTCCTGCATTCAGCAAATAGTGTGTGGTAGCACACAGCACTCATACAACTGTCAACACCTTCTGAAAGTCAGATCATCTGTATTTTGGCTGTGCTATACTATGCCATACATACTGCATCACCTGGAATGAGGGGTAAGACTACTGTGTCACTGAAACTGCGCAGACCTTCGCACAAGTGCAATATTCATACTTCATTATCCCTCATTATACAGACACAAGTGGTGGCGCAATATAAAAATCAAAAAGATAGTACTGTACTCAATGAAGATTAAAAGCATATAGTGCTCAACCTGCGCCAGATCCACAAATAACATGTCACTAATTATGTTAGAAAAAGTGATATGCAAAATATAACTAAACAAAGAGATAATCATTGTTAACCTTACTTGCATATGTATACCCAGAATCCCTTGCAGTGGTGTTAGCAATGCACGTTTAAGATTTCCATGAGAAAAGCAGGTCTTCTGGCATGTCTGGTGTGTAGATTTGCTTTATTTACAAATGTGATTGTGTAAGAAGGAACTCCAGTAGTTTGTGTATGCTACACAAACTACTATGGTCCAGTAGTGCTCCATAAGACATACAGTAAATAGTTTAACTTACCACTCACTTCTGGCGATTTTTGTAAAAGTTTAAAAACTCTTTACATTTCAGAATATCAGTAAAAAGCAGATCATACAGGTCAAACTCCTGCTTAGCACAGACTGGACATAGAACATTAAGTTCAATGACATGTGTGTTTATGACATCACTAGGTACATCATAATCATAGTTTCATACATACCAGCTTTGTCATCAAACCCTTCAGTGTCCCTATATATGTCATATGCAGGAATTATAATTTGGAGAAAACACAGTATGGTAATGATTTTTAATTATTTGTGTGAGATTTGTTTTTATATTGTGGTTTGCACAGTACTTTCTGAGTTATATGGCACTATCAGTTTGAGTTTGTTCTTTTCCTAGTGCACAGTTGGTGCATCTACTGAAGCTAAGAAGCGTATTCTATTGTGATTTGGGGTTTGTATTTAACCTGCAGTAAGAATAATAAAGGTTCATGGAAAAAAAAGTGTTTTTTTTCTGCAATTTTTTTTCTGTTTGGGAAGTGTGGTTAATTAAGTAGCGGTTGGTTTTGATCTCACTCAGTGCACATTTTGTTATATGTATAAACACTTGGATCAGCAGTTCCAGGGTCCATATTGCTTGCTCACATACCAGAGCTTAGTTGGGTGACCAAATAATGAGGGAGGAAGGAGATCAGGGAATCAGGCACCCAGTTGGGTGACCGTTAGATGTGATAGTAGTGGGGAAGGGAAGAGGAAGATGGCAGCCAGTCCAAAACAAAGATGTTGGGGAGGTAGACTCAGAAGTGGATTTGCTGGAGAAAACTGTTCTCCCTAACAGGCTGGATGACAGCTCCTCTAGTATAGAAGAGATCCAGAAGGAAGTGAACCCTAGGGAGGTTGTGGTGGTAGGGGACTCTATTATTAAGAGGGTAGATAGGGTAATCTATGGCTCTGATTGCAGCAACCAAATGGTTTGCTGTCTCCCAGATGCTCGGTTTCAGCATGTTGCAGACATAGTGGACAAATTATTGGGAGGGGCTGGACAGGATCCAGCTGTCTTGGTCCATATTGGCACCAGTAACAAAGTAAGAGAAGAATGCAAGGTCCTACGAGGTGATTTTATGGAATTAGGGCATAAGATTAAAAAATGGACCCCCCACATAGTGTTCTCAGAGATACTACCTGTGCCATGCGCTATGTCAGAGAGATAGCGGGAGATTAGGGATATTAATGCATGGATGAAGACCTGGTATAAGAAGGAGGGCTTTGGGTTTCTAGATCAAAAAGAGAAGTGATGAGCTATAATAAAATGGATACTTATCCCAATGAGATGAAAAGACATAAATCTCAGGTACATGAAAAAGACATAAATAAAAACAAACAATGTGTGTATCTGTATAACAATCAGAAGGAATGAACTCACTCAGACCACGAATTATGGGACTATAATCCACACCATCCGCAAAGGTACAGCTCCAGACTATGGGCGTCGCTTATAAGAGTAGCAGGTAAAATTATAAACTGGCTCTGTCACATAAAATCCTTATTCTGAGAAGCAGACCATAGTGTACCAAAAAACAGATAAATATGTATTGGTCCCCTATTGGTTTGGCTTAGATTAAAAAAACTGTATAAAAAACTTTAAAAACTGTAAATGGCACTCTGTCCTGCTGGGCTAGTCAGCGGCTGTCAGCGGCTGTCTGTACAGAGTACGCCTCCCTCTGTCGTCCAATCAGATTATGCAGCGTGCTTCGTCTCATGAGACTTCCTCACGGTGCTGATGACAGTAAGGGGGAGTGATGCTTTTATGCTCTGCTTCTCCACCTCTTTTTGTAGATAAGTTTTAAAAAACCTAACACATTGTTATCAGGTGTCATCAGGTGTCATCAGGTGCTGTCTTACCCGTCTGTATGTAACTCCTACTTAATTGATTCCTTAAATTCGGGGCCCCTCTAAAAACAACCCAGGGCTATTCTCCTATGATATTTTGTAGGGATGCATCTTTTCTCTTTAGGCCAATATTTATTAAAGATATTCTTAATCTGTTTACTACAACTATTAAATTATGTAACAAAAGGGACCTCCGTAATGGTTATTTCTGGTTTTGATTTATATTGAAGTAGGTCTTTCCTGTCTAAATTCTGGACCTCTTCAATAGCTTTATTTATAGATAATGGATCATAATTACGTTTCAAAAAGTTGTTTTTTATTTTCTCAGCTTGTATAGTATAATCCTCTTTATCTGAGCAATTCCTCCTGATACATAAAAATTTACTTTTCTGTACATTCAAAAGCCAAGGGAGGAAGTGGCAGCTATTTTCTTCGATGAAACTATTCGTATCCACTTTTTTTGAAAAAAGTGAGTGTTTTAAGGTGGTTATTTTCAACAAACATCTCTAAATCTAAAAAACTGATATTTGTGGTACTTAATTCGCTAGTAAGCAAAATGTCCCACTCATTGGTAGTCAGATATATTAAGAAGGAGTATAAAGAGGCTTTACCACCCCGCCAGATAAAAAAAAATAGGTCATCAATATAACGCCTATAGGTCACAAATTTCGCACCCCAGTCGTGTCCTGTAAAAACACATTGATGTTCCCAAAAAGCCATAAGAAGGCATAAGTGGGGGCAAACCTTGTGCCCATGGCTGTGCCTCTAATTTGTAAGAAAATATTCATCATCATGCCAAAAAAAAAATATTAGTAAGAATAAGCTGGATACATTTTAAAATAAAATCTATTTGTTCTCGCGGAAGGAGGGGATCCTCACTAAGAAATAATTCTACTGCTTTGTGTTCTTAACATAAAGTTGTAGCTGAATATCTATATACTTGGACAAACAGGACAAGAGCAAACTAACCCCTGATATTATAGGTCTACCTGGGGGATTTTCAGAGTTCTTGTTTTTTTTGGATGGAGAGACAGTTGGAGGAGTGTTTAGATTACAAATTAGGTGTAGGTGCAAGGGACCAATAAACACTGGGCTAGAGAGTATAGGAAGGCAAGGCGACTTAGTTAGTATCCGGGTGGGTAGATCTGGGGACATAGTTAGTATAGATTGTAGGCAGAAAACCTACAAACATCTTCAAAATTAAATCACAAATAGATCATGGCAGTGGAATTAAGTGTATGCCAGAAGTTTAACTGGTAAAATATGGAAACTGGAGCTGGTAGCAGAAATCGAAAACTATGACTTAATTGGTATAACAGAAACATGTTTAGTCAATCAAATTGGAGTGCTACATGTTGTTTAGCAAAGATAGGTCAAACGAAAGAGTTGGAGTGGTCTGTCTGTATGTGAAACCGGTGATATTGCCTCATTTGTGGGAAGATATATATGATGACATTTTGAACATGTGGAATCATGATGGGTGGAGATAGGTAGAACTGTCCAGAAATTATTACTGGGTATTTGTTATGAACCAGCAAAAATTAGTTATCTTGAAGAGGAGATTAAATTGGAAAGTTGGTACACAACTGAACAAGATCTGGCTCAATGTGAAGACCTGTGCTCACTTTATTGGCGGACAGGTAGAGGTGGCAATAAATGTTCGGAGATTAAGCGTACAAGTCTAATTATGGATGACCTTGTGGTTTTGTGGGATAAACTGAAGAAAAACTTGCCTATATATATATATATATATAAAAAGCTTATAAGGACCCTTAAGATCTTATGTATGAATATCCCGGACTTAAACTTAGATAAATGGGAACAAAGAGGGATAAGACACATTAAAGCGCTTTATGGGATCATACTCTTTGAACAACTGGTTAGGGAATTAGAGCTTTCAGGCAAATAACTATTTTCATTTCTGAAAAAACTATCTGACTAAGTTTGTGACAAGCCTTAACCCCTTAAGGACAGAGCCTTTGAAACATTTTTGTCCTTTCTGGACAATGGCTATTTTAACATTTCTGTGCTGTTTGTGTTTAGCAGTAATTTTCTTCTTCGTCATTTGCTGTACCCACACATATTATATATTGTTTTTATCGGGACAAAAAGGGCTTTCTATGGATGCCATATTTTTGATCATATCTTATCATATTATTAAAAAAAAATAATAAAATATGGTAAAAAAAAAAAAAATACACAAATTTCTTTGTTTTTATTTGAAACAACTTCTCCTCATCGACAATAGCGAACGAAAAAACATGCTAAATAGATTCTACTACTTCTCCTGAGTACAGGGATACCACCCATGCATAGGTTTGTTGGGTTGTTTGGGGGCTAAAATGCCAAATTTGTGAGGTGCAGTTTTTTGTTTTCCAACTTGAAATTTTTACATGCAGACAGCCTGCACCCATGTCCCATTTGGGACATATTTGAAACCAGCCAGTGTATTTTACCCCATCAACCCATATATTTTTTAAAAGTAGACACCCTAGGCTATCTCAAATGGTGGTATTTTAACACTTTCCATGCACTAATTCTACCACCAGCCTTTGTCAAAGTTTGTGGTAGTAATTTTTTTGTGTTTTTTTTTCACAAACCTTGTACTTCAGACATGAATTTACAGATTTTGGTATGTGTCACTGCCAAATAACACCCCAATAAGTGTTCAGCAACATCTCTTGAGTACAGGGATACCCCCCATGCATAGGTTTGTTGGATTGTTTGGGGGGTAAAAGGCCAAATTTGGGAGGTGCAGTTTTTGGTTTTCCAATTTGAAATTTTGACATGCAGACAGCCTGCACCCATGTCCCATTTGGGACACATTTGAAACCAGCCAGTGTATTTTACCACATCAACCCATATATTTTTTAAAAGTAGACACCCTAGGCTATCTCAAATGGTGGTATTTTTACACTTTCCATGCACTAATTCTACCACCAGCCTTTGTCAAAGTTTGTGGTAGTAATTTTTTTGTGGTTTTTTTTCACAAACCTTGTACTTCAGACATGAATTTACAGATTTTGGTATGTGTCACTGCCAAATAACACCCCAATAAGTGTTCAACAACATCTATTGAGTACAGGGATACCACCCATGCATAGGTTTGTTGTGTTGTTTGGGGGGTAAAAGGCCAAATTTGGTAGGTGCAGTTTTTGGTTTTCCCAATTGAAATTTTGACATGCAGACCGCCTGCACCCATGTCCCATTTGGGACATATTTGAAACCAGCCAGTGTATTTTACCCCATCAACCCATATATTTTTTAAAAGTAGACACCCTACGCTATTTCAAATGGTGGTATTTTAACACTTTCCATGCACTAATTCTACCACCAGCCTTTGTCAAAGTTTGTGGTAGTAATTTTTGTGTGTTTTTTTTTCACAAATATTGTATTTTAGACATAAATTCACAGATTTTGGTATGTGTCACTGCCAAACAATAACCCAATATGTGTTCAACAACATCTCCTGAGTACAGGGATACCACCCATGCATAGGTTTGTTGGGTTGTTTGGGGGCTAAAAGGGCCACATTGTGAAGGTGCGCATTTTCAATTTGGAATATTGACGTGTAGCCAGCATGAGCCCATCTTTCATTTGGGACTTTTTTTTAAAGTAGGACAGTGTATTTTACCCCAAAAAGTATATATTTTGTAAAAGTAGACACCCTAGGCTATTTTAAATGGTGTTATTTTAACACTTTCCATGCACCAATTCTACCACCAGCCTTTGTCAAAGTTTGTGGTAGTCATTTTATTGTGTATTTTTTCCCACATACATTGTACTTTAGACACAAATTCACATATTTCGGTATGTGTCACTGACAAACAATACCACAATATATGTTCAGCAACATCTCCCGAGCACAGGGATACCACCCATGCATAGCTTTGTCAGCTTTGTTGGGTGTTGAAAGGCTACAAAATGAGAGGTGCGCTTTTTGATTTTCAAACTTGGAATTTGAACATGTAGAGCAAGGAAGGGGTTAATAGCTCTTATAAGAGCCTTTGTAGTACTGTACAAAAAAATTAACCCCTAAAAATGCACAGACAAGAAAAAAGGTTCTGCTGTGCAGTGATCAGTGGCAGGGAAGGGGTTAATACACTACACTATACAAAGGGTATGGCTTTTATAAAAGCCCTTGGGACTCACAATTTTTTTACATTTTATTTAATTTATTACAATTAAAAAATTATGTTATACAGATCTGTCTCTTTCCCTCACTAAAACTCAAGTGAGGAGAGGGAGGCAGATCCATATGGGTCAGAACAATATTTACGAACCAGACGAATGGTGATGCTCATCTGAGAAATCACCAAACCACCTTTGCCACTGATCGGCTGTTACTGATCGCTATACACGCGTTCAGACAGCTTCAAAAGGAATACACGTAATCCCCTAGTGGGTATAACTAACCCCTAGCGAGTCTGACAAAAAAAATGCTGATAGCAAAAAAAAATCCTTCTGCGACTAGATTGCTCCATATGCGCTGCTTAGGCAGTGACCATATGCACTGCTTAGGCAGTGACCATATGTGCTGCTTAGGAAGTGATATACGGCAAGGAAGGGGTTAATAGCTCTTAAAAGAGCCTTTGATATACTGTAATAAATCAAAGTAAAAAAAAATAACCCCTAAAAAAATGCACAGACAGCAAAAAATGTGCTGCTGTGTAAGATCACTGCGTACACAGCGATCAATTGCAGGGAAGGGGTTAAATACTGGAAACGGCTTTTATAAAAGCCTTTGGGTCTCAATTCTATTAAATATATTATAATTAAAAACTTACATTATACAGCTCTGTCTCCCTCCCTCACTAAAACTCAAGTGAGAGGGAGGCAGATCTACACGGGTCAGATCAAATATTTACAAATATTGATCTAACCAGACGAATGGTGATGCTCATCTAAGCAAACGCCAACCCGCCTTTGTCACTTATCAGCTGTTACTGATCGCTATACATGCGGTCAGACAGCTAAAAAAAATTTTTTTACGTTAAACGTAGTCCCCTAGCGGGTATAATTAACACGTGACGGGTGTAATAAAAAAGTTTAAAAAAATTTAAAAATGCTTCTGCAGCAAGATTGCTGCATTTGCGTCAGATCGCTGCTTAGGCAGTGATCTACAGCAAGAAAGGGGTTAATCTCTCTTAAAAGAGCTTTTTTTTATACTGTAATGAATTACAGTAAAAAAAAAATGAACCCCTAAAAAATGCAGACAGCAAAAAATGTGCTGCTGTGTATGATCACTGCGTACACAGCGATCAATGGCAGGGAAGGGGTTAAATGGCTTTTATAAAAGCCCTTGGTGTTTAAAATTTTATTAAATATTTTTTTTATTATTTTATTTTATTTTTTTACTTTATCTGATCTGTCTCTCTCCCTTACTATAACTAGTAAGGTGAGGGAGGCAGATCAATACTTGTCAAAGGCAATATTTGCTAATATTGCCTTTGACTGTATGGTAAGTGCTCATCAGAGCACTTACCATACATGCCTGCACACAGATCACATAGATCTGTTGTGCCGGCATCGATTGGCTCCCCCTAGAGGATCGGAAGTGAAATACTTTCACTTCCGATGCTCTTGCCATTAGAAGGGAAGCGCTGCCTGTATAGGCAGCGTTCCCTTCTACTGAGCCGATGGGGTCGCTCAGGAGAGCGACCACCATCGGCTCTGGGGCAGCTGAAGGTGTTGTTAAGTGCCTCGCTGGCGAGGCACTTTAACAACACCGCAGATGCTTAGAAAGCGAACGATCGTTCGCTTTCTAAGCACATGTGTGCAGCGGGCGCAGCCATTTTTAAATGGCTGCTACGATCACTCCGTGGAGTGATCGTAGCGCGCCCCTGCACATTTGGGGGGTGTTGCACAATGCCTCTACCTAGAGGCATTGTAGCAACACCGTTAGAGTAAAGAAAGCGACCGCTGGTCGCTTTCTTTACTCCATTTAGTGCATGACGTGCCAGGCACGTCACCTGTCGGCAAGTCCTCGATTTGCCGTGACGTGCCTGGCACGTCACCTGTCGTTAAGGGGTTAATATAAGCCTGGGCATAAACTAAAACATTTCTGTGGCATTGAGTTGACCTAAGCACCAGAAATTTGTGTGCTACAACTGACAGCCAAGAAGTGGTCAAGAAAAGTCAGGGACTTCCTTATTTCTGTATTATTGGCTGCAAAATGAGCAATGGCCTTGAATTGGAAGTTGACCACCTCCCCAACATGGTTTGTGGTTAAAAATCTGGTTATCCTTAAAATGTGAGAATCTAACGTGAATTACTGTTAGTGTCTATCTTTCAAAGTCTAAAGAAACAATTATTTAGTGTGTTTCTTCCCTTCTTCAGTATAGAAAGTGGATCTATGGAGGTGTATCACCTTATGTGCAACTTAAATTACCTTCCCCTTTCCTTTTGCCTTTCTTTGTTCATTTTCCCCTTCCTCCCCTTATTTCTATACCCCCCCTCCTCTTTTCCTCCCTCCTCTCTCTCCTCATCTAGTGGATAGTTGGTAAGTCCAACTTCCTTATTAGAGGATTGGTCAGGTACCTTAAAACCCCTCGTGAAAGAGGATCAAACCTCATTATTAACTTAAATGATTGAGTCAGTGATAATAAGTGTCTACCGCTAAGTGAAGGAAATTGAACATTCTACATCTATATTAAGTGAGTGTCTTATCAATGAGTGTAGAAACTTACAACATTGAATAATTGTTTCAATAAAGGTTAATCCAGTATTCCCAGGGCACGAAGTTTAGAATGACCTTCTTTTGCATTATTGACCACAATTGTTTCCCCTTTACTAGCAATCAATAGTTTAGTGGGAAATCCCCATCTATAAGGAATATCTTTAGATCTTAGTAGTTGCGTTAAGTCTTTGAAAGAATTGCGATTCATTCGGGTGGCAAAAGATAAATCAGGAAATAGCATTAATGATTCATATTTTCCTTTTTTTTCCCCTGGATTATCCCGCAATTGGCGTAAGAATTCTTTCTTTACGGAGCAGTTTAAAAATCTCGCAATTACCTCCCGTGGGGCAGGGTTACTCGAGTTTGCTGAGCGGAACACTCTGTGGATTCGTTCAAAAGGAGAATTCCCCAATGTTGGGGCATCTACAAACTGTGACACAATATTCATTGAGATTAGAGCTTTTAACTTCTTCAGGTATTCCCTTGATTCTAAGATTGTTCCTTCTTGATCTATCTTCCAATTCAGCTATCTTGTTATTACAATTTTTTATTTATTCTTTTAAAGTACAATTTTGTGTCTGTAGCTTTGCCATCTCGTTGGACATGGTTTTAATTGTTTCGTCTTGGTTAGAGACTTTTTCTGTTAATGTTGTGATTTCTCTAGTTAGGTCCGATATATTCTGTTTAAAGTCATTTTTTAGTTTTTTATATAGCTCATTCATTGCTATTGCTAAGCTAGTGTTTGTTACTGTGTCGGATATTGGGAGTTCGTCTTTATCTGCAGAGGGGGTTATTCCCGCCCCGGAGGGAGATAGGGATCGTCTGTGATGTAAGGGTTTAGTTATATCGGATATTGGGGAGTAAAAGATTGATTTGTTTTTGTCCGCAGAAGGTATTTTTTTAGGGGCCATTATTATTATTTTTCCTTCCTTAACTCCCTTTTCCGTCTTCTTTGTTATTAAGTTTTTTCTGTCTCTTTCCTTTACCCCTGCTTCTTTCTTTACTTATTATACCTACTTCTACTATTTTTTACCTTCCTGGCCTACTTTTCCCTACTTCACTGCTTACCCGACGGATCGGCATGCAGGTAAGTAACTCAACTTGATAGTAGGCTATTAATATACAAGTGCAGTTCTAGCGCTAAAGCATCCGAAGTGAACTTAACAATATAAAGTTTGTCACAGTTCTGTAAACACAACCATCAATACAATGCACATTCAATTCAATGCAACACAACTTGGATTGAATTAGACAGCAGGTTAGTAGCTAGCTCATGAAGTTTAGTCACAATCCTTAATCATAACCTTCTAATATAGGACAACTATGATTGGACAGCAGGTCACCGAGATGGGTACACCGTCTGTCTTGTTCGAACCAATCATAGGTCGGGTTCAAAGAATCTTCAAATCAGTTTATAAAAATCGGTTAAACTGATTTATGAGATTGTAAAGTTATAAGATTGTGGGGGTTAAACTCTTAAGAAACGATCAAAAGAAATATTGACTTGTTAAAATTAAGCGTTAGACTTTTGAAAAAGTTTAGCAATGATTCTTACACACCATTCTATAAGTGGAGACCTCAAAGGCAGGGTTTAGTGTATTAATAATTGGCTTATTCACACAGTTACACGGACCAGCTGACTTTTATGGGTTTTGGCTTTAGGCAAGGGTATGACCCTCTATCTTATTCAAGCAGTTAAATAGAGGCAACCAGTCTTCAATTCGATATATTTTCAGAAATAAATTATCTAACTTATATGGTTTTTTAGGGTTAGACACTTGAAGTGGGCCCAACTCTGATAATTTAGACCCATTTCTGGAGGCACAGGTCTCTAGCACAGGAATTCTCTTAATAAGCAACAAGTTAGTAATTATCCAGATCAGGCAATTTCCATGAGTTCTGTAAGTCCTCAATATAATTGTAGTCAAAATTAAGTAGTCTCTTTTTTAGGTGGAGAGCGCTTCAGCACCCCTTGCAAGGTAAAATAAATAGTTCAAATTTAAGGAGTACTTATGCGCTCTTTCTCCTTGTTTGGGTATCAGAGTGGTAAGCGTCAAGCACAGTTTTACATTGAAATCCAGTAAGAGGCCAATAGAGATGGATGGAAAATAATCCAAGGGAGAATGTCGTTTCCACTAGCAGATTTATATATTGATCTAGCCAAACTGGAATATAATAATAAACGTAATCCCCATCCTGGATCTATGGAACAAATTAAATCAGTACGGGGTATGATTACAAAAAACTTAGAAGAACAAGTTAGCAATATGATAATGACCTCAAACCAGAGATGGTACAATTGTAATGATAAAACAGGGAAGATGCTTACTAGGAAAATAAAACAGGATCGCGCGAACCAGAAAGTAAAGAAAATTGTGGAGGCAGATAAAATCCATCTTTCCCCACAGGAAATTGGTGAATCCTTTGCCAAGTACTATGAGTCACTTTATAATCTCAAAGAGACTGGATTTGCAACCTCTAATCTGAGTTCTTTCTTTAAAAAAATTAACTTACCACAAGTCTCTAAAGAAAAAATTGCTAATTTGAATAAACCGATTAATAGAGAAGAAATAAGGAAGGCTATTCTAAACCTAGAGAACGGCAAAGCCCCTGGCCCAGACGGGTATACAGCTCTTTTTTATAAGATTTTTGAAACAGAAATATCTCCTCTTTTATGCTCACTGTATAAAGCAGTTGGAAACACTGGGAGTATCCCCCCCGAAATGTTGAAGGCAACGATTTCCCCGAAACCGGACAAAGAATTATCTAACTTATATGGTTTTTTAGGGTTAGACACTTGAAGTGGGCCCAACTCTGATAATTTAGACCCATTTCTGGAGGCACAGGTCTCTAGCACAGGAATTCTCTTAATAAGCAACAAGTTAGTAATTATCCAGATCAGGCAATTAAACCTAGAGAACGGCAAAAGCCCCTGGCCCAGACAAAGTAAGAGAAGAATGCAAGGTCCTACGAGGTGATTTTATGGAATTAGGGCATAAGATTAAAAAATGGACCCCCCACATAGTGTTCTCAGAGATACTACCTGTGCCATGCGCTATGTCAGAGAGATAGCGGGAGATTAGGGATATTAATGCATGGATGAAGACCTGGTATAAGAAGGAGGGCTTTGGGTTTCTAGATCAAAAAGAGAAGTGATGAGCTATAATAAAATGGATACTTATCCCAATGAGATGAAAAGACATAAATCTCAGGTACATGAAAAAGACATAAATAAAAACAAACAATGTGTGTATCTGTATAACAATCAGAAGGAATGAACTCACTCAGACCACGAATTATGGGACTATAATCCACACCATCCGCAAAGGTACAGCTCCAGACTATGGGCGTCGCTTATAAGAGTAGCAGGTAAAATTATAAACTGGCTCTGTCACATAAAATCCTTATTCTGAGAAGCAGACCATAGTGTACCAAAAAACAGATAAATATGTATTGGTCCCCTATTGGTTTGGCTTAGATTAAAAAAACTGTATAAAAAACTTTAAAAACTGTAAATGGCACTCTGTCCTGCTGGGCTAGTCAGCGGCTGTCAGCGGCTGTCTGTACAGAGTACGCCTCCCTCTGTCGTCCAATCAGATTATGCAGCGTGCTTCGTCTCATGAGACTTCTTCACGGTGCTGATGACAGTAAGGGGGAGTGATGCTTTTATGCTCTGCTTCTCCACCTCTTTTTGTAGATAAGTTTTAAAAAACCTAACACATTGTTATCAGGTGTCATCAGGTGTCATCAGGTGCTGTCTTACCCGTCTGTATGTAACTCCTACTTAATTGATTCCTTAAATTCGGGGCCCCTCTAAAAACAACCCAGGGCTATTCTCCTATGATATTTTGTAGGGATGCATCTTTTCTCTTTAGGCCAATATTTATTAAAGATATTCTTAATCTGTTTACTACAACTATTAAATTATGTAACAAAAGGGACCTCCGTAATGGTTATTTCTGGTTTTGATTTATATTGAAGTAGGTCTTTCCTGTCTAAATTCTGGACCTCTTCAATAGCTTTATTTATAGATAATGGATCATAATTACGTTTCAAAAAGTTGTTTTTTATTTTCTCAGCTTGTATAGTATAATCCTCTTTATCTGAGCAATTCCTCCTGATACATAAAAATTTACTTTTCTGTACATTCAAAAGCCAAGGGAGGAAGTGGCAGCTATTTTCTTCGATGAAACTATTCGTATCCACTTTTTTTGAAAAAAGTGAGTGTTTTAAGGTGGTTATTTTCAACAAACATCTCTAAATCTAAAAAACTGATATTTGTGGTACTTAATTCGCTAGTAAGCAAAATGTCCCACTCATTGGTAGTCAGATATATTAAGAAGGAGTATAAAGAGGCTTTACCACCCCGCCAGATAAAAAAAAATAGGTCATCAATATAACGCCTATAGGTCACAAATTTCGCACCCCAGTCGTGTCCTGTAAAAACACATTGATGTTCCCAAAAAGCCATAAGAAGGCATAAGTGGGGGCAAACCTTGTGCCCATGGCTGTGCCTCTAATTTGTAAGAAAATATTCATCATCATGCCAAAAAAAAAAATATTAGTAAGAATAAGCTGGATACATTTTAAAATAAAATCTATTTGTTCTCGCGGAAGGAGGGGATCCTCACTAAGAAATAATTCTACTGCTTTGTGTTCTTAACATAAAGTTGTAGCTGAATATCTATATACTTGGACAAACAGGACAAGAGCAAACTAACCCCTGATATTATAGGTCTACCTGGGGGATTTTCAGAGTTCTTGTTTTTTTTGGATGGAGAGACAGTTGGAGGAGTGTTTAGATTACAAATTAGGTGTAGGTGCAAGGGACCAATAAACACTGGGCTAGAGAGTATAGGAAGGCAAGGCGACTTAGTTAGTATCCGGGTGGGTAGATCTGGGGACATAGTTAGTATAGATTGTAGGCAGAAAACCTACAAACATCTTCAAAATTAAATCACAAATAGATCATGGCAGTGGAATTAAGTGTATGCCAGAAGTTTAACTGGTAAAATATGGAAACTGGAGCTGGTAGCAGAAATCGAAAACTATGACTTAATTGGTATAACAGAAACATGTTTAGTCAATCAAATTGGAGTGCTACATGTTGTTTAGCAAAGATAGGTCAAACGAAAGAGTTGGAGTGGTCTGTCTGTATGTGAAACCGGTGATATTGCCTCATTTGTGGGAAGATATATATGATGACATTTTGAACATGTGGAATCATGGTGGGTGGAGATAGGTAGAACTGTCCAGAAATTATTACTGGGTATTTGTTATGAACCAGCAAAAATTAGTTATCTTGAAGAGGAGATTAAATTGGAAAGTTGGTACACAACTGAACAAGATCTGGCTCAATGTGAAGACCTGTGCTCACTTTATTGGCGGACAGGTAGAGGTGGCAATAAATGTTCGGAGATTAAGCGTACAAGTCTAATTATGGATGACCTTGTGGTTTTGTGGGATAAACTGAAGAAAAACTTGCCTATATATATATATATAAAAAGCTTATAAGGACCCTTAAGATCTTATGTATGAATATCCCGGACTTAAACTTAGATAAATGGGAACAAAGAGGGATAAGACACATTAAAGCGCTTTATGGGATCATACTCTTTGAACAACTGGTTAGGGAATTAGAGCTTTCAGGCAAATAACTATTTTCATTTCTGAAAAAACTATCTGACTAAGTTTGTGACAAGCCTTAATATAAGCCTGGGCATAAACTAAAACATTTCTGTGGCATTGAGTTGACCTAAGCACCAGAAATTTGTGTGCTACAACTGACAGCCAAGAAGTGGTCAAGAAAAGTCAGGGACTTCCTTATTTCTGTATTATTGGCTGCAAAATGAGCAATGGCCTTGAATTGGAAGTTGACCACCTCCCCAACATGGTTTGTGGTTAAAAATCTGGTTATCCTTAAAATGTGAGAATCTAACGTGAATTACTGTTAGTGTCTATCTTTCAAAGTCTAAAGAAACAATTATTTAGTGTGTTTCTTCCCTTCTTCAGTATAGAAAGTGGATCTATGGAGGTGTATCACCTTATGTGCAACTTAAATTACCTTCCCCTTTCCTTTTGCCTTTCTTTGTTCATTTTCCCCTTCCTCCCCTTACTTCTATACCCCCCCTCCTCTTTTCCTCCCTCCTCTCTCTCCTCATCTAGTGGATAGTTGGTAAGTCCAACTTCCTTATTAGAGGATTGGTCAGGTACCTTAAAACCCCTCGTGAAAGAGGATCAAACCTCATTATTAACTTAAATGATTGAGTCAGTGATAATAAGTGTCTACCGCTAAGTGAAGGAAATTGAACATTCTACATCTATATTAAGTGAGTGTCTTATCAATGAGTGTAGAAACTTACAACATTGAATAATTGTTTCAATAAAGGTTAATCCAGTATTCCCAGGGCACGAAGTTTAGAATGACCTTCTTTTGCATTATTGACCACAATTGTTTCCCCTTTACTAGCAATCAATAGTTTAGTGGGAAATCCCCATCTATAAGGAATATCTTTAGATCTTAGTAGTTGCGTTAAGTCTTTGAAAGAATTGCGATTCATTCGGGTGGCAAAAGATAAATCAGGAAATAGCATTAATGATTCATATTTTCCTTTTTTTTCCCCTGGATTATCCCGCAATTGGCGTAAGAATTCTTTCTTTACGGAGCAGTTTAAAAATCTCGCAATTACCTCCCGTGGGGCAGGGTTACTCGAGTTTGCTGAGCGGAACACTCTGTGGATTCGTTCAAAAGGAGAATTCCCCAATGTTGGGGCATCTACAAACTGTGACACAATATTCATTGAGATTAGAGCTTTTAACTTCTTCAGGTATTCCCTTGATTCTAAGATTGTTCCTTCTTGATCTATCTTCCAATTCAGCTATCTTGTTATTACAATTTTTTATTTATTCTTTTAAAGTACAATTTTGTGTCTGTAGCTTTGCCATCTCGTTGGACATGGTTTTAATTGTTTCGTCTTGGTTAGAGACTTTTTCTGTTAATGTTGTGATTTCTCTAGTTAGGTCCGATATATTCTGTTTAAAGTCATTTTTTAGTTTTTTATATAGCTCATTCATTGCTATTGCTAAGCTAGTGTTTGTTACTGTGTCGGATATTGGGAGTTCGTCTTTATCTGCAGAGGGGGTTATTCCCGCCCCGGAGGGAGATAGGGATCGTCTGTGATGTAAGGGTTTAGTTATATCGGATATTGGGGAGTAAAAGATTGATTTGTTTTTGTCCGCAGAAGGTATTTTTTTAGGGGCCATTATTATTATTTTTCCTTCCTTAACTCCCTTTTCCGTCTTCTTTGTTATTAAGTTTTTTCTGTCTCTTTCCTTTACCCCTGCTTCTTTCTTTACTTATTATACCTACTTCTACTATTTTTTACCTTCCTGGCCTACTTTTCCCTACTTCACTGCTTACCCGACGGATCGGCATGCAGGTAAGTAACTCAACTTGATAGTAGGCTATTAATATACAAGTGCAGTTCTAGCGCTAAAGCATCCGAAGTGAACTTAACAATATAAAGTTTGTCACAGTTCTGTAAACACAACCATCAATACAATGCACATTCAATTCAATGCAACACAACTTGGATTGAATTAGACAGCAGGTTAGTAGCTAGCTCATGAAGTTTAGTCACAATCCTTAATCATAACCTTCTAATATAGGACAACTATGATTGGACAGCAGGTCACCGAGATGGGTACACCGTCTGTCTTGTTCGAACCAATCATAGGTCGGGTTCAAAGAATCTTCAAATCAGTTTATAAAAATCGGTTAAACTGATTTATGAGATTGTAAAGTTATAAGATTGTGGGGGTTAAACTCTTAAGAAACGATCAAAAGAAATATTGACTTGTTAAAATTAAGCGTTAGACTTTTGAAAAAGTTTAGCAATGATTCTTACACACCATTCTATAAGTGGAGACCTCAAAGGCAGGGTTTAGTGTATTAATAATTGGCTTATTCACACAGTTACACGGACCAGCTGACTTTTATGGGTTTTGGCTTTAGGCAAGGGTATGACCCTCTATCTTATTCAAGCAGTTAAATAGAGGCAACCAGTCTTCAATTCGATATATTTTCAGAAATAAATTATCTAACTTATATGGTTTTTTAGGGTTAGACACTTGAAGTGGGCCCAACTCTGATAATTTAGACCCATTTCTGGAGGCACAGGTCTCTAGCACAGGAATTCTCTTAATAAGCAACAAGTTAGTAATTATCCAGATCAGGCAATTTCCATGAGTTCTGTAAGTCCTCAATATAATTGTAGTCAAAATTAAGTAGTCTCTTTTTTAGGTGGAGAGCGCTTCAGCACCCCTTGCAAGGTAAAATAAATAGTTCAAATTTAAGGAGTACTTATGCGCTCTTTCTCCTTGTTTGGGTATCAGAGTGGTAAGCGTCAAGCACAGTTTTACATTGAAATCCAGTAAGAGGCCAATAGAGATGGATGGAAAATAATCCAAGGGAGAATGTCGTTTCCACTAGCAGATTTATATATTGATCTAGCCAAACTGGAATATAATAATAAACGTAATCCCCATCCTGGATCTATGGAACAAATTA
Source organism: Pelodytes ibericus (assembly GCA_036172795.1). Lineage (NCBI taxonomy): Eukaryota > Metazoa > Chordata > Amphibia > Anura > Pelodytidae > Pelodytes > Pelodytes ibericus. The sequence goes on along the minus strand of CM069864.1, from coordinate 72,920,662 downwards.
AATCAGTACGGGGTATGATTACAAAAAACTTAGAAGAACAAGTTAGCAATATGATAATGACCTCAAACCAGAGATGGTACAATTGTAATGATAAAACAGGGAAGATGCTTACTAGGAAAATAAAACAGGATCGCGCGAACCAGAAAGTAAAGAAAATTGTGGAGGCAGATAAAATCCATCTTTCCCCACAGGAAATTGGTGAATCCTTTGCCAAGTACTATGAGTCACTTTATAATCTCAAAGAGACTGGATTTGCAACCTCTAATCTGAGTTCTTTCTTTAAAAAAATTAACTTACCACAAGTCTCTAAAGAAAAAATTGCTAATTTGAATAAACCGATTAATAGAGAAGAAATAAGGAAGGCTATTCTAAACCTAGAGAACGGCAAAGCCCCTGGCCCAGACGGGTATACAGCTCTTTTTTATAAGATTTTTGAAACAGAAATATCTCCTCTTTTATGCTCACTGTATAAAGCAGTTGGAAACACTGGGAGTATCCCCCCCGAAATGTTGAAGGCAACGATTTCCCCGAAACCGGACAAAGAATTATCTAACTTATATGGTTTTTTAGGGTTAGACACTTGAAGTGGGCCCAACTCTGATAATTTAGACCCATTTCTGGAGGCACAGGTCTCTAGCACAGGAATTCTCTTAATAAGCAACAAGTTAGTAATTATCCAGATCAGGCAATTAAACCTAGAGAACGGCAAAAGCCCCTGGCCCAGACAAAGTAAGAGAAGAATGCAAGGTCCTACGAGGTGATTTTATGGAATTAGGGCATAAGATTAAAAAATGGACCCCCCACATAGTGTTCTCAGAGATACTACCTGTGCCATGCGCTATGTCAGAGAGATAGCGGGAGATTAGGGATATTAATGCATGGATGAAGACCTGGTATAAGAAGGAGGGCTTTGGGTTTCTAGATCAAAAAGAGAAGTGATGAGCTATAATAAAATGGATACTTATCCCAATGAGATGAAAAGACATAAATCTCAGGTACATGAAAAAGACATAAATAAAAACAAACAATGTGTGTATCTGTATAACAATCAGAAGGAATGAACTCACTCAGACCACGAATTATGGGACTATAATCCACACCATCCGCAAAGGTACAGCTCCAGACTATGGGCGTCGCTTATAAGAGTAGCAGGTAAAATTATAAACTGGCTCTGTCACATAAAATCCTTATTCTGAGAAGCAGACCATAGTGTACCAAAAAACAGATAAATATGTATTGGTCCCCTATTGGTTTGGCTTAGATTAAAAAAACTGTATAAAAAACTTTAAAAACTGTAAATGGCACTCTGTCCTGCTGGGCTAGTCAGCGGCTGTCAGCGGCTGTCTGTACAGAGTACGCCTCCCTCTGTCGTCCAATCAGATTATGCAGCGTGCTTCGTCTCATGAGACTTCCTCACGGTGCTGATGACAGTAAGGGGGAGTGATGCTTTTATGCTCTGCTTCTCCACCTCTTTTTGTAGATAAGTTTTAAAAAACCTAACACATTGTTATCAGGTGTCATCAGGTGTCATCAGGTGCTGTCTTACCCGTCTGTATGTAACTCCTACTTAATTGATTCCTTAAATTCGGGGCCCCTCTAAAAACAACCCAGGGCTATTCTCCTATGATATTTTGTAGGGATGCATCTTTTCTCTTTAGGCCAATATTTATTAAAGATATTCTTAATCTGTTTACTACAACTATTAAATTATGTAACAAAAGGGACCTCCGTAATGGTTATTTCTGGTTTTGATTTATATTGAAGTAGGTCTTTCCTGTCTAAATTCTGGACCTCTTCAATAGCTTTATTTATAGATAATGGATCATAATTACGTTTCAAAAAGTTGTTTTTTATTTTCTCAGCTTGTATAGTATAATCCTCTTTATCTGAGCAATTCCTCCTGATACATAAAAATTTACTTTTCTGTACATTCAAAAGCCAAGGGAGGAAGTGGCAGCTATTTTCTTCGATGAAACTATTCGTATCCACTTTTTTTGAAAAAAGTGAGTGTTTTAAGGTGGTTATTTTCAACAAACATCTCTAAATCTAAAAAACTGATATTTGTGGTACTTAATTCGCTAGTAAGCAAAATGTCCCACTCATTGGTAGTCAGATATATTAAGAAGGAGTATAAAGAGGCTTTACCACCCCGCCAGATAAAAAAAAATAGGTCATCAATATAACGCCTATAGGTCACAAATTTCGCACCCCAGTCATGTCCTGTAAAAACACATTGATGTTCCCAAAAAGCCATAAGAAGGCATAAGTGGGGGCAAACCTTGTGCCCATGGCTGTGCCTCTAATTTGTAAGAAAATATTCATCATCATGCCAAAAAAAAAAATATTAGTAAGAATAAGCTGGATACATTTTAAAATAAAATCTATTTGTTCTCGCGGAAGGAGGGGATCCTCACTAAGAAATAATTCTACTGCTTTGTGTTCTTAACATAAAGTTGTAGCTGAATATCTATATACTTGGACAAACAGGACAAGAGCAAACTAACCCCTGATATTATAGGTCTACCTGGGGGATTTTCAGAGTTCTTGTTTTTTTTGGATGGAGAGACAGTTGGAGGAGTGTTTAGATTACAAATTAGGTGTAGGTGCAAGGGACCAATAAACACTGGGCTAGAGAGTATAGGAAGGCAAGGCGACTTAGTTAGTATCCGGGTGGGTAGATCTGGGGACATAGTTAGTATAGATTGTAGGCAGACAACCTACAAACATCTTCAAAATTAAATCACAAATAGATCATGGCAGTGGAATTAAGTGTATGCCAGAAGTTTAACTGGTAAAATATGGAAACTGGAGCTGGTAGCAGAAATCGAAAACTATGACTTAATTGGTATAACAGAAACATGTTTAGTCAATCAAATTGGAGTGCTACATGTTGTTTAGCAAAGATAGGTCAAACGAAAGAGTTGGAGTGGTCTGTCTGTATGTGAAACCGGTGATATTGCCTCATTTGTGGGAAGATATATATGATGACATTTTGAACATGTGGAATCATGGTGGGTGGAGATAGGTAGAACTGTCCAGAAATTATTACTGGGTATTTGTTATGAACCAGCAAAAATTAGTTATCTTGAAGAGGAGATTAAATTGGAAAGTTGGTACACAACTGAACAAGATCTGGCTCAATGTGAAGACCTGTGCTCACTTTATTGGCGGACAGGTAGAGGTGGCAATAAATGTTCGGAGATTAAGCGTACAAGTCTAATTATGGATGACCTTGTGGTTTTGTGGGATAAACTGAAGAAAAACTTGCCTATATATATATATATAAAAAGCTTATAAGGACCCTTAAGATCTTATGTATGAATATCCCGGACTTAAACTTAGATAAATGGGAACAAAGAGGGATAAGACACATTAAAGCGCTTTATGGGATCATACTCTTTGAACAACTGGTTAGGGAATTAGAGCTTTCAGGCAAATAACTATTTTCATTTCTGAAAAAACTATCTGACTAAGTTTGTGACAAGCCTTAATATAAGCCTGGGCATAAACTAAAACATTTCTGTGGCATTGAGTTGACCTAAGCACCAGAAATTTGTGTGCTACAACTGACAGCCAAGAAGTGGTCAAGAAAAGTCAGGGACTTCCTTATTTCTGTATTATTGGCTGCAAAATGAGCAATGGCCTTGAATTGGAAGTTGACCACCTCCCCAACATGGTTTGTGGTTAAAAATCTGGTTATCCTTAAAATGTGAGAATCTAACGTGAATTACTGTTAGTGTCTATCTTTCAAAGTCTAAAGAAACAATTATTTAGTGTGTTTCTTCCCTTCTTCAGTATAGAAAGTGGATCTATGGAGGTGTATCACCTTATGTGCAACTTAAATTACCTTCCCCTTTCCTTTTGCCTTTCTTTGTTCATTTTCCCCTTCCTCCCCTTACTTCTATACCCCCCCTCCTCTTTTCCTCCCTCCTCTCTCTCCTCATCTAGTGGATAGTTGGTAAGTCCAACTTCCTTATTAGAGGATTGGTCAGGTACCTTAAAACCCCTCGTGAAAGAGGATCAAACCTCATTATTAACTTAAATGATTGAGTCAGTGATAATAAGTGTCTACCGCTAAGTGAAGGAAATTGAACATTCTACATCTATATTAAGTGAGTGTCTTATCAATGAGTGTAGAAACTTACAACATTGAATAATTGTTTCAATAAAGGTTAATCCAGTATTCCCAGGGCACGAAGTTTAGAATGACCTTCTTTTGCATTATTGACCACAATTGTTTCCCCTTTACTAGCAATCAATAGTTTAGTGGGAAATCCCCATCTATAAGGAATATCTTTAGATCTTAGTAGTTGCGTTAAGTCTTTGAAAGAATTGCGATTCATTCGGGTGGCAAAAGATAAATCAGGAAATAGCATTAATGATTCATATTTTCCTTTTTTTTCCCCTGGATTATCCCGCAATTGGCGTAAGAATTCTTTCTTTACGGAGCAGTTTAAAAATCTCGCAATTACCTCCCGTGGGGCAGGGTTACTCGAGTTTGCTGAGCGGAACACTCTGTGGATTCGTTCAAAAGGAGAATTCCCCAATGTTGGGGCATCTACAAACTGTGACACAATATTCATTGAGATTAGAGCTTTTAACTTCTTCAGGTATTCCCTTGATTCTAAGATTGTTCCTTCTTGATCTATCTTCCAATTCAGCTATCTTGTTATTACAATTTTTTATTTATTCTTTTAAAGTACAATTTTGTGTCTGTAGCTTTGCCATCTCGTTGGACATGGTTTTAATTGTTTCGTCTTGGTTAGAGACTTTTTCTGTTAATGTTGTGATTTCTCTAGTTAGGTCCGATATATTCTGTTTAAAGTCATTTTTTAGTTTTTCATATAGCTCATTCATTGCTATTGCTAAGCTAGTGTTTGTTACTGTGTCGGATATTGGGAGTTCGTCTTTATCTGCAGAGGGGGTTATTCCCGCCCCGGAGGGAGATAGGGATCGTCTGTGATGTAAGGGTTTAGTTATATCGGATATTGGGGAGTAAAAGATTGATTTGTTTTTGTCCGCAGAAGGTATTTTTTTAGGGGCCATTATTATTATTTTTCCTTCCTTAACTCCCTTTTCCGTCTTCTTTGTTATTAAGTTTTTTCTGTCTCTTTCCTTTACCCCTGCTTCTTTCTTTACTTATTATACCTACTTCTACTATTTTTTACCTTCCTGGCCTACTTTTCCCTACTTCACTGCTTACCCGACGGATCGGCATGCAGGTAAGTAACTCAACTTGATAGTAGGCTATTAATATACAAGTGCAGTTCTAGCGCTAAAGCATCCGAAGTGAACTTAACAATATAAAGTTTGTCACAGTTCTGTAAACACAACCATCAATACAATGCACATTCAATTCAATGCAACACAACTTGGATTGAATTAGACAGCAGGTTAGTAGCTAGCTCATGAAGTTTAGTCACAATCCTTAATCATAACCTTCTAATATAGGACAACTATGATTGGACAGCAGGTCACCGAGATGGGTACACCGTCTGTCTTGTTCGAACCAATCATAGGTCGGGTTCAAAGAATCTTCAAATCAGTTTATAAAAATCGGTTAAACTGATTTATGAGATTGTAAAGTTATAAGATTGTGGGGGTTAAACTCTTAAGAAACGATCAAAAGAAATATTGACTTGTTAAAATTAAGCGTTAGACTTTTGAAAAAGTTTAGCAATGATTCTTACACACCATTCTATAAGTGGAGACCTCAAAGGCAGGGTTTAGTGTATTAATAATTGGCTTATTCACACAGTTACACGGACCAGCTGACTTTTATGGGTTTTGGCTTTAGGCAAGGGTATGACCCTCTATCTTATTCAAGCAGTTAAATAGAGGCAACCAGTCTTCAATTCGATATATTTTCAGAAATAAATTATCTAACTTATATGGTTTTTTAGGGTTAGACACTTGAAGTGGGCCCAACTCTGATAATTTAGACCCATTTCTGGAGGCACAGGTCTCTAGCACAGGAATTCTCTTAATAAGCAACAAGTTAGTAATTATCCAGATCAGGCAATTTCCATGAGTTCTGTAAGTCCTCAATATAATTGTAGTCAAAATTAAGTAGTCTCTTTTTTAGGTGGAGAGCGCTTCAGCACCCCTTGCAAGGTAAAATAAATAGTTCAAATTTAAGGAGTACTTATGCGCTCTTTCTCCTTGTTTGGGTATCAGAGTGGTAAGCGTCAAGCACAGTTTTACATTGAAATCCAGTAAGAGGCCAATAGAGATGGATGGAAAATAATCCAAGGAGAATGTCGTTTCCACTAGCAGATTTATATATTGATCTAGCCAAACTGGAATATAATAATAAACGTAATCCCCATCCTGGATCTATGGAACAAATTAAATCAGTACGGGGTATGATTACAAAAAACTTAGAAGAACAAGTTAGCAATATGATAATGACCTCAAACCAGAGATGGTACAATTGTAATGATAAAACAGGGAAGATGCTTACTAGGAAAATAAAACAGGATCGCGCGAACCAGAAAGTAAAGAAAATTGTGGAGGCAGATAAAATCCATCTTTCCCCACAGGAAATTGGTGAATCCTTTGCCAAGTACTATGAGTCACTTTATAATCTCAAAGAGACTGGATTTGCAACCTCTAATCTGAGTTCTTTCTTTAAAAAAATTAACTTACCACAAGTCTCTAAAGAAAAAATTGCTAATTTGAATAAACCGATTAATAGAGAAGAAATAAGGAAGGCTATTCTAAACCTAGAGAACGGCAAAGCCCCTGGCCCAGACGGGTATACAGCTCTTTTTTATAAGATTTTTGAAACAGAAATATCTCCTCTTTTATGCTCACTGTATAAAGCAGTTGGAAACACTGGGAGTATCCCCCCCGAAATGTTGAAGGCAACGATTTCCCCGAAACCGGACAAAGAATTATCTAACTTATATGGTTTTTTAGGGTTAGACACTTGAAGTGGGCCCAACTCTGATAATTTAGACCCATTTCTGGAGGCACAGGTCTCTAGCACAGGAATTCTCTTAATAAGCAACAAGTTAGTAATTATCCAGATCAGGCAATTAAACCTAGAGAACGGCAAAAGCCCCTGGCCCAGACGGGTATACAGCTCTTTTTTATAAGATTTTTGAAACAGAAATATCTCCTCTTTTATGCTCACTGTATAAAGCAGTTGGAAACACTGGGAGTATCCCCCCCGAAATGTTGAAGGCAACGATTTCCCCGAAACCGGACAAATAAATCCCGAATTTTGTGTCTAACTATCGTCCAATTTCACTAATAAATATTGACATCAAAATTCTCTCAAAAAATTTGGCTGACCGCCTGAAAACAGTCGCATCAGATCTGATTCACCAAGATCAGTCAGGTTAATTTATGTCTGATAGATCTGGGGGAGACAATGTTAGGGAATTATTGAACCTGGTTACAATAGTGAATAACACCAACATACCATACACCTTTGTCTCTGTTGATGCCGAAAAAGCATTCGACAGAGTTAATTGGGGATATATGTCTGAAGTTTTGTCCGCTTTCGGTATCGGGGGAACTTTTAAAATACTGATTATGTCCATGTATACAAACCCTACAGCACAGATTCGTGGTAATGGGTTGAACTCTAGATGGTTCCAAACTAGGAACAGCACTAGGCAGGGTTGTCCCTTGGCCCCCCTCCTTTACAACCTAGCTATGGAGCCTCTAGCTTCATATATCAGACAAACCCACTCAATTTCAGGGATAGAATATGGAAAAATACAAAATAAAATTCTGTTTTATGCAGATGATGTCATATTAACCCTCACAAACCCGGACCGTTCTATCCCAGAGGTACTGCAATGTGTGGAAGAATTTAGTCATTTTTCAAATTATAAAATTAATCTCTCCAAGACTCAGGTTATATCTAAAAACCTATCCCAATCTCAGGTCCTTTCTCTCAAACAGACCTACCATCTAAATTGGTCAAATAAAAAAATTAAATATTTGGGCATTGACCTCGAATTCGATACAAGCAGCATAGTTAAATCCAACTACCTAGGATTGTATAAAGAATTGGAGTCCAAGGTCAAATCCTGGAGGAAAATCCTGACCTCTTGGATGGGTAGGATTAACCTAGTTAAGGCTTATCTATTACCTAAATTGGAATATTTGTTACGAACTATTCCATTAAGAGTCCCAAGGAGGATTTTATCTATGTTCCATACTCTATTTGTCTCGTTTGTTTGGGAAGGGAAGAAACCCAGAATTCAATTTCAAATCATGTCACATCCTTTGTCCCAGGGGGGTCTTTCATTCCCAAACATATACCTTATTCATGACTCATTGATGTTTTCCCATTTCTTGCTTTGGGGCAGCATGATATCAAAGAATAAAAACTGGTATCGATACCAAAGAGAGATGTGTGGCAACATTGACCCCTTCCTCCTCTTTTGGCTGGATAAACAAAAATATGGAGCATTAAAAATAGTCAACCCAGTCATAAATAACATATTTTTGTCAATTGGTATAATTAAATCCAAATTCTTCATGGACAACCAATTAACAACTAGGGCCTCGATTGGTCTATTGAAACTTTTTTTGAATGATCTGAGCCTTGAACCCTGGTATAAAGCCGGCCTAGAGAAGATCGGTGACCTATTTGGCGACACCAATATACTTACTTTTGAGGACCTCCAACAGAAGTTCAACCTTCCAACGAATGAAGCTTTTTCATATGTTCGAATTAAATCTCTCCTTAAGAATTTCCAAATTAAACATGACTCTCCTTCAGATAAAATTTTGTATGACACTAACCAAAAGATATCCTCCCAAATTTGGGGAGCCCTGCAACAACTAGAAGAGATTGATAAAAAAACATGACACGATAATTAAGTGGGAAACTGATTTTAAGAAAACATAACCTGGTATAAAGCAGTGGATCTAATGAAAAAAACAATCCACTGTATTACTCTTCAAGAACTATATATGAAACTACTTCATAGGTGGTATTGGGTTCCATCAAATCTTGCGAAATTTCAACCAAATACCCCCCCATTGTGTTGGAGATGCCTCAAAGAAATTGGTAACATAAAACATATTTGGTGGGATTGCCAAAATCTTAACCCAGTCTGCGTGATTCTGGTAAAAATCTTCACAGAACTGCATATTAATTTGGGAAATCTGACCCCAGAAAATGTCCTATTCCATCTTGAACTGCCCGGTAAGAATATATTCTCAAAAAAATTAACATTGCATGTCCTGATGGCGACTAAGAGGTGTATCTCCAGATATTGGAGGAAAACCGAAACGCCCTCAGAGACAGAAATAAGAACTCAAATTTACTATCAATGTAATATGGAAAAACTGTTTTACATGGAAAATATAACTCCTACTGATTATTATAAGATCTGGAATCCAGTGATCTCATTAATCACAACCCCTCCAAACCCAAACCCAATGACTTAAAGGCCACCTAGATACCGAAACCCCTTTTCTTAACATATTGCTCTACCTGGTATTCAGATGTGATCTCATTAATTGCAACCCCTCTAAACTTTAAATAGCTATTAGGACTATTAATACCGAGTCCGCCTTTCCTTAATTTATTATCTACTCGGTTATTTAGAATTAGAATACTGATTCCAGGCACACCTTTGAGTAATTTGCTGACAAACTAACCCCTCTCCACCCGTCCTTATAAGAATTCGACCTACTATCAAAACTGATTTGTATGGCTCCCGACTTCTGAACACCTGAGTTATTTGTCTGTAAACTGAGATACTTCTATTTTATGCGGATTGAGACGCTTTTTGCACATAACACTCTGTATACAAAGAAAACTCGAGTTACGTCCAAAAGGACCCCTTTTCCCGATATTGATTAATAACTTAAGCCTAAACTAGGGTTTAGGGAAAAATAGGGAACAAAGCTTTCCATCTATGCTAACCTATCTACAACCTGGCCCTAATGGTCTTTATACGTATATGAGCCTAACGATGAGGTATCAAATTTCCAGTTGTCTCTGTCATGCTGTAATTTGTATTTGTAATTTGTAATGTCATATTGTACTGTCAATTTTATATATATATCTATTGAGAAAATTTATAAACAAATAAATAAATAAATAAAAAATAAAAGAAATCTAGTTATCCAACAACTAAAAATGTGTATATCCCGTCAAATAAAATTAAAATCAAAAGAATTTGATAAGTGGGAGGAATGGGAGGAAAACATTATTGGATGCACTGATGCTCATAAAGAAAGGTATACCGGACACTTCTATCTACATTCACAACAAGTAACTGAAGGCTGTTTTTCCATCTTCCACCATTGCGAAAGACCTGACACTTCCACCTACAGTCACTAGAAGTAACTGAAGGCTGTTTTTGCATCTTCCACTATTACAAAATACTTGACACTTCCATCTACAGTCACTACAAGTAACTGAAGGCTTTTTTTTGCATCTTCCACCACTGCAAAAGACCTGACACTTCCATCTACAGTCAAGTAACTAAAGGTTGTTTTTGCATATTCCACCATTGCAAAAGACCTGACACTTATATGATGTACACAGGAAATGTTGTAGCAATATTTTAGATGCCCTCACAAGTGGCCTTGATACTTTTTTAATGAGTTGAAGCAAAGAGGGCTATGCATGTTAATAAAAGCATTCATATTTATTTAGTGCTTGCTGATCCAAGGAAAAATCTAATTGCCATTTGGAGTCAAGAAGGATTTTTCCCCCCTAAAAGCAGGGAAAATTGGTGAAAGTGTTTATATGCCTTGTTTTGGATCAACAGGGTTAAACATGGGATGGGAAAAGGGTTGAACTTGATAAACTCAAGTCTTTTTTCAACCTAAACTGCTATGTAACTATTTTCACTAAACATAAATTATTCATAGCTATGACAGATAGTACCATCAAATCATCCACAATTCAGCAGTACTGCCCACGAGCAGACCTTTCTATGCAATATTCATACTTCACTATTAATATTATACAGTTGCCCAGACACAAATTGTGGCACAGGATAGCTTCTCTAATTATCAAAAAGATAGACTTGCAAAATTAAAAGCATATAATGCTCAACCTGCAGCAGATCCCCAAATAACATGCCACTAATTATATTAAAAAAAAGATTTGCAAATAAAAACTAAACAATTAAGTTATGCAACAAAACAAATACAAGTTTTACTTAAGTGTCGTTATATGTTACCACCCAAAGAAAAGTGGGGATACCAACCCAATGTACCACTTTGCTCCCATAATTACATAGTTAGCTTGAAATTAAAAATTATATAACATAGCTCCCATCACTACATAATTTTTAGACATAGATTGTGGTACAGCATAGCCCATATAAATACATTTATAGCCAGACATTTATAGTGACATAGATCTACCACCATGACTATTTACGTGAATGACATGAATTTTAGAGCTTTCTATAATCATAATTTATAAAGGTTCAGTTGAAAGCATGTACAGCAAATTTACCAAAGGTCACCCTTCCAGGCAGTGGCGGAACTACCGTTGTCGCAGGGGTCACAGCTGCGACCAGGCCCGGTACTCCAAGGGCCCAGCTGTCCTGCAACCCCTGCGTGTGGGGTGCCCACAGACATTATGATTTCCATTGTGATAGATTTCCTGAGGCCCGGTCAGCGCTGCGGCACTTTAAGAGTGCGAGTATGACATCAGTGCTGGGAGGAAGCCGTCACGTCCTATTCCTCCCAGCTAACAGAGCGCCCCGGGAAGAGACCGCCGGGGAGGGAGTCAGAGTGGGAGCTCTGACTACCATCATCGTGAGGCAGCCACTGGACCCCAGAGAAGTCACCCTCCTGCACCCAAAAGGTAGGAAACAGGGGGGTGAATACATTTTTTTTTAAGTTTGTGTGTAAGAGGATGTGTGTGGATGATGTGTGTCTGTATGTCTGCATGTGGGTCTGCATGTGTATCTGAATGTTTGTCATTAAGTGTGTCTGTGTATTTGCATGCATGTTTATATGTGTATCTGCAGTGCTGTATTTACCGCGAGGCTAGGGCGGCAAATTTTGGGGGGCAGCAGCGCCCCCCAGCACTGAAAAAAAAATAATAAAAAAAATAAAAATAAAAAAAATAAAATCCGGCCCTTTTAAAAAAATAAATAGACCGCGCTTGCAGGCAGAGACGGAGGTGAGAGGGGATCGGAAGATCCCCCCTCACTATCCCTCTGCCTGCCGGGCTGCACGGGGAGCCGAACAGGCAGCACAGAGAAACCTCCATGCTGCCTGTTCAGCTCCCCGTTCAGTGTGACACGGAAGTGCCGACAGTCACGTGACGGGCGCGCTGACGTCATACGCGCGCCCGGTCACGTGACCTGTCGGCACAATCGCCGGGAAGCCGAACAGGCATCATGGAGGGACCATGCTGCCTGCCACTAGGGAAAGGTAAGTGCTGATGAGAGTCAGAGTGTGTGTGATGGGAGACAGCATGTGTGACTGAGTGTGATGGGAGTCAGAGTGTGTGTGATGGGAGACAGTGTGTGTGACTGAGTGTGATGGGAGTCAGAGTGTGTGTGATGGGAGACAGTGTGTGTGACTGAGTGTGATGGGAGTCAGAGTGTGTGTGATGGGAGACAGTGTGTGTGACTGAGTGTGATGAGAGTCAGAGTGTGTGTGATGGGAGACAGTGTGTGTGACTGAGTGTGATGGGAGTCAGAGTGTGTGTGATGGGAGTCGGTGTGTGTGACTGAGTGTGATGGGAGTAGGAGTGTGTGACTGAGTGTGATGGGAGTATGAGCTTGATGTGAGTCTGAATGTTATGTGTGATGTGGGGTCATGAAATGGAGGTGATGGGGCATGTCTTTGGTGTGTAACGTGGGTGTGCAGCTTGGGTAGGGGGGTGCCCGTATTTTGTCTGCCTAGGGCAGCACAAAATCAAGATACACCACTGTGTATCTGTCTGCATGTGTGTCTGTATGTGTATCTGTTTTTCTGCATCAGTCAGTGTGAGCCCCTATGTACGTGTATGTGTGTCACTGTTTATATCTGTATGAATGTCATTCTGTGTATGTGCATTTGCATGTGCGTCTATATGTGTGTCTGTCTGTATGTGTGAATAGGTATCCGCATGTGTATCAGTGTGTATGTGTATCTGTATGTTTGTCAGTGTTTGTATCTGTATGTTTTATACAAAAGCATGGGCGGGAGAAGAGCATGGGGGTGGGGACCCAGGGCACATTTGCACCGGGCCCTGCGGTTTCTAGTTACGCCTCTGCTTCCCGGGTACCATTTTCAGCATCTGTGGCCCATAAGGCTGCTGGGATATTACAAGAATTAATTTAATATATTATATTGTAGCTCTTACGAGTATTGTTAGATGTTTTCCAGCCTTTTACAAATCCGGACTGATTAAAATGTATTAGATCGGGTATAGCTGGTTTTAATCCTCATGCCAGTATCTTTGAATAAATCTTTAGATTTATATTAAAAAGAGATATTGGCCTATAGTTTGCACCTTCCCAGGTTTTAAAATTAGGTAATAGTTGCATGTACCATTTCCTTTGGTATGCTAGCCTTAGTTAATACACACAGGAAGGTTTTTAACAAAAGTGATAGAACAATGGGGTTTATGGATAAAAACTCCAGCACTGCAAAGTGTAGGGAGTTTTAGGAGAAGGTACAATTGCCATTTGTTATTTATAATGGCAACTGGGCCATTTTGTATATCCTGATACTTTGCAGTGCACGAGAGGCTGTTAGGCTGAGGATCTCCGACACAAGACAGGCGCTTTTCAACACATCATTTTTTTATACATAGGCTGTGCCGTCAAAACGACTGCCTGCACAATTTAAATTTACATATTCGGTGGATGCCACACATACTCCCGAAATTTGCATTAGGCACAAACACTTGTGCACCGTGTTCATACATATACACCAATCTCTCTATTTCACTGTTATGCTATGTTATGATTGTGTTTAATCACTTGATTTTTAAATAGAGGCGTTTTTTCCATCACATTTACACCATTATCAAAACTTATGTTGTATGCGCTTCTAGTACTGCTCCAAGGAGAAAGCCAGTAACCAACCTCATAACCTTATGTTGATGAGTGTCCCCTAAGAATGAAACAGCTGTCCATGAGTGGGTATCTGGCTCTGCACCTCTGTCCAAGCCTATGTTTAAAGGCCTTCTAGTGCATAGGTAATTTGCTCTAAGTGACCCATGTATGAAGTAGATAAGGAGACATAAAGGTGATCATTGTTACCCTTATTTGCATATGTCTACCCAGAATCCCTTTGTGAATTACTAAAGTGTTACTATTTTAAAGTCATCATTATATACAGGCGATTAAAATGCATAATAGTAAAACAGTATGGAAAATATGGATATGAGACATATATAAGAAACACATAAGGGCAGGGATAATACGCGCCTCCGTGTCTTTATAGAGCATGACTTAGTAAAATCCTTCAATTTATAAAGACACAAATTCTCGTATTATGCAAGTTTAAAGCTGATCCATCACCACAATGGCAAAAATGTTTCTCTTGTCTGAAGTAGAATTCTCTGAATGTGGATTCTCTAGACCAATCCGACGCTTTTATAATGTCCTCCTCTAACAGAGTGTGGACCAAAGTTAGATGCATTCACACCAGCTTCTCCCAGGATCCATTTAACCCATCTGGCCAAAGTAGTTGCGGCAACCGGATGATGGGGATGACGAATAGCTAAGAATAGATTATAAGTAGTAGTCAGGTGTCCTATCTTCATACTCCTTAAAGCACATGACCAGACAAAGCTGAGGACGATCCCAAAAAATCAGGATAAAAAGCAGATTTGATGGAAGTCTTACTATGTCTGGAAATGTCAAACAGCACGCTGCTCGGATTGAAGGAGCGGGCTGAAACATCCAGTGCTCTGACATCTGATACATGCTTACAGGAGATAAGACACAGAAGAGCGACAAGTTTTGCTGAACTAGTCCTACATCCCAGAGACAAGAATACTTGGGCTGTCGAACCGGCGTGACCTGCCGACATTAAGGACAATAGTCGAACAATAGGCCAGTCCAATCTGGAATCTAGAAGTCAAAAACTGGAGAATGCAAGTTACAGGTGCAGATATGGGATTCAGACCCCATCCCACACACCAATCAATGACTTCCAGGCATGAGAATACAGCCGTCTTCTGCTCAAGCTCCTGCCAAGAGATCCCTAGCTTGTGAAACATTAGAAATACACCCTGGTCCCCTGATATCAACCATGCTAACAGTCTGAATAGTCCTAAAAGGATGAGAGGTTTATTGGTTCTCCTCTGGATCCATCAGCAGGTCTGGGCTTGTGGGTAGAATTGAAATCCAACCAATCAGAGTGTTCTGAGCTTAATTGCAGGGAGGGGGAAGGCTTTTAAGCTCAGTCTGCCCTCCATTTTTTTGTGCTCAGGTTTTCTTGGGGCGGCGCGTATTATGGTTTTTTATTTGGCCTTTTTTGGGGCTGAAGAAAGAAAAAAGAAGAATGAAGAAAGAAGACCTCAAATGGTAAGTATAATTTTTTTTTTTCAGGTTAGCTTATTGCCCACCCCCCTCACTATCATTAGGGTGATGGGGGGTAGGTAGGAATTTTTTATTTTATTTGGGGGGGGGGTAAGTGACTAGTGGCTGGGCACCCCTAGTCACTTTATTTGTGGTCCCCACCCGCCGCTCATGAGTGGGGACCGGGGGGGGACACTAGGTCCCAGCCACATTCTTATTAGGGTCCCCACCTGCCAGCCATGGATGGGGACGGGGGGGGACACTAGGTCCCCCCCTCATTATTATTATTAGGGTCCCCACCCACCGGCAATGGGTGGGGACCGGGGGGGGGAGACACTAGTGTGTCCCCCTAATTATTATTATTAGGGTCCCCACCCACCGCTCATTACCCTATGAGGTTCGGGTTCAAGGTCAAGTTTGCCCTTTCCATTACTTTTTTAGAGGCATTTTAGTGGCCAAAAGTTCAGAAAACTAGAAATAACTTATTTCCCTATCCACATTTGCTTGCAGGGCACTTGTCCTACACTTAC
Source organism: Pelodytes ibericus (assembly GCA_036172795.1). Classification (NCBI taxonomy): domain Eukaryota; kingdom Metazoa; phylum Chordata; class Amphibia; order Anura; family Pelodytidae; genus Pelodytes; species Pelodytes ibericus. The sequence continues at coordinate 72,904,665 of CM069864.1, read as the reverse complement.
CCACATTTTACTTCCTTTTGCAGCCCTCTAGCCCTTTCCATTACTTTTTTAGAGGCATTTTAGTGGCTAAAAGTTTGTGTCCCCATTGACTTCAATGGGGTTCGGGTTCGGAATCAAGTTCGGAGTCAAGTTCGAGCACGGACCCGGACATTTTTTCGTAGTTCGGCCGAACCTGCCGAACCCGAACATCCAGGTGTTCGCTCAACTGTAATGGAGAAGTACTAGTGACTCACGCATCTCATCTCCAATCCCTAGAACATAAAATGGATGAGGTTGCCAATCTACTGAGAAACCTGACAGCCAGTAACCAACCAAGTACAATCCCCAGTACGCCTCTTCCTCCTAATACTGGAACGTGAGCCATTCCCAAGGCCTTAAAAATGCCAATGGCAGAAAGATTTTCTGGAGATCCTCAAGAATGCCGAGGTTTTTTGAATCAGTGTGCACTCAATTTCCAAACACAACCTCTGACATATACGTCACATGTCAACAGGGTGGCATTCATTATCAATTTACTTAAGGGAGAAGCATTAGCTTGGGCATGCTGATATATTTATTAATTATTTCAGATCAGTCTTTGATGATCCGGGGAGGAGGGAATCAGCTGAAGCCAACCTATTGGAACTGAAACAAAGCAAAAATCTTTATTTCAACTATGGCGTACGAAACAAACCGGAATTCGGGGGCTTTAAGAGCAGTCTTCCATAGAGAGTTAAATAACTCCCTCAAGGATGCTCTTACATTTCATGATATACCTAGAGATCTAGAAAACCTAATTGTTTTGTGTCTTAGACTGAAAGCCAGAGAACATGAAAGAGAAAATAGGTCACAAACATATCAACTATCATTCCGCTCCTCTATATTTCCGATACCAGAATCCAGTCAATCTAGTAGCAAACATGAAAATAAGCCATGTACTTCATCTATCAAGTGAGGAAAAACAAAGGCGTAGAAACATGGGCCTATGCTTATACTGTGGACAAAAACTTAGTTCACTTAGTCAAAACTTTCCAAAAAAGGCGGGAAATGCTTGGGCTTAGTGGAGATAGGAGGTACTCCACTGGGCCTAACTACATTATCCTCTCCTATCACTAAGAGAATGATAGTACCCATCCAACTCCAGTGGACAGGCCACACAGTGGCCAAGCTTTTATAGATTTGGGGGCTGCTGGAAATTTTATGAGTCATTTGCATTAGAACATAAAATACCTTTACAAAACAAATCTTATAATAGTGTAGTGGACGTATTGGATGGTACTCCAATAGGTTCAGGAGTCATAAACCTCCAGACGCCAGAACTGGAAACTGTCATTGGTATCACACACTCAGAATTCCTCCAATTTGATTTCCTAACCAGTCCACACTTACCCATTATCCTAGGAATGTCCTTGTTAAAAAAAACCACAATCCTTAAATTAAATGGCAACAAGGACAAATCACGGCATGGAGTACAAAGTGCAAAGAACACTGTTGTAAATCGCCAATCAGAGTCAACCTAGTACTGGAATTACCAGCAGAAGATCCAAAACATTTTGTCCCCCAAAAATACTGGGAGTTCCTTGATGTGCTTTCTAAGAAGAATTCTGAAACCTTCCTACCACATCGAACTTATGATTGCGCTATAGAAATCTATCAAGGGTTCACACCTCCTACAGGCCATACATTTGGTCTATAACAACATAAAATCAGACCTTGGCTCAATACATAAAGGATAATTTAAAAAAAGGGTTTATCCGCTCTTCAGCTTCTCCAGCAGGGGCGTGATTTTTTTTGGTTGAGAAAAAACAATGTGAAAAACAAATACCCCCTTGCATCGATCACTAAACTTTATGATCAGTTACGAGATGCCACAATTTTTACCAAACTCGACCTCATTGGTGCATACAATCTAATTTGAATAAAAGATGGAGATGAATGGAAGACAGTGTTTAATATGAGATTTGGGCACTACGAATATCTGGTCATGTCTTTTGGGTTGTGTAATGCCCCAGCTGTCTTCCAAAATTTTGTAAATTACATTTTTACGGACATGTTGATATCCCACGTTCTGGTATATATAGATGATATTCTCATTTATTCATCTAACATAGATGGACATCAAACTCATGCACAACAAGTTTTGCAATGTCTGAGACCAAATGAGCTGTACGCTAAAGAAGAGAAATGTGAATTTGAATGTTCTAAGGTCAAGTTTTTAGGCTAATTAATATCTGCAGGCAGTTTGGAAATGGATCTCATAAGCATCGTTGCAAAAAAAGGTAATTATTCCAACAAGGTCGCCAAAATTTCCACCGATACCGGACGTCTCCTATCAGGCGCCTTCCTCCCCTTGTTGAACCCCTGAGGCAGCCATAACCCATTACAGCACAGCTAGGGACACCCCTTTTAACATTAAATGGAAGATGAACCACAATAAGGCATTTAACCTGTCTGTAGGAGAACCTACCTGACTCAACAAATCCTCCCATTCCACCAAGTTTTACTATAAGACTTCCAGGTCGCTGGGGCCAATGATGCCCTCACCCAATCTGCAAGCATGATGTTCCTAGCCTCCACATCTCCAGGCATTGCAGCCCCACCACCTTCGCTTCCGGGGCCACTAGCCGAAAAACATGAGAACTGAAATCTAGAAAGAGAATCAGCCACGACATTCAAATACCCCGAAACATGCTTGGCAAGGAAAGCAATATTGAGTGACATGCAAAGTAAAACGAACCGTTTGAGGAGCCGAATCACCGGCATAGAAGAGGCCAACAGCCCATTAATGGCCTCCACCACCACCTGTCAGAGTAAAATACGACCTATCCTATCCTTAAACAGCCCACAATATAACACTAATAAAACCACCACTGGGAACATTTCCAGAAATGCAAACTTCCTTATCAACGGGATAGTTCTCCAATCTTCTGGTCACATTTCAGCATACCAAGCCCCCCAAAATAAGACCCAAAGCCTATGCTGCCTGATGTGTCAGTGAAAAGATTTAAATCTTGCGAAGACTGCGCTGCCTCCTGGAAAAAAACCTTCTAACTAAAATGAGCCATGAAGGTATCCCACACCTCCAAGTCCTCCCTCAGGGGCTTGGTAATCCTGATGAAATGATGGGGATCCAAAAAGCCAGCAGTGGCCCAGGATAGGCTCCTGCTAAATACCCTGCCCATAGGAATCACCCAACTCACAAAGTTAAGCCTCCCTACCAAGGACTGCATCTGCCTCAAAGTCACCTTCCTAGCCTTGTGCACTTCTGACACTCCTTCCCGCAAAGCCAACAGCTTATCCTGAGATAACCTGTACATTCCAGCTACTGAATTTATTTCAAGGCCCAGAAAAAACAAACAAGTGCCAGGCCCATCAATTTTGTCAAGCACTAGGGGCACCAAAAAACAACCCGCCACTCATTCCAATGTTCTTAGTATGTAGCGGCACTCATTCGAGCCTTGCCGGCCCAACACAGAAAAAATCATCCAAATAGTGCACAATCCAGCAACTACCGGTTTTGTGCCGTACAACCCACTCCAAAAAAGTACTGAACTTTTCAAAGTAGGAACAGGAGATCGAGCACCCCATTGGCAAACAAAGGTCAACGTAAAACTGAACTTCAAAGCTACAGTAAGTGGGTGAATAGGGAGCATCTGGAAAGCAGTTTCCACAAAAGCTTTTGCCATGAGTGCTCCAGCCCCTGACCTCCGTTCCTTCTCGACTGCCTGGTCAAACAAGAAGTACCAGACTGAACAGAGAACATTGTTAATATCATCATTCACAGAGGTACCATATGGGTTGGACAGGTGATGTATCAGCTGATTCTTCCCTGATACCTTCTTAGGCACCACCCCCAAGGGAGATATCCTGAGCCCAGCCACATGAATTGACTCAAAAGACCCCACCATGTGTCCCAGCATAACCTCATTGCCTAACTTGTCCCTAGCTACCTCGGGAAATTAACAGAAACAAAATTTAATGAAAACGCCCCCCTTTATGTTCTGTGTGGGAATGAAAAAACCCTGCAAAAAACTGCTGTGTAACAGAGCTGCATCCTGCACATTAGTGTAAAGGTTTAGCCAAGGCAGCATCATGCTTAGCCTCACCGATGTTGCTCCCAGCGGGAACTGCAGTGCCCGTTGAAACGTTGTGGCCGACCCGGCTTGTTTAGACTTCCCCTCTTGAAAGGGTGCAAATTGCTATGGGAACCTCCACAAGTGGTGCACTGGTCTTTAAACTTGTACCTTTTCACCCCACTTAAAGGTCCCTTCATTAAACAACCAACAGAACCCGGGCTTGTGCGTAGCCGACAAAGCGGGTGTGGCCACCCCGCCGACATTCCCTGAAAGCCATCATCAATTTTATCCAAAGAGAGAGGTCAGTTTGATCTCACTGCATCCCCAGAGTACCTGCCAACTTCTACTGGAACTGTTCATCATACCGCCACAACTCCAGACTGCCGTAGGTGCGGTGTGCTTCACAAATGCTGTCTAGATAGCAGAACATAGCTGCACACGTGTCAGGAAACTTCCTAACCGTGATACTAGCCAGTATACAGAAAGCCCTGAACCAAGAAGATCTTGGGAATTTCTTAGCATCCTTTTTATCCTCCTCTTTTAAATCAGGGAACTTCTCCAGAGGGAGAAGAGAAAAAAGTTCCACATATTCACTGTTTAGGATCTTTTCCTTCACCTTGGGTTTCAAGTGAGCCCCCAAAGGGGCGACAAACGACATATAACTGCCTAGCCTGGCTAGTTCCAAGATGTCCCCCACTTGAGCACTAGTCTCCTTCAACAAGCTGCCAGGTACTGACCCGGACTCCGCCCCCCACAGCCGACCCCTTATTGGGAGTACCGGACATAAGGATCACAAACCTTGCATACAGTTTAACAGTAAAAAGGCAAATTGTATGCCATCCTTTTTATTTTATGGCACTCCTAATTTGACATCAATCTAAAAACCAGAAGTCCTGTTATATCATTAAGTCTTTTGAAGTAGCCTTCCTATTTTTACATTTTTCTTACTTCACATTATCTAATATTTGTTAGGCACTTATATCAGTTTTATTTTGTGTGGCAATAGATAGTGACTTAATTGTGCAAACATGGATAAAATTATCACTCATCATTAATAAAATTATCTCAAAATAAAAGTTAAGTTTTACAAATATTATAGCCAGATTTGTCTCCATTTATATTTGACATATTGTAAATTATAAGCACTGTGGGAACATGCAGTCTCAAATGTATTAAAATCTGTACTCATTGCTAATGTTTACTACCGTAGTGTGGTTTAAAAGGGGAGGGATCTCCAACAGGTGCGTCACAGTGGCATAAATCAACTTCCAAAAAGGTATTATTTTTGTACAGGACCACCAAATGTGCAGTACGGATCCTGGGGCAGAATTTTGTCCCACTGTCGGGGGTGAAAGTCCTGCCTAGAGCGTGTTACATTTTCCAGTAAATGGGGGTGCAAGTGTATATTTGTTCTGGATGTAGCCTTCTTGGGTGGTTCTGTCTGTGTAGGGATCCATATATTGTTGGTAGTAGAGGAGCCCAGGATAGATAGAGGAGCAAGCGTAGACATAAATATCTACAGTAAACAAGCAAAAGGTCGGGGACAAGCAGCAGGCAAAAGAGAAATCCGTAAACAGTCCAAGGTCAAAAGGGAAGGCGGCAGGCAAAGAGTAATCTGGGCTACAAGCATGGTCAAAGACAGGCAGCAGGCAAAAGGTAATCTGGGTCACAAGCAGGGCGAAAAGGCAGGCGGCAGGCAAAGGGTAAATCCAGGTCACAAAACAAGATCACAGGCAGGCAGAAGACAAGGGGTTAATCTGGTCACAAAACTAGATCACAGGCAGGCGGCAGACAAGGGCTGAACCCTGGCAACTAAACAAGGTCAACGGTAGGCAGCAGGCAAGGAGTTAATCACAAAGGAAGGTCAGCAACAAGTAGGACACTGGGAATAGCATAGCTCAAGGACACACTGTGCACTGGGCCAAACAATATCTGAACACCATATTCAGGGAGTCTGGAGGTTTTATAGGGCTGCTGGGCAGAGCCTTCTCGGTAGATTCACAGAACCTGCCCTTCCATATCTCCCGTTGGTTGTTCAGTCAAGGGGGGTGGTGTTGCACACTCGTCCATAAGCCCCGCCCTCTCCGCAAGCCTCACCAGGGTTGCCAGCTCCGGCCCGCCATGAAAAGCAGGGAGCAGGGTGATGGACTTCCGGAGCCATGGAAGACACTCGCACGAGATGGGGAAGGACCCCGCTGTGTTACATAGTAGTTACAAAGTATTTTAGGCTGAAAAAAGACTTGTGTCAATCAAGTTCAACCCTTTTCCTTTCCCATGTTTACCGCTGTTGATCCAAAAGAAGGCAAATAAAAACCCCTTCAGCAATTTAAAATTCTGCGTTCAGTGGGGGAAAAAATTCCTTCTTGACTCCAAATGACAATCAGATTTCTTGTTGGATCAACAATCACTAAATAAATATTGTGCGCCCGCACTTTCCCAGTCAGGACCTCTCAAAGGTGATAGGCAACTGCCCCCTCCAGACATACCCTCCGGGGATGTCCTGGACCAGGGCGATCAGGATGATGGGCCTGATGGGAAGGAGCGTAAGGGTTTTGTACGGGTTCCCAGGAACGTTTGGTCTCCCCGTAACCTTTCCAATGTCCAAGGTATTCTTGACGGATTCTTCTAATACAAGAGTATAGTATCTGTTGGAGCTTGTATTCCTCCTCACCGTCAATGAGGTAAGGAGCTGGAGGTACCGGTGTCTTCGGGGTATATGCATTGTCAACCCAAGGTTTTACCAGTGATACATGAAACACTGGGTGTCTGGTAGTTTGAGACGTACTGTTGTGGAATAGATCTTCTGCAGGATGGGGAATGGTCCGATGTACCGAGGTCCTAGTTTCTTTGATGGACAGTTGAGTCAGAGAGGGATGTAAATAACCAGACTTTGTCTCGGGTTTGATAAGACAGTGTTGGGCATGATTACGGTCTGCAAAATACTTGCATCTTTTTTGTGCTTTTAATAGAGAGCGCCAGAGCTGACAAAAAAAGTCATTTAGGTCATGGAGACATGAGGAGGCCTCTGGTACAGGTCCATATATGGGTGAACCAGGCAGCATAATGGGATGGTAACCATAGCTGGAAAAGAAAGGAGAAATGAGTGTGGATATTTGGACATGATTGTTGTAGGAGAATACTGCTGTAGGCAACAACTGAAGCCAATCATCCTGTAAATATGTTACAAAACATTGTAGATATTGTTCAAAGATCTGATTTGTGTGCCCACTGGTCTGGGAGTGAAAATGCCAAAGATAAATTCAGTTGAATGTGCAGTCCTTGACAAAAAGCATGCCCAAAATGGGATGTGAATTGACTCCCCTGATCAGAAGTGATGGTCTTGTGGAGCCCATGCAGACGAACAATCTCCTTACTGAATATAGATGCAGTCTCAGTAGCAGTAGGGAGTTTCTCGATAGGAATTAAGTGTGCTATTTTAGTTAATCTGTCTACCACAACCAGGATGGTGGTATAGTCTTGTGCATGAGGAAGTTCAACTATGAAGTCCTGTCAGGGACTGAGTGTACATGGACTTGACCCCTGACGTCCATGTTCCCAGCTCTCTTCTTTACCGGTTTTCTAGCCTGTCATCCACAACTTGGCCTCTAAATAACCATGAATATACAACGCCTCAGCTGTGTCTGGTCATGTGCTGAAAGCCACTTAATTTCACAATACCACTGCCAAATTAATGTGGTTCCTGTCTGAATTATTATCAAGCTTTCCACTGATCTCCATTTACTGGCTACCGACTTTGGACCATCTTGCCTACTGACCTCGGCTTGCCTGACTACATTTTGTTCCAGTTTCTCAGCTGTGTTAAAGACCAGATTGTCACTTAAAACTCAGGGTAAAAACACCTGGGTAACGAGTGGTTGCTTTTGGCAGAAGATTTTGCTGATCTGGCTGTCAGACTCCAAAACCTGCAATCATCAATATCATTAAAAGTCCATAGTGATGTCAATCTAAGGAAGGGCAGGAACCAACAATGGTTGTAATAGAACTGCTGGTTTCTGTCTGGGCTCTTTGGTAGCAGGTCTGGCCGGCAGTCATATAGGCAATTACATTGTTCCACATGGTGGGCCACCAGAAATGACTCCTGATGAGTTCCTCTGTCTTTTTTATGCCTCTGTGGCCAGCTAGCACAGTAGCATGATCTAAGTGAAGGACCTCAGGATGAACAGGTGGAGGAACATATATTCTGTTGTGGTAGTACAGGTGACCATCATCGGGCTGTATTTGGGATGTCTTTTGTTGTTGAGAGAGTACTGTAGATACGTAGTTTCTCACAGAGGTGATGACTTGTAGTCATGAAGTGCCCCTTGTGCAATATGGTTTCTGTCTCTTTGTCTTCATCCTCCATACTCTTGGGAATATGGCATATTCAGACATCAACCGACTGAGGAAGGAACGAAATTTGTTCTGTGTGGCGTCTTCTCATTTTTTTTCTGTGTTCTGTCTATGACTGCACCTTAAGTACCTGACCAGGTCAAATAACTATATAAGGAGGTCTGTATGTTTTGACAATATTGTTTTATGCAAACTTTTTGTTGCTATTTAGCCGTTTTATATTGGAGGGAACGCTCTCTGTATATGGTTAGATACTATCCAAGAGAGTGGGACATCTGACATTTTTATGTACTGTGTATCTACTATATAGTAGTTTTATGCACCCTTGTTTTTTTAATGTATGTATTTTCATTATTTTGTGTAATTTTTAAATAAGATATGCTATTGTACTAAAACGTTTCTATATTTGTATATTGGTCTCCTGATTTTTATTGTGTAAGCGCTGTCTAATTCCTATACACTCCATACCCTCTTATAGATGAGATAAAGCATCAGCCTTGCCATTCTTAGAACCAGGGTGGTAAGTTATGTGCAAGGAAAAACAACTAAAAAACAAAGCCCAATGAGCCTGACATGTTTTTAGTCTCTTCGCTGTACGCAGGTACTCCATATTACGATTGTCTGTGTGCATGGTATACACCAACATTGGATGAAGTGTGCCCTCCAGGAGATGCTGTCATTCCTCAAGGGCTTGTTTCAGGGCAAGTAGCTCCCTTTCTCCTATGTCATAGTTTCTCTCAGGGGCAGTGGTGTATCTTGGTTTTGTGCTGCCCTAGGCAGACAAATTTTGTGCACCCCTATACCCACGATGCACACCCACGACATGACCCATAACCCACGTTGCACACCAAGGACATGCCCATCACCCCATTTGGATGCATCTATCACCCCATTACATACACATTGCCAATATTATTTGCCCATAATATTCCCCAGCTAATTTTCCCAATAATATGCCAGTATCATTTGCCATTAATATGCCCCAGCCAATTTGCACAATAATATGCAAGTCTTATTTGCCATTAATAAGTCACAGCCAATTTCCCCAATAATATGCCAGTATTTGCCATTTAATCAGCCCCTGCCAATTTGCCCAATATTATGCCAGTATAATTTGCCATTAATATTCCCCAGCCAATTTGCCCAATAATATGCCAGTGTTATTCTGCCATTTACCGGTAATATGCCCCAGCCAATTTGCCCAATATTAAGCCAGTATTATTTGCCATTTAATATGCCCCTGCTAATTTGCCCAATACTATGTTAGTGTTATTTGCCATTAATAAGCCCCAGCCAATTTGCCCAATAATATGCCAGTGTTATTTACCATTTAATATGCCCCTGCTAATTTGCCCAATAATATGCCAGTGTTATATGCCATGTTATATCCTGCAGCCAATTTGCCCAATAATATGCCAGTGTTATATGCCATTTAATGTGCCCCTGACAATTTGCCCAACAATATGCCAGTGTCATTTGCCATTTAATATGCCCCTGCTAATTTGCCTAATAATATGCCAGTGTGATTTGCCATTTAATATGCCCCTGCCAATTTGCCCAATAATATGCCTGTGTGAATTGCCATTTAATGTGCCCAGCTAATTTGCCCAATAATATGCCAGTGTTATATGCCATTTAATATGCCCCTGCTAATTTGCCCAATAATATGCCAGTGTTATTTGCCATTTAATATGCCCCTGCTAATTTGCCCAATAATATGCCAGTGTGATTTGCCATTTAATATGCCCCTGTCAATTTGCCCAATAATATGCCAGTGTGATTTGCCATTTAATGTGCCCAGCTAATTTGCCCAATAATATGCCAGTGTTATTTGCCATGCAATGTGCCCAGCTAATTTGCCCACTAATAATCCAGTGTTATTTGCCATTTAATATGCCCCTGCTAATTTGCCCAATAATATGCCAGTGTGATTTGCCATTTAATGTGCCCAGCTAATTTTCCCAGTAATATGCCAGTGTTATTTGCCATTTAATATGCCCTGCTAAATTGCCCAATATGCCAGTGTTATTTGCCATTTAATAAGCCTCTGTTAATTTGGCCAAATCCCCCCATTTCCCCAGCACTTACCTTTCCCTGGTGGCTAGTGGCGCCCGTCACGTGACTGTCGGCACTTCCGTGTCACACTGCACGAAGAGCCGAACAGGCAGCACAGAGGTTTCTCTGTGCTGCCTGTTCCGCTCCCCGTGCAGCCTGGCAGGCAAAACGATGGTGAGGGGGGACCTTCTGATCCCCTCTCACCTCCGTCTCTGCCTGCAAGCGCGGTCTATTTTTTTTTTTAAAGGGGCGGATTTTTTATTTATTTATTTTTACTTTTTTGCAGTGCTGGGGGCGCTGCCGCCCCCCAAAATTATCCGCCTAGTTTGCCTCGCGGTAAATACAGCACTGCTCAGGGGCTGTGAGTCTTTTGTAGTAGAAAGCAACTGGGTGTAACTGTTCTTGGCTACCCAGTCTTTCTGACAGAACTGCCCCAACAGCTGTCTCTGAGACGTCCCCCTCTAGTACAAATGGTTGTTGGGGATCTAGAAATGATAGAAGGGGTGTTGTGGTAAAAAGCAATTTAAGACATTCAAATGCTAAATGAACCTCAGGTATCCAAAAAAACTGCTGTTCTTTCTTTGTCAGGAATGTGAGGGCTGAACCACTCAGGAGAAGTGTCAGATAAACTTCATGTAGAAGTTGTACCTCTTTCTTGTTACTAGGACTGGGCCACTGAGTGATAGCTGAAATGTTCTTATTGTCCATCTCCAACCCTTTTGATGTTAACATGAATCCCAGCAATTCAACTGTAGTGGTCTCAAAGGTACACTTCTCAAGTTTGGCATAAAGATTATGTTCGCAAAGGCGGGTAAGCACTTTCCACATGTGTACCAGGGAAGTGGAGAGCACCAATATCATCAAGGTAGACAACCATGAATAAATCCAGGTAATCGCAAAACATCATTTAGAAAGTGTTGGAAGGTGGCAGGGCATTACAGGGCCTGAAAGGCACCACGTATATTCGTAATGGCCGTATCTAGACCGAAACGCATCTTCCACTCATGTCCCTCTTTGATCCTCACTAAGTTATAGGCTCCTCTGAGATCATGAGTAGACATGGGCTGTGCTTAGATGATCCAGCAGTTCAGCTATGAGATGTAACAGATACTGGTTCTTGATGTTTATGGTGTTGAGTTCCCTGTAGTCCACACAAGGTGGTAGGCCTCCATCCTTCTTGTCTACAAAAAAAGATGCAGGCACCCACAGGAGACGTAGAGGGTCATATGAAGCCTTTCTTCAGAGCGTCCTCTATGAATTCCTTAAGCGTGTGCAGTTCAGTTACGGATAATGGGTAAATACATCTGTATGGGATCAGAGCACCCGGGAGGAGATCGATTAAGCTAATCCTGGATCCTGTGCAGTGCCAATTTGTCTGGCCCTTTTTTTATCAAAGACATCTGCACATTCTTAATATACAGAAGGTATAGAGGGGTTCTCCTTAGTGGTATAGGCAAGAAGGAGGTGATGGATTAGTCTATAGGGCTTTAATCCAAGTAAAAATGTTGGGCCCAAAGCCTATCTGTTTTAGGGTTAAGGTTAGAAAGGACCAATCTAGTATATACTATGAATTTTTTGTCGTTGGTTGATAGGAGCAATAATTCAGTCCCAGAGCGTTTTGCATGTTCCAGAAGGCTAAGGACTTTAGTGGCACTGTCCCTTACTTCATGTCCTGTGACAAAACCCTTTGATCAGGATGGATACGTTTCAGAAGTAGAGGGGCGATGCGAAGTGCGAGCAATTTTGCTAGCATCTTTACATCGGCATGACGTACAGAAATGGGGCAGTAAGTGGGACACAGTTCTTTGTCTTTGCCATCTTTGGGGAGAACTGCAATAGTAGCTTGTAGTGTGTGTCGGTAGAATTAGAATACTTTCAATAGGGCCATAAACATGTCAACTAGATGTAGGAGTCATTGAGTGATTCAGGATTCTCCAGCTATCTACTACATGATGTGGACAGAGGGGATATCATTCGTCTTGTGAGGTTAAGAGGCATACAGGGGGATGAATCAAGAGTCAGGTCTAGTGGGAAATCTATGAAGAGGGTTTCTTGTAACATTGCAATAGAGACTTTATGGGTTCTGAGGTCCCTCATCAGATTGGTAAGTTTTTAAGGGGAGTTTAAGCTTCTAGTGATGTTAAGGTAATCATCATTGCCATGGGATATGGGGAGGTAAAGCTCTCCAAAATAAGAGGTGGTTGGAATAATGGTATAGGGTGTAGTGGAGGTTGGATTAAATCTCCTCACTTCTGTAGGGGAGACTATTTGGGCGAGGGGTTATGTACAATGGGATTTGAGTATATGTGTCTGAGGCAGGTGACTACTAAGCCAAAAAGCCTAAACACCCTGTAGGATTTAGATACCTGGACACCTTGGGGAATGTGGGTGTCCACGAAACAATCTATGATAACACTATCATAACAGTTGCATTCAATTAAGTAATCGGATCAGGTTGAAAAAATAACAAGAACAATAACTCTGCTCTTATCAGTAAAACATAGATGCGCAGCCTTGCCAATTAGCCCATGCATATAATAACAACTGGTAGGCATAGGTTTGGCTAATGAAGCACCCAGAAATCGTGGCGGATCTACTGTGCTATGGGTGGAGGCTTCAAAGGTTTTTTTTCCATTTTACTTATTATGAGTACTGTGGGGTTTACAGGGGCGTACCTAGAGCATTTGGCACCCGGGGCGGACCCCGAGTGTGGCACCCCCCCCACAATAAAAATGCAAGAAAACACCCACCATTTTTTCAATGTTTGAAAATTGTACAATTATAGTTACCAGGAATAGTGTGCCAGTCAGATACCAGTAATATTGTGCCAGTCAGATACCAGTAATATTGTGCCAGTCAGAGCCCAGTAATAGTGTGCCACTCAGAGCCCAGTAAGTGTGCCAGTCAGAGCCCAGTAATAGTGTGCCACTCAGAGCCCAGTAATATAGTGCCACTCAGAACCCAGTAATATAGTGCCAGTCAGAGCCCAGTAATAGTGTGCCACTCAGAGCCCAGTAATAGCGTGCCAGTCAGAGCCCAGTTATATAGTGCCACTCAGAACCCAGTAATGTGCCAGTCAGAGCCCAGTAATAGTGTGCCACTCAGAACCCAGTAATATTGTGCCAGTCAGAGCCAGTATTATTGTTTGTGCTAGTCAGAGCCCAGTAATATAGTGCCAGTCAGTGCCCAGTAATAGTGTGCCAGTCAGTGCCCAGTAATAGTGTGCCACTCAGAGCCCAGGAATATTGTGCCAGTCAGATGCCCAGTAAGATTGTGCCAATCAGTGCCCATGAATATTATGCCAGTCAGATGCCAAGTAATTTTGTGCCAGTCAGTGCCCAGGAATATTATGCCAGTCAGATGCCCAGGAATATTGTGCCAGTCAGTGCCCAGTAATAGTGTGCCAGTCAGAGCCCAGTAATAGTGTGCCAGTCAGATACCAGGAATATTGTAACAGTCAGAGCCCAGTAATATAGTGCCAGTCAGTGCCCAGGAATATTGTGTCAGTCAGTGCCCAGTAATAGTGTGCCACTCAGAGCCCAGGAATAGTGTGCCAGTCAAATGCCCAGTAATATTGTGCCAGTCAGTGCCCATGAATATTATGCCAGTCAGATGCCAAGTAATTTTGTGCCAGTCAGTGCCCAGGAATATTGTGCCAGTCAGTGCCCAGTAATAGTGTGCCAGTCAGAGCCCAGTAATAGTGTGCCAGTCAGATACCAGGAATATTGTAACAGTCAGAGCCCAGTAATATAGTGCCAGCCAGAGCCCAGTAATAGTGTGCCAGTCAAATGCCCAGTAATATAGTGCCAGCCAGAACCCAGTAATATAGTGCCAGCCAGAGCCCAGTAATATAGTGCCAGCCAGAACCCAGTAATATAGTGCCAGCCAGAGCCCAGTAAGTGTGCCAGTCAGAGCCCAGTAATAGTGTGCCAGTCAGAGCCCAGTAATATAGTGCCAGCCAGAACCCAGTAATATAGTGCCAGCCAGAACCCAGTAATCTAGTGCCAGCCAGAGCCCAGTAATATTGTGCCAGTCAGAACCCAGTAATCTAGTGCCAGCCAGAGCCCAGTAATATAGTGCCAGCCAGAACCCAGTAATATAGTGCCAGCCAGAGCCCAGTAATATTGTGCCAGTCAGAACCCAGTAATATAGTGCCAGCCAGAACCCAGTAATATAGTGCCAGCCAGAGCCCAGTAATATAGTGCCAGTCAGAGCCCAGTAATATAGTGCCAGTCAGAACCCAGTAATATAGTGCCAGTCAGAGCCCAGTAATATAGTGCCAGTCAGAGCCCAGTAATATAGTGCCAGTCAGAACCCAGTAATATAGTGCCAGTCAGAACCCAGTAATATAGTGCCAGTCAGAACCCAGTAACATAGTGCCAGCCAGAGCCCAGTAATATAGTGCCAGCCAGAACCCAGTAATATAGTGCCAGCCCCCCCCCCCCCCCACCCATCACTTACCAAATCGCTGCTTCTCCCGGACGGACGACTCCTCCGTGCAGTCTTCTCTTCTCCCTCCTGCACGGAGGAGGGAAACACAGTCGCTGGATGTGACGTATCGTCACATCCGGTCGCTGTGATTTTTTTTTTTTTTTTTTTCACCCGGCGGCCGCATCCAGAGGATTCGGCCGCCTGAAAAAAAAAAAAAAAAAAAGGTAAGCAGCGTGGGGGGAGGCTCAAGTCTATGTCTTTGGTCTGTAGTACTTGTATGGCAATACAGAAAATCTCATTAACCCACAGCGTTGTGGGAAAAGGGGAAACCCCACACCTCACCTCAATGATCTGTAAAACTCTGCTGATGTGCTTCTGACCCATTCTTCACAATCCCATGTGTTTCTAGGGAATCTCCATCAGGGTGGTGATGGTCTTGGTTGTGATCTCAGGGTCTATGTCTCTGCTGAGGCAGTGGTCTCAGGGCTTATAAAAAATTAGGATCCAGCCAGTCAGGGATGTTAACAGCCGTCAGTCCTGCCGCTCTCAGGAATGCAGAAACCTACACAGGGTAAAGGATCATATGGGTGACATTGCCCATGGTTGCTGAATGGTAAAATGGGAGTCCCCACCAATATTCCACATTGCGTGCTGAGAGTGCTTGAGTTATTGGTTGCAGTACTCTACTGGGTTGGAGAGTCATCCATGAGAGGTCTTGGTAAAGAGCAATACTGTGACCATTTAACAGCCGTAGCCATCTAGGTCTTGCCTTCTTCAGTATTTTGTCTTTGGCACAAAAGCTGAAAAGGCAACATATGATGTCTCAGAATGGACCCCCGGGTGAGTCACATTGTCTGAGGACCCTGTGAGCTCTCTCCAGGCTCATTTGGGTATCAGGCAATTTCCCTAAAATACAATGCAGTCAGGACCATTGGTAGAGTCTATGATGGGCGCTCTTCTGGTAGACCACGAATCCTGATGTTGCACCTCCAGACCCAGTTACTTAGGTCTTCCATCATCCTTTCGATCTCTGCTAGATGTTTAGTGTGTTTGGATATTAAGGCTTGTGAGGAGTTCACTTGTTCCTCTGATCGTGTCACCAACTGTTCTACAGCAGTTACTCTAGAGTAAATTTTGGCAATATCAGATAGAAGGCCTGCCACATCTTTTCTGGCCTCCCTCATTGCTTGCTTAATATCTGCAGCCAGAATATTAAAGTCCTGCTTGGATGGGATGGACTGCAGGAGGGTCAATATGTGTTGCCACAGTGCAGGCTGTGGTGAGATTGCCTGCTGCATTTGTGGCCAATAGCTTATGGAAACAGGAGAAGGGGCAGGAGAATCCTCCATATTTGGATCCTCTTGCTGCAAGGACGCTGGTCATGGTGTGATGAAATTCTGCTTCAGCGAGGTATCAGTTTGTTGTTGTTTTTTTGTTTATCACTCTCAGATATTGAGGCACTTGTATTTAAGTTTATTTATTCTCACTTCATTGTGCCTTCAATTCATCCTTGTATATTTTCTTATAAACAATCAAAAAGGAGAACTAAATACTGAGGATGTTTCAGTTCTCCTAATTTGTTCTAAAACCTTTCTGGGACAACCACAGCTTAAATTCTGCATTTACTGACATACATTACATAAACACAAAACATTACAAACTACTAAAACTACACTATCAGTGGACGTGTGCACAGTAAAGAAGACTAAGGCAGGGGGGTAATACTAACATCATTTTTGTAATCATTGATCCATGGGCATATATCATAGTAATTTTCCATTACTGAGTGTGCGAGAAAGAAACCTTTCTCCAACATACTAAATTCATGAATCTGTCTTCCCACTTCCCCCATGATATTTTGGAGTTAGCTTTCCAATTGCGAGAAATTATTAACTTCATAGCAAGAAAAAAATAAACCATTAAGGATCTTTTATCCTTAGGGATATGTTCAATCCCAATATGTAATAGAGCGAGCTCTGGGAGGGGAGGGACATAAACTTTAAGTAATCTTGAAATCTCTTCAAATATTTTCTCCCAGGTATCTCTTAACACTTCACAGTCCCACCAGAGATGCCTGTAGGAGCCTAGAGCTTTCCCACATCTCCCACATCGGGGTTGAGAGCAGAGCCAGCACTTTAAGAAGCGGCATGCCACCCTCACTGCCGCTGCAATTTTTGGTTTTCTGCTTCTTGCGTGCGGTCCTGTGTTGCTCCTGGACCGCACGCATGTTACTGAACTTCCGGCTCCGCCTCCTCTGCTTGACGTCCGGTTAGAGCTCCGGGATTCAAGTAACACCCCAGAGCTCAGAAGAGCCAATGATGGCTGCTGGTGGGTGCCCTGGAAGGTAAAGTGTGTGTCTGACAGTGTGTGTATTAGTGTCTGTGTGTGAGTATTTGTGTGTGTCTGACAGTGTGGGTGTTTGTGTGTGTCTGACAGTGTGGGTGTTTGTGTGTGTCTGACAGTGTGGATGTCTGTGTGTGTCTGACAGTGTGTGTGTGAGTGTTTGTGTGTGTCTGACAGTGTGTGTGTGAGTGTTTGTGTGTGTCTGACAGTGTGTGTAGGTTTCTGTGTGTCTGACAGTGTGTGTGTGGGTGTCTGTGTGTCTGACAGTGTGTGTGAGTGTCTGGGTGTGTCTGGGTGTGTGATTGTGTGTGTGATTATTATTTTTTGTATTGAAAAGCACATTCACTCAAACTGCAGAGCTAGGATTGAAATGTCAGTGAAAGTAAACATTTTATTTTGGCAGGTGACTTAATTATTAATTTCTCACATGAATTAAAAATTATAATTTTTTTGAAAATAAGTGTTTATTAATTTTTTTCACATAGGAATAAAACAGTAAAGGCAGTGGGGGCTACAGAAAAATAAAAGGGAGGTGGGAGCGGATTAATACAGCACTGAAACTGATGAAAATCTAGCAAATGCTGCTGTTTTGTACTAAGAATCTTGTGGGATGAAGTCATACATGCGCGTAGATTTGGAAAATACATTTCTCAGGTAGAAAATGGATTACAGTAGAGTGGAAATGGATACAGGGGGGTATCCGGTTTTATAAAGTCACTAATGTCATAGGGGGAATTTGTCCATGTCTCTAAAACAACTGGGAAAATCTACAGATGGGCCATCAAGTCACACTCAAAATGCGGGTAAAGTCGTCAGTGCACGTCAGTTCCAGCCAATAGAACCAGATGTGTCTATACTGTCCAACCCACCAAACACCATTATTTACCAAAAAGTTTTTTGGGTAGCCTAGTCACTAATGGTAACACTAAGTAGCATGATTTCTGCAATCTAACTTTTTTCTTTTCTAAAAAAGCATTGTTCCTGAGATGGGTATATGCAGTATTATAACACAATACAGATCTGTTACTTTACTAGGTTCAATTTTTTGCCTGTAAAAATCTTTCCCCCAACATTGTGTGTGTGTTAGTGACAGAGATTGTGTGTGAGTGAAAGAGTGTGTGTGGCAGAGACAGTCTATGTGTGTGAGAGAGAGACAGTGTGACAGAGAGAGGCAGTGTGTGTGTGTGAGAGAGTGAGAGAGACAGTGTGTGTGAGAGAGAGACAGTGTATGTGTGAGAGAGAGACAGTGTGTGTGTGAGAGAGAGACAGTGTGCGGGAGAGAGAGTGTGTATGTGTGTGCAGGAGAGAGAGTGTGTGTGTGTGCGGGAGAGTGTGTGTGTGTACGGGAGAGAGAGTGTGTGTGTGTGTGTGGGAGAAAGAGAGAGTGTGTGTGTGTGTGTGAGAAAAAGAGAGGTGTGTGTGAGAGAGAAAAGGAGTGTGTGTGTGAGAGTTTGTGTGTGAGAGCCCATCTGGGCTCTAGCCCCAGATCATTTGGAGACATAGCAGCACCCCTGTATAAATGTATACTCTTTGGTAACAAATATAAAAAAAGTTTACTAAAACCAGTGTGGCTAACCATTAAGGTAAATCAGGAAATAAATAAAAATAAAGTAGTGTTCAAACTTTATAAAGTTATAAAGAGGGATCAGCAGAGGCATTTGCAAAATATAAGCCAACAAAGTCTGTAAAAAGCAATTAAACTAGCTTTATTGGAGAATGAAAATATAATTGCTAAGGAGAGCAAGGAATCCAACAAAAATATATAAATGGCTAAAAACTTAAAGGCTGAAAATGTTTGGTCTTTGTTATCTGAAGCTCCGGGGCCGGATGGTATACACCCATGGATAATTAAAGAGCTAAGCCAAGTTCTGGCCAGAACATTATTTTTGGTTTTCAGGGATTCTTTTATTTCGGGCATTGTGCCCACACATCATCGTAAAGCCAATGTGGTGCCCATATTTAAAAAGGGATCAAATTCCCAGCTGGGCAATTACAGACCTGTAAGCTTGATATCTGAGGTAGGGAACTCTTTGAAGGGTTGCTAAGGGAATATATTCAATATTTCATATTAAACAGGAATTTCATTAGCATGAGCCAACATGGCTTTGTGAAGGACAAATATTGTCATACTAACTTAATTGCATTCTATGAAGAAGTGAGTAAAAATATAGACATGCATGCTGTAGTGGATGTGATATATTTAGACTTTGCTAAGGCATTTTACACAGTTCCACTCAAGTTTACTGTAGAAACTGAAATAGATTTGGGCCAAATATTTGTTGGTGGATTGGCAATTGGTTAAAAGATAGAATGAATAGGGTGGTGGTAAATGGGAAGTTCTCAAATTGAACAGATATGATAAGTGGAGTACCTCAAGGATCTGTACTGGGTCCTATTATTTTTTAATTTGTGTATTAATGATCTCCCAGAGGTCATTGGAAGCCATGTCTCTGGGTTTGATGACGAGACAAAATTGAGTAATACAGATGTAACTAGATGTAGCTTTGCTTCAAGATGTATGCTTGCTGCATGAGGATTTGGACAAATTGGGTATTGAGCAGATAAATGGCTCATGAGATTCAACATAGACAAGGGTAAAATTCTGCATTTGCGGTACAATTATTAAATCTTAAAAATAGATTTGGGAGTAGTTTTAGACAACAGAGTTAGCAGTAGTGCACAGTGCCAGCAGGCAGCTGCAAAGGCCAATAAGATATTGGGATGCATTAAAACGGAATTGTCTCATGGGAGGAAGATATTATTCTGCCTCTTTATAGGTCTATGGTAAGACCACACCTTGAATATGTGGTTCAATTCTCAGTGCCTTTAATAAAAAAAAAAGACATTATGGAACTAGGGAAAGTGCAGAGGAGGGCTACAAAACTAATAAGGGGAATGGAACGTTTTAGTTATGAAGAAAGGCTGGAAAAGTCACATTTGTACATGCTAGAGAAATGATGGCTTAGAGGAGATATGATATTGTTATATAAATATGTACATGGCAAATACAAAGGGGTTTCTACAGACCTGTTCATTAACAGAACAGTAAACAGGACAAGAGATCACCCACTAAGACTTGAAGAAAAGAGATTTCGTCTACGACAGCAGAAGGGATTTTTCACAGTAAGGACAATTAATGGATATGGAATTCACAGCCTGAAGGGGAGGTTCTAGCAAATACATTAGATGCCTTTAACAGCGGCCTGGATACTTTTTTAATGAGCCATAGCATAGAGGGCTATGCATGTTGATATAGGCATTAATATTTATTTAGTGCTTGTCGATCCAAGGAGAAATCTAATTTCCATTTGGAGTCAAGAAGGATTATTTTTCCCCACCGAAAGCAAAATTCAAAATTGCTGAAATCGTTTTTTATTTACCTTCTTTTGAATCATCAGCATAAACATATAATAGGAAAATGGTTGAAATGAATGGACCCAACCTAAATTACTATATGACTATGTAACTATTATCACTAAACATAAATTATGTACAGCTATGACAGATCCTGCCATCAAATCATCCACAATCTCAAAAGTTATACCTTACAGAATAACTACAGAGGAAAACTAATTATGTACTTTGCCTGTAATCTAATTATGTTTACCTGTGAATCACGCACGATAGCGTCTATAAATATCAAAAAGATAGACTTGTACGGCACTCAACCAAAATTGAAAGCTCCCCTCATTACATAGTTAGCTTGAAATTGAACGTTATATAACATAGCTCCCATTACTACATAATTTTCCGACATAGATTGTGGTACAGAATAGTCTCTATATGTATATTTATAGCCACACATTTAAAGTGGTACAGAACCACCACCATGATTGTTTACATCAATGCCATAAATTTCAGAACTTATTCTAGTCATTATTGATAAAGGTTCAATTGGAAGTATTTATAGCCGAGGTCCCAAAGATCACCCTTTCCTGGTACCATTCTCAATGTTTAACTGATCTGTTTGAAATAATGGCTTTCATCATGGTATTAGTCTTAAATGATCCAGCTATATCAATACTTTTCCAGAACCATGCCCAAAAATGTCCAGCTGACCCTATCAGTTGTCTTTTGGCATCTATGGCCAATATGGATGCCGGAAGATTACAAGAATTAATTTTAGGTATTAAATTGTAGATCTTACAAGTATTGTCAGATTGTCTCGGGCTTGTACAAACCCAGACTGATTAACATGTCTGAGATTGGGTATAGCTGGTTTTAATCTTTACGCCAATATCTTTGACTCAATCTTTAGATCTATATTATAAAGAGATATTGGTCTGTAGTTGCATGTATACCTAGGGTCCTTCCCTGGTTATAAAATGGGGTAACATTTGCATGTTCTATCTCCTTTGGTATGCTAGCTTTATCCGTTACATGCAGATAGGTGTTTAACAAAAGTGGTGCAACAATCTTTCTGTTTGTCTGTTATGCTATATTTCGATTTTTAATAATGCCTCTGCTACCCATTGATTTTGAAATGGAGGCATTGTCCCATCACATTTATGTTGTGTGTGCTTCTCGTACTGCTCCAAGCAGAAATCCAGTAACCACAATAACCACATGCTGATGAGTTCCCACTAAGGATTAAACAGCTATCCATGAGTGGTTATCTGGCTCTGCACCTCTGTCCCAGGTATGTTTAAAGGCTGTCATGACAACAGACATTTGCTCTAATGGGTCCATGTATACTGTGGATAAGGAGGCAAAGAGAGGGTCATTGTTGACCGTATTTGCATATGTCTACCCAGAATCACTTGCTGTGGTTGTAGCACTGCAAGTTTGGGATTTCTGTGGGAAAGATAAAGGTTCAAGCTTGTCTGGCGTGTATAGATTTGTGTTTAATAATATCTCTGCTAGCCAAATGTCTTATGCTACTAAGACTAATTACTATGGTCCAGTAGTGCCCCATAAGATATGTTCTAAGACATAGAATATTTTAAAAGACACAGTTTAGCTTACCTTTCACTTCTGTCAATATTTGTAACAATGTAAAAACATTGTAAACTACAGAATAACATTGAGAAGCAGATCACACAGGTCAAACTCCTGCTAAGCATGAAGCTGTGCACAGACATTAAGTTCAATGACAAGTGTGTTTATGACATCACTAGATACATCATAGTCATAGTTTCATACAAACCAACCTTATCATCGAACCCTTCGGTGTCACTTTAGTATGGCATACACAGGAATTGTAATTTGGAGGTAGCACAGTATGGTAATGATTTATAATTATTTGTGTTAGATTTGTTTTCTATATTATACTTTCTAACAGTTCTATGGCACTATTATCACTAAGCATAAATTATTTACAGATACCATCAAATCATTCGCAATATCACAAGTTATACCTTGTAGAATAACTACAGAGGAAAATTGATTATTTACTTTTCCTGTAATCTAATTATGTTTACCTGTGAATCACACCACATCATTTAGGCATATTCCTGCATTCAGCTAATAGTGTGTGGTAACACAAAGCACTTATACAACTGCTAACACCTTTTGAAAGTCAGATCATCTGTATTTTGGCTACTATACCATACCACCCAACGTCTTCACCTAGAATGACATCGGGGGCAGGACTAGTTTGTCACTGAAACTGACATCACTACTGCGCATGTGCAGACCTTTTGCAAATATTCATAATTCACTAAACATCATTATACAGTTGTCCAGACACAAATGGTTGGGCAGAATAGCTTCTATAATTATCAATAAAGATAGACTTACCACAGACTCAATAGAGAATAGATAGACTCAACCAAACTGAAAAGTATAAAGTGCTCAACCTGTGGCAGATCTCCAAATAACATTTCACTAATTATATATTTATCTCCCTTCCCATGTCCACCTGTCACTTTCCAATCTCTTCCCATGTCTGTCTGTCTCTTTCTCATCCTTCCCATGTATGTCTGTCTCCCTTCTTTCCCATATCTGTCTGTCTCTCTTCTTTCCCATGTCTATCCGTCTCTTCCTTCCCATGTCTGTCTCTATAATCTCCCTTCCCATATCTGTCTCTCTCCTCTTCTTTGAATGTCTGTCTGTCTCTTTTCTTTGCCATGTCTGTCTCTATCCTCTTCTTTCCCATGCATGCCTCTCTCCTCTACCTCCTATTAAAGTCTCTTTGCACCACTACACGTGTATTTCTCTATTCCCCTACCCATGTCTGTCTCCTATTTGCCCATGTATGGCTCTCTCCTCCTCTCTATTGAGGCGTACTCTCCTCTCTCCCATCAGTGTTCTCTCCTTTCTTTTCTGTCAGTTTTCTCTCCTCTCTCCCCCACAGCTGTCAGTGTTCTCTCCCTTCCCACCTGTTTGTATTCTTTACCCCCACCTGTCAGTATTCTCCCCCACCTGTCAGTGCCCCCACCTATCAGTGTTCTCTCCCCAACCTGTCAGTGTTCTCCCCCTTACCTGTCAGTGCCCCCCCACCTGTCAGTGCCCCCCCACCTGTCAGTGTTATCTTCCCCCAACCTGTCAGTGTTATCTCCCCCCACATGTCAGTGTTATCTGCCCCCCATCTGTCAGTCTTATCTGCCCCCCACCTTCTGAGTTCTTTCCCTCCACCTGTCAGTGTTCTCTCCTCCTCTCCCCAGTGTTCTCTCCTCCCTCTCCCGACCCTTATTCTCTTTACCCTCTCCCGCCCCTTATTCTCTCTTCCCCTCTTTACCTAAAGCAGTGCAGATGACTTGGAAGGGAGACACAGGCTGCATATGCTCTGTGTATTAAACACACTCAGAACTCAATCAGTGCTCCTTGCACATAGTGATGACACAGAGTTATTTGTTCTTGTGGATGCACTCTGCTGTCTTCCATTGTAGGTGAATATATACTTTTTATATTTCTGCCCGTTGTTGATATCACTATTTTGGAAGATTGTCCATTTTTCTGTTATAAATTTTTAAAGGCTTTCATGACAGGGGTCCATATATAAAGTATATAAGGAGGCAAAGATATGATCATTGCTTAGGTCTACCCAGAATCCCTTGCAGCGGTGTTAGCAATGCAATTTTAGGATTTACATAGGAAAAGCAAGTCTTCTGGCTTGTCTGGTGTGTAGATTTGTGTTTACTTCGTTGCTTGCCACATGCCTTATGCTACACACACTAATTAATTTGGTCCAGTAGTGCTCCATAACATATTTTCTAAGACATATAATATTTTACAAGACAATTTAACTTACCTTACCTTTCTTTTCTGGCAATTTTTAAAAAAATGTAAAAACCTTGTAAATTTCAGAATATCAGTGAGAAGCAGATCATAAATGTCAAACTCCCGCTTAGCATGAAGCTGTGCACAAACTGGACATATAACATTAAGTTCAATGACATGTGTTTATGACATCATTGGATACATCATAATCATAGTTTACATACCAGCTTTGTCATCTAACCCTTCAGTATCCCATGATATGTCGTATGCAGGAATTATAATTTGGAGGGAGCAAAGTAAGGTAATGAATTATAATTATTTGTGTTAGATTTGTTTTCTATATTGTTGTTTGTACAGTACTTTCTGACATTGCTATGGCACTGTTATCACTAAACATAAATTATTTACAGATATGACAGATAATGCCATCAAATCATCCACAATATTACAAGTTATTATCCTGCGTCAAATCCCCAAATAACATGCCACTAATTATATTGGAAAAATGGATATGCAAATAATTACTAAACAAGCAACTGACACAACAAAACAGAAATATTTATTTACTTAAGTGTTGGTATAGGTTAACACCAAAAAGAGAAGTGCTGATACCACCACAAGTTTCTGCCTTGCTCCCATCATTACATAGTTAGCTTGGAAAGGAAAGTTATATAACAAAGCTCCATTCACTATATCATTTTTAGACATGGATGGTGGTACAGCATAGCACCTATACGTAAATTTAAAGTCAACCAGCAATTTTTTTTTTAAATTATTTATTTTTCTATATCTGTCAGTTTAGTCAGTTTAGTTAATTATAAATTATTAGATTGTTACCTGGCATCATGTATATACTTGAAAACCAATTACCAAGATACCAAGATGGCAGCATGCCACTCCTATACACAATCCGAGGCTGAAATATTATTATGGGAATATGTATTAAACATGTAGCTTAATGGCAAACAAAAAAGTCATGCACAATCACTCCCCAGATTTTGGAAGAATATATTTATACCCTGGGGAATTCATATGTATAAAAAACCTTCTTCAGGGATTGAAGAAAAAACACTTATAGACAAATGGGATGAGGTATTAAATAAATGCAGCATGGACCTCATGCTACTATTTATTGACTCAACAAGAACTAGGTGTATGCAAGAACTCAATCAAACAATCAAACCACTGGCAGTGAAAAATATTAAGAACACTTTGAAAAACCTTATTGTAAGGTAAGGTTGGCATGGGACTAAATACAGCCAGAACGTATACATGACCTCAGCAAAAAAGTTCAATCAGAAAGGAGGGAAATGGAAAACCATTTCCAGAGATATTGGAGTATGTAATAATTATTATTCTATCACAACATGTATTGGACCTGCATGAATGATCATTTCTGGAGAAGGGTGTAACATTTGTGAATCTAGTCAAACCTGGGCTTGCAGAACTGAAAACGGATGTTTATTTTATTTAAGTCATTTGCCTAGGCTTAAATTCCTCTTCAATGATGAGGAAATGGTCTATGTGAAACATCCGAATTAATATAAATACTCGACATGTTGCTTACAAGTATTTAATGATTTGGAGAAGATAAATTATAGACAATTTGACTTATTTACACAAGAGTGTTATTCAACATGAACACTGTGCATTGGACAGAATATCAGGACCCAAATATCACATTTAAAACAGAGGACAGGGAGCCCTGGTACTGCTTAATACAAGGGACTATTGGGTTGAATGTGAAAGACAATTAATGGACACTAAGTATTATGTACTAAATCCTCCAGACCATATTATTTCTAAAATAGATTTCTTCTTAGAGATAAGTATAAAAATGGGTATTATTACAGAAAATGTGGCCAAAAATCCAAAAATCTCACCACCAAAGCTCCAGTGGTACCTGTGTTTTACATGGTACCCAATGTATAGAAGTTGAAGAACCTTGCCCTTGAGTGCCCAATTGTCGCTAGTGTGGGATCCTTGTTAGACTCATTATGTATATATGTTGACTACTTCAATTCAATTCATTGCTCTATATGCCCAAAAACAGACAGCCTTCTGGAGGGATAGTGCTTTCACTCACAAATTGAATGCTGTTGAGATAACATTAGTAACGATTCTAAACATAGAAGCACTTTATGCAAATATACCCCTTGAAAAACCATTTTGAGCATGAACCCTTCATTGACAGAACTGATATCATTAATTTTGAATTACAAACCATGGGTATTGCCAATTTGGCAAATGTAGATGGGAGGGCATATGAAGAAAAATAATCTTCTGATAATCTTTTCCTTTATAGTGTGGCTGGGTATCATCTTTTTATAGACTATATAATTGGTTTTTGGAAGGGTGATGAAATAGACCTTTCAAAAGTATATGAACAATGTTTTTGGAGGTTTAAAATTTACAGGTAAATATGACAAACATCAAACATCTAATAGAGTTTCTTGACATGCACATGTATGGAGACAGCTTGTGGTTAGCCACTAAATTACATATGAAACCAATGACTGTCAATTCCCTCCTCCATTATCAATCATGTCATCCCTCATCTATGAAAAATAATATTCTTAAGGGGCAGTTTAAATGTATCTCCTCCTTATGTATGGATCCTATAGTGAGAGAACAACAACCAAATCCCATTGCGGATAGGTTTAAAGAACGAGGTTACCCCGCAGATTCAAGAGATAAGGTTCCCAAACGTAAACTTAAAAATAGACAAAACACTGTGCGTTTTTATTACTACATATTCTCCTACTGTTTCAAAAGTGAATCAGATAATTAAAAAAACATTGCCACATGCTCCAGCAAGAACTTAGATTAAAGAGACATGTATCTTATGAACCACAAATAGTATATAGACGGTTGCCTAACATTAAAAAAAGGGAAAAAAGAGAAGAAAGAGGTATGTGGAGAAGGGGGGGTGTAGTACTCTGATTTTGGGGCCTGTTAGTGATGAAAAAAAGAGCCATGGGAGGCATGTTGTTTGGGAACTGTTGGAGTATCTTATACAGTTGAGGTGATATCTTATTTTTGTTTATTTTCCCTTCCCCTTCTTTTCAGTTGTGTTTTTAGTGAGCCAGCATTTGACATTTGCCCTTTATATTTCTAGACAAAAGCAATCAAACCTCCCCGACCCGTCTCCTCTTTTTTCCCCCTCATTCTTCTTTAGTTAACCAGTTTCCTTTCCTTTTGCTAATATGTCTGCAGTTGTTAATTAGGTAGTCCTATCAATATGCAAGTCTAATGCCATTTTCAGATGCTCTTTGGAGATATTCTGGTACTCAGACCATCATTGTCTGAGGTTTCCTTGTTTTAT
This sequence comes from Pelodytes ibericus, assembly GCA_036172795.1. Classification (NCBI taxonomy): domain Eukaryota; kingdom Metazoa; phylum Chordata; class Amphibia; order Anura; family Pelodytidae; genus Pelodytes; species Pelodytes ibericus. The sequence continues at coordinate 72,876,945 of CM069864.1, read as the reverse complement.
TCCCCCTTCAGGTTGGCTTCACTATTTAGTGAGGCTTCCAGGAATGCTTTTGCTCTTGCAGCTTTTCAGCTTGAGGGGAAGTTGATAATCTCTTTTCCCCTTTCTCCTGTTTCTTTTTTAATATATTATAATTTTATTAATATGCCAAATCAAACATACAAGACAATATACAAAAAGCAAGGGTAGACATTACATATCTTATACCTATACAGACAAGGTAATCCGGCGAGGCATATTTAAAACGATCATATTCCTTATTAATAATAGTAGTAGTAACCAAAATTCATGGGACATTTACCACATGGTTATATAACAGCATTTTCTATTCCTGTATTTTAACATTATAACCTTTTACCACCCTGCCGTAAAAACCCTATCTGTATCTCCGTGCCACTAAGCCTAGCTTGTCCACCCCTATTATGATCCATACAGTCACCATTCACCATTCGCCAGTCACAGCATCACTCATCTTGTCGCCGCTGGGGGTGGTCTGGGGTGGGGGTACTGGATTCAATGTGTCATTAACTAGAACTTAGGGGGAAAGAAGGTTGTAGTATGGTCACATCAGCCTCAAGAGACACCAGTTTGTACTCGCTGGGGCTGTACTGGTCAGCACGCATCCGACTAGCAGGACCCTCTAGGGGAGATCAGACCAATACCTCCGGCCATTTTGCCCATATTTCGTCATAGGCTTCTCTACTTTGTCTATTTATAGACTTTATAGAGAATTATTTTTCAGCCGCTGCTTGCAAGTTTATCTGTGATTTAATTTCTGGCCAAGAAGGTAGATCCACTCTCCTCCAGTATCTTGCCATGCAGATCTTAAAGGCTGATAGAATATGAATGCAGACGACTTTTCGGTTTTTATTGGTTTCAGCTAGATCAAGGTGAAATAGAAAGGTTTGTGGAGTCAGTTGCCCTTGACCAAGTGTCACCCCCTCCATGAGGGAAGATGCCTTTTGTCTGATCGGAGCCAATTTGTCACATTCCCACCACATGTGGCACTGGGACCCTGTTACTTGTTGACAGCGCCAACATAGATCATAGGCATTTACATTGAATTTAGCCAACCTTTTGGGCACCCAGTACCACCTGTGGAGTAGCTTAAAGAACTGTTCCTGTATGTTAATACAGTGGACTGCAGCCCTAACCTCCTGCCGGGTACCAAACCACTCCCGCAAAGTAAATGATTTAGTCTCCCAGTGTTTAATCGCCGACAACTTCCCGACCGTCACCCCCGAGTCGAGAAATCGTCGGGACTTTGATACAACACTGCTACCGCCCACCGAGGTTATATATCTGTCCCAATCTGTACTATCCATAGGAGGATTTTCCCTAAAGAAGGATCTAATTCTCAGATAGTTAGGTTGTTATCCATGTAAAGGTCACCCACTGTGTTGATCCCAGCTTCCCTCCACCTCTGTAGTTTAATATTATCTGTACATAGCGTGATCACCTGTAAGGGAGCTGCTTTTGAAAACCTATCCGTTATTTTAAATGATCTCTTTAGTTTATACAGCGAGGACATTACGTCAACAACTGATTTAAGGGCAAGGTCCAAATTTTGAAAAAACCCTCTAGGAAGCCAGACCAGTAGAGCTAGGTCAATATTATCACAGGCCGTCTTCTCCAGGGCATACCATTGTGTATTATGCCTTTGATTTTTCCATGCTACTATGTGTGCGAGTTGGTAGGCCTCATACGTTTTACGTATATCTGGGTACCCCAGACCGTCATATTGCGTACCACGCTTCATGGTCTGGCTCGGGATGCGGAGCTTCTTTGCTGACCATACAAACTTTGCAAACAGTAACTCATATTCCCTAAGGATCTTAGCTGGGACTTTGTATGGGATTGTACGGAACAGATATATAAGTTTCGGCAGGATGAAGGCTTTCAAGATATTAATGCGGCCCAGCCACGATATCTCCAGTTTAGCCCACTGTGAAGTCTGTTTTTGGAGATCAGTTAGTAACGGCCCATGGTTCCCTGGGACCACTTTATCAATTTGTCTAAAGATTTTTATCCCTAAATAGTCAATTTTCACGGCTGTCGACCCTTTTTCGCCGAAGGCCTGCCATATCTGCCGATTAGAAACTGGCATATAGAAAGTAATTACCTGTGTCTTAAGGAGATTGACTTTATAGTTAGAGTAAGAGCCGTAGAGCTCTAGGGCCCCCAAGAGTGCCGGGACAGAGGATCCGGGGTGGTCAGAGTCAGAAGGACATCATCTGCATAAAGAGTGATTACATGCTCGTCTGGCCCGATCTGCACCCCGGGCACCCCCTGTGACTCTCTCAGATACTGAGCCAGAGGCTCAATGGTAAGTGCATACAGGAGAGGGGCCAGAGGGCACCCCTGTCTTGTTCCATTATGGATTTCCAAAAACTCCGAAGCCAGGAAAGGACCCTTAATCCTGGCCCATGGATTCGTGTACAATGCCATTATCGAATTGTAAAACATCCCCGTGAAGCCAAAGGCCCGGAGGGTTTCCGACAAGAATCTCCAATCCACTCTGTCAAAGGCCTTCTCTGCGTCCAGAGCGACCAAGATAGAGGGGACTTTCCTTTGGTGTATAATGTCGATAATGTCGAAAACCCTCCTGGTATTCTCTGCCCCCTCCCTGCCGGCATAAAGCATGCCTGGTCGGGGTGAATCAAGTCATGAATGACCAGCTTCAGACGGTTTGCCAAGATCTTAGAGAATATCTTCACATCCACATTGATCAACGAGATGGGTCTATAGTTACTTGCCACCTCCGGGTCCTTCCCTGGCTTCGGAATAGGGGAAATGGCAGCCTCAAGCATCTCCTGTGGGAATCTCTCACCTCTCGCGATCAAGTTGTACAGTCTGACCAGTATCGGGGCTATAACCGTGTCAACCCCCTGATAGAAAGATGCCGAAAAGTCATCCGGGCCCGGAGATTTACCCTTCCTCATTTCTCTAATCGTGCTGGACACATCCATCAGTGTTATCGGCGCATTGATGGATTCAACCCGCTCCCCCAACAAGTGAGGCAGGCAGAGAGACCCAAGAAATGCAGTTAGGTCCGAGGCAGACCTTTCAGGCTGAGGCAGATTATATAGTGTCTCATAACATATTTTAAAGACTGCTGCAATTTGCTCCGGAGCAGTACAGGTCTTACCATCTTGTATTACCTTTTTTATTCTTGAGCTTGCCTGCTGCGCTTTAAGTTTTTTTGTTTTCTATTGTTACTGCAATACCAATTACTTTTTAAGCGGGTCATTGCACTTTCTGCTTTTAACTGGAGACCTTTTTTAATCTGCTCTTGGATTACCTGGATCTCCCTGCCTGCCCGCCCAGTCGGGTCCACCTTATTCCTCGCTTCCAGGATTGCCACCTCTGCGTGTAGTTCCGCTAGATCCCTACCTCTACTTTTCTTCAGCCAAGCCCCCTTTTTAATAAGATATCCTCTTGATATGCACTTCAGAGTGCACCATAAATTCTGGACTGATGTGTCCCCATTATCATTAATATTTATAAAGGTTTTAGTTTGCTCGATCAAATCGTGGACATCTTTTTCTGACTCTATCAATTTTTCATTTAATCTCCAGTTGTTGCGGGTTTGATAGTAGGGGTTATCTTTGATTTCTAAAAATATTGGGGCATGGTCTGACCAGGTAATGTTACCAATGCTAGATTTAAGACATCTTCGTAGCATCGGGCCCCTAACCAGAAAATAGTCAATCCTAGAATAAGTTGTGTGCGCCCTCGAAAAAAAGGAATAATCCCGTTCTCCCGGATGGTGCACCCTCCATACGTCATATAATTTTTGTCTGAACAAGCAGGACGAGAAGAAATCCGCTTTGGCCCTCATCCGTTTTTCCTGCTTCCTAGGACTGTCTGCTCGCCTATCCAGGTTAAAGTCGGCTATTGCTTTAAGGTCTCCACCCACAATCAAAAAACCTCTACCCACCCTTTCAATATGGTCTGATGATAGGTTGATGAACCTTGTGGTTCCCTCTGAAGGGGCATACAGGTTCACCAGCGTATATAGTATATCGTTGATTCTACAAATCAACAATACTCTACGTGCGTCCAGGTCGATTCCTGGTGAATAAACTCAAACTTGTTTTTGGCCGAAATCATAATTGCTACTCCCCTCTTTTTTTTGTCGTCATAGCAGTGGAATAAACATGCGGGTACTTGGAGTATTTCCATTGTATTTTATCTTCTTGCCTCCAGTGGGTTTCCTGTATAAACGCGATGTCAACCTTCCCTCTTAACAATGAGTCGAACAAGTATGCTCTCTTGTGCGGGGAGTTTAAGCCCTGCGAGTTTAACAACATTAATTTAATAGGCATCTTGAAGCTAGCTGACCATCGTTTGCCCCCAAGTACAGCCCTCGACCCCCCTGCCCCGTCCACCCAACACCAGCAGCCGCCCATTCACACACACACATACCACATATCTTCATACCCAGCAGAGAAACGTTCTCCGAAACGTATGAATCCAAATTCCCTGACACCAGCAGGGAGCGTAGGGGGGTGGAAATCCGACCCGGGGAAGTTATATTCTCTATGCCCAGGCCCCGGTGTGTCACATGAATAATACCGGACTCATGTTCGCCTGGTTGCCTAAACAGATCCCCATCAGAAAATAAGACACTGAGATTCTCTGTCGGGACCTTAGATGGAGGGGAAAAAGGGAAGGGATAAGGAGAAGAGAGAGAGGAGAGAAAAGAGGAGAGAAAAAAAAATGAATAAATACATAGATAAAGAGAACAGGGAAACCAGAACCAGAAAATTCCATCGTCAACAATAATTATAAACTGTGAGCAAATATATATCGTCCTGCTCCCGCTTTATAACACATACGAAACAGAAGTATAAATATATGTATTATTTCAAATTGAGCAATACCTCATCAGCAATCCGAAACAATGAGCAATTGTGAATCTTTGTGTTCTAAGGTCATACTATGTACCAAACGAAAAAAAAAATAAAAAAAATGAATAAATACATAAATAACGAGAACAGGGAACCAGAAAATTCCATCGTCAGCAATAATTATAAACTGTGAGCGAATATATATCGTCCTGCTCCAGCTTTATACCACATACGAAACAAAAGTATAAGTAAATGTATTATTTCAAATTGTGCAACACCTCCTCAGCAATTCGAAACAATGAGCAATTGTTCTAAGTGTTCTAAGATCATACTATGTACTAATAAAATAATTTAAAAAACAAAACAAAAAAGGAAACCGGATATATTACTTCTAATTGTGCATTCCATCCTCAACAATTCTATACCATGAGCCATGATATGTCCTCATAGTCTGAATCCGTGCTACATACCTAAAACAGTATTCAATACAGTGAGAACAAAATATATATGAAAATTACTTCAAACTGTACATTCCATCATGAACAATTCTAGACCTTTGTACTCTAAATTCATGTGACTTACGGAGAGAGAGGAAGAAGAAAAAAAAAAGAAAAAATTACGGCGGACCGGGAACCAGGGGATTCCATCGTCAACAATTATATACAGTGAACAATTATAAATCATCCTGTTCCGACTTTATATTTCATGTGGAAAGGAAGCATATATATTATTTCAAGTTGTGCCTTCCATCATTAGCAATTCAAACAGTGAACAGTGAACAGATGTGAGACTTTGTGTTCTAGGGTCATACTATGTACAAAAAAAAAAAAAAAAGAATTCCATTATAAACAATTCTATACAATGAGCCATGATATGTCCTCATAATCTAAGTCCGTGCTACATACCTAAAACAGTATTCAATATAGTTAGAGCGAAATAAATATGAAAATTACTTCAAACTGTGCATTCCATCATGAGCAGTTCTAGACAGTGAACAATTATAAAACTTTACCTTCCATCATTAGCAATTCAAAACAGTGGGAAAAAAAGGGGGGAGGGAAAAAAAACACATATATTACTTTAGCTTGAACATTCCATTATCACCACTCTATACCATAAACGATTTTATGTAATCCTTTTAGATTCATACTCTGTGATAAGCAAACAATAATCAATACCGGAAAAATAAAAAACATATAAATAAATTCCTAAATTGTGCATTCAATCGTGAGCCACTCTAGGCAAGGAACGGTTATAATTCTTTAGCTTCTAAGTTCATATTACCTAGCAAAGGAAGAAGAGAAAAAAAAAAAAAGGGATCAAAAGATTCCACTACTCTCTAAGCCCCCCCCCCCCCAACCGTAGTCATGGCTTCAAGAGCCCCCAGAGAATCAGTTTGTCCTTGGCCTGCTGTGCGTCCAAACATATGTGGGTTTTATCTTTAAATACAATGCGCAGCTTAGTCGGGAATCCCCAGGAATACGGAATATTGTAATCTCTCAAGCATCTAGTTATGTCCCCAAATTTCCTTCTAGAGAGTCTCGTGGAGAGAGAGAGATCTGCATACAAAGCCATTAATATCCTCGGGGATCCCTCTAATCTTCAGATTTGCTCTTCTCGAGCGGTCTTCCAAGTCAGTAACCTTAAGGTCAAGCCTGTCAATGGTTAGGTTAGCGGCTGCATTCTGTGCTTGCAACTCTTGGATTTTTATCTGTAATACCTCAATTTCCGCCGACTGGGTTTTTATTGCTGCCTTTAATTGAGCAAATTCCTCTCTGTTATCGCTTAACATTATGTCAAGGTCAGTCTTGATCTTCATATACAACACATCCAGGGCCGCTATGAGGTTTGGCAACCCGATCTGGCGAGGTTTTATCCACAGCCACTGACATATTTAGATGGCTCTTCAGGGAGTAGTATGACTCCATAGGTAGGGGTTTGCCCGACTTACTAGAGTTCTTCTGTCTGTCAGTTTTATCCTGCTTGTCTATCTTAGGAGGCATAATGACCACTCAATCAGCCAAATCCCTCACTGGTGTCACACGGCCTCCAAGTCACCAGAGATAAGTTGTACAGGGCAGGTCTATCTCCTCATTCAGCCTTTTATTCAACCTCAAATGAGGGTCCTGTAGGGTCGATGTAGTACAGCAGCAAATAGACTTGTTGAAAGGTAAGTCAGTTTCCAGCTTCAGTCCCTTATATGACTCGCTAAGGTCTCGGTTAGTGTTCAGGTCAGGAAAAGAAAAGGAAAAAAAAACGTGACAAAGTCCCACAGACCGCACATGCCAGCCTTGGATATATACAACTTTAGAAATTTTCTTTAGGCAGTAGTACAAGGGATGTACAAAGCTCCACTTTCATGTACAATACACACAATCTAGGCATATAGCAGGTTTTGTCGTTCACTGCTCGCCAGCACCACCCGCTGGGATAAAAACCGGGAGATCAATAATGCAGACCCGAAAGTGTATTTATAGGACGCCCAGCAGAAGGAGCATCGAGGATAAATCCTGTTGCGCTTATTTACTTTAAATGTAAAGTAAGAGGGCAGCACTATACCTTCCTGGGGGAAGAAAAAAGGAGATTCCCTTGCAGTCAACAGGTATCAATACCGGAGGAACCAGAAAGCAACAGAACACAGGCTTATCCAAAATGTTGGAGCGTCCTCCGGCCAATAAACACAAGTGCGCTAGCTTACTTTTTCTTTTTCACTCTTTGCAGCCGCTTCAGGCACCTTTACCTCGCTTCCAAGTGTAGGACTCCCGCCCGAGATTCGATTGCCGCCTCTGCAAGCGCCTCCTGGGTGTTGTCGTTAGTGGTCGGCTCCAAGCTTTAGTTAGTAGCAGGTTCCGACATCAGCAAGCCAAGGTTCCCGTTCCTCTGTCTTCACCACCGGCGGACACCCCCCCCCACACGCCACGCACATCACCATCCGCCCGCTGCTCACTCCCCCCTTTCTCCTGTTTCTTATGCTTCTCCTTTTTAGCATTTTGCTTCTCCTGTGGTCTCCAGGAAGACATTGAATCAAATTTAATTGTCAGTAAGTGCCCAGCAAGGAATTAATCTCCCCCTTTTCACTACTATCCAAGACTATAACTGCCAAGCCCCACTTTGATTGGGTATAGGATTGTTATATAGTGAATTTAACTCTAATTATCGCTATAAACAACTGTTCATTTAACAGTACACTTAATGAGTAGTGGTTTTGCAGAGACTACCGCAACTCATGTGTCTGAAGCTCTTGGACGCATCTGTGCTGGTAATCCTCCGTTCTGCAGTCCAATATTTTAGTGAGCGGTGTGTTGATGCTTTCTTTCATTTGCGGGATTCTGTCACCAGGTTGAGCGATATTGCCTTTCCTATTCCTCATCTGTGGCAGGGAGTTTTATGAGCCATTTTGTTCGCTCAGTGCTGTCTGCCTCTGTCCTATCCCCTCCGGGGTTTCCTTGCTTAGGTCACTCCGCTACTCCCACAACGTGCATCTCTACATCATCACTCTGCCTGGGGAACTGTTGGAGTATCATGGGGAATCCATAATATCCCTGATGAAGCACCCTCAACGAAGGGGGACCTCAAAAGCTGATATGTGACCTAAAGAAGATTTGGAAACAGGACATAAAGATGGTCAGCGTAGAGCACACAGTGTTGCAAACCAGGATGACTGTGCTGGAGACCTCCTCGGCAGCCACGCACCAACATTTTATTGAGCTTGACTCTACACCAGATATCGCTGCACAATTTGCCAGGCAGGTTTGCGACCTTAAGAAACAGGTCTCCCTGCAGGGTTCAAAATTTAGACATGCGAACATTAGAATCCATCATATACTGGAGGCTGTAGGGCCTGCCACCCTCAAGTTATTCATCACGAAACTGAACACCTTCCTAAGACCTAAAATGCAGATGGACCTCAAGCTCTCAGACCTATTTTGTATAAAGAAGGTTTAACGAGCCCCCCATGATGCCCCCCGAGATGTGGTGGTGCGACTAAGTTTGCTGGCTGACAAAATAGCCTTCCTAGGCATTGGCCACAAAAGAGGTCTCATAGACGATGATGGAGCAGTGGTACAACTCATCGATTACATCGCACCTGCCACCCTGTTCTGGCGACGTATAATGTGTCCTCTCACAACCCACCTGCACACCCTTGCACTTATTTTTATTGCCACCATGGTCTTATTACCTCCACTACCCTGTGTTTAATATCTTGTTCTTGAATTATGTCTGCTGACGGATCCCCCCCAGGGCATTTAGCTCACTTGACACACTTTGCAATTTTTCATGGCCCCCAGGACCGCTGGTGCTTTCTGCTCTGTTCCCTTAACTATCTTTTTCTCCCTGTTTATTCACCCCCCCCCCCTCTTTCTTTTGCAACATGCTTTGACATTATTTTTCTTTCACTCTCTTTATTTTACACTACACTAATCCTGAGCTGACCCCTACCTTGCTCAGGTTCAGTGTTTGCAATCCAGTTCTTTTAACATGTTTTGTGGGTCTCGGCCACCAGGTATACCGATACACTGCTGAAGTGTTGGGGCAAGGGAATTTCTGAGTTCAGGTTACATGACTGTTTGTTATTTTATTTTATGGACCCATGACCCCACTGCGACCATGTTTTAGCAGTTACTTGATAACCGTCCCTCCTAGTTTTCTCTTATTTGGCTTTTCCTCCCTCTGTTACCTTGCCTTCTTTCCTTTGACCTACTCTCCTATCCCCTTCTCTTACTCTCTTTCCCCTGTGACATGACTGGTCTTCTTCATTGTTTGAGGGTCATGACCACAAAGGGACGATGCCATAACGCCTACGTGATCAGGGCACCAAGCTTATCCTCTCCTGTTAAAGATTTCTTTGCAGTTATACCATGAGATCCCTGAAGGCCTCTGACTCCATTGTGACCTACTTTTTTATTATTACTCGATAGATGGATGTGCTTACTATGTTTTTGTTTAGTCCTCACGGAATTCTTTTTTTCCTTTTCTTTTTTAATGCAATTTGGACCCATTCAACTTAGTATGTACTTACAAAGAAATTAAAATGTATTGCACTGTTGTATTTTACATATGTTGTTTGCAACCATACTTGTTTGGAATATATTCAAATGTGATTTTTATACCTGGTTAATGTTGCATGCATATCTCTTGCAATAAAAATATAATTTAAAAAATATGCCAAATAGGACCCCCACAAATTATGCCACATACAGGAGCCCATTAACTATGTCAAACACAGGAGCCCCATTAATAATGCCACACACAGGAGCCCCATTAACTATGCCACATACAGGAGCCCATTAACTATGTCAAACACAGGAGCCCCATTAATAATGCCACACACAGGAGCCCCATTAGCTATGCCACACACAGAACCCCATTAGCTATGCCACATACAGGAGCCCCATAAATATGACACACAGAGAAGAGACCTAAAATTATGCCACAGAGAGGAACTGCTTAATTATGCCACACATGGTAGCCCAATCAATATGCCATACACTGGAGCCCCGTGAGATGACTGCAGACCACATTCATCTTTTGTACAATTATAAAACAATATATTTACACACACACACACACATATCACAAGCCTATCTATACACACCAACATATCTCTCTCTCTCAGCAGCGAGGGCAATGGGACTAACAATACCCTTAGTGACCTCGCGCCCAGGGTTTGTCGAGCCGTGACTTAACACAGCACCATACTATACCCACATCACCTGTTATGTGCCTATATTGCACCCACAGCACTTGGCTTGCACTCATATTGCAACCAGATGATTTGGTTTCCCCCATGGTACATGTTATTTTGCCCCGCAGAACATACCACAGCATCACTTTGCCAATTAAAATAAGCCACAGTCATGTACCAATTAAAGGACCACTTCATAGTTTTTAAACCCTTGCTTCCATGAAGGATGCAAGGGTTAAAAAACATGTACTGAAAGTCTGGAGTAAACCTATCGTGTATCGTAATAGATACACAGGGACTCTCTGCTGTCTCTCACATCTGAGACACAGCAGTTCCTGGTTGTAGACCACAGACACTGACAGCACACGCACAGCCAATACGAGAGGAGCCTCTTCCCGCTCTGTCTGCAGAATGTGTGGGTCTCTTGCTGCTAGTGCAGAGAGAGACCCTTGGTTTTGCATGGAATCAGCAGGAAGGGGGGCTAGTTAAGGCCCCTCTGCTGACCCCATGCAAAAATTAGTGGCGCTAGCAGAGAGAGCCAATCGCCAACCAGAGGATAAACTGGCATGTACTATCAAATTACACTCCAGTTCATCCTCACTATAGGAACAAATAACTTTTCACTTTTTCCTTTAACATGCCACAGTCACTTTGCCATTCACATATTCCAGTGTTAGTTTGCCGATTAAAATGTGCCAGTTTGTCCAATAAATATGCCACAGTATGCCCATTTAAATATTTCCCAGCAGGTGTCCGTTAATATGCCACTGTTAGTTTGCTCATTAATATGTCACAGCCAATGTGCCCATTGATATGCCAATTTCCCTATTAATATACCAGTGTTATTTTGCTATTAGTATGCCACAGCCAATTTTCCCAATAATATGCAAATATTATTTTGCCCAATAATATGCCACAGCCGATTTCCCAATAATATGACAGTGTTATTTTGCCATTAATAAGCCACAGCCAATTTCCCCAATAATATGCCAGTGCTATTTTGCCATTTAGTATGCCAGTGTTCTTTTGCCATTTGTATTCCATCGTTATTGTGCTCCATTACATATTACATGCCACCCTCCTCCCCCTTCCCCAGTACTCTACTCTTGGCTGCTCCATGTCCCTGGTCATCTCCTCCTGCACAGAGGAGGGAAACAAAGCCACCGGATATGACTTGCTTTTGTTTTTTTCTCGGACCGCATCTAGAGGATGCGTTTGCTGGAAAAAAAGGTGGAATAAAACTAGAGCTCGTGTGCCCCTGGGCAATCACCAGATTGCACATGTGGAAAGACGGCCCTGGCAGAATCTGGGAGCATGAATAAAGGGGTAAAAACAGCATATACATTGTAAATTCAATGCAAAGTCAAAACTTACCCACTGTACCCACCTCCCCAAAAACAGAACCCCTTTTTAATGCAAGGCCCATAATCTATAGGGAGGAGGTGGGCCATTACTTCTCTCCACAACCCCCAGTGACAGAGGGTTCCATCACAATTATGCTATTACAAATATGCAGGAAACAAGTAGGGTTAAAATGATACCATTTATTGGCTCACTAAATATAAATGGTATGCATGCTTTCAAGACCAAGTTGCTAGGTCCCTTCCTCAGGCATAAATGAGGCTAAAACCAAATTCCTAATTACAAAACATAGTTAACAGCTTTAAAGAAAGGGCAAGAAAAGCATTGGGTACTGAAAAATGTTCTCACCAGTAAATCAGTCAGTTCTATAGAGATCCAACAGAGAAAATCAGTTAGGTCAAATTATCTCTGATCCCTCCGCTCCCTGGTTAGACACATGCCAGAACAATGAAGGTGTTAAATGTTTGTAGTATGAGATAAGTCCACTGCAGAAATCCAGGGCTTGTAAAAAGATTATTAATTAGTAATTTTATATCTGGAGATTTCATTGTCTCTTTTAAGGCCAGTGATTAAGGCCTTAAACTGGCATATTACTTTGACCTCCTATATCTTTCTCTCCCTCTGTGTGTGAAACAAATATGCAAAAATACAAAAACAACAGATCATATAAAAAATATTGTAAAAGTACAAAAAGAGCTCCCTGTAACGGTGTCTACCGGACATAGTAGACCCTCTGTCCGTTGTGTGAAATAACCTCCTTAGCCCCCGATTACAGCTCAGCATTCAGCCAGCAAGTCTTTCTGGAACCTTGCTCTTTGTACCCAAATAGACAGGACATCTAGCAGTTAGGTACAGCAAGATTGAAAAACTCTTTTATTTGTCAAACAACACAGATTTATAAAAAGACATAAACATGACATCACAGACATTAGTATACAATGGGGGGATGGAACTAACATAGTTCTCAAACTAACTGGGGCTAGGAATACATTAGACTGCAAACCAAATAGGAATTACTTTACAGTGAGTAGACACACAGGAAGAAGATATTATACACAACATAATCAGTTTACCAGTTAATCCAGTTAATCCAGAACAATGGATGTTGGAGTAAACAATCAATTCTAGTCACTGACACACCATAACCCTTCAGAGTGGTCTACTCACAGAATTAAATGTTACACAGAAACCAATATACTCACAGAATATAACTAACTAAAACTAACTAACAGTTTTAACGTATAGCGTTATGGTACATAACCGTATAGCGTTATGGCCAGGGTCCATCCATAATCTACAGGGAGGTGTTTGGCCCGCAGGTCTCTCCAAGAACCCCAGTCAAGCAGGCTGTCAGAATTCACTTCATGACACTCCCCAATATGTTAGCTAATTCCATGGTACCTATGACTGAAGACATCATACATACCGGGAGGACTGATATTTCAAAAGACTCTGATTGGCTTACCTTTTCAAATTATGGAACATTCGATGCAATCTTTTCTATAAATAAAATTATTTAAATAATCCCAAAATCTTCACAAATCGCAATGGGAATGCACCATTCTCCACTGTGCATATAAAATGGTAACATTACATATGTGAGTGCGTTGGCAATACCACATTATACCATCAGTGCAATACACCCCCACTTTCACTTTAACAGATTTGTACCTACACCACTTGTGGTTTCATATCCTATCCCAACAATGGGTTACTGGTCCAGTTGCAGTGATGACCACTGCATTACACTTACAAGTGGTGTGTGAACAAAGCAGGTATGGTGGAAAGAGGGGGGTGGATTGCACTGATAGTATGATGTGGCGATGTGCTATGTGATCAGGGGGCCATGTAGGAATTATTTCTAGTCATGCCCCTGCCTAATGCACTCATATAAAGGTACCGTTACATTTCCACAATGGTGAATTGTCAATCAATGTTGTCATCCACACTGTGGACATAAAATGGTACTTTGATACATGTGGCATGTATGTAGCAAAGGGGAATGCTCCTTACATGAATGGTAATCAACAATACCCCTCCCCATGTCCCCCCCAGAATAAAAGACGCGAGACATGAATGGAGTTTATATAGGCCACAGCATTTATTAACATAACAAAGTAACGGTATGAGCCAAAAATTATCTCCTTTATTATTAACCTCTTATAACTTATTATCAATAGATAAATAAATATATAACTATATAATTGAACATTCAATGAAAAAACATACAGCTACAACTAGTCCTTGCCAATCTGCCTGAGAAAAACATAACAAACATCAACCTATCCTTCTAAAACTTCAGGATTATAAGGTGAACCCCTCCCCCCTCATCCATGTTACCTCTGTATTTTTCTTGCCCACTTGATGCTAACCACCTCTTAGCTCGGTGGGCACGACCATTATGATCACCTACATCGTGATCAGAGGTTAAGGGAGGGGACACCCTATGCATCCATCTGACTCCATCTCCTCCGTCCTTAACTATTGGATTGGCAAGGACCACCCCGCCACAAGCACCGCTGGTCAATCCCTTAAATCAGAGGTGACCCCCACCCACTACCGCCATGGCCTGCTCTATCGCCTCTTGTAATGATAAATTAAACAGATCTAGACCCACGTCTGTTAAATGGACTCCATCACTCCGGAAGAAATTGGCTGCATTCCTCTCAAAAATTCGGTGACGCACAGCAATACCCCCCATACCCAAGATAAATTTGGATACCCGTTTGTTCAGCTTTATCCTAGACCTCTCTAGGGCCCTCTGGTTTTGTGCACACCTCCAGTAGTTCCTGGGAACAATCTCAGACCAAACTATACAGACATCAGGAAACAAGACCCGCAACCTGGCCATATCATGTTTTATAGCATCCCCCAGACCTAAAACTGGAAATGTGCCCAAATCCCCCCCCCCCCAGATGAATTACCAGTATATCCGAAGATCCTAAAATCTGTGATAACTCCACTACCTCAGGGAGAAGTTGGACCCATCGCATACCCCTCATTTCAAACCACCGAACCTCAGCTTGCAGAGGGGAGATACCCAGGTGCTCCCCGGCGGGGCGAACTGCCGCTTGCCGACGGGCCCAATACACGAAGGAGTGGCCGATCAGCCAAACCTTACACAATGAATGATCTATGGGGATATAAAAACGGAGAGGAAATTAGTCCCGCCGGGCGAACATAAGATTGAAATCTGCGCGATTCCCACCGCCCTATCCGCTGTACTGCCCGCTCCCAGAAACCCATACTGGAAGCCTCCGTGGCTGCCCCTATACGAAAAGAATGACCACCAAAGTCTCCACTTGGAATCCCCATAGCCCCCAAGGCCAGTTTAAATACCCGAATAAACTGAAAACAGGATAAAGGGGTACCGTCATGATGAATCAGGAGGGAGCCCGCAGCGGGCGGACATAAACTCAGATACCTGTCGAGGCAGGCCACCGGGCACACAATAGACCCCACTACCTCATGCAAAGTGACCCACATACCTTTCCCGAGCATGTCAGTCTTTGACCGCCTGATCTTAAAGCGAAGGGACCCCAGTTCCCTCAAAACATCCTGCCGAAGAATACCCCCCTGCCTAACTTTAGAGGGACAAACCAGCTCCCCAATTCTAAGAGCTCCAAAGAATGCCAATGCGAAAGCCAACTGGAATAAAGAAGCCTCCCATGCTGACGAGCAAACGGACGGCAGCGTGTGAAACAATCCCAAAAGCAGAGCCCCCGAAACCGGCTTACGAGAATCCCAACAATCTCTGGCCCTCCGCCAACCCTTGAGAGCTTGGCGAACCACAAACTCCTTTGTGACATCAGGAACCCTGAGCAGTTTGAAATGAAAGGCTAAGCCAGATACCGCACTGGGGGACAGTCCAGCCGCCTCCCAATGCCACAACAGCCATAGGAGACCCTGTATATGATCCTCGACACCCTGGAAACCCCCCTCCCCCCGAGACCGTTGCAATTCCTCCCATTCAGCCCACGCATTACTGTATCTATTCCATGTGGCCTGACACACCGACCCCTGTACCCACTGCGCTATTCGGCCCGCCCAAGACCCCAAAGTTCCTGGGGGCAAGGACACCCATGGGGCAGCCGCCCTGAACTCCGGCCACTGTGAACGAGAAAGTGCGTCAGCAATAACGTTCAAAACCCCAGTAAAGTGAACAGCCCTACAAGTTATATTAAGACATAAACACCGCAGCACAAAACGCAGTAATAGCCTGATAACCGGAGGGGAGGAGGCCGTCAAATTATTAATGGCCTGTACTACCCCCAGATTGTCACAGTGGAACATCACCCTACGGTCCCGCAAGGCAGATCCCCACAGCTCAAGGGACACCAATATGGGAAAAAGCTCCAAGAATGCCAGATTTTTGGTTAGGCCTGAAACCCGCCAATCCGATGGCCAAACCCCGGAACACCATTGTAAATCCAAGATGGCCCCAAACCCCACCGACCCAGACGCATTGGTGTACAGATGGAGATCTTGATTAGACACCTCTGGGGCCTGCCACAGCGCCCTCCCATTAAAATTAGCCAAAAAACAGTCCCATACGTCCAAATCCTCCCTCAATGGCCGTGTTAACCGAATTAAATGATGAGCACGGGTGATCCCTGCCGTAGCCGCGGCCAACCGCCTGTTAAACACCCTCCCCATAGGGATGATGCGGCAGGCAAAATTCAATTTTCCCAACAAGGACTTTAAGGGGCGAAGTTGTATTTTTTGCGCCCCCCTCACCTTGGCCACCGCGTCCCTGAGCCCCAATAGCTTGTCCGAAGGCAATCGGCATTAACCCACCACCGAGTCGATCTCAATGCCCAGGAAGCTCAAGCATGTCGTCGGGCCTTCTGTTTTATCAGGAGCCAAAGGAACCCCGAAGGAACTAGCCACAAACTGTACCGACCGAAGCAGATGGGCACAAATGTTTTACTGTGCTGGACCCACACATAAGAAGTCATCTAAGTAGTGCAACACGGAGTCACAACCCGACTCCATCCGCACTACCCATTCTAAAAACGAAAACATTCGAAGTAGAAACAAGAGAGAGATCGAGCAACACATTGGGATGCTCAGATCCAAGTAATATTCCCCTTCAAAAAAGCACCCCAGCAGATGATGACATTCCGGGTGAACGGGTAACAACCGGAAAGCCGATTCAACATCCGTTTTTGCCATCAGAGCCCCCGTACCCGCGGCCCGTACCATTCGAACCGCCATGTCAAATGAAACATATAAGACCCGACACAATTCGGCGTCAATGTCATCATTAACAGAACCTCCGTATGGGTAAGATAAATGATGAATAAGACGGAATTTTCCTGGCTCCTTCTTGGGCACTACCCCTAGAGGGGAAACCCGAAGATTAGGAAAAGGAGGATCCCGAAAGGGCCCCGCCATCCTACCTAGGGCAATTTCCTTGTCCAACGTGTCCCGTACCACCCCTGGGTTAACAGCCACCGACCGTAAATTACGACGAGAAAATATGGTGGGCCGATCCTGAAAAGGGATCCAGAACCCCTCTTCAAAGCCTGACACCAATATATCTGCCGCCTTCTGGTTTCTATATTTGTTTAACCATGGGCGCATCTCGGCGACGTCCACTGGCGTCCTGCCCCTTTGCGCCCATGTCGGATTTTTCCCCTGCCTTACCCCGTTTAAAGCAGTGGGAGGAGGTGTGATTCCCACCACATCCTGAACATTCGTGCTTGAAACAGCAGTTCACTCCCCATTTTCAATGACCATCATTGTATTGCCAGCATGGTTTTGGATCCCATCCCGCCGGCCCCCCCAAGAAAGGACGACAAACCGCCCTGAGCCGATGCCGGCCTGGTCATGATAGACAACCAAAGTCCTATGTCCATTTGGTCCCAAGTTAGCGACGTATAGACGGCTAAACGCTGGCAAAACTGCTCGTCGTATCGCCACCAATTCAGTCACCCGTAAACCCTGCACACCGTCCAAACCTGATCCTGATAGCAGAATAAGGATGAACACCGTTCCGAGAACTTGCTAATATGGAAAAAGCCCTTATCCAATTACCGAAAGTCTTAGGGATCTTTCGGTACCTGTACTTTTCTTTTTCCTTTTCCGACTCCTTCAACTCCTTTTCAGAAGAAGGAACGTCTTTCAGAGGAAGAAGCGAGAATATCTCCAGGAATTCCCCTTTCCAGATCTTGTCCTTAATTTCTTGCTTGAGATGCAGGCCCAAAGGTCCTGACCAGCAAATATAAGATTCCCCATGCGCCACAGGGGCCACTGTCACCTGAGGAGGCTCCGGAGTCACCAACTCCGAGGCCCCCACTTCTGTCCCTGAACCCCCTGCCATAACCGCAGCAGGGTTAGAGGGGGACCGCGCCTGGCATACCTGCCGCCTCCCATACTCCCTGTAATAAGCTGTACAACCGACGGAACTACCGATCCCCCTGGGGTGGCCATATGCAACCATACACCCTGTAACCCCCGCATTAACCCTTCCCAAGCAGGCGCAAGAGATGTCCCTGGCACTACTGACCCCGAACCCAAAACCCCAACATCACCACACTCACCAGTTTGTGGCAGCACCCCCTTGGCCGGAGAGCTGGAATGCAGTAGCACCGGGGGCGAGGCGCCTTGCCAGGGGCCGTGGTAAAAGCCATGATAATGGATTGAATCCCAGGAGATGGCAACTGCTGTGAGCTGGTACCAGGAAAAATAGCCTGCAGGGAAGAAACAGCAGCGTTAGAGGCCCTCCCCCCCTCCTTAAGCCTGTGGGCTCAGCACCAGACGAGTACAAAGTATGGGCTTGCACCGTGGAGCGGGGGCCGGGGGGGGGTGCCACCATCATCCCCCTCCTCAGAGAAGCCTGATAGGGAGTCGTCAGAGGGAACCTCAGAAGGACTGGGATCAGGAGGTGAGCGTCGAGCCCTGTGATTAGTGACCCGCCTGCCACGTGTTTGTCTGGGCGCCCGGGGCCTAGCACTGCTTCCCAGTGTTTGTAGCACTGCACCTGATGAGGGAGGAGTGAAAGGGGCTGCTGTTAAAGGCACCGTTGGGGCCCGTCGCCGTTGGGAGTGTGACATCGCGGGCCTCAGGCCTGCGAGCGCGCACCACGTGCAGGAGGGATGAAGGGGCCAGGGGCAGGAAAAGAACTTACCGGCCTCGTGGGAGATGGGCGCCGCCGTCCTCGATGGTCCCCCGGCCTCCGACTTCTTTATTCTCGACGCGGTGGTACATCCGGGCTCAGGCGGGCGGGGGGGCGTGATACACACCTGCCCGACCCGCGATCACCTGTGTGAATGGTGGTTGGAGCCACCCGCAGCCTGCTGTTGGTGGGCTCGACCGTCCAGCAGTGCCTCAGCCCTGAGGGCAGCCAATAGTTGCTCAACGTCCATCCCCAGGCCGTGTTCAGCAGTAGACACGATCAGTAAGAAAAATTCCTCCTGATGTGTCCGTTAACCAAAATGGCTGACAGACCCAGGGAATCCCATCTTATATACACTCCCCCCAAAGCCACTCCCCCAGCCACACGTCACACGTCACTCACTCCCCTCACACATACATGACCCCCTCCCACCTAGGCTCTGCATGTTTCCCGGGGGACTTGATGGAGGGAGGTATATCCTAACAGCTGTTGACAGTGAACAATAGCTGGTGATTTGGATGACATCACCCATTTTGTTATTCCATGTAAAAAAAAAAAATATATATATATATATGTGTGTGTGTGTGTGTGTGTGTGTATGTTAATGGATATAAATAAACATTTGAATTATACATTGGCATATTGGATCCGTGTATGACAGGTTGACTGACCATATATGCCAAAGTATCATATTTAAAAAAAATATTCCAATCAAAAAAATGTTCTGACATATGCATGCATTTAGCAATTTCCATATCAATTAGCCACTTAAAAATAATTGTTACTTAATAAATGTTAGTTATAGTGTGCACTATGCTCTGTGCTGTTTCCTTTTCCATGTGAATACCTTGTACAAGCAAGGCAAACAAACCAGTAGGGTTGTTTTTAATTTAGCACACCCTCACTATCAAATTTAACTTCTGAACTTTTGTGGTGTTGCATCTGAGGGGGCACATTGCTAAAGTGGTTGCTTTATTTTATTTTGTTGCACAATAGACAGATGGTACATACCTTCGGGCCCTCAGTTCTTATTTAGGTGATTTGGGTGACTCTTCCAGAATCCAGTGCCTTTGCAGTTCATGCATGACTATTGCAAATGTATGCTCACGGTAGTAATGAATGAGGCTGTTTCTATTAAGTTGTTTGTGGATCTAGAGAGTGCTACCTGGATGTCTCACGGATGGTCACCTAGCGAGGGACTAGAGAGCAGTAGACCCATAGTGTAACGGAGCAACCTGCTCTAAGACTCGAGCCTAGCAGCCACTTGGGACCCCCAAACGGAAGCGGATCCCGAAAATGGAGGTATCGGTAGGTAGCTTGTGACGTGGGGAACCACCTCAGTTTGTATCAGGGTGGATGAACACAATCAGGATGAATGCTTGTAGTCACTGACTGTAAATAGGCCAAGGTAGATTCTGTGGAGATAGTGACCAGCTAAGATGGCCACCAACCGGAAGTCTCCAAATGTTTAAATCAGCCTGGTCTGATAAAGGATTTATTTAGCACTATAAAATGAAAAATGTGCTTAAATATATGTCCTGAAATTATATGGAACAGCTGCATAAAGAAACACTGTCAACGTCAATAAGGTGTATATAAAGACTTGTATAAAACAGTTAATGTGAGGTTAAAGTGTGATTTGTCTTTCATGATCCAGTGCTACACAGAGAATGTTAGAAAATATCTAAGCAATATCACTTAAAGGAGAGTTTTATTGCTAAGTAACCCTGCAGTGGGCCAGATTTTGGGGCTGTCACTTGTTTCTTTATAAAAAGCATATTCTGTCCCGCTGCTTTTATCATGAAGAAGAGTCAGTCTGCCAGATCTAGAACAGAATCACAAAGGTTCCATGCCAGGCACTTTGTAATAATTTTCCTCTGTGGATGCTGGTTGGTTCCGATACATCATAAAATTCTGTTCTATGAACATTAAATGGTTTTCTAACATCTAGTAGCCAGTATTTCAATTTCATTTATAGCTCCGATTTTAGCCCCAAAAAATTGTTGAAAAAAACGACATTATACATTTATTTAGCTCAACAATTTCCGGCACTTTGGAGATGGAAATGATGGGAAAATGAATGCAGTTATAAATTATGGGATTAGGAGTCTATAGATAATAAACACCAGTTCACTGTCCCATGGAGGTTAATCCTGAACAAGTTGACAATAGAATTGGAATAAAAATACTTTCATTAACAAGTAGACATGATATCAGCATTACCATTATTATTATTTTTTTTTTCTTAAAGGCTTATAACAAGGTAGTTTTCAAATGCACACATCATTCAATTGTGCGATATAGAATTCAGAATAGCACATAAAAACTATCACCTTGAACTAGCAGCAAACAGATGATAGTCATGAAGGAAAAATAACTATTACTGCTGTTCCACCATATTAGGTTAAGAGTTGGGGGTCTACTCAGGTAGCTCCAATTATCTATTATAAAATCAGAGCTGGGAATTTCGGACCCAATCAGATCTGTGACTTTTGGTGACCGAAATACTAGCCTCTATCCTCCTATCCATCCCATTCAATAGTGGGCGTAGAGACTCATAGCAGGTGGATTTCCGATTTTGCGAAAATAGTCAAAGTCATCCCGAAATAAATAAAAAAGTTAATAAAATTGTCCCCCTTGGGCTAGTTGACTGGCGCTGACCCACTTTCTTATACCAAAATGGGCAGGGAGCTGGGCAAACTTTCCCAGACTCTAGTTAAATGAATCAGATCCCTATTTGCCCTGATCCCCCTGCTCCATAACAAACAGGACTGGGGAGTTGGGCAAGTGCTCCTAGCACCTAATTTAAAAAACTGTGGTTCATGGCTACTATCCATTTATAACAAATGGGATCCTGAAACTGTTAAAGTTCTCCCAGTCCCTGTCATACTCATGGCGGGCTAGGTCAAGTAGCCCTGTCCACCTATGATAAATGGTGCTGGGAGTTGGGTAAATATTCCCAGCCCCCTGTAATATACATGGGGGCCAGAGCAAGTAGTCCTGCACCCCCCCTATTATAAACAGGGCAGGGTGTCCAAATGGTTACTAGCCCCCTGTGTAACAATGGGACTAGAGGCTGACCAATTTCCCTTATCCTCATTAACGCCCCTATAATTACCTTGGTCCGGGGGCTACCCTTTGAGTGGCATGAGGGTGGTCAGGCCCTGACACTTTGGGGCCATTCACTTTAAATATTGGTCCCCCCAGAAGGCTTTTTTTATTTTTAAAATGTTTAATTTAAATTCACCTCATTTCAGGCAAGATCTGTCTACATTGAATAGACCCGTTGGCATTGTTTTGCTAATTTAACATTAACTCTCAGTGGAAGTATGCAGAACTAAGAACAAGTTCCCGTATATCTCTATGGGAGCTTCATGATTGGCTCTGAGTTAGACTCCCAAATAAAAGCTAAAAAAATCTAATTAAAAATAATCGATTTGCTTTTTTAATGCAAATACATGTTATGTTATCTGCCCATTGATATAAAGTTAAAGATCTTAAAGTGCCATTATACCTGCGATAACTCAGGTGCTATGGACCACCTGAGAGACTCCCGAGTAGCACCTGGCACTGGTTTAGAGTGTCCCTTCTATTATTGATTTTTAGAATTGCTCTATATATAGTAAGAATTTTAATTATTTTATTGTTTGCTTCAACACAATTCTGCTTGAATCCATGTGTCCATTGTCCTTTTTTGTAAAGTTGTGTATTTTCGCTCTCTTTTTTAAATAAAATACGTAATAGATGCAAAATATTTAACAATATCCCTCTTTTCCTTTCTAATATTTCTTTCAAATATTCCCTTGCATTCAATGCCGGACTGGGGATAATAAACAGCCCAAGAAATAATTGTATACCAACCCCAAAGCATAACATTATTTTCTTGTTCATAAAAGCTAAACCATGCATTTTAAAGCACATTTACCCTCAGTATGTACACTGTGTTATATCTCACACACTGCCCTGATATATGTCCCATGCACAGGGCAATACATAAACCCCAGTATGTAAGAAAGGTATATCAGGGCAGTGTGTACATTAAGTACCTTGTGTACATACTGGGGGCATATATTGCCTTGCGCAGGGGTTTATATCAGGGCAGTTGAACATACTGGTTGGATATACTGATTTACCCTAGCACCGCGATTGCACACACAGGACTTGCACCAGCATTTACTCCAGCACCCAGATTGCACTCACAGGACTTGCCCCATCACCCAGTACTTACACTAGCATACAGATTGCACTTACAGGACTTGCCCCATCATTCAGGACTTACCCCAGTATGCAGGTTGCACTCACAGCACTTACCCCAGTATGCAGATTATACTCACAGGATTGAACTCAACACTCAGATATCACTTACAGGACTTCTCCAGTCACACTTACAGACACACTTACACACAGTCACACTTACAGACACACAGGTACACTTACAGACACACAGTCACACTTACACGGTCAGACTTACACACAGTCAGTCTTGCAGACACACATTGTAAATGACAGTCACACAGTCACACTTACACACAGTTACACTTACAGACACACAGTCACACTTACAGACACACATTTTATTGCACTATTTTGGTTTATCCCTTTTACCCTATATCTAACCTGTTCTCTTTTTTCTGTATCCTTATAAAACTTTAAATACACTTTGAATTTAAAATAAACAGGAGATATAAGTAGCTATTTAACCCCTTAAAGAGACATCAAAGTCTTTCCTTTCTACCTCAAATCATGTAAGGCAAATGATTTATGAAAAATTGGAAATGCTGCTTTGAAGAGCCTCTACCATTTAGCTATTGTATTACATTTTTAGTGTAAGTTATTGTGAAATAATTTTTGAAGCAATGTTATATTATATAAAATGTCCACTCCTG
Source organism: Pelodytes ibericus (assembly GCA_036172795.1). Classification (NCBI taxonomy): domain Eukaryota; kingdom Metazoa; phylum Chordata; class Amphibia; order Anura; family Pelodytidae; genus Pelodytes; species Pelodytes ibericus. Next base: position 72,853,041 of record CM069864.1, on the reverse strand, counting down.
AATTAACAGTCACACTTACAGTCACACTTACGGACAGTCACACTTACAGACACAGAGACACATTTACACACATTAACACATGCACACTGTCACACACACAGACATACTTACATAAACACACAGATGTATTTATTTTTTTAAAAGTTATGCTGTTTGCAGGGAGGGGGACAGTTTAGACGGTGTCTGCCTCTTATCCCTGTAGAGGCAGAACACCGTCATTCAGATGTCGGATGTCACCTAACATCTTGCTCTCTGACAGTCTGGGGAGGCAGGTGGATTCTTCAAGTGGCCACCAAGGCCAAATTCTTAATGCACCTGTGCTGGCTGAATTATTAAAGCAGCCACCGGAAGCCGAATTTATAAAGCAGCCGCGGTGGACGAATTCTTAAAGGCAGCCAACAAAGCTGAATTCTTAAAGGCAGCGGCACCAGTGAATACTCATATCATGAAGTGTTTGGTAGTAAAGGAAACCAAAAACGAGTTAATTCCTTTGTGAAAGAAAGTTTATACTTGTAATAAGTTTCTCTGCAGATTGTATGAATGTTATACAGAAAAAGACAACTAAATATGTTGTAGGCGCCAAAAATTATGGATGATATTTGTAACTAAAGTAATTTAGTTATACAGCCATATAATTATTTACCATTCACTTGTATTTTTACTGGTGAATGCTTAAAGAATACATAAAGGCCATGTTAACAATCCAAGATATAATTATTTCTAGGATGATCCCATGATCCCAGGGTGGAAAATAACTGGAGAACTTCAATGAGAAGAATGTAAACAAGACAATGTATGAGTCGCAAAAGCTTGGGAAATAATTACACACATGGCAGATTAGGGCACTTCCCTGCTATGGATAGTGAGTTTATATACATTGTCTATATGTATGGAGACCAGAAAATACACATGTAAAAACAGGACACTTAAGCTTTCACTGCCAACAATAGGGTGACCACACTGCCATTTTATTCAGGGATGATTGTGACACAAATGTAAACTCCAGGAGTTAGATCAGTAAAATATGGACGGGTCTGTAGTCAGTAAAATAAAGACGGGTCTGCAGTCTTAATTTTACCCAATGCAACCCTATGTGCATTTTTCACAAGTGGTCTTCAATAATGGCATCGTGGTGACTCTGCTCAACAGTGAAGTAGATATCTGAAATAGCCCATGACATCTGACCTTCCTCCTAGGTTGGGTCCTCTGGGTTCAGACAGTCTATATCTCAGTCAAGACAATGCAGATGTTGGGCAGGAAAAGAGTAAACAAGGTCACAAAACTAGTTCATTATACAGAATTAGAAGCAAGAACAAACAGACCAAATAGAGTTAAATAGAGTCTACAGAGTGGAAATTGGGCACCAGAACTTGAAACATACTATTAAAACAGGTAAGAATAGTATGGATCCCTGTTAGCATCTAAGGGAGGCAAAACACTTGTCATGATGTTAGCCAGACTAACACTGAGTTGTTTCTCGCGACAATTATAGAAACTGTCTACACTTGTATCAGTTACCTTAGTGGAGTAACTAGGGAAATACCAAAAATAGGGCAATCAATATTTTATGGCTGTCTCTAAGCCTTTTCCGACATCATTTGAATGAAGTATTTAAGTACTCATATTCCACTTGGAGGACTATTTTCTATTTACAAGTGTGGGTTAAAAAAAGGAAAATAATTATATGACTGAATGTTTCTGAAACAATGCTATTTAACTGCAAATGTTTTCTATTATAATCACTCAGGGAATCGTAATATGTACTGCTCTTGTAGTTTTTCTTTATTTAAAGGGAATTGATGTCACCTTAGGAAAACATTCAAATCCTAACATGTATACACAAAGGAGCAGTTTAAAGGGACTTTTTGGATACTAATTTGCTTTACAAGATCCATTCCATTAAAAATGAGTGCTACCTGTTTTTATTAATCATGTCCTTAACTTGAAGTTCTTACCATCATATGCTGCATGCATTTATATATTATTCAATCCATTAACAGACTGCTATGTGTTATGTCAACTGGAATTGCTCAGAAATGTCTAAAATGTCTAAAATAGTTCTCACAGATGTGCTTCAATTACAACATAATTTACCATTTTCTGTAATAGTCAGATAGCACTAACTATGTCATGTATTCTGGCTAACATCTGCATTATGAGAAATAACTCTTTGATACCTATTTAATGTAGAGAATGAGAATGTATATGTTCAATTTGACCATAAACACATGCGCTGTGCACACTTTATAAGTTAAAAAAGCTTGCACTTTTTTTGAGCCAAATTGCCCTGCGCACACATTAAGGGTTAATGGGGCTCACTCTACTTGTGGCCAGTGCACATATATGGTGCCTGCACGCAGTGGTGTATCTTGGTTTCGTGCTGCCCTAGGCAGACATAATTCGGGCACCCCCCCACCCATGTTGCACACCTATGATATGCCCCATCACCCAGATTGCACACACATTAAATGCCCAATCACCCAGTCACATGCCCCCATCACCTACATTGCATACACACTTAATGCCCCATCACCCCCATTACATGGCACTATCACCCTCATTACATACACCCACCACGTCCATTGCATGCCCCCATCACCCTGATTAATTGATAGGGGCTAAAGCTTGCTGAACGGTGGGGGAGGGAGGGAAAATGTTTGAAGCACCAGAAGTGTGCTTTAACACCCTCTGGCAAAGTGCCGCCCTAGGCGAGTGCCTTGTTTGCCTTTTGGAAGATACACTACTGCCTGCGCGGTCAGTGCTCTGATTGGAACACTTGGTGGGAATTTTAAACTATAAATTCCCTACTGAATGTACCTGAGGTCCATTGCGCCTGGAGGCGACCTGTAGTTGCTGCCCCACCCTCCCTAAATTTATTGTTCAATATATATATTGTGGTCTTTTATTGGGGTAGAGTTTACCTGCCCATTTAAAGGGGGGTGGACTAGCTGGGTTTTTTGTCACTTATATGTATGTTCTGGCTAATAGGGCTGAACAATGTGAAGTTATGTTAGTCAATTATGTTAAGTTCTGGCTAACAGGCCTGAACAATGGAAAGTTATGGGTTAATTCTATGGGCATTTGAAGTCCAGAGATGTGTGGTTACAAATCATAAAATTCCTGATGTGAATGAAGTTAGGTGGCAAATTAGTTGTAAACTAAATAAAAGACCAGCGCCTTTCCTTGAACATATCTGTGTTGGTGTGTTTTGTTTATGCATTTGGGTTTTTGTCAGATAGTGGATTTTATAATTAACCCCTTCAGTGCTCATGTCTTCATGTCACCAAAATGTCCTCTTATTGCCATGTCTCCTTCTCTCTAAACTCTACCATTCACAATCCGCACCCCGTTTACTGTGAATCCACTTACTTTCCTTCCATCTGGCATCCTCTTAATCTGCGTTTGTTGATATTTGTCTCAACGTTTATGATATGCTTTTTAGTGCTGCTAAGTACTTTGTCAATAGGTAATCTCTGTATAAGATGGATTTGAGATGTCAACAAAGTGAAATATAGTGAATATGGATTCTATGTTGTTATGGCATATCTATTTTTTTTGTGTTCCTAAAAACCAAAACGCTTCACTCAGTTAGTTAAACAAAGGGAAGATGGAGGCTTTGTTTGCTGGAAGCATGGGCAATTACGGTCTCCCAGGCATGGTAGTGTGGAGAGTCAGGGGGTAATTTTTCATTCAGACATTGATGATGTAGGTTCCTGAACACAGCAGCCAGAGCCTTTCTACTCAAGGCAAGGCTGCCAGGAACTCTGAGAACTGTTCTGAGGAGCCTGATTTTAAGCTGAGCGAATGCAGCAGTATTTTTCCATGAAGCCAGTTCTCCATGCCTGCATTTTTTACTGTTTCATATTTTCCATAAGCTTTTACCAGCAGTAGAGAAGTATTCTGTATCATGTTCTTTTATATAGAATATTTGTTTAATTGGTTAACCACCTGGATAACCAACAAATAGTGTATCTACTATTAATGTTGCACACTGTGTTAATTTCTACACTGCAGGTATAAGTGTCTAATAATTACTTATATTTTAGTTAGACCATGTTTGATTTGTTTAGCTTTTAATAAAGAACTAACTTTAAAGCGTGTTTTGATTAATCCTTGTGTGCCTTTTATAAGGGTAACTAACTTTAAAACCAATCTTTAATTAAGACTTGTGTGTCCTTATACGATATTGTTTATTGATTAACCATTATTATCTCTGCTAGTATTTGGGTGTGTATTGTCAATTTGTACATTGGTTAGTTAACCCCTTAAGGACCGAGCCTTTGAAACATTTTTGTCCATTCTGGACAATGGCTATTTTAACATTTCTGTGCTGTTTGTGTTTAGCAGTAATTTTCTTCTTTGTCATTTGCTGTACCCACACATATTATATATTGTTTTATTGGGACAAGAAGGGCTTTCTTTGGATGCCATCATTTTGATCATATCTTATAATATTATATATATATAAAAAAAAAAAATTATGGTAAAAAAAAAAACAAAACACAAATTTCGTGACTTTTATTTGAAACATCTTCTCCTCATCGACAAAAGCAAACGAAAAAAACTGCTAAATAGATTCTACTATTTCTCCTGAGTACAGGGATACCACCCATGCATAGGTTTGTTGGATTGTTTGGGGGCTAAAATGCCAAATTTGGGAGGTGCCATTTTTGGTTTTACAACTTGAAATTTTTACATGCAGACAGCCTGCACCCATGTCTTATTTGGGACATATTTGAAGCCAGTCAGTGTATTTTACCCCATCAACTCATATATTTTTTAAAAGTAGACACCCAAGGCTATTTCAAATGATGGTATCTTAACACTTTCCATGCACTAATTCTACCACCAGCCTTTGTCAAAGTTTGTGGTAGTCATTTTTTGGAGTTTTTTTTCCACAAACCTTGTACTTCAGATATGAATTCACAGATTTTGGTATGTCTTACTGCCAAATAACATCCCAATAAGTGTTCAGCAACATTTCTTGAGTACAGTGATACCACCCATGCATAGGTTTGTTGGTTTGTTTGGGGGCTAAAGGGCCACATTTTGAAGGTGCGCATTTCCAACTTGGAATTTTGACGTGTAGTCAGCCTGAGCCCATCTTTCATTTGGGACTTTTTTTTTAAGTAGGACAGTGTATTTTACCCCAAAAAGTATATATTTTGTAAAAGTAGACACCTTAGGCTATTTTAAATGGTGTTATTTTAACACTTTCCATGCACCAATTCTACCACCAGCCTTTGTCAAAGTTTGTGGTAGTCATTTTATTGTGTATTTTTTCCCACATACATTGCACTTTAGACACAAATTCACATATTTCGGTATGTGTCACTGACAAACAATACCACAATATATGTTCAGCAACATCTCCCGAGCACAGGGATACCACCCATGCATAGGTTTGTCAGCTTTGTTTGAAAGGCTACATTTGAGAGGTGCGCTTTTTGATTTTCAAATTTGGAATTTTGACATGTAGAGCAAGGAAGGGGTTAATAGCTCTTATAAGAGCCTTTGTAGTACTGTATGAAAAAATTAACCCTTAAAAAGGCACTGACAAGAAAAAATGTTCTGCTGTGCAGTGATCAGTGGCAGGGAAGGGGTTACTATACAGGGTACACTATACAAAGGGTATGGCTTTTATAAAAGCCCTTGGGTCTCACAATTTTTTTAACATTTTATTTAATTTATTACAATTAAAAACATATATTATAAAGATCTGTCTCTTTCCCTCATTAAGTGAGGAGAGGGAGGCAGATCCATATGGGTCAGTACAATATTTACCAATATTGATCTAACCAGACGAATGGTGATGCTCATCTGAGAAATCACCAAATACTTTGCCACTGATCGGCTGTTACTGATCGCCATACATGCGTTCAGACAGCTTCAAAAGGAATACACGTAATCCCCTAGTGGGTATAATTAACGCCTAGCGAGTGTGACAAAAAAAATGCTGATGGCAAAAAATATCCTTCTGCGACCAGATCGCTCCAAATGCGCTGCTTAGGCAGTGACCATATGCACTGCTTAGGCAGTGACCATATGCGCTGCTTAGAAAGTGATATATGGCAAGTAAGGGGTTAATAGCTCTTAAAAGAGCCTTTGATATACTGTAAAAAAAAAAACAGTAAAAAAAAATTAACCCCTAAAAAAATGGACAGACAGCAAAAAATGTGCTGCTGTGTAAGATCACTGCGTACACAGCGATCAATTGCAGGGAAGGGGTTAAACACTGCAAGCGGCTTTTATAAAAGCCTTTGGGTCTCAATTGTATTAAATATATTATAATTAAAAACTCACATTATACAGCTCTGTCTGTCTCCCTCACTAAAACTCAAGTGAGAGGGAGGCAGATCTACACCAGTCAGATCAAATATTGACAAATATTGATCTAACCAGGCGAATGATGATTTTTTAAACGTAATCCCCTAGTAGATATAATTAACCCGTGTAATAAAAAAGTAAAATTGTTTCTGCAGCAAGATTGCTGCATTTGCGTCAGATCGCTGCTTAGGCAGTGATCTACAGCAAGCAAGGGGTTAATAGCTCTTAAAATAGCCTTTTTTATACTGTAATAATTACAGTAAAAAAATTAACCCCTAAAAATGCACAGACAGTAAAAAGTTTGCTGTTGTGGATGATCACTGCGTACACAGCGATCAATGGCAGGGAAGGGGTTAAATGGCTTTTATAAAAGCCCTTGGTGTTTAAAATTGTATTAAACATTTTATTTTATTATTTTTACATTATCTGATCTGTCTCTCTCCCTTACTAAAACTAGTAAGGAGAGGGAGGCAGATCAATACTTGTCAAAGGCAATATTTACTAATATTGCCTTTGACTGTATGATAAGTGCTCATCAGAGCACTTATCATACATGCCTGCACACAGATCACACAGATCTGTTGTGCAGGCTTCGATTGGCTCCCCCTAGAGCATCGGAAGTGAAATACATTCACTTCCGGTGCTCTTGCCAGTAGAAGGGAAGAGCTGCCTGTTCCCTTCTACTGAGCCGATGGCACTTTAGCAACACCGGAGGGGCTTAGGATAAGCATATGTGTGCAGCGGGCGCAGCCATTTTTAAATGGCTGCTACGATCACTCTGGGGAGTGATCGTAGCGTGCCCCTGCACTTTTTTGGGGTGTTGCACAATGCCTCTACCTAGAGGCATTGTAGCAACACCGATAGAGTAAAGAAAGCGACCGCTGGTCGCTTTCTTTACTCTGTTAAGTGCATGACGTGCCAGGCACGTTAGCTGTCGGCAAGTCCACGATTTGCCGTGACGTGCCTGGCACGTCATCTGTCGCCAAGGGGTTAAGATATAATTTCGACAAAATGCTTTGTGCTTCTGTAATTTGCTGCTCAAATGCCATATGTGCACAGAGCTCTTAGACAGTTGCACTAAATAATTGGTGCGTTTGTGGGTCTCTTAAGATAATTTTTTTTGGTTTTGATAATGCTGCTTTTGTCTTTTACCTGAGTTGTTAGTGTGGGCTTTACTGTATGCACACTGCCTGAGTCCTTTGTTAGTTTGTTATTGCAGACTCCATTTTGGATTCAGATCATGTACTTTCTTACTCCATTTTGGAGTAAGCACATGTACTGACACCATCTTGTAACTCTCAAAGCCACATGGCCTGACGCCATCTTGGAACTCCTAACAAAGACTCCATTTTGGATGTGTTTGCAGTGCTTTTCACACTCACTTCTGGATTAACTTTAACACAGCGGTTGTTGTGAAACCTTGCAATTATTTCATATAAAACCCCCGTACCACAACACATGTCCAGTGCTGAACAACTATTGGACACAAATAATTTGAGTGATTAATCCTATCTTCAACATTAACCTGAAACTCACTCCTTTAAACATATTACTGTGTCATCTCTTATGTGTGCTGCCTAAACAATGTTTTGTAATGCTGAACAGAGCTAAATCCAGTGTTCCCAAATATGCAACAAAAGTTTATAGTTGTAAATATGTAATTCTTAAAATAAATGTATTATGTATAATATATTTTGCAATATAATAGAAAATGTAACTCACTCTCGCTCTGTTTTTCTCTTTCATTTTCCACTGATAATTTAATCCCCCCGCCCCCCCCCACCTCCTTTTGATGCCCCATTTCAACCCTGGCAAATGCTATTCACTAACCTTTTTTGCATGGTCAAAATCTAAAATGACTACCGAAAATAAATAGTGGGAAGTAAATGTGATTTGGAGAAAACTATTTGGACTTAGTCTCAAACTCAACCTTTATTTTCCATTGCTTTCAATGGAAGAAGAAATGGAACTTTCGATTTTTGAGACGAAGTCCAAAAAATATTTGAACTTCATCTCAAAATCATCTTTTGCCCCACTTATTTTCAATGAGACTAAAAATGATTCTAGCTGTTGTTGAGACTGACTTAGAACAAATACACTCCTCTATTGGAAATAATGGTTCTCACCAACCTTAATGTAAGCAGTATGAAAGCAATGGTTTTTGAGGATAAGTCAAATTCAACCTCACAAACCAACCTCCCAAAAATGTTAGTGAATACCATTTTTTATGTTTAGGTGAAATGGGATGTCGCATTTGACTTTGAAGAGGAGTGGAACATGTGTACAATCTAACTTATCCCATTTAAATTTATTTTCCTTACGTTGTATTATGTTATTTTCCAGCTTAGAAACATTCACCTGGAGTTTGGAAAGATCTTCATCTAAATCTTTGCAAGTTTGTTGAAACAATACGCAGCCCTTTAGATCTTTCAGCTTCATCTGGGTCACTTTATAAATCTCATGCTTGTGCTCCAGGATTAAGTCTATTAGCTTCAATGAACAGTAAGAATAGAAGACCAACTAAGAAAAAAAATCTTTATTCTCATATGGAAAGTTAGGAAACGTCATCATCCAAAGTCCTCTCAGTATCAATTTAAGTTCAGTATACTACTCGAAGGAAATAATGGCCCACCATCTTGTCTACTTCAACATTAGCGTGCCAATTTCATTGAGTAGGGAATTAGCAGAGGAATCATACTCGTATGTGGTTGAGCGGAAAACAACCGTCCGCTTATGACAAGCGCTGCTTGTAAATATCCTCACTTATGTCTCACGAACTTTGACTTGTTTTTATGTTCTGGATCAATAAACTTTGAAGATTTTAAAGAATTTTCCTGGCTGGGAATATCTCACTGACTATGGTAGCTGATTCCTCTGGATTTCAAATTTTAATCAAGCCCAGTATTAGTGTGTTCAATTTTTCTGAAGTTTCAAGGGTATTTATTTGGTCTCATTGGATCAAGCCCAGTATATGAAAGTATAATCAGCTTCCAGATCAAATATTGAATGCATGTATCTAATTAACACTTTTATTACTCTGGTCCCTAAAATATGGAGCAGACTACAAGTGATTTGATTTCTAACTGAGACGACCATAAAACAACTTGTCTACAGTAACTATAGATTTGCCCCTGCCCAAAGCTGTCCCTTTATATTTTGATGGCATAATTCCAGCTCCTCAACTGTGTCCAAAAACCCTGCTTTCAACTGACTTACAGTAGAGAGCAGAACTCAAGTGATCTGGGTGATTAAACAAGATACAAGATATAGAGAAACTAATTGATCAGGTTCTGCAGAAAGCTGACATGGGCTCCAAAGCTACTGTTCCCTAATCAGTTTATTTATTCTTGACCTGAATGAGGAATGAGATTCTAACTCTTTAGTAGAGATATTTACTAGGGCAATGACTACAAGAATGAGTTCTGAACTCAGAGTCATAAACAGGAAAGTCTAAATAAGAGAATGTACTGCAGACTCAAGTTACGACAGACTGTAGTCAAACTGTAGGCCTGAAAGATACTTTTTCCAATAACTGTCAGAAATTAAGAATGGATTTATACAGTGGGCTTTTAGCTAAGTCAGTAGGAATAAATACATTTACTTACTATATATTAATTCAACATGCATTATTCAGTTAATAAAAGATCTTTTGGAGAAAAATAAAATGTCTGAAGGCAGACAAATAACCGTCTCAGTTTTGTTCATGGTTCAAAGCCTAGTAGGCCTGTCTGAGCTTGCACAACTTTAATTAAGGGTCTAGACATTCACATTGTATCTCACTGTTGGTAAAAAAACAAAAAAACAATTCTGGAACCTTTTTTTTTTTTTTGCAACATTTTTCAGAACGGCTTGAAAAATCCCAGTACCCTGGGGACCATGGCTCCTAAAAATCTCTTTTTTTTTTTTTAGGATTACATTGAACTCTAAAGAAGCATAATTTTCCTGGTTACTAGACATAACTTCACTGGCTCCTAGATTGGTTTGTTTGCCTCCAAAAATCGACAAAAATTGGTCAAGCCTTGAGAAATAGTATAAGAACATATTTAATGCAGGGGAATATTGTCACTCACACACATGTTTAAGTCTTAATCAGTAAGCTGTGATCCATTACTTTCATACAAGCTTTTTTTTTTTTATCAAACTCTCTCTGTAGTTGACGCTTAGGTTTTTGCTTCACTGCATTGTGAAATAGTGTATCAAATTCCCTTTTTCCTGAAATAGATTGTGCATTTGAGGACCCATTACCACAAATTCATTAGCATCCCCTGAGAATAAACCTTTAATTTCAAAGAATTTAAATTCAACTTTCTTAAAAAATGAAGAATACATTGAGAGCTCTCATTTTCAAGTATGTCCTGGGGGGACAAAACAGCACAATTTTATACACAAGGAGTTCACAGAATGCAACCTTTCCCAACCAGGAGAAACCTATATAATCGCCTCAGGTCTTCTTTTATCTTTTTTTTCAAGCAAAGAAAACGACCTCTCAGAGCAGGATCCACTAATTAATATGGAACGTCTTTCCTAGCCTTATAATTGTATGGCACTCAGACGCAATCCTTCTGAACGCCGGTAAGGTTGATAGTAGTAGAATAAGTCTACTTTATATTTTGCCTAAAAAGTTTGAGTGCCAACTATTCTACTAGCACTTTTTTTTTCCAACCTCGTCATAAAGGTTTGACATTTTGTCATGTTTCGCTTGTATTGAGAGAGAGAATCATGAATATTCATCAGTAACATCCATAAATGATACAAGGGAGGTCAAAGCAAATATAAGGCTGTCTGCAAATAACAATATCTTTTGGTTTTATGTCCTTATCTTGATGCCTGCTATGTTAATTTCTTGTCTGGTCTTCTAGGCCAGTGGTTCTAGAGATTGGACATATAAAAAGGGGTGCCAATGTCTCATCCCATTTTCAATTGTTAATCATGGCGATCTTTACCCACCTCCTGGATACTGATATAGGGCCAAGATGGTTTCTTGGAAAACCCCTCCCAGCATCCTCAAAGTCTCCCTCATAAAAACGGAGCTGACCATGTCAACAGCATGGGGCTCTCTCTAGGTTCTGTCATTGGCATCATTCTGATGTTCACTGTGACATATCTGTTGGGAATAAAATCAGCCGGGTCAGGATAAATCCATTTTGTCAGTATCTGTTTTAATCTTGTGACTAGTATATATGAGTTGATCTTTGTAACAACATCTATTAAAGTAACACTGAAATGTAATATTGAATGTTTCCTTGCGATTTACCCTCTTTTTTAAATTGGGTTTATATTTGCCAGTAGCATTTCTTTTGGCATTGAGCCTTTTAGCATATTGTCTGATCTCGGGAGGGGCACATGTCCGTATGTCATTTCCTCACTCTCATGTCCTTCTGTCACGCTCCTCTCCCTTCCCATGTCTGTCGCTATCCTCTCACTCCCCGTGTCCCTCTGTCTCTCTTCCTTCCATGTCCGTTTCTCTCCTCTTCCTTCCCATGTCCGTCTTTGTATCCTCTTCTTTCCCATGTCCATCTGTCTCTCCTCTCCCAACCCATGTCTGTCTGTCTCTCCTCTCCCGTGTCTGTCTGTCTCTCCTCTCCCATGTCTGTCTGACTCTCCTCTGCCATCCCATGTCTTTCTGTCTCTCCTCTGCCATACAGTGTCTTTCTCTCCTCTGCCATTTCATGTCTCTCTCTATTCTCTCCCTCCTACGACTGTCTCTTTGTCCCTCTAAACATGTATGTGTCTCTCCTCTTCCCAATAGCTGTCTCTTTTCCTCCTCTCCCCTGTCTGTGTTCTCTCATTCACCCGTCAGTGTTTTCTCTTCCCCCCCATAAGTGTTCTCTCCTCTCTCTCCCCCATAAGTGTTCTCTCCTCTCTCTCCCCCATCAGTGTTCTCTTCTCTCTCCCCCATCAGTGTTCTCTCCTCTCTCTCTCCCCCCCAGTGGCGTATCTTGGTTTTGTGCTGCCCTAGGCACAAAAAATTTGGGCAACCCCCCTACCCATGATGCACACCCACGACATGACCCATAACCCACGTTGCACACCAAGGGCATGCCCCATCACCCATTAACATGCCTCCATCACCCCATTTCATACACATTGCCAATATTATTTGCCATTAATATTCCCCAGCCAATTTGCCCAATAGTATGCCAGTATCATTTGCCATGAATATGCCCCAGTAAATTTTCCCAATAATATGCCAGTATTTGCCATTTAATCTGCCCCTGCCAATTTGCCAAATATTATGCCAGTATTATTTTGCCATTAATATGCCCCAGCCAATTTGCCCAATAATATGCCAGTGTTATTTGCCATTTAATATGCCCCTGCCAAATTGCCCAATAATATGCCAGTGATATTTGCCATTTAATATTCCCCAGCTAATTTGCCCAATAGTATGCCAGTGTTATTTGCCATTTAATTTGCCCCTGCTAATTTGCCCAATAGTTTGCCAGTGTTATTTGCCATTTAATATGCCCAAGCCAATTTGCCCAATAATATGCCAGTGTTATTTGCCATTTAATATACCCCAGGCATTTTGCCCAATAATAGGCCAGTGCTAGTTGCCATTAATAAGCCCCAGCCAATTTGCCCAATAATATGCCAGCGTTATTTGCCATTTCATATGCCCCTGCTAATTTGCACAATAGTTTGCCAGTGTTATTAGGCATTTAATATGCCCCTGCTAATTTGCCCAATATTAAGCCAGTGTTCTTTGCCATTAATAAGCCCCTGCCGATTTTCCCAATACATACCCCCATCTCCCCAGAACTTACCTTTTCCCTGGTGGCTAGTGGCAGGCAGCATGGTCTCCTCCGTGCTGCCTGTTTGGCTCCCAGGCAGTTGTGCTGACAGGTCACGTGACCCGGCGCACGAATGAGATCGGCGCGCCAGTCACATGACCTGTCGGCACTTCCCTGTCACACTGCATGGGGAGCCGAACAGGCAGCACAGAGGTTTCTCTGTGCTGCCTGTTCGGCTCCTGTGCAGCCTGCTGGCAGGCAGAGGGAAGGTAAGAGGGGATCTTCTGATCTCTTCTCACCTCCGTCTCTGCCTGCAAGCGTGTGTTTTTTTTTTTTTAATTCAGCGTTTTCTTTTTTTCCCCTCTTCTCGGGGGGGTGGGGGGAGGAGGCAATTCCCCCTCTCCTGGATCCGCCACTGGACCAGGACTGGTTTCACCTCCTCCGGCAATGTCCTAAAAAACAGATTCAAAAAACCATCAGGGCCAGACACTTTCGTATTTGTTGATATCCTCACTACTTTTACAACTTCAATCAAGCTAGTGTTTAATCCGACTAAATAATTCTGTATCATTTTTATTTCTTCCTCCGTTCAAGTCATTTCAATTACATTTTGTGAATTCCTGCTCTATCTTACCTGGTTCTCAAAATACTTTTCGCATCCACCTTAATCTTATTATTAATAGGCTAGGTATGTTTATTTTTTAAGTCTATTAGATAATTATGTGTCTGTGCTGTTTCCTTAACTATAGCAAAGTTTTAGGGATAACATATTTTTGTTTACTTCTTTTAGAATTCAAGCCTATATTCTCTCTTTTAAATTTAAAATACTCTTTAATTAGCTTCAGCATCTTTTTCACAATATGTTTTCTCACTAAATACAATCTAGATGAAGTATATCAAAATATAGACCAAAAGGTAGCTTGGCATCTAGTCACATTCCAAGATATGTATAAGAAATACTGTAGAAATGGAGATTAGAAATGGAGATTAGAAACAAACATGTTTCCTATCATCAATAAAGGACTACCTTACCCGACTAAAAATGGGAAAACATCATGGAGTCCAACTGAATGCCATTGGCAGGTCGTGAGCCTCACTGTTTTGGTTTTTTTTTTGTCATGGAATTATGTGGGATTCCCCAACCTAAGTTTCTGCATTAAGAAGTTGGACATTGTTCCTCTCAACCAAGAGGAATGATTTACAATTTGGAAAGGCACAGCAATACTCTCCAAAGTCTACAAAAAGAAGCAGACATGCACACTGATAAATTAATCTGAATGTATTTTTATTAAGTAAATGTATCGACAAATAGAAAAACGTAGGAAGTATATGTCATAAAAAAGACACAAACAAACAGAAAATAGAACAATATATGTGTATGCTTGGAGCCGTGGATGGAGGGCTAGAAGACCATACAAAAAATAATAAAATAATAATAACGAAAAAAGGAAAAAGAAAAAAACAATATAAATATGCACAAGCAAAACAGTGCTATATAAGGACAAAAAATGTTGAATAGAACAAGAAAAACACAGTCAAAAAGTAAATGCATACAGGGAAAGCAAAAAAGACATTCTTGGCCTTAGAAGGAGCTCTCACTCCGAGCGCATTGCCCCGTGCCCCCAAACCTCCAAGGGATTGCAGTTACCCAGCACGAGGTCCTGTGTCTCCACCCTTCAACGTATCTGATCTCAGGCGCTCAGGGTGCCTTTACCATCTTGGATCCCGTGCATTACAGAAAGGACTTCTGAAATGTATTATGTTTACTCTATTGCTTCCACTAACACTGTGGCTAACACCGCTACTATCCTTTTAATTAACTACCTACATTTGGAGTTAGTAACAATCAGCTATACGGGCAAATGTCTCCATAAATCCAACCAGCAATCTGATACCACATCGCATATTGGCCTCTCTGTTATTTAGGAGTTCTGCATAATGAGTTGGTTCATAAAAAAACAAAGCAAACTGTACAATAAGACTACAGCGTCTTTCTATCCTTTGGATCCAGCATCTGTCAGCAGTTTACAGGTCCTATGCCTAACCCAATTCCTTTCATTTCTAATGCAAGCAATTTGAAACAGCGAGCCTACCTCTTGCTGTTTCTTTTTTTAGGTAGTTGATGATTGCCACACATTTTAATATTTAAACAGGCAATATTACGCTGCCCCAAGGCATGTAAATCTCTTCTAAATGATGTCAGTCTGCAACTGTTAATGGACTACATCTCCTATAATGTTTTGTCATCATGAGTGGCTGGCAGGGGAATATGGGACATGAAGTCCATTTCCAGGTGGAAGGACAATTTGACATTGCTGTCCTAAACAAAAGGCAGATATGTTATTGATACGTCTTTCCATGTGTATTTTTCTGTATCCCTTTCCCAGTACACCCAAATCAAAATGATAACATTCTGTGTTATCATTCTCTTCCCATTAGTGACAGCGTACAGAATAACGCAGTTCAGGCCCCTCTGACTACAAGTCAAAATACACTGATCCTCCCCTCAAATAATGTGTTTTCGTGTTAGAGTGCACTTTCAAGCCAACCATATGGTTTATACAGTGATTACTAGTAGTTGTATCTGTTGTTTCATGTGGTGTGAAAAATAGCTAGGAAAAAAATCCCTTTGTTAATGTTCAGAAAGGTGTTAACACCATCATTACTATTTACAAGATTATATGTAATTTGGCTCTTTCCTAAAGCTTTAGCACAGCCTTAAATTGATATGTTTTAGAATGATGTGGAGCCATTGTCTAGAAATCTACCTTTTATTCATTCACACGTGCCCAGAGATATGTAAAAATGTTTGTACAATTTAAAGTTAAAACTGATTATACTAACCAAATAGAAAATGATGTATTGCTGTGATATTATCTGCCAACGCAGCTCTTTCTGCTGCACCAAATGGCAGACCCCCAGTCTTGTTTACAAAGGAGAACAATATCTTTTCAATTGATGCACTAATCAAAAGGTATTTTTTTTTTTTATCGTTATTTTATCCATTTTTATTTTTAATAAAATAAAGAAGCAAATTGTAAGCAACTTAAGATAAAAATCTAAAAGCAAAAGACATTTTTAATGAGGACAAAATGGCTTCTTGTGCCTCTTAATCTTATAGGAAGAGATTAAACAATCACAGGTTGGAAAAAACTCCCAGTACTGCCACTGAACATATGTTTAAAGGTAGCCTGCAGCGAAAAGGTTTAAACAGCTTTTTACCTGCAGTGTTTTAAAACAAAAGAAAGTTTCCTTTTAATATCAGTATGCATGGTTAAAAACGTTTCCACCTGCACAGACACTGTTTCTGGCCATCTGGCACAGACTACTAGGGCGTTTTGTTATTGTTTCTTCTTTAATATGATCGTGAAAGGATATTTTATGACCTAGAAAACCATAGATATGCTAAAAGTCCTACCTCCTGTCTAATTTTGTCACAGAACGGACACCTTGAGACACAGTACTGCAATTTCAACATCACATAATCAAACAGAGAAGTCTAGATAAAGTGAAATAAAAATAAATCAAAATAACTTATTGGAAAAAATGCTATGCTTGTTTTTATTTCATTCCTCTGTCCCCCTTCATTCCATTGTTTCTGCTCACCTCTCATTATTGTCCCCATAGCAAGATATTGCACCCACATGACTTGTCCCTTCACTACATTGCAGAAGCCACAGGATTTGCCCCCACACCACATCACGTTGCGCTGGAATACAGCAATCAGAGCAAAATTGGCATGACTGAGTGCCTCTGGACTGAGGAATTCCAGCCATGTCTTTTTAGGTCCCTGAAAACACATGTGATCGCTGTGAGCAACCCAGGGTAGCATCATATGTACTCTTAGTACTGTAAATATTCCCAAACAGCTATTTCTGTGTATTGTCTTTTTGAGACAATATGCTCTATGATTCTAAGGTAGCTTTTGGCTGTTTGAGCATGATAGGAAATGTAGTTCACAAAGCAATACATCAACATTCTACATTTCAATGCTGCAATGACCGTATCCAAAATTTAGCCCTGTACCTGCCACATAAACCTTTGCTTGCTGGGTATCACTAAAGTTGCTGAACATATATTTAAAACCCCTGTACATCCATACCTGAAGTACAAAGTGTGTGAAAACCCCACAAACATTGGTTGTAAAATACTACAAATTGAACAATGTGTTGTCTACTTTTGAAAAAAAATATACATGTATCCAACTGTATTCACTGTGTGAAAAAAAAATATTATGAAAAGTGAATTATGTTTTTTGTATGTTTCAAGTATTTTTTTCCACTTTATTTTCAATATTTTCGTATTTTTCTCTTTCTTTTTTCTCTTCTTTCTTCTATATTTTATTTAAATGCATGTCACTTTTAGTATTCACTTATGGTATCATTTCTACTTATCAATGCAGAGTTGGTTTGGCTCATGACAGATAATTAATCCCTTCTAATGACAACAGCTCCCTTTGTGGTTACTCTCATTCAACAGGCTTGCTTAGTATCATTTTGTTCATAAAGTGTTTTACAAGGAAGCATAGACTGAGATTTCTCTTGTTTCCAATATGTCTTCGAATCATTGGCCCTGATCAATGCCCCCTGTTAAACCAAAAAGTGGTGGTAAAATAACAGGTATTCTTGGTTCAATGCCCGCTGCTAACAGATGTGATAAAATAAATGCTACACCCGTTAACAAATTAGTCGAATTAATTAATAAAAATACAAAAGCCATGACGGTGGGCAGTGAAAATTATTTATTGTTCAGTATAGATTCATTCTTTTTCTGAACCCTAAACATCCAAACTGGCAATGAGCTCAATATAAATTTGCACTGCCTTGCAAAGAAAACTTCATATTGGCTGGGGCTTTAAATACTCTACTGTTTTTTTTTTATATATAAATCAGGTTTTCTTTACGCAGGGCAAATGAATATCATTGGTATAAGTAAATGGTTAAAGGTGGAGCAAATTTTGAGGGGAGGGGCATATTTGTGTGGGTGTGGTATAACTGAATAGGGGGCCGACTTAGGACATCTTGCATGGTGGCCCTGGAATTTTATTTATGCCTCTAATTGCTTGCCTGCCTACATTAAAGATAATGGATAATGCTTTTGTATAAGTGCTTCAATGGGTCTCCCCATGTATTCATGGCAATTACCTAACTGGCAAAAAGAGATTTAGATAAGGAATTGAAAACAATATAACTGCTTTTATAATATGCAACTGCTTAGGATTATTGTGAGGCTTAATTAAGCATATGAAAAGTATTTGTGACATTAAGTAATACAATCCCACAATGTTTTTTTGTTTATTTATTAATGCTCAGCAAAATAGTGTGTTTAATTTATTGTTGGGCTGCTAATTGCACTTGGTGCCCTTTAAAGAAGCATCATGCTAATTGTATGTCTGATCTGCAGCCTCGAGTGGCTCTGACAAATATATGCATCTCTAGAGAATACTGTATTTCCTCCTACTTAGTAGGATAGTAATAAATAAATAAGCATCTCAAAAATAGAATGGTGTCGATAGAAATCCTCTCCATCAGGCACAGTTTGTATTGACTTGCCTTTCCAAGGCAAAAAAAAAAAATGTATGAATACATGCACATATTTAAAGAAGAGGGGGCAAGCAGAATCAGGCACACATAACGTTTAACCCTATCCTCACTCAGCAATTGCCATGTGATGCTCCAGCAACAAGGAGATCTATTTACTAAAGATTAAATTGTGGTGAGTGGACAACCGAATAGGAAAATATTAATGGATGATTTTTATAATTCAGTTGTCAGTCCTATACGATCTAGAGAGAAGTGTCGGGAATTAAGACATCAATTTTAAACTTAAGGCCACAGTAGCTGAGTTGGAAAAATTCTCCCATTCAGCTGCACTGGAGAATTGTTCCAACTTGGATACATTGGCTTAAACTTTGAAATTCCCATCTTAATTTTCTGCAATTCTCTCTTTTTTGAGTAGACATGTAGACCTTACATGTTTATATAGCTATATTTATATGGGTAAAGAACAGCAAATGCAAGCAAAGCTAATTACCAGCTACAGAATAAATTTCCATGGCATTCATTTGAACTAAATCCTAATTATTCATCAATAAGCGACTTCTGGTATTTTATCAGTGAATATTTGAATAGTTTAGCACTATATGCAGTGTAACAGAAAGTGCTGAATAAATACATTGCGGAAACGTCAGCAAGACATTAGTAGCTGCAGGTTGAAGAGGATCCATGACTATTTGTTGTGGCAATGTTATAGGATAAAAAAGACACAGACAGAGCTCAGTGAGGTCTCTTCTCTAAAAAAGGATGCTAATTAGTTGAGGGTTGCAATCTTTTTAGTTTCACCTTACTGATTAGCTGCTTAGTTTATTTCTGAAACACTATAACCGTTTATGTTTAAAACAAGTTTTAAAAATGTCATAAAAAGTAATGATTATGTGTCATAAGTCAACCCACATCAGGCTTATCTAAGCTGTAACACACAACAATGAGATCACCCTGCACGTATAAATTGAAACAGAGAATACTCCCCAGTAATAACGCAGCTTCACAAAAAGTACTCATTGGGTACTCTCAAACTGCAGTACAAAAAACAAGAGAGCACAAATACATGGAAGAGAGAAAACAGTATATCATAGCGCAATACAGTATGGTGTACTAGGAGGTATTGGAGGGAGTATGTATGCACATAATTCTTCTTAAAAGGGCCCATCAACAAATAAATTCGTTCCTCACATCAATGTCTTGATAAATCTTCTTTAATATCTAAATTTATAGGCACATGAGTGATGCGCACAACATGCTCAATGGCAAGGGGAGAGTCAGTATAGAAGTCCTACCCCCACAACTCTGAGGCGGGTGCCTTGATGGATGATATAGAATCTCAATGCATTTCGCTTGCAGAATCCAGCTTCCTCAGGAGAAAAAAATGAAGACAATACAGTACAATTAAAGAACTACATCATCATCACAGATACATTAACTGACGGCAGTACAAGGGCCTGCGAGGCATAAATGAGACAATTTCTAGCTTTCTGGGGATCAGATCTTTAACCATCTCGGGCCCCCATCCGATTCACATATAGAGGAGAAGCCGTGATATATGACCATTTATTGTACATGCAGTTACGGGTAGCTGCCCTGTTTTGAAATCTGCTCATGGCGATAACCAACGGTACCATTAGAGAGGATGTGGGGAGATATATATAACGTTAAGGAGGGGTGTAGTTGTTCACACCTCATGTCTAAAAAGTTATCAATCACATGTAAAATATATATAGGTAAGTTATTACGCTACTTGAGTTTTTAGACCAGAGGTTATCTAAATCTAAATATTATGTTTTTGTAACGCCTCAGTATATTTGGAACCACTTACGAAGTCTGACCAATTAAACCATTGTTTTAAATGTTGTTCACCTCCATCCTGAGAGGTTAATAGGAAATTCTCTGCAGACTGGATCTCCTCCACTGTCGATATCCACCCCCTCGAGGTAGACAGACAGGGTTGTTTCCACGGCCTAGAAAACACTAGTTTGGCAGAATGTAGTAGGTCTATTGTTAAGGACCTTTTGTATTTGGAAATTAAATGCGTGTTGTGGTGAAGTAGGAAAGTCAATGGGTCAAAAGGAAGTGTCACCTTCTATCTCTTTAATAATGTCAGCAATTGCTGTCCATAATGGTATAATGAGTGGGCACATCCACCACATGTGTAAGAAGTCACCTTACACCTCCAACATTTTTCTGGAGTCCCTGGGAAGAGTCTATGTACAATTGTAGGTACCATGTACCACCTATTGAGTATCTTAAATGCATTATCTTGTATCCTAGTGGATAATGAGCATTTGGAGGTGAGACATGCCAGTTTAGACCATTTTTCTTGGGAGGAGGTGATCCCACAGTCCGTTTCCCATACAAATATAAAATATGGTTGTTGAGGGAATGTGATAGTGATGAGGAGGTTGTGTATAATTGAGATTAGATTTTGAGTTCTTTCTGCAGATATAAGGCTTCAAATTGTGTTTGGGGTTAGAGACATGTAGTATTGTGGCATGATCATAGTGCCCTGGGGAGACAATTTTTGTTATTGCATCAACATTGAGGCATCAACCCCCCTCCCCCAACTTGGATGTCAAAGTCCAATTCGCCTCCCAATGTGGACTCCCTTTTGTTTTTAGTGAATAGCCATTTTTATTGATTTTCACTGAAGGGAGTTCAAGATAGGAGATTGAGAGAGGGAGGTTGAGTTTATTTTAGTGAATAGCATGAGGAGGTCGACTTGGGAGGTTGACTTTTAGTGAATAGAATCCAGAGTGTTTATTTAATTTGAGTCTTTTGCTGCTGAAGCCCTGACCAGGTTTTTGGTTTAGCAGCCATCCACATCACAGGTGCTCACATTCCAGGTAAATTATTGAATTTAAGAGATTAAGCTCTTGTATAAATAAAAGTATCTATTGTTAGGACCCACCAAACTTAGTGTAAATTGAGCTAGTGGTGGACTAAGCACAATATTGCCATATAATGTGACAGAATCTCCACATTGTGTCTGTCTTTAGATAGGTGTTTTTAAGTGGTTTAAATGTAACTTACTTAATACAAGTATGCTTTTTTGTGTGCGTTCATAACAATTTGTTCATTTCAGCAGCACTAGTTTTCTACTAGTTGTGAAGGTTATGCACAGACAAGCAGGGCCGATCCTGGGCGGGTGCACGGGGTGCACCGCGCCCAGGCGCACGAGAGGAGAGGCGCGAAAGCAGGGAGCTCTCTCCCTGCCGTCCTCCTCCTTGTTAAAGCAAGCACAGCGCGACGGGTGCAAGCTCCGCCCCCGTCGCGTTCTGTGATTGGCTGCTGCCGGGAGGAGGACGTTCTCTAGAGTATCTGCCAAGACACCATAGAGAACATCCTCCTCCCTGCAGCCAATCACAGAACGCGACGGGGGCGGAGCTTTCCCCCGTTGCTCTGTGCTTGGATTAACAAGAAGGAGGAGGTAACAGTTAGGGTTTGGGGGGTGTTAAAATATAAAATAAAAAAAAGAAAGAAAGTGTGGAAGTGTCTGTGAATGTGTATAAGTGTGTATGTGTGTGTCAAGGTGTATAACTATGTGTGTGTTACTGTCTGTGTAAGTGTGTGTGAATGTGTATAAGTGTGTATGTGTGTGTCCAGGTGTATAACTGTGTGTGTTACTGTCTGTGTAAGTGTTTGTGTATAAGTCTGTATGTGTGTGTCAATGTGTATAACTATGTGTGTGTTACTGTCTGTGTAAGTGTGTGTGTGTATGTGTATAAGTCTGTATGTGTGTGTCAATTTGTATAACTATGTGTGTGTTACTGTATGTGTAAGTGTTTGTGTATAAGTCTGTATGTGTGTGTCAATGTGTATAACTATGTGTGTGTTACTGTGTGTGTATGTGTATGTCTGTATGTGTGTGTCAATTTGTATAACTATGTGTGTGTTACTGTCTGTGTAAGTGTTTGTGTATAAGTCTGTATGTGTGTGTCAATGTGTATAACTATGTGTGTGTTACTGTGTGTGTATGTGTATGTGTGTATGTGTGTGTCAATGTGTATAACTAAGCGTGTATTACTGTCTGTGTAAGTGTGTGTGTATGTGTATAAGTGTGTATGTGTGTGTCAAGGTGTATAACTATGTGTGTGTTACTGTCTGTGTTTGTGTATGTGTATAAGTGTGTATGTGTGTGTCAATGTGTATAACTATGTGTGTGTTACTGTCTGTGTATGTGTGTGTCAATATGTATAACTATGTGTGTGTTACTGTCTGTGTAAGTGTGTGCGTGTATGTGTATAAGTGTGTATGTGTGTGTCAATGTGTATAACTAAGCGTGTATTACTGTCTGTGTAAGTGTGTGTGTATGTATGTGTATAAGTGTGTATGTGTGTGTCAATGTGTAGAACTATGTGTGTGTTACTGTCTGTGTATGTGTGTGTCAATGTGCATAACTATGTGTGTGTTACTGTTTGTGTAAGTGTGTGTGTACGTGTATAAGTCTGTATGTGTGTGTCAATGTGTATAACTGTGTGTGTTACTGTCTGTGTAAGTGTGTGTGAATGTGTATAAGTGTGTATGTGTGTGTCAATGTGTATAACTATGTGTGTATTACTGTCTGTGTAAGTGTGTGTACATGAGTGTCTGTGCAAGTTTATCCTGTGCCTAAGTGTGTAAAGGTGGCTGTGTGTGTATTTATGTATGTGTGACAGTGTGTACAAGGGTGTCTGTGTAAATGTATGTCTGTGAGGGTGACTAAGTGTATAACTGTGTTTGTGTGACTGTGTGTATTTATGTATGACTGTGTGTATTTATATGTGACTGTGTATTTATGTGTGACAGTCTGTATTTATGTGTGACTGTGTGTATTTATGTATGACTGTGTGTATTTATGTATGTGTGACAGTGTGTATAAGGGTTTCTGTGTAAATGTATGTCTGTGAGGGTGACTAAGTGTGTAACTGTGTTTGTGTGACTGTGTGTATTTATGTGTGACTGTGTGTATTTATGTATGACCGTGTGTATTTATGTATGACTGTGTGTATTTATGTGTGGCTGTGTGTATGTGTGTTCTTGCCCGGAGCCCTCACTGCGCTAATCAATTTATCACATGGAGGGCACCAGCCCCCTACCAGCTGGCGTCTATTTCCCGCCTCCTGCACTCAGCGTGTACGGAGGAGACGGCCGGGGGACGCGAGAACAGCAGCAAGGTGAGTACTGGGGAAGGCAGGAGAGGATATGCTTTTATTGGGTAAACTAACTGTGGCATATTGGCTGTAGCCTATTAATTGCAAACTAGCATAGGTATATAAATGGGAAAACTGTCTGTGACATAACAGTGGGCAAATTGGCTATTGTATATTAATGGACAAACTGGCTGTAGCATATTAATGGGCTAATTAATTGGCATATTACTGGGGAAACTGGTGTATTTTAATGGACAAACTGGCATTTTTATTGGGCAAACTGTAGCATTTTTAATAGGCAAACTGGCTGTTGCTTATGTTAATGGCAAAGTGTACCCTAAGTACACCTTTGCAAATGGGCTGCCCATGTGCTGCTTTGCTGCCTCTCAGAGCCAGCTCTGCAGATCGGCGCCATGTTTCCCCTTAGACCTCAGTCAGCGCTTTCTGCTCTTTCCGTGCACAGTGATGACTTCAGTCATCACTATGTGCGGGGAGATCAAGGCAGTGCTAATTGAGTTCTGAGATGAGGCCAGTAGTGGGCATGGAAAGGGACATGGGAAGAGACAAATACATGGTAGGTAGGAGGTATAGGAGAAAGATATGGGGTGTGACAGACAGACATGGGGTATGAGTGGAGAGAGACAAACATGGGGTATGAGTGGAGAGAGAGACAGACATGGGCAATGAGTGGAGAGTGAGAGACAGGCATGGGGAATGAGTGGAGAGTGAGAGACAGGCATGGGGAATGAGTGCAGAGTGAGAGACAGACATGTGGAATGAGTGCAGAGTGAGAGACAGACATGTGGAATGAGTGCAGAGTGAGAGACAGACATGGGGAATGAGTGCAGAGTGGGAGACAGACAGACATGGAGTATGAGTGGAGAGAGAGAGACAGATATGGAGCATGAATGGAGAGAGAGAGAGACATGGAGCATGAGTGGAGAGAGAGACAGACATGAGGGAATGGGGAGAGAGAGACAGACATGAGGGTACGGGGAGAGAGAGACAGACATGAGGGTACGGGGAGAGACAGACAGACATGAGGGTACGGGGAGAGACAGACAGACATGAGGGTATGGGGGGAGAGAGAGACACGTGAGTGACTTGGTGGAATATTATTTATCACTCTTTGTGTACTTCTTTTCAAATGATGCTCAGCCAGACTAATGAGAGACTTTGGCTGGTTGGCATCATGGGAACAGTAGTTAAAACTCATTCTGCTAGCCAGCAAAAAGTCTCCCATGTTGCTGGCTGAGCATCATAGAAATAAATAAAACCACTACACAGTATTATGGCAAAATATATATCTTTATTTAAAATAAACGTTGGTCCTTTACATTAAAATAAAGTTTTCTCCCTCCCCCTCTCCCCAATATTGAAATGGGCATGCCTGGAACAGAAATGTCTAAAGGGAGGAGTTTATAATATAGCCACGCCCACCCTTGGGCGCCAAAGGAAAACCTGCACCCAGGCGCCCGTGACCCTAGGATCGGCCCTGCAGACAAGGGCATATACAGGCAATAGGAGAATCAATCTGAAGTGTGATAGAGGACATTCACAAACATCACCAAGGTCACTTTAACATAAGATTGTTAAGAAGTCCACTATGAGGTGATGCCAGAATTAGGAACAAACTATTTTTTTTTTATTGTATACATGAATTAACAGCAGCAAACATGAAGAAAGAAAGAAAATATAATAATGTGAGATAACAATATGTTGAAAAAGACTGTCTTTTTTGTAGCAGGTTGCACCTGTAATGTGCACCCAGCCATGTCTAGCAAAACAGAATGTCATCTTGTAATAAAGGAATTATGTAGGAACACTCTTTCTTGATCTGCTGTATTCTGTGTCTACAGCAATCACATGTGACTTGTGCTACAGCCTAGCCTTAATAAAATCCTATAGTACAGATTCCTCCAGGCATCCCATAAATCACTGGAGCAAGTGTGAAGTGCTTTTATACTCTCTGGGATCCAGAGACTCAATTTAAGATCAGGTGCATTCCTCTCTGTAACTCAGCATCCCATCAGTGAGATTGGAATGGGGGCTGTAGGATTAGAAAATTATATTGTAACTTAAAGCGAATCCTCGAAAAAATTACTGCACTTTGAGAAAATCAGACAGGTGTATGGATGATCATGTACCAGAGACTTGCAACAGAAAGACATAATGCAGGCTATTCGCTTGCTTAAGGATTGTAAATAATGATATACATAGATTTTGCTTAGTGTGGATCTGTGTGTCACTTTAACTTGTAATGTGTATTTCTCTGAGACATGGGTGTCTGCACAATAGTGCATTTTGCATACGATTCACATGCATTTGTGTATATTAATTTGAGCATTTCCGTATGTTTCTATGCTTCGGGAGAGTAAGAGAGAAAGAGAGAGGCAGACGGACAAGAAAAAACAGTGGGGAGAAAGAGAGAGGAGAAGATAGAGAACTCGGGCTAGAGTGGATATGGATTTCAGGAAGAGAAATAGAACATGGCTAAATAAAGTGAAATAGCAACAGTAGTGGGAATAAATACTGGACTCCAATAAAAATAAAAAAAGTGGATGCCACCAAAACAATGGTGATTGCACCCTTTTTTATACAGCTTTTTGAAAATGAGTTCATTTGCATATCAAGTCACAGGTGATGTCATATCAGGAGACACCCCCTTATTTTATGCATTTGCAGGCAATTGTGCTGATGCCATGTATAGATCATTTGTCTTCATTTTTCTTCTCAACATTCACTGTATAAGCAGTATTTGGGTTGACAGAGTCCCTTTAGGATATCATTGCAGAAGCAGTTTGGGAAGAACTCTGGGAAGTCAGTCTGCTTATTTGCCTCAGGGGTGCCAGATTTTAGAGCTGAAGCACTAAAATTCAAGGTAACTTGTACACAATATTGCATTGCTGAAACTGCAAGAGCAACTGACAACACTATAAATTCACTACCTGCCAAGTTACATAACAAAGTAATTTAGGTTGAAAAAATACCCATGTCCATCATGTTCGCCCATCTACCTATCCTTCTTC
This sequence comes from Pelodytes ibericus, assembly GCA_036172795.1. Lineage (NCBI taxonomy): Eukaryota > Metazoa > Chordata > Amphibia > Anura > Pelodytidae > Pelodytes > Pelodytes ibericus. Next base: position 72,826,270 of record CM069864.1, on the reverse strand, counting down.
CTGCTGTTGATGCAAGAAGGCAAAAAACCCTAATTTTCTTTATTTGTGGCAATTTCAAATTTTGCCACCTAGGGGGATATTTTTTTCTTAACGCCAGAAAGGCATTAAATTGCTCCTTGGTGCAGCAAGCTGTCAATATTAATATTGATTCAATCATGTGTAGCCTTGTATCCTCTGTTTTTCACACAAAAAACTGTATTTAATAGCTCCACTTCTCTTGGCAGTGAATTACATAACATTTATTAGTTGGCCATGAAAGCTTCGCTCTTCCAGTCTCAGAGGATGACCTCCTGTTCTTTGTACATTTCTATTAATGAACAGTCCACAGGATAGTTATTTATATTGGCCCTGCATATAATTATATAACGTTATAATATCCCCTTTAAAACATGTTTTTTATAGTGTATAAAAATGGAACATTTTTAGTTGGTTTTTCATAGTTTTCTCTTGCATTCCTCTTGTTAATTTTGTATCCCTCCTTTGCACTTTCTCTGGTTCCTTTTCATGACAAGTGCCCACAACTGAACTGCATATTCAATCCAAATACATACATTTGTCCCCTAGCCTATTTGTGGCACTATAACTCTTACTAATTAAATTCTGATTCAAGATATTCTTGAGTGTATGCCTTAAGTAACCCTTAGATAACTTCCTCACTACAGATGTCAAGCTTACGGTCTGTATGAGATTTTGATCCCTTTTTAAAAGGGCATCACAAATGCCTTCTGACAATCTATTGGAATAGTTCACAAACTGAGAGAATCTGTAAAAATAAAAAATAACGACCTGGCCAGGATTAGTAATATCCACAGGAATAGGGTATTTAGCACAATTCTCAGTAACGCACCTAGTTTTTAGAGGAGGAAAACCACTCAATATGCCATGATTTTGCCCCTCAGTATGCCAGGATTTAGCCACTCAATATTCCAGGATTTAGCCACTCAATATGCCAGGATTTTGCCCCTCAATATGCCAGGATTTAGCCACTCAGTATGCCAGGATTTAGCCACTCAATATGCCAGGATTTTGCCCCCCCCCCCCCATTCCCTAGTACTTACCTACTTGTTGCTTGCCCCTCAATATGCCAGGATTTAGCCACTCAGTATTCCAGGATTTAGCCACTCAAAATGCCAGGATTTAGCCACTCAGTATGCCAGGATTTAGCCACTGAAAATGCCAGTATTGATCCACTCAGTATGCCAGGATTTAGCCACTCAATCTTCCAGGATTTTGCTCTCCCCCCCCCCCCCCCCCCATTCCCTAGTACTTACCTACTTGTTGCTTGCTCTCCGGTAGTTTCCTCCGTGCAGTCTAACCTGCTGCATGGAGGAAGGAAACTCTGGTCGCTTTTTTTCCAACTCAATATGCCAGTATTTTGCCACTCAATATGCCAGGTTTTTTTGCCACTCAGTATGCCAGTATTTTGCCACTCGATATGCCAGTATTTTACAAAAAAAATTGTATACATTGCCTACTAAGGCAGGAATAGTTATAATTAGGTGATAGTAGTAACATCCACCAAACAATATTAAAAAGAAAACAAATGAACAAAAAATAAATAAATACAAACCCCTCAGGTACAGAGAACACTAAATATGGGGCTAAATCGTTGCACATACTCCACAGGTTTTCAGTGGAAATTATTGAACAGTGATGTCTTAAAAAGCAAAAAGCTGCTAGTCCTTGTAATTCACAGTGGGTCACCACTGGAGAGAGAGAGCGAGCACACATAATTATCTGAATGGAGAGCGCTAATTATTAGTTTGCAATTGAACAGTAAATAAATGTAACCATATAGTAAATAAGACACAAATAGAACACATACAGGGCCATACACATATACAAAAAATTTGCTCCGGCAGAAAGTTGATAGAGTGCCTTTTGGAATAATGGGAAGTGAATCTCTCAGAAGAGCAGGAAAGAGAGATACTCCACAAACAAGCATGCGTCGGTGCTGGGAGCCGATTTCGGGCTGAGGAGGTGGTGAAACATGTCCCTTTCTCCTTTCTTGGTCCTGTATATGTACTAGTTATGTTTATATTTGTACATTAAAATGTATATATTTGTATACAGTTATTTTGTTCTGACCCTTTTTTAATTATAAGGTTACATTTATTTAATGTTCGATTGCAAACTAATAATTAGTGCAATTCTTTCAGAAAATTATGTGACCATGAAAGTCTTTTTAGATCTCTTAAAGTCAGCATGTTTGTATTTCTCTTGAGCTCTCATTAAAGGAGAAGGAATATCAGAGGGCAAAAATTGTGGGATCCATAAAGTGTTTAAGGGTCTGGGCTGGGAGTAGTTAGTATGGGGGCACAACTAGCCAGACGCTGATGGGAAAGATAGACACAGCTCACATTAGACACAGGGCGTCTAATATAGTATTCAAAGAAGAGTGTACACAATCATTTGTTGTATGATCTGTGTTTATTTATACTTTTATATATTGTTGTATATTTAATAAATTATCATTTTTTAAATTTATGTAAATTATATCTTGTGCAGAGTTGAGCGGACACATGGATGTTAGAGTTCGAGAGGTTCGACCGAACTTCGGAAAAAATTGGACTTTTGGCCACTAAAATGCCTCTAAAATAGTCATGGAAAGGGCTAGAGGGGTGCAAAAGGAATTATAATGTGGGTAAGAGTAGGACAAGTGACCTGCAAACAAATATGCATAGGGAAATTACTTAAAAAAACATAAAATACATACAAATTAAAAATACTGTACTATTTACCACCCAAAACTATTACATTTTTCAAAGTGCGCTGTAAGCACAGTATTTGACGGTTCTATTTGACTCTCAGATGTAATACATGTAATGCTATTGCTATTCTATAAACCAAAATAGAGTCCCCATTCATAAGAATAGGTCAATTGATCTATTCTTATGAATGGGGATTCTATTTCAGTTTATAGAATAGCAATAGCATTACATGAATTCCATAAACCAAAAGTCTATAAACCGAAAGAAATTAGGTTTATAGACTTTTGTTTTATAGAATACATGTAATTCTATTGCTATTCTATAAAAAAGAAAGTCTATAAACCGAACAACCTTCGGTTTATAGACTTTCGGTTTATAGAAAGCCAATAGAATTACATCTATTCTCATGAATGGGGTCATGAGAATAGATGTAATTCTATTGGCTTTCTATAAACCGAAAGTCTATAAACCGAAGGTTGTTCGGTTTATAGACTTTCGGCTTATAGAATAGCATAGAATTACATGTATTCTATAGAATTTCTTATCAATGGGGACTCTAGTTCGGTTTATAGAAAGCCAATAGTATTACATGTATTCTATAAGCCGAAAGTCTATAACCGAACGACCTTCGGTTTATAGACTTTCGGCTTAAAGAATACATGTAATGCTATTGGCTATTCTATAAACCGAAATAGAGTCCCCATTCATACGAATAGGTCAATTGAAGGGAAGTGGTTCCTTTTTTATGATTTCCTTTCTCTTATTCAACAGCTTTATGTATCAAACTTCTTTCAAGTTCACATTTTAAATATTCAGATAGACACAGACAGAACTGGGTTTTTTTTTAAGACTGCATCATTCCAACCAGTCACAGTGGCATATCTTTTAAATTCATCAATTAAAACTTCAACTGGCCTTCTTCCTTGTTTCAAAGTCCTTATATAATTTTCTGCACAGGAAATACGGCAAGAATCATTCTAGAATTGTGACAACTTTTGAAGAAATAGCTGGAATGAGTTTAATGAAGGATCATTGTTTCCATTAGTAGGTAAGCACACTCCATCTTCATCTTTAAGCAGTGAAATCATAGTACAAATGTTAATTTGATCATAAAAATACATTTTAAATGACAAAAGCAGGTGCCATGAGTTAATGAAAGCCTTGAATTTGTTTCTGTCTCCGGAGAATCTTTTTTTTCATGACCCTGCATTAAAGCCCCTTCAGCAGGTGCCTTGGGGTGTAAAATTGTTAATTTGGGTTTTGGGAGCTGCAAAGGTTTTGTATTGATTGAGTCAGATAATCCAATCTGTTGTTTAAAATTATCAAGGACTAAAGTATATATTTTCAAATTCCTGAAATGCAGCAAATATTATCACAGGAAAAAAGCTGGTGTTTGCATTTTAACATCCACAGGAATAAGGTACTTACAGGGCTGGATTAAGACATTGTAGGCCCTGGGTTCAGGTGTTGTGAGGCCCACACTCAGGACTTAACCCAACACCCTAGGATATGCCCATCACCCACATTGCACACCTAGGACCTACCTCAGTACCCCAGTTTATGCCCCATCACCCACACTGCACCCCATTACATGCCCCATCCCCCACATTCAGGACCGCTTTAAAGCCATAGTGGGCAAAGTATTTAGCAGTGGGCCCCCTTCAACCCAATTTTGCTAAAGCTGCAATATAAAACTGTGGGTAAATGTTAGTTTTTTTTAATATTATATGTACCTCTTTTCTTATTATTTTCAACTATTGTTATATGTAATAAAAATTGTAATTGAAAAATTGCATTTCTTCTTTTTATTCCCTTGTTTTTATTTCTGCACCCACATTGCACCTAAAGGACTTAACACAGCACAATACAGTACCCACAGTACTTGCCATGAACTCAAAGTGCATCCACATGGTTTTGCATGCCTCAGTGTCAATTTGCCCACAGAACATACCATACTGTCATGTTGTGCCAAAGTACATGATGTTTTGCCCCACAGAACGTGCCACAGCATCACTTTGCCATTAACACATGAAGACAGTTTCCGCATTAAATATGACACAGTTGGCCCATTAAAATGTGCCACTGTGTGTCCATTAATATGCCACAGCCAGGTTGCCCATTAATATGCCACTGTTAGCTTGGCCATTAATATGTCAGTGTAAGTTTGCACATAAATATGACACAGCCAGATTGCCAGTTAATATGCCACTGTTAGTATGCCCATTAATATTCCACAGCCAATTTGCTCATTAATATGCCACAGCCAATTTACCCATTAATATACCACTGTTAGTATGCCCATTAATATGCCACCGACAGTTCACCCAAAAAAAGCTATAACCCCGTCCCGAGTACTCACCTTCCTGCTCCTCTCTCTCTCACTGTCCCCAGCCATTTCCTGCACTTCCCTGCAGCTTTTTTTCCCCATCAACCGGATTAAGGCATGGGCACATAAGGGGTACACAACTTGTACTACACTGAGGTCTAGTACGTTTTTACATATTAGAGATGGTATTTAAGGGCTTCAGCACATGGGAGTGCAATTTCAACAATGGGGGATCTGTGGTCATAGAAACACTACTATAGAGTCACACATTTGTTGGGGGGGGAGGGGTTATATGCTCTATATGCTGAAGTAAGCTACACAAAGGCTTCAGAATTTTTAGAAAATAACTTTTTATTCACATATGCAAAACACTTTGATTTACCTAATGTGGTAGTTCCTATTACTTAATATTCAAGTTGGTACTTGCTAAAAGTTCAACCCAACTGGGAAATTAACTTCACACATACTCTATGAATGAATGAATGAATGAACTTTAGGTCTCATACATAGGTATTACATTACTTAAGGGTATACTCAGGTAACTCCAAGTTTCGGACCCATTGGGATCACTTTGATGATCCAAGTAGCCTTCAAATTCAGGCTACTAAGAGATCACCAAAGTGGCTAAATGTGACCGAATTTCTTGCTGAGATTTTGGAAGCCGAACTCCTCTGTAGTCTGGCTGCCAAAATGGTAGCCTTGATCCTCTCCATAGACTTATATGGGGAGAACTACAACTTATTTCAGTGCCATTTCGGGAATACTTCGGCTATTGTCAAAATGGCCATGAAATAAAAAAAATAGATAAAAAGAACACATTAAATTAATAAAATGAACATAAAATATGTTTTATTAAAATGTAAAAATGTATTTATTAATGTAAATGTACTTTTATAATATATAACATTAATATATTATTGTATTATGTAAATATTTTAATGAATGAAATGTTCCTTTTATTCTTCTACACTTTTATGTTCAATTCTCCAGCTAAAAGATGGAGAATTGAATTGCCCCAAATTAGCAAATTTCCCTTGATTTTCAGTCCTTTAAGAGCTTTCCGAACCCCAGTAGCGAATGTGGGCTAGAGCTGGCTTTGACATTTACAATTTTGTGCCATAATCAGCCATGAAGGGTAGTCAAACTGTGGATCTCTTGGTGTTGGAAAAATTGGAGAATTGGACAGTTCACCATAGTTCATTCTAATAGTAGACAGGGCCGGTGGAAGGATTTTTTGAAACAGAGATAAAAGTGCATTTTGGTGTGTCCCCCCCCCATCCCATGACTCTCCCCATATCCCTTATCCATCCTCTCTCTCCCCATATCTCTTTCCCTCCCCCCATCTTTGTTCTCCCCCTCCCCCTCATCTTTTTTCTCCCCTCTTCTGTTCTTTCCCCCTCCTACCCCATCTCTGTTCTCTCCCCCTCCTACCCTATTACTGTTCTCTCCCCCTCCAACCCCATCTCTGTTCTCTCCCCCTCCAACCCCCATCTTTGTTCTCTCCCCTGTTTACTCCCCCTACTCTGTCCTCTTTCTCCCCTGTTCACTCCCCTCCCTACTCTGTCCTCTTTCTCCCCTGTTCACTCCCCCCCACTCTGTCCTCTTTCTCCCTTGTTCACTCCCCCCCCCCCCACTCTGTCCTCTTTCTCCTCTGTTCACTTCCCCCCACACTTTGTCCTTTTTCTCCCCTGTTCACCCCCCCACTCTGTCCTCTTTCTCCCCTGTTCACTCCCCCTACTCTGTCCTCTTTCTCCCCTGTTCACTCCCCCCTCTGTCCTCTTTCTCCCCTGTTCACTCCCCCCACTCTGTCCTCTTTCTCCCCTGTTCACTCCCCCCCCACTCTGTCCTCTTTCTCCCCTGTTCACTCCCCCCCACTCTGTCCTCCTGCTCCCCTGTTCACTCCCCCCCACTCTGTCCTCTTTCTCCCCTGTTCACCCCCCACACTCTGTCCTCTTTCTCCCCTGTTCACTCCCCCTACTCTGTCCTCTTTCTCCCCTGTTCACTCCCCCCACTCTGTCCTCTTTCTCACCTGTTCACTCCCCCCACTCTGTCCTCTTTCTCCCCTGTTCACTCCCCCCACTCTATCCTCTTTCTCCCCTGTTCACTCCCCCTCCACTCTGTCCTTGGATGCCTTGGGCGGCAAATTTTGGGGGGCGGTAGCGCCCCCCAGCACTGAGGAGAGGATTTTTTTTTTTTACTTTTTAAAAAAAAAATCCACCACTTTAAAAAAAAAACGCGCTTGCAGGCGGAGACATAGGTGAGAGGGAAGATCCTCCCTCACCTTCCCTCTGCCTGCCAGCAGGCTGCACATGGAGCCAAACAAGCAGCACAGAGAAACCTCCGTGCTGCCTGTTCGGCTTCCCGTGCAGTGTGACACGGAAGTGCCGACAGGTCACGTAACCGGTGCGCTGACGTCATATGCGCGCCGGGTCACATGATCTGTCGGCACAACTGCCTGGGAGCCGAACAGGCAGCATGGATGAGACCATGCTGCCTGCCAATAGCCACCAGGGATAAAGGTAAGTGCTGGGGAGATGGGGGGATTTGGGAATATTGGCAGGGGCATATTAAATGGCAAATACTGGCATATTATTGGACAAATTGGCAGGGGCATATTATTGTTAAATGAAAAATACTGGCATATTATTGGGCAAATTGCCAGGGGCATATTAAATGGCAAATAACACTGGCATATTATTTTGCAAATTGGCAGGGGCATATTAAATGGCAAAGAATACTTGCATAATATTGGGCAAATTGGCAGGGCATATTAAATGGCAAATACTGGCATATTATTGGGCAAATTGGCTGGGGCATATTAATGACAAAATAATACTGGCATAATATTGGGCAAATTGGCAGGGGCAGATTAAATGGCAAATACTGGCATTTTGTTGGGCATATCAGACTTGTCCCACCCAGAAGGGCAGTCCAGATCCAAATTGCCTGGCAGGTCTCCTCAGCACGAGGAATACAGCAACCACAGACATACGTTTCGGCCTTTAATGGCATAGTCAGTGTGGTAAAGCTAGTATCGCTCCAGGTGAGTGAGCCAGGGAAACAATATTTCTTGGTGGCATTGGCCTCTTTAAGCAGGTTATTGAACCCTGCCACAAAGCAATAATGGTTCAGGAATGGCTTGAGAAACACAACAACGCATTCAAAGTGTTAACTTGGCCTCAGTCCAGTCGAGCTTCTGTAGGATAAACAAGTCTGATCCAAGGAGGCCCTACCTGGAAACTTACAAGGCTTAAGGGATCTGCTGCTAATGTCTTGCTGTCAGATAAAAATAATAACAAAGCAACATATACGTTAAATGGTTTTTCCCTGGGAAAAACTACTAATGAAAAGGATTTAGGAATAATTATAGACAACAAACTTGGCAACAGTGCCCAATGCCAGTCAGTAGCTGCAAGGGCCAATAAGATATTGGCATGTATAAAACGAGGTATTGATTCACGGGAGGAGGATATCATCTTGCCTCTTTACAAATCAATGGTAAGACCTCACCTTGAATATGCAGTACAGTTCTGGGCACCAGTCCTTAAAAAGGATATTAAGGAACTAGAAAAAGTGCAAAGGAGAGCTACAAAATTAATAAGGGGTTTGGAGGATCTTAGTTAGGAAGAGAGACTTAAAAAATTGAATTTATATACGTTCGAAAAAAGGCGTCTCAGAGAGGATATGATAACATTATATAAATATGTGCAGGGCCAATATAAAGAGCTCTCCAGTGACCTGTTCATTAACAGAAAGGTACAAAGAAAAAGAGGTCACCCCATCAGACTGGAAGAGCAAAGATTTCATAGACAGCAAAGGAAGGGATTCTTTACGGTTAGGACAAAAAAAAGTTATGGAACTCCCTGCCAAGAGAGGTAGTGCTATTAACCACAATAGATGCATTTAAAAATGGTTTGGATGTTTTTAGGAAAGCAGAACATACAGGGCTATTAATAATAGAATAAGCATTAATTTAAGATCTTATTGATCCAAGGAGAAATCTGATTGCCTCTTGGAGTCAAGAAGGAATTTTTTCCCCCAGGAGGCAAAATTCGAAATAGCTTCCTTAGGGGTTTTTGCCTTCTTTTGGATCAAAAGCTGTAATGATAGGTAGAAGGGTTGAACTTGATGGACTTGTGTCTTTTTTCAACCTAAATTACTATATTACTATATTACTATATATATTACAGGACACCATCAGAGGTCTAGTGGAGTTCATGCCTTGATTGGTCAGGGCTGTCAATAGGGGACCTACACAATATTAGGCAGGTGGTCATAATGTTATGGCATAGCGGTGTATACTCGGTAGGCAAGAGATCATGTCTCGTCCTCTTCACAAAAATGCAATGGAATGCTTAAAGCGAAAAAAATAAACATTATTCTGTGAATGTAGGGAAAAATATTCTATACATTGTGATAGCAGAATTGACAGCAAATGCATAAATTAAGAGAAAATTTGTTTTAAATGTGTCTGTGGGCAATCCTATTTATGACATTATGTTTCTGTTTATTTGCAAATTACACATTTCAACTTGAAAGCAACAATGTGGGCACTGGGGCATGTCCTGTGGATATCATTTGGGTGCTGACTAATGGTAGGTCCTGGGTAGGTCCTGGGTGTGCAATCTGGGTGCAACCTGTAAATGCAGTCTTGGTGCTCTGGCAATACCAGTGAGTGCTCTGGCCATACCTGTGGATGCAATCTAGGTGCTCTGGCCATGACTGAGTGCAGGAGAAATGGAGTGGGGACGGGGGAACCAGACCATTTGTTCTGTAACGAGACCCAACATTTCTGATGGCGGCCCTGAATGGCTGTGTAAAGTGGTAGGCCTACTGCAAACTTTAAACCATGTATATACATTAAGCTCTTGAGGCTGGAACACAGGAACACAATTGATGACAGGTCAGAGAATAGGACGAGGCTCCTGCTCTGATTGACTATATGCTGCAATGTCAGCATGCTCCAACCTCCTGACTATCTTTGCCTCAGCTGCTATATTCCTTGAATAGTGATCAAAGGATCCAACATCTTCATAATTACTATCTGACAGTAGTACATACATGCTTCTTTATCATTTTTGGATCAATATCTAGAATGATAAATTTTGTCAGTTCTGTCTCTTTGTTTTTGGATAATGACAGGACTGCTGTATATCACACATATTGAACAAAACTCCCGTAATCCTCCAAAATTTGATGTAAAAACTTTCTGACTTGTAAATAAACATAGGCTAACCATTATCTGGTTCGCTAACAAAATGTGCATTGAGCCAAAAATGTTCTTTACAAACAAGAGGTAAAATGTTTCCTTTTAAAAACTGTGACCTTGCTGGAAGTCACTCCGTCAGACATCAATTAATGATTTCAGAATACGGAAGCAGTGTGCTCTCTGCAGTCAGCTGGTCCCGTGGGAAGAATAGATTTGCTTAAGGGTATAGACAATGTCGGCCTTGAAACTCATCTCCTGTGGGAGGAGATGATGTAAAACGTACTCATAACCTTCAATTATATATACATATTGCACAGTGTTTCGATAACTGTCTTATTATTTGCAAACCATATAAATATTCTTTGTCTGGTATTATGCGCACAGCACGGGCATGGCAGATTATCTCACCTAAAAGACTAATTCCAAACAAAATAGCCTTTGTGTTGTTTAATTAAACATATATGAAAATTGGTTATCTAATTCCAATCCAATTTATTTGTTAATCATTTTAATTCTCACTTCCCGTTCTGCCATTAAAAAAGTTAACAATGATAACTGTTGGTTGTGGCAAATAAAGAAACCAGTTACAGTTTTGCATTTGCATAGAGGAGATCACTCTACTGAAAGTAAGGTAAATAATTTAGGGTAAATTATTTTATCTTTTTTTTATTATTATTGTTCTGAGATACGAGCAACAATATAGAACAATCTCTAGCCTTTGGTGACCTTTATTTATTGTTCAAGGAGCGGAGTTCCCACACTGAAGAACCCACACTTTACTCATGAGAGGTAAACACAAATCACGGTCACAAGGGACTTGTAAGGTTATCTTTCCAGTATCTTCATTATCAAATAATTTAGGGTCCCAAATCAATCAGAGAGTAGGGGGACCACTCAAATCATATTATAAACATCAGTAGTGAAGGAAAAAGACAACCCAGCTTAGGGTGTAAATTAGGGTGTAAACAAAAACAGTGGAAAACAATATTACAATGTTACATTTACTTGCGATGGCAAACCTATGGCACCATTTTTTAATGTTATTTCTTTGCCTGGTTGCCTGCCCCATCAGAGGGCTTTACATGCCAGTTGTGGCATGTGTCCAGGCTAAGCCCATGTGGCGGCCGGCAGACAACACTGCGCAGCCCCTCACACCATTGTTTTGATTTTTTTTTGTGATTGAAGCAGCGCAGCAAAGGGGAAACAGTCTGTTCCAGCAACATCAGCACAGTCTGCCTCCTACTCTCCCTCACGCTGTGCTACCAAATAGACTCAAATGACATCCCAGTGTTCAGTGAAAAGAGTGGCATTGGCAGGGTGCCCAATCATCCCTGGGGTAAGTCATGAGTGCAAATCCATCCCTGTGGTAAGCAGGGCCGGATTAAGACATTGTAGACCCCTGGGCTACAGGTATTGTTAGGTCCCCAGTAAATAAATGACCTTACAGGAAAAAAGTTTTACTAGTAAATAATATTTCACATGTAAACTGTTTGTTTTTTTCCATATTTAATCAAACCTATGATTGAGAAAATGCAAAAGCAAAGAATTATTTTATTTTATTTGCCAATCTGCCCTCAGACATGGCATTCTGCCCCCATATTTGCCAATCTGCCCCTGAGATCTGTCAATCTGCCCCTGAGACTTGTTAATGCATCCCCAGACTTGACATTGTGCACCCAGACTTGCCAGTGTATTCCCACATTGAACACCCAGTACATGCCCCACCACCCACATTGCACATCCAGGACTTAAGCCAGGATATGCACCATCACCCTCATTGCACACCCATGAGTTACACCAGGACATGCCCCATCACAGACATTGCACACTCAGGACTTGCCCCAGTACCCCAGTTTATGCCCCATCACCCACATTGCACACCCAGGTCTTACCTCTGCATTCCAGAACATGCCCCATCACCCACATTCAGGCCCGCTTTAAGGATCTAGTGGGCCCTGGGCAAAGGATTTAGCAGTGGGCCCTCTTTAACCTAATTTTGCTAAAGCCACAATGTAAAACTGTGTGTAAATTTTTCTGATACCGCGATATTAAAATAACCAACTAAGGGGTTTATTGGTTTCATGTGTCCATTAATGAGAATTTGTTTTCCTTTTATAGGATCAACCACTACCTGAGAGCATCCTTGTATAGAGAGCAAGAGAGTGAAGGCTCTAGGATGATCCATCAACTATTTGACGGGAGAAATAAATTGAGAATAAGGGGGAAAATTCTGAAAAAGCTAAATTTACTAACCCCAGCTACATTGTCTCCGACCCTAATAAGTTGGGAGAAAGAACTGGGCAACCAGACGAATGGTGCAAGATCTGGTCACTCTTTCACTGTTTGAATCTACAGGAGCAGTTTTTTAAGTTGGCCCAACGTTGGTACCTAGTCCCCAAAAAAATCCATAGAATAAATCAAACCAACTCAGATAAGTGTTGAAGGTGTAAAGAGATGCCTGAATCTTTCTTGCACATCTGGTGGTCCTGTGAAAAGGTTGTTGGAGTATGGGACAGGGTCTTTTAAATGATCTCTGATCTGGCTGGATGTGTTCTCCTTCCCACATCTGAAAGTGCATTACTCCACTACAACTTGGATTGTGTATCTTAAAAGAGTAAAATTTTTACCATACATTTGCTTATGGCAACTAAAAACGTAATTGTTAGGAAATGGAGGAGTGAGGATGAAGTGACATGGACGCAGGTCTTGAATCTGACCAACCATCTTTGTCTTACGGAGAAGGGCTATTATTATGCTCAGCCACATAGTGGTATCCCCCACAGAGTGGCACCCCTCTCGAGCTCGGCCACATAGTGGTATCCCCCACAGAGTGGCAACCCTGCCCTTGCTTGGCCACAGACTGGTAGTCCCCAAGTGTGGAACCTTCCCAATCCAGCGAAAGTCTGGATCCTGCCCTGTTCCAGAGTAGCCCCTACCTGTGAGCACTCCGTGACATATGACTAGGGAATCTGTACGTGTTAAAACTTATATTCCCTTAAAGAAGTTATCCAGCAAAGCAGTAGTGCTGGTCGCCTTCGGAGGTTGCTTATGTAATTGTAGGCTAGGTCTGCTCTTATGCCCTGTATCCTGGTTCCTATATCTCTCAGCCCTGTCTCAGATCTCTGCTAAACTCTCATGTTCCTGTTACTTTAGTTTCTGCACTGATCCATTTCTGGTTTTCTTGCTCTCTGTTATTCTATTGCTCCATTCCAGGTTTTCTTAGTTTCCTCTTGCTTAGTTCCACTATAAATGCAATTAATGTGTTATATATGTATATCTCCTTAGTTATTGCTTATCCTTTGCCATTACCCTTTGCACCGTGCTCTGTCCTGCAGCCCTGCCCTCTGTATTTATGCTCTGCTCTGTCTCAGTCCCTTTGTACTTGTTTTGCTCTGCTTGGCTCATCTGCACCTTGCTTTATCCTGCTACATCCTGCTAACTTGTTCTAGTTATACTCCATGCTGGCTGCAGGATGTTTGCAGGATCACTTCAGTTACACCTAAGCACCACTGGATTCTACGGCTGCATCACAGGGCCTGGGAACGTGGCTGCATGAACTTGGGGGTCTCAAACCACTGAGGGATTGCAGTTACCCAGCACCAGGCCCTGTGTCTCCATTTACAGCACATTGAACTCCTGCTTCGGGTGCTCAGGGTCCCATAACCACCTAGACCCGTCCCTGACATAAAGCATCTAGTCAGGGGCCTGAAAGGTAGGGAAATATAATCATTTTTGGTGTCAATGGCTAGACCGCTTCCCACTGGTTTCATTTAAAACTTCTAAATCTCCAGCCACCTAGGAGAGATCTGGCCTAGGGAGCTTGACAATGTAGTTTGACGAATTAGGAAATTACCCATCGGGGAGTATTAAGTTCCCTCAAACAACTTTGTTTGATTGGTCTGGAAGGTCACCGGGCATCACATCATTCATGTCCGTGAATGTCATGGTATATGATTTTGGACTCATTGGATTATGTATTGCTCTATTGAGTCTGATGGCAACTGGCTCCATATTTTTTATTTGTTGAGTCTAAAAAAAAAAAATATATGTAAATGTTATCTTTTTCATATTACATTCAACTATTTTTGTCCCAGCCCTACAATGGACTGGTTTTCAAAATTATTATATTTTTGCCAGAGTGTTATTTTTTAGCGATAGGTGGACTAATTTGTATTTATTTCCAAGGGGGGGGGGGGGGGTCTGGGTTTGGTGGAACACTAGGGATCAGACCCCATTTCCCCAGTGTTAATTTAACATGGTCTTATTCCAGAGAATAACCTGCGGTACTAAAACTTTTTGTCATGCCCCTTTTACCCTTACCTGCAATTCCAGTAATTTCATGTCTCCATCCAGTGTTAAAGTTCCTCCGCGGAGTAGGCCAAACCGGGGCCTGTAGTAATACCTTCTGTCCGTGATCGCAATCACGGTAATGCAGTAGGCCGAAACCAGGGCCTAAAGTTTCTACAAACACAATATACATAATCCAGAGTTTACCCCAATCAAGGGGGATCTATTTGCACAAACTGTTACCACAGTGTTCAAGTGTTCCAGAGCTTTGTTTCCTGTTTGTCCTTGGACTTCAGTTGCCAGTTATTCCCTATTTGTTGTGTTGCAGTGTATCTATTGGATTTCCCATTACCTGACCTTTGGCTTATCTCCTGGATTACTCTGTTTGCCTAAACCCTGACTCCTGCTTGGATTATTCTACTACCCTTGACCACTGCCTGCCCTGATCTATTGGACTGTTCCTGACTTCACTTTTTGGATTTACCTTTTATTATTTTTGTGGCACTCTTGTGCTCCTATCCTTACCAGGGTGTTCTGCCTATATACACCTGTGGACCACCTAGTAAGGGTTACTGACAAGAGATAGCATCCCCTGCTCTATGCTCCAAAAACCTCAACCCTGACACTTTTAATCATAAGTGGGGCCAATTAATCTACCCCATTATTTTTAATGGGGCACAGATATCACTATCATTGGAGTATACTGTATATGGATCTATACCAAGGACAAAAAATGATTGATTTTAATGTTTAAAATTTAAAATAATGCTGTGGAAAGTGAGAGCATACTATTTATGGAAATGTGTTCATGTCATATTAAGACAGGTCAGAGACAAAAAAATATTGGTGCACTGCACTGTAAGAGTTGATTCACTATCTACGAGCGATGCTTTTCCAACAATGGATACTTGAAGTATGATGTAAGCAGTAAGTAACTTTCAAAAGGTTTAATCACCTTACCTCACAGAACAGATGCTGAACAATAATTTAGATGTGTATACAAAGTGCTCAGCATATAAAAGCCTATTCATGCAAGAGTTCAAGTGTAACTAATAATACTGCCAACTTTTGTGAACTGCCGACTAAAATATATTTAAATGGCCACTGCAGGCATCAGACTAAATTTGATGCATGAGTTTCTGTTTAACCTGAACTTTGCATAGTTTTTTTATGACATAGAAAAGCATGCAGGGCATTGTTTGTCTTTAAGCTTGTTCTTCTTTTGTAAACAAAAGCAAACATAAACATGGCAAGAGGATCAGTGAAGATGAAACTAAGGGTCAATTCAATATACACTGATTTATCCCAAAGTGGATTTGAATTGGCATGTAAGCCAAATTTCTAAAATCTCCAAAATGTGGCTGCTATATGTCTCTGAATTTGGGTCCGAATCGGATGTTTGGGTCATTCATAAAACCAAAGCAATTTTCAAAGTCCTTGAAAACAATAGATTCACGACTGCCCAAGATGCGTAGATCTGTATAGTTTCAAAGTTAAAGTTGGATTATCGCACATTCCAAACCTTCCGTGGGGTAAGGTTTGTGCCACATAACCCCTGGTCTCCTAGTGTTATTTTGACACCCCTTTTAAGTGTATTTATTAGTAGTTTCGCCTGAAAGCTGCCCAGCTTAATCCGTTGCCTGTTCCTGACTTTGCCATATTGACCCCATCTTGAATCTGCCTTTTGCCTTGCCCTCCTATTGTGTCACCTTTGGTTCTTTTTATATTTTTGTATCCTGGTGTCCTGCTGTTTTAGCTATGGTATTATCCTTCAATCTCTGTGGTAACCATTGGAGTGCTAAAGCCCTGGAAGGATAAAACCTGAGGCTCAACTGTAGGGTGGATTCCTTCATGATGAAAAGCTCTGTTGTCTGGTTCTAAGCATCACTTCTGCATTCTGGTACCTCCTGACCACCCCTGTTGCAGTTCCTTCCTGTACCCTGCCATGAGGGCTCCCAGACATGCCTTTGGCCTGCCAGAGGGCTCCCAGTCCTGCCTGTGTCCTGCCAGAGGGCTTCCAGTCCTGCCTGTGCCATAGCAGTGAGCTCCAAGTCCTGTCTGGGCCCTGCCAGTCCCTTCCATCCAGTGTGGTCTGTGTTTGCATTCAGGCCTGAAGTATGAATTGTGGAGTGCAGACAGACTCCACAATAACCCCTGCAGCAAGGCTCCTTCCTGATCTCCACACCCAATACGTGACAAAAACAGTTGCTCTTGCGAATAATGTTGGTAAACTGAATCTGAACATTTTACATAATAAATATGACTTCATTTGGACAAAAGGAGTAATTTAAATACATAGGTATTATTATAACAGAGAACCCAGAAAGGATAATATACAGAGGCGTCACTAGTGTTGGTGTCTCACGGTGTGGTAATTAAGGGTGTCACCCCACTGGATTTCCTCTAATACCTTGCCAAACAGATTCCTTAGTAATGTCAGTTAGATGGCCCATTAAATATGCAATACAGGAGCCCCATAAATTATGACACATAAATGATCCCCACAAAATATGCCACATACATTACATTATATATGCCACAGTTAGCCCATTAATATGCCAGTGTTATTTTGCCGTTAATATGCCACAGGCAATTTGCCTCTTAATATGCCACCTCCAATTTGCCCATAAATATATGAGAATTAACTTGCCATTAATTCGCCACAGCCAATTTGCCCATTAATATGCCACACCCAAATTGCATGTATAAGCCAGTATTATTTTGTCATTAATATGCCAAAGACAGTTTGCCCATTAATATGCCACAGCCAATTTTGCCCATTAATATACCAGTATTATTTTGTCATTAATATGCCAAAGATATTTTGCCCATTAATATGACACAGCCAATTTGTCCATTAATATGCCAGGATTATTTTGTCATTAATATGCCAAAGACAGTTTGCCCATTAATATGTCAGTATTATGTTTCAATTAATATGCCAGTGTTAGTTTGTATATTAATATGCCAGTATTATTTTGCTATTGATATGCCACAGCCAATTTGCCCATTAACATGTCACACCCAATTTGCATGAATAAGCCAATGTTGTTTTGGCATTAATATGCCTTTGTTAGTTTGCCCATTAGTACGCCAGTATTATTTTGCCATTAATATGATTTTGTTAGTTTGCCCATTAATATGCCAGTATTATTTTACCATTAATATGCCACAACCAATTTTCCCATTAATGTGCCAGTATTATTTTTCACTTAATATGCCAGTTTTAGTTTGTCCATTAATATGCCAGTATTATTTTGCCATTAATATGTCACACCCAATTTTCCCATTAATGTGCCAGTATTATTTTTCACTTAATATGCCAGTTTTAGTTTGTCCATTAATATGCCAGTATTATTTTGCCATTAATATGTCACACCCAATTTGCATGAATAAGCCAGTATTATTTTGCCATTAATATGCCTTTGCTAGTTTGCCCATTAATATGCAAGTATTATTTTGACATTATTATGCCGCAGACAGTTTGCCCATTAATAAGCCACAGCCAATTTGTCCATTAATTTGCCAGTATTATTTTTAAATCAATATTCCAGTGTTAGTTTGTCCATTAATATGCCAGTATTATTTTTCCATTAATATCCCAGTATTATTTTGCCATTAATATGCCACAGCCAATTTGTCCATTAATATGCCAGTATTACTTTTGCCATTATTATGCCATAGCCAATTGGCCCATTAATATACCATAGCCAATTTGCCATTATATGCCAGTATTATTTTGCCATTACTATGCTACAGCCAATATGCCAATTTCTTTTGCATAGTAATATGCCACAGCCAGTTTGGCTTTTAAAATGCCACACCCAGTTTGCCCATAAATATGCCAGTATATTTTTCTAGCGTATATTGGCAGTACTTACAAGTGTGTTTACTCCTTCTTTGATAAGGGACCTATAGGACTTAAATAAGATAGTTAGCTCTTCCCCATGCCTCCTTTAAAAGCCCCATCCCTCTGCTGACCAATTAGAGCATGAAAAACAAAAAGAGATGAAATACTTCCTTTGTTGGTTCTAGGAAAACCTGGCACAAACTTTTATTGTCTTTAATAAATCTGTGGCAGAGACACCCTCTAAGCCTATCCTTATGCCTAGCTCTAGGGCCACTAGCCAGCATAAGAGACAGAGACCACCATCCTCATCTGAGGAGTCATCTGCTGAGGCTGAATCCTATGAGTCTGAAGAGGAAGACTCGGATATGGAGGAGGGCTACCCACATAGCGAATTTAGAAAATGTGTGAAGGAAGTTACCTCAACAGTGCAGGACATGCAAGACATCCCAGTGAAATTAAAAAGTTTTCTGGTTATGCCCTGAAGTCTGGAGCTGATAAACACGGAGTGGAAAAACCAGCCAAGAGGGCATTCATCTCTAGGAAGGCCAAACAGCTCTTTAAGACAAGCAATGGGAAGACATCCCAAAGGTGGATGTGCAGACTGCATTATGGGAGAAACTGATGATGAAGTGAGTCAGCTGATTAGGAACCATAGACTCTCTCATGAGTTTTTACTTGACATGACGGACGAAGTACAAAAATCGGCTGCAAGAACAATGGGATTACCATCAGTTGCCAGAAGTTGGTTGAGAGCATGGTTAGCTGACACAGCCTCTAAATCTTCGCTGTGCGATTTAGCATTTGAAAAGGCAAGGTTATTTGAATCTTCATTGGAAGAAATGATAAAAACAAATGTCTGACACTAAAAAGGGACTTCCCCAGGGAAGGAGAATGCAGTGAAACAGAAGATATCCTTTCAAACCTCAGAGAGCACCCCAAACCTCTGAACGGTTTAGGAATTTTTGCTGCCCCAACTGTGAATTTAAATTTGCTGACAATAAATTCAACAAAGGTGAAAAGAGGAGGAAATTCTGACAGAGCAGGAGGCAGACTCCTAGCATTCGGGGAAGCATTGGAGAAGATCAACAAATTCATTGATGATGAAAAGGTCAACAAAATCATACCATACATGAGATTCCGAATGGAAACCATCCTATCAGTCACCTACATCCTGCAACAGGGAGATGTGATGGCAACCCTCGATCTGAAGGATGCATATATCCATGTCAATAGGAAGAAATCCAGTCTATCTCCAACAATGAGCATCTGTTTTTGTGGGTTTCTTAGTGGATTCCAATTCCCTTTCCATTTTTTGTCAGCCAGCCAGAAGAAAAAGTTCAAGAAGGGGATCACAGCCCTCCAGGTGAATCAGTCATGCTCCGTCAGAACTGCCATGAGCACCCTGGGCCTATTAACAGCAGCTATACCTGCAGTCCGGTGTGCGAAAATTGGTCTCACAAAGAAGAAGACATGCATTCAGAATTCAGTCTATCTCAGGAAATACGAAACCCAGCTGTCCTCACAAGCTGTCTCACCCTATAACAGGGGCTGTCTTTTCAACCAATTCATTGGACAATTCTCACCACAGATCCCTCTGGAAAAGGGTGGGAAGCCCACCTGCAGTCCCTTTTTTGGCAGGGTCACTGGTCCTCCCACGAATCCGCTCAGTCATCAAATTTCAGAAAGCTATTTGTAGTATTCCCAGCACTAATAGATCTGGCCCCATGGCTACAAGGCAAGGCAATCAAAGTACAAACCAACAATTGTACTACAGTCGCCTATCTATACCGCCAAGGGGGTACAAGAAGCCTAAAACTACAGGTCCTATGTTCCAGGATTATGCACAGGGCTCAACAACATCTACTGGCTATTTCAGCTGTATATGTCAGAGGTGAAGACAATATGATCGCGGATGATCTCAGACGGGTAAATGGACTCGAATGGTCCCTGCACCCGAACGTTTTTCACAACATTACCAAAAAATATGGCCTGCCCAACATAGATCTTATGGCCACAAAGGAAAATGTGCAGGTCAGTTGTTTCACCTCCCTTCATTTTTCAGGCCTTCCGATGGTCCTGGACGGATGTAAATAATATTTTTTTTTATTTCAGCAGATGTACCCAGTGGATGCGGCTTTCTGAAAAAAAGTTCAGCAGCACTGCGAAGAGGATGCTGACAGCACGGCGTCACTCCCGATTGGAGTGTCACCCGGTGCGGTCCATGCCCCCTTTGTGGTGCCACTGATGATTAAATGATAATCTGTTGCCTATGATTAAAGAGATTAACAGCAACATTTAAAAAATGGAAAAACCTTGAAATTTCTTGGAATAGAGAAATAAATATTATAAGAGCATATATAATGCCAAAACATGCTTATATTTTGATACAAATGAACGTTCCGCTATATTGGTGAAAGATGATTCAATCCTCCTTTTCTTCGTTTATATGTCAAGCCGGAAACTGTGACTTTGTTTTCCGTTAATGAAAAGGAAAAAAAGAATAAAGCTTGGTTTGGGTGTCACTTACACACGTCCTTCCTCACTCCGTCATAGTTCTCGTGTTGTTACGGTTGCCATGTTTTTGGTGTCAGGAAGTCACAACTGACTTCTGGAGACATTTCTCATCTACGGCTGCCATGTTTTTGAAGTCAGGAAGTCAAGTGACTTCTGGAGACATTTTTCATCTACGGTGGCCATGTTTTTGGAGTCTGTTTGCTCTCTATACAGACTCCAAATAGATGCATTCATTTTTGTTTTATTTATGGTTTTACTTTATTTCTATCACTTGGGAACCTCTTCTATTGTTATATTTGTGCATATATATTTTTAGTGTTCTGTATTCTTTTTGTTCCTCCCTCCTGACACACCCATCTCCTCCTCTATTAGTCAATGCTAATTACTTCCTATATTTATTCACCTGTTCAATCATTTTCTAGTTGCCTGTGCAAAGAGTTCTCTCTAGTATTGGGCTATTGTTATATTTCATCTGACTTCTGATACTGACCCTCGGCTTGTTTTTTTACTCTGTTTTGATCTCCGCTTGCATCGACCCCAGCTAGTACCTTGACTTTGTTTAATCTCCTCCTGCCTCGAATCCTCGGCTTGTTTTGACTTTGCTTCTTTTCCGCCTGCCTCGACCCCCTGGCTTGCTCCTCGACTCCGCTTGATTACTGCCAATTTATATCTTCAACCTGTTACAGTCTGTCTTGCAGAGGCATCGTTAGGGGGGGGGCTACTGGGGCTGGAGCCCCGAGTCTCCGGACCATAGCCCCGAGTCTGTGAAGCTTCCCCTGCTTCCTGCTCTGTCACTATGATAACCCCGCCCCCAACCCATGTGACCGGCAGGAACCCACGTGTTCTCCCTCACAGCACAGACCACGAGGGATGCTGTGCTGCTGTGGAGAGGCTGCTCTCTGCTCCAGGGGCTGCAGAAAAGCCTCCTCTATGACCTGCCACTTACCACCCATCCAGGAACAGGCTGCACAAGGTAGGATCTCCATGTATTTTTATATAAATATCTCCAACAGGTGAGTACTGGGGAAGGGGGTGGAGGGAGGGTGACATTAATGGGCAGAATAACCCTGGCAAATGATATATGAATTAACCCTGGCAAATGATGGATAAATTAACCCTGGCAAATGATGTCTGAATTAACCCTGGCAAATGATGTCTGAATTAACCCTGGCAAATGATGTCTGAATTAACCCTGGCAAATGATGGAGAAATTAACCCTGGCAAATGATGTATGAATTAACCCTGGCAAATGATGTATGACTTAACCCTGGTAAATGATGGATAAATTAACCCTGGCAAATGATGGATAAATTAACCCTTGCAAATGATGGGTAAATTAACCCTGGCAAATGATGTCTGAATTAACCCTGGCAAATGATGTCTGAATTAACCCTGGCAAATGATGGAGAAATTAACCCTGGCAAATGATGTATGAATTAACCCTGGCAAATGATGTATGACTTAACCCTGGCAAATGATGGAGAAATTAACCCTGGCAAATGATGTATGACTTAACCCTGGCAAATGATGGATAAATTAACCCTGGCAAATGATGGATCAGTTAACCCTGGCAAATGATGTCTGAATTAACCCTGGCAAATGATATATGAATTAACCCTTGCAAATGATGGGTAAATTAACCCTGGCAAATGATGTATGAATTAACCCTGGCAAATGATGGAGAAATTAACCCTGGCAAATGATGTATGAATTAACCCTGGCAAATTATGTCTGAATTAACCCTGGCAAATGATGGATAAATTAACCCTGGCAAATGATGGATAAATTAACCCTGGTAAATGATGGATAAATTAACCCTGGCAAATGATGTATGAATTAACCCTGGCAAATGATGGAGAAATTAACCCTGGCAAATGATGGAGAAATTAACCCTGGCAAATGGTGGGGAAATTAACCCTGGCAAATGGTGGGGAAATTAACCCTGGCAAATGGTGGGGAAATTAACCCTGGCAAATGATGGATAAATAACCCTGGCATATTATGGAGAAATTAACCCTGGCAAATGATGGAGAAATTAACCCTGACAAATGATGGTTAGTGATGGTCTGTGTGGAACGGAAATGCCCCCTTCCCTGCAATGAGATATAGCAGCAGGGAGGGGGGGCATATTGAGCAACATTTTTTTTATTTTTTTTTAAATACACCACTTGTATGATTATGTGACAGACTGGATGTATGTATGAGTGTATGTGGCAGACTGTATGTGTGTGTGTGTGTATGAGAGTATGTGACAGACTGTATGTATGTGACAGACTGTACGTATGTATGTGATAGACTATGTATGTGTGAGACTATGTATGAGTGTGTGTGTCTATGTGACAGATTGTATGTATGTATGTATCTGTGTGACAGACTGTATGGGTGTGTGTGTCTATGTGACTGACTCTATGAATGTATGTGTCTATGTTACTGACGGTATGTATGAGTGTGTGTCTATGTGACAGACTGTATGTGTGTGTGTCTGTGACAGACTGTATGTATGAGTGTGTGTCTGTGACAGACTGTAAGTATGTATGAGTGTGTCTCTGTGACAGACTGTATGTATGAGTGTATGTGACAGACTGTATGTATGAGTGTATGTGACAGACTATGTATGCATGTACGAGTGAATGTGACAGACTGTTTGTATGTATGAGTGTGTGTGTCTATGTGACTGACTGCATGTATGAGTGTGTATGTGTGTCTGTATATGACTGCATGTGATTGTGTGTATGTGCTGTTGTCTGGCTCCTAGATTTTTTTACTGGCTCATAAAACTCAGTTAAGTTTGTCAAGCCCTGGCATAAATGCAACTAGTTATATACATCTATTTGGGGTCTACCTCAAGCTTTTGAAAAGGCTGGAAATATTTAACATTTTACAGGTTTTGTTTTGTGATTATAAACGTAATATTTTTTTGCTGCGAGGGTGGTGGGTGCATGGAATAGCCTTCCAGTAGAAGTGGTAGAGGTTAATACAGCGAAGGAGTTTAAGCATGCGTGGGACAGGTATAAGGTTATCCTAGATATTGGGATATTTAAGACTGACCACACCTGTACCTATGCATCCTATACCTTTACCTATGCATTACTATACCTGTATCTTATATCTGTACCTGTGCATTGTGCACCTGTGTCTGTCCTAATAGCTTATATCCGTACCTATGGATCCTGTACCTGTCCATATAGCCTAAATCTGTACCTATGCATCCTGTATCTTTATCTATATATGCATCTGTATCATATATGTACTCATGCATCATCATGTACCTATATCTATCTACATCTATCCTATATCTATACCTATGCATTCTGTACCTCTGTCTGTCTACCTATCGATCATGAGACATCATTGTATTTTAAGTATTATTAAAGCTGTGGGCTATAGCCCCAGATCATTTTTGAGCCTAGCAACGCCCCTGCTGTCTTGTCTCCTGTGCTGCTCAGTGTACTCCAGCAACCCATTCCTGGTTACCTCTAGGTTGTACTTGTGCCACACAAGCCCCTGGCAAAACATTGTCCTGGGCTCAACCTTCGGGTACATATTTGTCAGGGTGAACACCACAAAGTACTTCCCAAGAGGTGATCTTGCAACAAGGGTCCTTCCTCCTGGGTGTCACCGGTACACCGTTATAGTTTGCACAGGCCAAATGGATTCTGCAGATCTAACTAGGATGTCCCAGAGGCAAGACAACCAAGACCAGATTCTTACTACTCACTCTGTTCATCTTTAATCCCTGGATCAGAAACTTGATGTCATGACAGAGCTGCTTCGATCCTTAACTGCCTCCGGTGGCCCAGCTCTCTCCAGTGCCCCCTCAGTCCCTGTCTCTACATCTGGCGCTTTTTCTCAAAATAAACCTCCCAAGTTGCCCCTTCCAGACAAATACTCAGGCAATCCACAAGAATGTAGGGGTTTTCTTAACCAGTGTTTACTCCACTTCCGGAATCAACCCCTAACTTTTCAAGCTCATTCCTCGAAGGTCTCATTCATTATCAGCCTCCTGTGAGGAGATGCTCTAGCGTGGGCATCCCCGCTGGTAGAACAAGATTCCCTCATATTGGAAGATGATGATGCCTTCATCTCAGCATTCAAGTCTGTATTCAATGTTCCTGGTTGTAGAGAGTCGGCTGAACCTACCCTTCCCGATTTACATCAATGAAGGAAGACACTGACACAGTATGTAATCGAGTTTAGAACCTTAGCCTACGCGACTGATTAGAACAATAGTTCCCTAAAAGCTCTCCAATTAGAGGCACGTCTGCAAGAAAGACAACAAGAGAAAGACAGAGACCATAAACCTCGTCCTACCTCTGCTGCTTTCCGGTCCGTATCATCTACCCCTGCTATCAGAAATACTGTGACCTCCTCCACGGAGGAACCCATGGAGATGGGTCCTGTACTCCATTTATGGGATGAAGAGAAGAAGCGCAGACGACTGAGGCACCTCTGTTTATATTGTGGCCAAAAGGGTCATATAGTCCGTACCTGTCCTTCTCGGCCGGAAAACTTGCGGACTTAGAGGTTGGTAGGGGAGCCCCTCTAAGTCTGGCCATCGTGTCTCCCCTACCAAAACATCGTCTTTTGATACCCATGACTTTAGAGTGGGAAGGTCACACAGTGGCCACCCACGCCTTCATTGACTCCGGGACTGCAGGCAACTTTATTGATTACTCCTGGGCCACGACTGGTCAGTTAATTTACAAGGCTACTCACTTTTTAGAAAGGACAGAGTAAATAGAAAAGGGGGAGGGATTTGTCTGTATGTAAATCCTAAATTAAAGCCCAGTATTAAAGAAGGTGTACAGAATGTAACTGGAACTGATGTGGAAACACTGTGGGTGGAGATTAGCTTAGACGCTAAAAAGAATCGCACATTACTTGTAGGTGTATGCTACAAGCCACCAAATATTAGCATTGATGGAGAAGATCAGCTTTTATTGCAAATTGAAAAGGCTGCAAATATGAATGAAGTTCTAATAATGGGAGATTTTAATTACCCAAATATAGATTGGAAGTATGGCACAACTAGTTCAGCTAGGGGCAGCAAGTTTCTGAACCTGCTTAATAACAAATTTATGGCACAATTAGTAGACACCCCAACTAGAATGGATGCCTGTCTGGATTTGGTAATAACAAACAATGAGGAGCTTATCTCAAACATCCAAATAAGAGAACACTTGGGAAATAGTGACCATAATATGGTCTCATTTGAGATTAATGCAAAAAAGCAAATTGGTAACTACGCCACCAAAACACTTAATTTTAGAAGGGCTAACTTTGATGGACTAAGGGCATCGATTGATCATTTAGACTGGGAACGATTGTTTTCTGGACTAAACACAGAAGACAAGTGGAATGCCTTTAAGCACACATTACAAAAGTACACATCCCAATATATACCTTTGGGAAACAAATGCAAAAGACACAAATCAAAACCAATGTGGCTTACAGGTAACGCGTACAGGAAATACAAAACAAGAAAATGGCATTCAAACATTATAAAAACACGGGATCAGCATTATCATTTATAGAGTACAAAGAGGCCAACAAAGACTGCAAAAATGCAATTAAAATGGCTAAATTGGAAAATGAGAAAAGGGTTGCCAAGGAGAGTAAATCTAACCCCATAATGTTTTATAAATATATAAATGGAAAAAAGCTAAAGAGGGAAAATGTTGGGCCCTTGTTATCCCAAATGGGAAATTTGGTAAGTGAGGACAGAGAGAAAGCAGACATTTTAAATACTTTTTTTCTTCTGTTTATACTAAGGAAGAGCAGATGGACGAGCCCCTGCTACAGGAAGTTATGGGACATTCGCCACAAACATGGGATTGGCTGACACAGGAAAAAGTGCTTAAGCAATTAAACTCTGTTAAGATAGACAAGGCCCCAGGACCAGATGGTATACACCCAAGGGTACTTAGAGAGTTAAGCATAATTCTGGCCAGACCACTATTCATGATCTTTAGGGACTCATTCAGTTCAGGTACAGTGCCAACAGACTGGCGAAAGGCGGATGTCATTCCAATATTTAAAAAGGGATCAAAATCTCTGCCAGGTAATTATAGGCCAGTGAGCTTGACATCTGTAGTGGGGAAACTATTTGAAGGATTGCTAAAGGTATCCACTCAAGAATACATCTTGAACCAGAATATAATTAGTAAAAGTCAACATGGTTTTGTGAAAGACAGGTCTTGTCAAACAAACTTAATAACATTCTATGAAGAAGTCAGTAAAAATATAGATCTAGGTGTGGCAGTTGATGTGATCTATTTGGATTTTGCGAAAGGATTTGATACAGTTTTCACACAAAAGGTTACTCTACAAGTTGAGAGAAATAGGTTTGGGGGGAAATGTGTGTATGTGGATTGAAAATTGGCTAAAAGATAGAACACAAAGGGTTGTTGTAAATGGAAAATCCTCAAATTGGACAAGGGTATTAAGCGGAGTACCTCAGGGGTCTGTTTTGGGCCCTCTTCTTTTTAACTTGTTTATTAATGATCTTCCACATTGTGCTGAGAGCCATGTCTCCGTGTTTGTGGACGACACTAAATTAGGTAAGGCAATAAAGACTAATCTTGATGTTTTTTCTTTACAGGAAGATTTGGACAGAGTGGGGGACTGGGCAGTAAAGTGGCAAATGAGGTTCAATATAGACAAATGTAAAGTTATGCATTATGGGAAAAATAATAACAAAGCAACATATACGTTAAATGGTTTTTCCCTGGTAAAAACTACTAATGAAAAGGATTTAGGAATAATTATAGACAACAAACTTGGCAACAGTGCCCAATGCCAGTCAGCAGCTGCAAGGGCCAATAAGATATTGGCATATATAAAACGAGGTATAGATTCACGGGAGGAGGATATCATCTTGCCTCTTTACAAATCAATGGTAAGACCTCACCTTGAATATGCAGTACAGTTCTGGGCACCAGTCCTTAAAAAGGATATTAAGGAACTAGAAAAAGTGCAAAGTAGGACTACAAAATTAATAAGGGGTTTGGAGGATCTTAGTTATGAAGAGAGACTTAAAAAAATAAATTTTTTATACGTTAGAAAAAAGGCGTCTCAGAGGGGATATGATAACATTATATAAATATGTGCAGGGCCAATATAAAGAGCTCTCCAGTGACCTGTTCATTAACAGAAAGGTACAAAGAACAAGAGGTCACCCCCTCAGACTGGAAGAGCAAAGATTTCATAGACAGCAAAGGAAGGGATTCTTTACAGTTAGGACAATAAAGTTATGGAACTCCCTGCCAAGAGAGGTAGTGCTACCAACCACAATAGATGTATTTAAAAATGGTTTGGATGTTTTTTTTAGGAAAGCAGAACATACAGGGCTATTAATAATATAATAAGCATTAATAAAAGCGCTTATTGATCCAAGGAGAAATCTGATTGCCTCTTGGAGTCAAGAAGGAATTTTTTCCCCCAGGAGGCAAAATTCGAAATAGCTTCCTTAGGGGTTTTTGCCTTCTTTTGGATCAAAAGCTGTAATGATAGGTAGAAGGGTTAAACTTGATGGACTTGTGTCTTTTTTCAACCTAAATTACTATGTTACTATGTATCTCCCAAAGACTACCATTATACTTGAAACAAACAGTCTCAACCAACACCTCACTCAATGGTTCACCTCTAGGAACTGGTACTATCCAATGGGAGACCAACTCCCTAACCACCAAGGTTGGCATATTTCATTCTGAGATCCTACGCTTTGATATTCTCAAAAGTCCTTAAATCCCGGTTATCCTGGGCCTGCCATGGTTACGTCTCCACAATCCGTCAATCGACTGGGAGACCGAAGAAATTACTGCATGGAGCCCCAAGTGTTACACTTCTTGTATAAAATCTTTCAATCCAGTAAGTCTTGTCCTGAACTTACCTACTGAAGACCCAAAAAACCTTGTTCCTAAACCCTATTGGAGCTATTTGGATGTGTTCTCTAAGAAAAAAGCTGACAAATTACCACCACACAGATCTTATGATTGTGCCATCGACCTGTTGCCCGGCACCATTCCTCCTAAAGGCAGAACCTACCCTCTCTCTATGTCTGAAAACTGTGCTCTCACTCAATATATTAAAGAAAGTTTAGACATAGGGTTATGTGTTCCTTCTTCGGGAATTCTAGGGAATTCTTCCTTCTTCATCTCCAGCTGGCGCAGGGTTCTTTTTTGTTTCCGAGAAAGAAGGGTCATTAAGACCTTTTATTGACATGAGGTCTTAACAAAATAACGATAAAAAATCGATATCCTCTCCCTCTGATCTCTGAATTATATGACCAACTTCATACTGCCACTGTATTCACCAAATTGGATCTTCGAGGGGCATATAATCTTGTGACAATAAAAGAGGGAGACGAATGGAAGACCTCCTTCAACACTCGATAAGGTCATTATGAATACCTGGTCATGCCCTTCGGGCTATGTAATGCTCCAGCTGTCTTTCAAGCATTCGTTAATTACATCTTCCGAGATCTTCTGTTGTCCTGTGTTATGGTCTACCTTGACAATATTCTAGTATACTCCAACAATCTTCTGGATCATCATCTCCATGTTTCTACAGTCTTACAACAGCTTCGAGATCATTTGTTATATGCCAAAGCAAAGAAGTGCCTATTTGAACAAAATCGTATCCAGTTTTTGGGTTATGTCCTTTCCGCCGGTGATGTAGAATTATTAAAAATCTTTATTGAAACCTGTATTGAATTATTGTACTAACTCCATTTTGTTCACATTACATGACATAATTTCCTGACAGTATTTAGTATAATGAATAGAGACTGTATTCTCTCTCTAAGGATATAACTAGCCCCGGAATTACTGAATCTCCTGTCATTTGCAACATAGTATAATCTGAAGGCCATGAGAACACCGGCCAAATGAAATGTTCTATTCATAAAAGAACCTTGCACCCGACCACGAGACTGATATCACTAACTACGCAAAATGATGCCCGAGCCCCCCCTTCCACCGAGTAAGCATCGTGCTGTGAAAGATGGTGCTTGAGCCATCCGTCCACACCCGTGTTCAGAACAATACCACCTCTCGGTGGGAGGACACCTAGCTAACCACTTAGTTTTTGGGCCAATTAATCATATTGATGGGTGGACATTGACACAGCCACTTAACATTTAACCCAATTAATGATGTTTATTTGTTATTATCTGATATTCAATGATGATGTCATTCTGCCTTTATAAGGGCTTGTAAGCCTGAATTTTGCCAGATGCTAATAAATTTCCTCGAAGTTTTTTTAACCTGAACTGCATGTGTCAGTGTGAACTTACTTCTGCGTATACGCAATTTATTCATCTCAGATTTGGACAGGAACAGATAGACTTTTAAACATTTTTGTTTATTTCTAAATTAATCTACATCAATTTGGCGCCCAACGTGGGGCACCGGGCTATGGCCTCTGGCCGGTAAGCCGTCCTAAGGAAGACGCTGTTGGACGGAGGAATCGGGGGGGAAGGAAGGGAGACTGATCACCTCTGATTACACGGTAGAGACTTCTGCAGGAGCCACCGGTATGTTCCAGCCCCTTTGATTGACCCGTCCACGTGTCTGTGACTGCTTCCCGGGAGGGCATCAAAGACAGGTAATATCTTGCCCGGTGTCTTGTTACTCATTTGTTTACCTGCATTTAGTCTATCTGTTGCCTGGGTATGTTAGTGGTTTATGTTTAGTTAGTTTTGTTCTTTCCCTCTTTTTGGAAAAAGGGGGGTGGACCCGTGGGAGGTTGCCTGGGGGTCTTCTGTTGCCTGTTTTACCCCTTTTAGGAGTCACGTGGCCCAGACTGTATGGAAAAAGGGGGGTGGACCTGTGGAAGTTGTCCTGGGGGGTCCTCGTTGCCTGTTTTCTCTCTTTTAGGTGCTGTCTAGCTAACAGTAGTAAGGAAAAAGAGAGGGTGGGGAATCTGTGGAGGGGTGTAGACTCATTGCTTCCTGGGGATTCCCCCGTGGTGTCACTTTGATAGCCTAGCTAGCCGCTTCATTGTGCACCTTGCTCTGCTTGCAGAGGGTGGTACCCTCCAGTTTCGAAGCGCTGAAGCTGGTGGCATTCCCGAATTTTATTTTTGTGGTGGTGGATTCGAGCAGGCATTGCTGTCTTCCTGCACCACGGGTAGTGAGACTTATGGGTGGGTCCATAGGGGCACTACGGGAGTGAGGATAGAGGTGGCCACACTTAGTGGACTGCTGTAACGAGGGAGGCTGGCGGATCTCGGGCCGGTGTTAGTTGTTTTCCGCGGCCGCTGGTAGTGAGATTTACGAAAATCGTTCTCCGAGCGGGGACACTACGAGGTTGAGGGAGGTGGCTTGGCCACAAGAGTAAAGGAAAGGGATTACTGTTGAATTTATTTGAACTGTGTTGCATGCACTGTATTTTAATTGAAATGTTGTCTTAAATGTTGTTTTAATTGGGAGTCATTCAAACTCCTGGGTCTGTTTCTACTTTCACTTTTTATTTTTTATTCTACTTCCTGTATTATTTACACTATCCATTTCTATTTCTCTTTGTGAGAGAAGTGATTGGTCACACACTTCTCACCCCGCTCCAATCCGTGGCTACCACCTAGGGTACACGGATTCAGTGACTGGTCTACGTTTTGGGAAGACGCACTTAGGAGGGACCCACCCTTCCTAGTGGCAGTCGAGCACTGTAGACGTTCTGTTTCATTTTCCTTTACCTATACTTGGGACGCTTTGTATAGGGGGATATGGGACAGGAAGCGAGTAAGCCCAGTAGGGGCTGGCTCGCGTGTGACTTAGTTGAAGATAGAGAGGGTAAAGAGATGGTTAAAAATGTTGAAAAGATTGCTAAAGTGTGTAAAATTGCTGTGCCTTCATGTGGTAGATTACAACCGGAAAGCTGGCGTAGATTACTGACAGAGAAGAAAGGCAAGCTTACAGATAATGATTTATTGCGTACTACTGAAGCATGGTACAGAGTAGCGAAGGCTATTCAGCAGGAAGGTTGAGTTGAAGAAGAGATAAATCATAAAGGTGTAAAACTGTATGTATATCACAAGAATTGTGTTACTGGGGCATCCCCTCAGCCAACGCCCCAAGATGATGCCCAGGGGATGTCCATTCTCAAGGTTCAGTCAGCAACAAGCGATAGCCAGCTGACCATGTTCCCCACTCCCGACCCTCCCAATACCTATCCCGTCACTTCCCCTGTTTGCCCGGTCCTGAATTCTGATGGATCTTTATTCTCCCCTTCATCATCCCTAACATTCCCATCATCCTCATCCATCCCTGCACTACCTTCTGTGTCTAATCTAAATGTTACATGCACCATTCCTTCTCTACGCTCTCTCTCTGTTGATAATTCTACCATCCCATCTGCATCCACCCAGTTTACTAACCCCTCCTCCCTTGCTATTGCCAATCCTACTACACCCGCTCCGGCCACTCCTCCTACACCCATATCTACTAATCCTTCTCTGTCTTCTCCGTTACTCACCCCTCCCACAGTCCAGGTTCCCACCTCCTCCCCTAATCCTTATCCAGCTGTCCTGCCCTCCCCTGTTTCCGCCCTAGCCCCCACCCAGTTGGCCTGGCCATACCCCTTACCATACCCCATGTCCTTGCCCTATCCAAATTACCCCTACCCCTTTTTCCAAGCCACTCCTCAGACCCCGGCCATGCCCAGTCCGGCCCAGTCTGCCCCGGATGTGCCCACATCCAACATGGCCGCCACTTACTCCCTTAACCCTAATGCAGCTCCTTTCCACGCTTCCTTACTGATATTATACAAGAAAAAGGAGAATCAGTGGAAAGGTTTCATGCAAGACTGTTTCAAATGTTTACAGATTTGTGTTTTGACCTTACTGACAAGATTCATTCACAAATGCTGTCAGGTGCATTTGTCCAAGGTGTAAAAGACTCTATACGCAAGGGAATCATTGCTGCACGCCCTGAATATAAGGTAGTCTCTCTAGATACCTTAATCTTAGTTGCTAGAGGTCTGGAATCTGCCCAGACTCCTAGGAGATCTTCCACATGCCCAATTAACCTGTTAGGCGCTGATGTCCTCTCACACCTGCAGGCATCTATCACCTTCACCCCAGATGGACAAGTGGAATTGTCTACTCCTCTATCCGAATCAGACACCTCAGCCTTGTGCTCCCTACCTCTAATGCTGCATTTAGAAGAACCCCGTCGGGAAGCAAAGGAACAGAGGTCCAATTTTCCTGATGTACTAAAAACAAAGGTACCTGCCAAATTATGGTCCTCAGGCCCAGAGGACATAGGTCACCTAAGAGTACCACCTGTGGTGGTAAAGCTCATTCCAGGAGCAAAATTACCAAGGAAACCACAATATCCTTTAAAACCAGCTCAAGCTGCAGCTATTTCAATTCAAATCAAAGCACTCTTTGAGAAGGGTGCTCTTGTAAAATGTGTATCAAAGTGCAACACTCCATTATTTCCTGTGAAGAAGAAAACTCCAAAAGGTGAACCAGAGAAGTACAGAATGGTTCAGGATCTCCGTGCTGTCAATGAAGCAACTGTCCTGGACACCCCTATTGTGCCAAACCCTCACACTCTGCTCTCTGGCGTCCCACCATCTGCAAAATACTTCACAGTCATTGACCTGGCTAATGCCTTCTTCAGTGTTCCACTGGATCCTATTTGCCAATATCTGTTTGCCTTCACTCATGAAATGCAACAGTATACATGGACTGTCATGCCTCAAGGGGCACAAAACTCTCCAAGTCAATTTGCAAAAGCCATGTGCTCCATCCTTGACCCATGGCAAACAGACCATCCAGAGGTTGTACTCCTCCAGTATGTGGATGATTTATTACTCTGTGGAGATGACATACCTACAACTGAAGACTGTTCAATTAGTCTCCTCTGCTATCTGGCAGAACAAGGATGCAAAGCTTCACGTCTCAAGCTGCAATTCTGTCAATCCACAGTACTCTTCCTTGGTCATTGCCTATCTCAAGGTACCAGACATCTCACGCGGGACCGAGTAAGAGCCGTACTGGATATTCCACCTCCAAAGACCTCAAAATCTCTACATGCCTTCTTAGGCCTCATTTCCTATTGCAGAGCATGGATCCCAGAAGCCTCTCTGCTTATGCAACCACTCTATGATGCACTCAAGTCAGACCCATTTTGCCTGACCAATAAAGCACTGGACAATTTTCATACTCTAAAACGTGCCATTGCATCTGCTCCTGCTCTGGCCCTGCCAGACTATACCAAGCCTTTCAAATTATTTGTCTCTGAAAGACAAGGCCATGCTACAGGAGTACTTACCCAAACAAATGATTTAAGAGGCCGCCAGAGGCCTATTGGATTTTTCTCCTGCCAGCTGGATATCGTGGCCAGAGGGACCCCTTCATGTCTTAGAGCTGTTTTTGCTGCAAGGGAACTTATTGAAAGAACTGCAGACCTGGTCCTTGGCCACCCCTTGGTTGTATTGGCCCCTCATGACATCTCTGCCATCATCAACCAAGTTCAGCTCAAGCATGTGTCTCCCGCTAGACACCTACGTTTACAGTGTCATCTCCTTCTGCCTGACAACATTACCATACACAGATGTCAAGTTCTTAATCCATCCACTCTTCTTCCACTCCCTGAGGGGGGTATCCACTAAGGGTTTATCATGGATGAAACCTATGCTTTTCTTCTCACTGGGACCATCAAGAGAATGCATCCTGATTTAACCTTTTATAAAGAACAAACACCTCTCTGTGAGGGTCCAGGATATGCCTTCTGTACCACATGGTACAAGCCAAACATCACTTCTGAACCTTGCTATGAAGATGAACTCTACCACTGGGTGGAGGTGAAACTCACTGCCCAAGACTTCTATTGTGATTCTGAAGGCAATAGCATGGTCCTGATCCAACTACCCCCAGAACTCAATTACTTGTACCGTCATTGGGATACTGCTATTCCACATGTCCCTGTTACCAAGTTGAAAACTAAATCATGGAATGATCTTGGGCCCATGGCAAAATTATGGGCCACCATGGATGAATCAAAGCTACAGGAAAATGGCATTGTCAAGTACCCAACAACTGACCTTCTTGAAGCATGGCCACGCCATTTCCTGTAAAATGAATTCCAAGACATGGTCATAGTGAATAACTATGACCCAGAGACACCTCATGACTGTTTTGAACAAATGAAAATGGAAACAATACATCTGCCAACTGTACATGAGAATCCATTAACAAATCCTGACTTCACTCTGTTTGTGGATGGTTCAAGGTATGCTGATGAAGAAGGAAAATACCACACAGGATATGCCGTGACCACAACAGATGAAGTTATCAAATCATCATCTCTACCGCCAGCAATGTCTGCACAAGAAGCTGAATTACAAGCCCTGTCTTCAGCATGCAAAATCTCCGAAGGAAAACGTGCCAACATCTATACAGATTCAAGATATGCCCTGGGTGTGGCACATGACTTCGGCCTCATTTGGAAGACGAGAGGATTTCTTACCACTGCCGGTACACCAGTCAAACACAGCTCTGCAATCAAGGAACTAATGGATGCCCTCCTACTCCCTGAAGAAGTGGCCGTCTTGAAAGTCAAGGCACATGGGAAGTTGGATACAGATGAAGCAAAGGGCAACCATTTGGCTGATCAGGCTGCTAAGCAAGCAGCAAGAAATTTGCAGGAAGTGGATGAAGAAGTGTCCGGTCAAGAAGAAGCTCCTATTTTTACCCTACAGACCCTTCCTACTGATCTAAGAATTTTGCGGGAACAGCAAGCCGCAATTACCCCCGAAGAAATCCAGAAATGGAAGAAGAAAGGGGCTGTCCTAAAGGACGGAATATACTACAACAACTTTAAATTCTGCCTTCCTAAAAATTTATATCCAGCAGTTGTCCAATGGGCACATGGACCTGCACACCTGTCAAAAGACTTGATGGCTGCTCTTATACAGAAGTATTATGAAGCACCCGGAATCACAACATTGATCAGTAACTTCTATCCCGATTTGGATACAGGTACTCACAACCTGCTTCCCGGAGATTGGGTTCTAGTCAAGAAATTTGTGCGGAAACACACCCTGGAACCAAGATTTGACGGACCATTCCAGGTTCTCCTGATCACCGCAACCTCCGTCAAATTGGCCGGCAGGCCACATTGGATCCACGCTTCCCATTGTAAGAAAGTTCCTGCCCCAGAGGAAGCCGGTACCACACAACCATGTACCTCTGGTATATTATCTCCTTAATCAGCTTAATTAAAGCCCAACAAGTAGCCATCACCAAAGATGCCAGTGGGTACACCTTCTGGTATAATTCATCATGTACCCGTGTGGCTACTTATACTTTTGATTACTGTGACATCGTAGAATGCCCATTCCCCACGTCACAGATTCAGAATATCTATAGAGATATCCCTCATTCAAAGGACCCCTATGTTTGTGTAGTTGACAAACAATGGGGGCACAATTGTAACCATTGGGGGGCGGCAGGATGGAATGCCGGGCCTGCCTGGGGTTACAAACCAAAAAGTGCTTTATCTAAAGTAGATGATCATGGTAGATCCCTTCTCCAAAGAATGACCCTAAGAAAACCTGGAGGAGGTATACCAATGAAATTAATCCTGAATATTGAGCATCCCAGCCCAACAGATGCAGACCAGTATGTAATGGGAATGTATTGGAAAAAGGGTTCCTATAACAAATTAGGGCATTTCTACCTTAAAGATATGTGCCACTCTTCTGAGTGGCAAGGGACCACCCACATGGTCTCAAATCCATTGAAACCACACATCCAGTCCTTTAAAGATATGATGGCCATTGCAAACCCCACATTTGAAGATACCATGGCCGCTGAAACAGGTTATAACGATGTTAATCTATGGTTAGAATGGATGAAATGTAATGCCAATAAGCATAACAGAACCGCATGCTATGTGTGTGGTGGTGCCCGGCCTCACCTGGGCACCGTGGCTTTAGCATTGCCAATAGATGTAGAAGAATGTGTTTTGAGTCTTTTTGCCTATCATTACGAATTCAACAGGTCCATATGTAAAGCATGGACAGTAGAATATCCCCTTCTAGCCAAGGATTGCAAACCCCCAGATGGTGTTACAGTTTATAAAGGTAATTACACCTGTTATGCTAATTATGATGGGATTGGTAAATTTGTGGGTAACTTCTCTAAAGTTACCACCTTCTCTAAAGTTACCACCTTCTCTAAAGTGCCACCTACAGAACTGTCTCCATGAACCTTCTACAATTCCATACCAGATCTTTAGGGGATATTTACTGGTTGTGTGGGGATTTACAGCTAAGATCCAGAATGGACAAAGAATGGTGGGGGGAGTGTACTCTGGCCAAAGCCATCATGCCTATACACATTATCTCTGACACACACCCCGACACCCATGAGTCCAAACACACACCAACCAAAGTAAAGCGTGAAGCCCCAGTTAAAGGCAGTTTTGACCCTCATGTTTATATCGATGCCATTGGGGTGCCTAGAATGTGTTCCAGAATAGAATGGCTTTAGACATGATTCTAGCCGAAAAAGGAGGGGTATGTAAAATTTTGCCCGACACCATGACATGTTGTACTTACATTCCAGAAAACACAGGCCCTAATGGTAAAGTTACCTTAGCCATAGAGAAGTTGAATGAGCTCTCTGAAGAGTTAAAAAGGAATTCTGGGATAAAGGATCCCTGGGAGAGATGGTTTGGTTGGATGACAGGATGGCAAAAGGCTTTAATGCATATTGGTATAGCAATACTAATTTTTCTTTTTATTTTTGCTCTTCTTGTTTGTTGTGTCCTCCCTTGTCTGAGAAAACTTCTTTTGAAGACTGTAGACCAAGCGGCACCCACTTTCACACATCTCACAGTTGATGACCAAGATTTCCAAGATATCAACTCGCCCTGTATACCGCTACAAACTATCCTTTTTATTGATAAAGTGCAAGAATTCTAGGTAGGGACCAGCTTAGGGACAGCATCTGTCTGTTTGGGAAAGACTACCGTGTGGAGATGTGGTGGGCTAGCCACTGCGGGATACCCATGGAGTGAAGCGTTCGAGTGCCCAGCAGACGGATGAGTTAGCCAACTAGGGACAGATGAAGGGACAGGATTGCACTTTGCAATAACACCAAGCTAGCGGCCACGGGGTTTCTGTGCCTTTGGGCTAACACGTCTTCTGATACTAACAAATAAAGATTATCTTTTAGAATCTAACATTTCATAGGGGGGACTGATGTAGAATTATTAAAAATCTTTATTGAAACCTGTATTGAATTATTGTACTAACTCCATTTTGTTCACATTACATGACAGAATTTCCTGACAGTATTTAGTATAATGAATAGAGACTGTATTCTCTCTCTAAGGATATAACTAGCCCCGGAATTACTGAATCTCCTGTCATTTGCAACATAGTATAATCTGAAGGCCATGAGAACACCGGCCAAATGAAATGTTCTATTCATAAAAGAACCTTGCACCCGACCACGAGACTGATATCACTAACTACGCAAAATGATGCCCGAGCCCCCCCTTCCACCGAGTAAGCATCGTGCTGGGAAAGATGGTGCTTGAGCCATCCGTCCACACCCGTGTTCAGAACAATACCACCTCTCGGTGGGAGGACACCTAGCTAACCACTTAGTTTTTGGGCCAATTAATCATATTGATGGGTGGACATTGACACAGCCACTTAACATTTAACCCAATTAATGATGTTTATTTGTTATTATCTGATATTCAATGATGATGTCATTCTGCCTTTATAAGGGCTTGTAAGCCTGAATTTTGCCAGATGCTAATAAATTTCCTCGAAGTTTTTTTAACCTGAACTGCATGTGTCAGTGTGAACTTACTTCTGCGTATACGCAATTTATTCATCTCAGATTTGGACAGGAACAGATAGACTTTTAAACATTTTTGTTTATTTCTAAATTAATCTACATCACCGGCACACTTGAGTTGGATCCAGAGAAAGTAGCAGCTGTTGCCCAATGGCCCCAACTTACTGATTTTCAGGGGATCAAAAGATTTTTAGGCTTCGCCAATTATTATAGGCGATTTATACGCAATTTTGCCAAGCCAACAGCGCCTATCACTGCCCTTACAAAAAAAGGGGTCGAACCCTAAGAAATGGACCAGAGCAGCAGCCCAAGCATTCGACACATTGAAAACAGCCTACTGTTTGTCACCTGTGCTTCACAGACCTGATCCGGAACAACCTTTTATCCTCAAAGTTGACGCTTCTGAATCTGGTGCAGGGGCTGTTCTCTCTCAACGTGACAGTGAGACCAATAAGATACATCCTTGTTCTTACTTTTCTAAACAGTTCACACCTGCTGAAAGAAATTATGACATCGGCAACAGAGAGTTATTGGCCATAAAAATGGCACTAGAAGAATGGCGCCATCTTCTTTAAGGTACTATTATCCCCATCACTATCTTGACTGACCACAAGAATCACTTCACTAGGTTTAATTTCCTTATTTCATACCAACCTGGTAACAAAAACAACAAAGCCGATGCTCTTTCCCGTTTGTTTGACAAGGAACAAATCCCTTCAACTGAGGAGTTCATTATACCTTCGAATCGGATTGTAGCTTCAATCTCTTCCACGTTAATCCATCGCATTGCTAAATCTCAAACCACTCTGCCCTCCACCCATGGTGTGGCTAACAGATTATTTGTACAACCTAAGTATCGACGTTCCGTTCTTAAGTGGTCACACCGCTCTCCAGCTGCTGGTCATCGATGTTTATCTAATACTCTTTTTTTTCTTCAGAAACAATTTTGGTGGCCTACTATGCGAAGTGATGCCAATAAGTACATTCAAGCCTGTTAAGTTTGCGCTAAAAATAAGAACCCTTGTCATCGTCCTTTCGGCCTCTTTGTGTCATTGCCCGTACCCAATCAACCATGGGAACATGTGGCCATAGATTTCATTACGGATCTTCTGCCTTCAAATGGTTACACTTCTGTTATGGTTACAGTAGACCTCTTCTCCAAACAGGCTCGATTTACGCCTTTACCCAAGATACCCTGTGCCAAAAGACTAGCTGAGGTCTTTCTCCGATATATAATTCGCCTCCATGGGGTACCTCAACATATTATTTCAGACCGTGGCCCTCAATTCATTTCTTGTTTCTGGAGAGTTCTCTGTCATTCTTTTGGTGTCAATATGCACTTTACCTCTGCCTATCACCCGCAATCAAACGGCCAGACGGAACGAACCAACCAAGTACTTAAATAGTATTTACGTATGTATTCTTCTGTTGATCATGTGGACTAGGCTACCTGGCTACCCTTAGCAGAACTCCCCTACAATTGTTCCTACCATGAGTCCCTCAAGAGTACACCTTTTCAAGCTGCCTTGGGATACGAACCACACTTATGGCCTCCAGAGGTCCAAGTCTCAGATGTCCCAGCCGCAGACTCTTTTTCTAAAGACATTAAAAAGCATTGGGCTTCTATCAAACACCAGCTTCACCAAGCTAAAGTGAAACAAAAGGCCGCAGCTGACAAGAAAAGAACCCCGGGTCCTAATCTCATGCCTGGTGATCAAGTATGGCTTTCCACCAAAAATGTATGGCTAAAACGTGTCTCCAATACACTAAGTCCTAAATATATTGGTCCTTTTCCCATCCTTTCACGTATAAACGAAGTCACTTATATGGTGTATCTTCCAGCCTCTATGAAGATACCCAATAGACATGTGCAAAACTAACATTTTAGTTTCGTTTTCGTCCATTCGGACGAAATTCGTTCATTATTTTCGTTTTGTTTCGTTTTATTCGTTCGTTTTATAGAATACGTGTAATACTATTGGCTTTCTATAAACCGAACGAAAGCCCCATTCATAAGAAATTCTTATGAATGGTGCTCTAGTTCGGTTCATAGAAAGGCAATAGTACTACACGTTTTCTATAAGCCAAAAGTCTATAAGCCGAAGCTCGTTTGGTTTATAGACTTTCGGTTTATAGAATACATAGAATTACATGTAATTCTATGTATTCTATAAACCGAAAGTCTATAAACCGAACGAACTTCGGTTTATAGACTTTCGGCTTATAGAAAACTTGTAGTAGTATTGTCTTTCTATAAACCGAACGAGAGCCCCATTCATAAGAAATTCTTATGAATGGGGACACCTTCTATAGAGGTGGCGAATCCTATTTGCCAAATAATGTATTTTCAGTATAAAAAAATGTATCCCCCATTTTGCGATACTCTGTGCCAAAACATTTTGTTTTATTCTTGGCTTTTTTGCATGCCACATGAAACTCGTAATACTATTTTGAAGTATACACAACCATTCTTCTGGTATCTTAAGTGGCAACATCTGAAACATGTATGACCATTTGGGGTATAATATAAGCATTTACCGTATTAATTGTCCCCTGCCACGACACTTCTACCTCTCTCCATGTCTTAAGTGAATGGTTTGTCTGACGCAATAGACTCAGAAAGTTAACCTCCATCAATCTTTCAATCTTTCAATATCTTTAGTAATCTTTATTCACCTTTTGCCCGCACAAAATTATATTTTTGTTTAATAAATTCCTTTTCCTTTGTATCTAAATTTACTTCTAACAGAGTTGTCTTATTTGTGTTTATTTTATAGTTTGAAATATTAATGAATTCTATTATTTCTTTCATAAGACATTCCAGAGAGTTTACTTAGTCTGTTAACGTTATTATTATGTCATCTGCATAAAGATTTATTTTTAATTCCCCCTGTTTGGTTTTTAAATCCTTTTATATTCCTGTCATTCCTAATATTTGTGGCGAGGGCTTCCATAGAAAGTATGTAAAATATAGGTGACAGGGGACACCCTGCCTTGTTCCGCTACTAAGTTTAAAAAAATTTGAACAGATATTTGGTCCCACTGTTCTAGTCATTGGCTTTCTATATAATGAAAAAATGGAGCGCTGAATACCAAAATGGGATAGGGACTTGTCCAGGAATCCTCATTAAACTCCGTCGAACACTTTTTCAACATCGACTTACAGAGTCTGGAGGGGAATACGTCTTCTCGATGCAGCATCTAACACGTCAATTAGTCTTCTAGTGTTGTAACATGAAGAGGCCCCTGGGATGAATCCTGTCTGGTTTGTATGTATTATGGTCTTTAAAATGTTTTTATATGGTTTGCCAAAATAGATGCATGTATTTTAACAT
Organism: Pelodytes ibericus; assembly: GCA_036172795.1. Taxonomy (NCBI): domain Eukaryota; kingdom Metazoa; phylum Chordata; class Amphibia; order Anura; family Pelodytidae; genus Pelodytes; species Pelodytes ibericus. Next base: position 72,784,212 of record CM069864.1, on the reverse strand, counting down.
CACTGTTTATTAGTGAGACTGATCTGTAACTTTCTACCGATATTGGATTTTTCCCTGGTTGAATGATTGGTAATAGATTTGCTTTAAGCATTTCATCTGGGAAGGCCCCTCCCTCCACCACACCATCAAACATTAAAAGTACATGGTTTTCCCTCTTTGCATCTTATCTATTTCCATCTCTATCTCATTATTTGTGAATAGACACCATAACTCTTTATTTTGTCCCATGGATATGCTTGGTAACTTGGTGTTATCCAAATATTTATCTATATCATCACATGTTGTTATTTTGTTTAAATTATAGAGGTTACTATAACAATTGTAAAACTGTTGGTGGATATTCTCTGGAGTTAAAAATATTCTCTCTCCCTCTACTAGTTTTAGGATCCTATTTGAGCTTTTCTGTTTTCTTTTTCATTTGTTAAGATTCTATCTGCTCTATCTCCTTTTCCATGATACTTAATTTTTCATTTTTCTAAATTCCTGGCTGCCTTTTCCATAAATAACTCATTTATTTTCTTTTGAATATGACTAAACTCTGAGTAATGGGCCTTTGATGGATTCTCTTTATTTTTTTATTTTTATTTTTTATAATTGGTATTTTATTGAATTTTCATTTATATTGTAATACGGTACATATGAGATAACATAATTATGTAATTTTGTCACATGAAAATAAAACAATATATGGATTATTGTTGTCGAGTTGTTTACATACTTGTACCTGAACATATATTTATCATATATACTGAAATGAACATAAAAGAAAAACATTGAAATCTGGTTGTTCGGGAGCAGGTGACCTAGAGAGAACAAGATTGTCTCTGTCATTGTATACCAAAATCTGTTACATAAAATAGGTAAGTATACGGGTATAATATATAATGTATGTTAACGTCCTAGTGATCTAAGCTTAAGGGGTTAAAGAAGAAAAAAAATAAAAGGAACGGGGGGGGGATTAGGAGGGGGGAAGTGGTAGGGGATGTTGATATCTTTGAATATGTGGTTGAGTTAACTGGTAGGTCTTGGTATAAGAAGCATCGTACAGTGACAGGGAGTGGGATCCGACCACAATAATGGCTTTAAGTCAGAGGTATGTGTGAGCGAATTCCAGCCGCCGGCCTCCCTGGACTCTGAGCGTCTATCCACTTGTTCCAAATTTTTTCAAATATTTTTAGTCTGTCATGTAGTAACACGGTAAGGCGTTCCATGGGCAATATGTACCATATCTTATTCAGGATATGAGTTTGGGTGGGGGGCTGTTTCCATTGTTTAGCTATACACATTCTCCCGGCGGTACAGATTCTCATCACTAGTTTGAAGTCATTTTTAGGTATGAAGGGTTCAGACGGAGGATGGTTGAGAAGGGCCATCATGGGAGTTAATGTAATATTATACTGGAGGGTTTGTGAGATCAATTGTTCGACATAACTCCAGGTCGATTTGATCTGGGAACACTGCCACCACATATGGATGTATGTACCCACTGAGCCGCAGCCACGAAAACACAGGTTTGATAGCTGGGGAAAGATCTTGGAAAGGGTCGTTGGGTCTTGGTACCACCTGCTAATTGATTTAAAAGCGTTTTCTTTAATGAGAATGCAGCTGGTAATGCTATGGGAGTTATTATAAATTGTCCTCCATTGCTCGTACCTGGATCTGATTTTTAGAGACATTCTTCAGGGGGGGTTTTCAAATGATCTATATATTCTTGATATGGTGCCTGGTTTTATTGTACCAATCTTACACATGTTCTCGTAGAAAGTGATTTGAGGATCTGGATGTTGTTTGAGGAAAGATATGAGAAAACTACGAATCTGCATATAACGGAAAAATTCTGTAGTCGGAATCTCATATCTGTCCTTCAGGTATCCAAAAGTGCAAGGTTTCGCTCTAGTTAAGAAGTCTTCTACCTTCACTACATTTTTGGAGAACCACCAATGGAATTGCTGGAGATTGCTAACTGTTTGAGTACAAAAGTCTGGATTATATAGTACTGGCGTGAGCAGAGAGTGCTGTGATATGAGACCATCCTTGATCCCCGATTTTTTACACATTCTGTATGCATATGGTACCAGTAATAATAGTAATTGTAAAGATGCAGGGGAAATCGAGAGCCATAACAGTGAACCAAGTGAAATCTTGGGAGAACATAGCTTCTCTATATCTACCCACCTTGTCTTTCCCAGAGTAGATTGCCATTGTATGGTTTGAGCGTATATCTAGCTGCCCGGTAATATGCTTCTATATTGGGGGCCGCTAAACCTCCCTCCCATCTTTGTCTGAATAGGAGAGTTTTCGGTAATCTATGTCGTTTGTCATTCCATATGAAATTTAATATATCAGATTGGAGGGCCCTTATATCTTTAGTTACGATTGGAATGGGGAGTGATCGGAATAAATATAGAATTTTAGGGAGCGTTTTCATTTTGGTGGCATAGACTCTCCCTATCCAGGAGATATGATATATTTGCCAGATCCTGAGATCTTTCCTTAGCTGGGCTATAAGAGGGGGGTAGTTCACTGCATAAATTTGATGGAGTTTTCTGGGAATATTAACTCCCAAGTAACTTATGTAGGATTTGTTCCATTTGAACTCGAAATTTAGCTCAATGCTCTTCGCTGTGGCCTGAGGCAGCGAAAGATTCAATGCCTCACATTTGGAAGAATTGATCTTATAGCCTGATAGAGATGAGAATTTAGATAGGATCTGGTATAGATTGGGGAGGGATGTCAGAGGTTTGGACAGGGTCAAAAGGATGTTATCGGCAAAGAGGCTTACTTTAAAGGGTTCCTGGCCGACTAAGATGCCCGATATATTGCCGTCTTCCCTGATCGCTTGAGCTAATGGTTCTATACATATGGCAAATAGGAGTGGGGATAAGGGACAGCCCTGACGGGTCCCATTTAAGATGGGTAAGCTAGAGGACTCCATGCCCTGGGTAAATACTGTGGCTCTGGGGTTGGCGTACAAAGCTTTAATCCCTGTGAGGAATGGGCCTCCTATCCCAAATTTGTTTAAAGTATTCCACATATAGTCCCAATCCACCCTGTCAAAGGCCTTTTCCGCGTCGAGGGCCAGCAGCATTGATGGAGATGCTGGGTTTCGGGTAATCTCCAACAGGTTAAAAATTCTTCTGATATTATCAGGGGCTCCTCGACGCGGAATGAATCCCACTTGATCAGGGTGGATCAGGAGTGAGAGGTAATTTGATAGCTGGTTTGCTAAAAGCTTTGAGTAAATCTTGAGGTCGGCGTTTAATAGGGAGATGGGTCTGTAATTTTGCACCTGAGTGGGATCTTTACCTTCCTTATGTATCACCACTATCCTTGCCTGGAGCATCTCCTTAGGGGGGACAGTTCCTTCTATGAAAGAGGAAAAAAGTGCAGCGAGATGGGGGGAGAGAGTCCCAGAGTCCCAGAGAACTTTTTATAATATGCGGCTGACATGCCATCTGGGCCAGGGGCCTTAGCAGTCTTTAGGTGTTTAATAACCTGTGCCACTTCTTCTGTTGAGATCAGACCGTTTAATTGGGCTTTTTGATCCTTATTTAGGGATGGAAGACTAATAGAGGCTAAGAATTTTTGGACCACAGCGGTAGTGGACTGAGTTTTGTGGGTTGTATGTCCTGCATAGAGGTCTGCATAGTAAGAGGCAAAGGATTCGACAATGTCAGATGGGTTATGAGATAAAAGACCCTTTGGGGTACAGATCGGTTTTATTCTATATTTTATCCCCAGGCGTTGTGCCAATAGGGTGTCAGGTTTATTACCTTTCTCAAAGAATTTCTGACCTGTTCTATGGAGCGCTCTGAGAGCTTCTTCTGTCAGGAGTGTATTTATTTCCCCTCGGATTTTAATGATAGTTTGTAGGATTTGGGGAGATTTGCCTGTTTTGTTTTGGATTTCATACTGGGATAACTGTTTGGGGAGTTCCCCCACTCTTTGTTCCCTTTGTCTTTTCAGATGGGTAGCTTTACTAATCAGTAGTCCTCGTATGACGGCTTTGTGTGCTAGCCAAATCGTGGCCAACTGCATGTCTGGGGTGGAAATTGTGTCAAAGTAGTTTTCTAACTCTGTTTGTATCTTAGTATCTCAGGGCGCATCAGTAGTATTTCGTTCAGCCTCCAGGTGGGACAGTTAGATCTAGGGGAGGGGTTCTGGAAAACTGCTTCAATAGGTGCATGGTCGGACCAGGTGATCTCGTGAATTTTTGACGAAATTGACTGTGATATGAGAGGAGGACTGATAAAAATGTAATCAATTCGGACATAACTGTCATGAGGATGGGAATAGAACGAAAAGTCACGAACTGTGGTGTGGAGAATTCTTGGATTTAGTCGAATTTGTGGCATGGTAGTGTGATGGGAATCTCGGGTCCCGATATTTTGGGGGGGAGTTTTGTTTGAAGTGCGTCTCTTGAAATGTCTGCCCCTGATTTTATGAGGAATCTGATCGCTTTGCGGCGCTTGATTGGCGAGTTAAGGCCCTTGACATTAAGAGATAATACCTTAAGTGTCATTTATAGGGTGAACGGAGGAGCTGTGAGTACAGGGAGGCCTGCTGTGACCATGAGCATAACCAGTATGATAACTCAGGTGAGATAACAATATCAACCTATAAGGGAGCTGACATAAAGGGAAAATGAAAGGGGAACTAGCGATGAAAATGTAGAGTTTGTTCTCATAGCATGCTCTCGTGGGTGCTGTATTCATGCACGCCCGAGAGTATGGGTGTCTCACAAGCTACAAAAACGGTGGAGCTATGATAGACCTCTCTACTTAGGCCAAGTCTAATACTTGGCGGGGGTGGGGTGGGACAAGTCAGATGGTCCCCGACCACACCAGACAGAAACGCCAGTTCGGAACTATCACGAACATAAAGTACAAATTGAGCTACACTTATTAAACTTTTCGCAACCATAGAACCTAGTTTCATCTCTTCCACAAACGATCCCCCCTAGGCACCTCTGGACAGAATCCCACGTCAAGAGTATTGCTGGTTCTAGAGTTTATGCCTCCGGATCTCGTGTATAAAGTAGGGGGCCTTATATTCCGAGACCGCAACTGTTATTGCTGAACTGTGTCTCACGTGACCTCTATAAGGATACCTTAATTATGTATAAAGATGTATGATCAGAGGTGCATCTCTTTGAACAAATGTATATAGCGCTTTGAGGTCGGAGGCATAAAAGACCAATGCTTTGGGGATAATATATACATATAACATACAACAGAGGGGATAAACCTGTATTAGAGCGGTTTGAACGCCGTGACCCTTGCAGGTGAAGTCTTGTACACGGTTAGATATATCCCAGTGTAGATCTAAGTCCCAGTGTGGAGTCCTTGGTGCCATCGAAGGGATAGTTAAACTGCATCCTGGGTAGGAACTGTTCATCATGGTTTTGTACAGTCTTGGGTTCAATGGAGGAGGGTAAACCGGTGCCCCAGAGTTCTGTCCGGTGAGGGGCCGTAGCGGAGAGATGAAAAAAAAAAGAAGAAAAACCAGTACAACTTGGGATGCAAAAGGAGGTTATCTTTCACATGTTGCTTAGTTGGCATCACACGCTGGAGTTTCCCCTCGAAGCCGTCTGGGTCTCGGCGGGAGCGCTATCCATTCGGTTCTCAACTTATGTGGAGACGAGGTGGTACTCCAAGGAGAGGGGCTCGTGGAGGCTTTATCCGTGATACCCAGCTTAGTAAGAAGGTCGGGGCCGTCTTCCGGGTCGGAGATTGAATAGATCACTCCATTTCTCTGTACTGAGAGTTTAAATGGGAATCCCCATCTATATCGGATTTGGTGGGCAATCAAGATTGTGGTCACGGGTCTCATTGAGCTTCTCTTTTGCAGAGTGAGAGGTCCGCAAAGATTTTACATTTGATGCCATTCTTCTCTTGTACCCCCTCTCTCGCCTTCCATAAGATTGCTTCCTAAGCAGAGTAGTGCTGGACTCTGTCCATAATGAGAGTGTTCGGGGAAGTCTCCGGTAGTAGAGCTTGGAAATACTCTGTGAGGAACTGTGAGAGGTCTTGCACCGATTCAGGTATGTCCTTAATGCGGAGATTATTTCTCCGTGACTGATTATCGAGGTCTTCTTGCGCCATTTGCAAGTTGTGGATGTCTTCTCTCATATGCGCCACCTCTTCTTCTACGGTCGACATGGCTGCCACCGTTTCGTCTTGCCTCTGTTCAAGGACGTCAGTATGCGAGCCAATCTCGGCAATATCGCTTCAAATATCGCTCGAGGAGCCAGGCTATTTTTCAAGTCCTCTTGTAGATCTTTTTTCCACTCTTCTAGTAGAGAGGTGAGTTTTATTATGTCCGCCTTGGTGCTAGGTGCACTCCAGAAGAGTCTCTGTCGGCCTTCGCAGATTGTGAAGAGGCTACGCAACTCGGATGGAAGTAGGTTTCTAGCCCCTGTCCTTGGGTCTTTTTTTGCTTTTTTTGTTTCTTCAGCCCCTTGATGTGTTCCTGCTGTGGGGTGGACATTTAGCGTGGTGTGTAGGTGCTCAAAGCTCGGCTGGACGTTCCCTCTGGTGTGGTATGGGACGGAGCCAGCTCAACATGTGACCATCTTACCTGCGCTCCAGGACACGCCCCCGATTCTCTTTATTTTTCTTTGCTGTTTTATCTAATTTTACATATAAAGTTGATAAGTCCTCTACCCTTTTTTTCCCTTTCTCTACACTCCATGAAAAAAAAGTGTCCTCTCAAAACTACCTTGAAGGCACACCAATTATTCTCAGGTGATGTATCCTCTGGCTTGTTAACTTGAAAGTATTGTATTATTCTTTTCTTTGTGTGTTCAATATTTTCCTTCCTTAGGAGCAAATAGTCATTTAAACGCCATGCAGGATTGCTATTTTTACTTAGGCCATCCTTTACTTCCCAGAGCAAAATATCATGATCCGACCAAATGTGGTTAACCATACTATTTTTCCCCATACCATATTTATCCTGGATTGTGATGGATGGATGTGTATAATCTTGTTCCCCTGGATGCAGTGTTCTCCAGATGTCAAATAATTATTGTCGTTCTATAACATTGTATAGGGCCCTAGCTTGTGTGTATACTCTTTTATAAATTTTTCCCCTGCTAATTGTTTTTTGTCCATATCCGGAGTTAGTATATTGTTAAATTCTCCGGCCACTATACAGATACCTGTTTTATATTTTTCCCATAATTCCAGAATGATTCTCTCTGTTACTATAGGGGGCTATATTTGGCAAATAGATATTAATTAAAGAAAACAATATATAATTTACCTTACAGATTATTATCAAGTATCTCCTCTCTTTGTCCTGCAACTGATGTATAATTTCCACTTGTGTTGAGTCTCTAAATACTATTGCCACTCACCGTTTTTTCTTCTCTGGGTGTGATGCATGGATTATTTTAGTGAACCTTTGGTCACCCTAGTCAATCCTGTCTGTCTGCCTCCAGTGAGTTCTTGTAACATTGCTACATCTATCTGTGCTTTAATTATATATTTGTAAATAACTGATATTTTAAAGGCTGTATTCAGATCCAGAGCGTTAACTGACAGAAATGTTGTCATGTTATCTCCTCCCCCCCCCCCCCCCCCGTTCGCCCCAACAATCATTTATATTCAAGTACAAAACCAAAAAGTGCTTTGGGAGAGCCTCATATGCTGGAGCTGTCCCTTTGCAGAGTTACCTATACTCTACAGTTCCTGTGTTACAATCTTGGAACACTTGGTGGAGTATGGTTCATCCGCCATGTAGAGCTTATAGAATTTCCCACAACTAATCTCTTTTATCTTGATTACTTGATTAAAGCGGGAAGCTAACTATTATCTATACTTTCTAAGCTATCATCAGTAGGGACAGGGTATGGGAATAAGGGTGTGAGTGGGAGAAAAAAAACATTTCTAAATAAAGTTATTTTCCATTCCTTATTTGTGATCTTCTAGTTTATCTCAATTATTACAACTTATTGCAGTCTTTGTCTTTATTCGTGCACAAAAATTTGTGTTTAGTCTCCACTCTTTTGTTTTCTACTATCTTTAGATTGGTTGGTCCTGTGGTAAGCCCTTTGATTTATATAATCGATGAGCTCTTTCTATCTGATATTCATGTTCCTCTGCTTCTGGGATTACAGTCTTAAACATCTCGTTCAGAAATGCCTTGAGATCTTCCTGGGTTACTGCTTCCGGTATATTTTTTTATTCTGAGGTTTGACCTCCTTGTTCGGTCCTCTAACTCTCTGATCTTAATTTCCATTTTTTTTTAGTTTTTTGGTGATAGTTCTTCTACTGTTTCCTTTATGATCGCATATTGGGTTTCTATTTTAAGAAATTTGTAATAGAAATGTTCGAGTTATGTGAGGTCTTTCTGCTTGCTCCCTACCTTCTAAGGTATTGCCTTCATGGAGCTCTGCTGAGTCTTCCATTTGTTTGCTTTCTTTCTGTAAGGATACAGATATCATTTTTTCATTTTTTTGATCTTCCCTGTCCTTCTTTTTTTTCCTCTCCCTCTCTTGTCCCTTTTTCATGGCCATTGTTGTCTTTTGTTTTTCTTTGTTTATATCTGGACCTGACTTTTTACATACAAAGTCCAAAACGCTTCCCAGGAGAACTTTTTTTTACCTTTTTCCAGTTGCTGCAGCTCTCTTCTGATTCCTTGAATTAGTACCGAACTCTACTAATTTATTGTACTGTTTTGTCCCCTAATGCTTCATAAATCAGTTAAGTCTTATGGTGAATGATTCTATTTTAACCCTTTTCACCTTTAACTATCAGAGCCAATTTTCTTGAACTTTTCTCCTCTTCCACCTCCTCTTATTTATCCGCTTAGCTTGACTTTTATTTTATAGATCTCTGAATCTGTTAAATGTAATCAGACACAGATTTACTACCACCGGTTTTTCTCACTTGTTTCTTATTTTTGGACACACCTTTCCAGTTATGTGTGACTCTCTATTCATTAGGCAGTAGCTTGATCCTTTACTCCTTGTATCTGCTCAGGGTTCCTTTTCAGTGTGCCTCTGTTGAATACTTATCTTTGCTCCTTTATTTGTGAACTGTCCACGTGATCTCCGTATATTGTCGGATTAAGTTTATCGGATGTGGGTCTGGCTTCCTCCACGTCTCTCGCTCTACACAATAGACATCCGCTCTCCACCTCCTAGTGTGGTAACGTTACTCACGTCATCAAGCCATCCAAGATTTTGTTATCATGAATTCAGTGCACTGCAGAGACCAACAGTAGTTAACTGACAATGGTGAACTGACAATGAAATGTTACCTCTTTTAAAATGTAATTCCAAATGTTGGCAATTCAGTTGCAATTCACTTGTCAGTTCATGATGTTTCACTTTTGAGTGAATAAACCCCCTCATGAAGTATGTCAAGTCACTCAGAAGATCACTCAGTAAGGGGATTACATAACATTCTTTAGGTGCATTCAGTGGGAGGATGGACATTCTCGTGGGCACAGGGCAAAGTCTTTAGCAGTGGGACCCCTCTTGTACCTACGTTTTCTAAAATTAGATTTTTTTTTTTTTAAATGTCAGTGCCATTATTTGACCCCAAACAGTTTGCCAGTGCCAGCTATCTCCCATAGAGCTTACCAGTGTCATCTATGTTCGCAAACAGCTTGGCAGTGCCACCTTTGTCCTCAAAGAGTTTGTCAGTGCCAACCTCCAACTGACTATGAGATCCAGATTTCATTCACGTTTGATGCTCCAACTTTAATTAAGGAGTGAAGTGTGAAGGGGTGGAGCATGAAGTCTGGGCACAGACTTCACACCTTATGCTGCTTGGCGGGCAGGCCCCTTTAACAGTGGACTCTGGGCAAGTGCCCACTGGTGAATGCAGCCATTAATGCATCAGAAGGGCAATCAGTAACTTGAAGCCTGAAAGTCTGAGATGATGTTTAAAATCACCCATGGACATCAATTCCACACTAGCCTGTAGACAGTACATTATGAATGGACCAGTTGCAATGAATTTAAATATTAATTATAACTGTAAGGCAGCTGGTTCTGTACTGCTTTCTTGAATTAAACACTGCTTTATATCCAAGCTGAAACTGGAGTGCGCAGTCTGTTTCTTCTAATTGATTAATTACCATATTTGCTTGATTATAAGACAAGGTCTTATAATCGAGGTCGTCTTATAATCTGACCTCAAATCGAGGTCAGACTATAAGACTGTGATCCAGGTCCCCTGCAGAGCTGCAGGGGACCTGGATCCCCCTCTCTAACAGCAGGGGAATGTCTGCGAGATGAGCGCAGACTCCCCCTGCTGCCGCCCGGCATGACCTCTTCTATGACTTCTATGATGAAGCCGGCTCATCGCGCAGACATCCTCCGCTGCCTCCACTTTCCACCAGGAGAATCGGGCAGCAGGGAGGGAGGGGTAGAAAGACAAGCAGAGGGAGGGGGGGACAGAATAACAAGGGGGGGGCAGAGAGTAACAAGGGGAGGGGGGGCAGAGAGAAACAAGGGGAGGAGGGGGGAAGAGACAGAGACAAGGGGAGGGAGGGGGATAAGAGAGAGACAAGGGGAGGGAGGGGGTGGAGAGAGAAACAAGGGGAGGGAGGGGGAAGAGACAGAGACAAGGGGAGCGAGGGGGGAGACAAAGGGACAGGGAAAGAGGCAATACAAAGGGGGGGAGAGAGACAAAGCTGAAAGAAAAGAGAGAGGCAGCATTGGCACATAAAAGGAAATAAAAACAAGAAATGCATTTTTTGATATCATAATTTTTCATTATAAAAGCTATTTACATGTGAATATAGTTAAACCTTTTTTTACTATAGGGTAGTCTTATATTCAGGTTTTAGTTTTTTCCCTAAAGGAATATCCAAAGTTTGGGGGGTCATCTTATAATCAGGGTCATCTAATAATCGAGCAAATATGGTAATATTCCCACCTTAAAATAAAAAAATTAATTTATATATTCCATGTATGACATAACAAGGTGACTGGGTCATTGCTTATGCCAGCTTCTTTGTGTAACAAGTAGGCTGCATGACTATGCTGACACCTGAGAGCATGTACTTTTTTATTTCTCATAATGCTGCTAAACAACTTTTGCCTAACGAGTTTCTAATTTCTGTAAAAATACATTTATTTATTTTCCCCCATGTTACAAAATAGAATTTTGCTTAAAAAAATGTTGCAGGAAAACAACAAATGACCTTCAATTTCTTAAGGAAATCTTCAAATGGGTCACTAGGTGCAACTCATATTATATATTTTTCTATGTTGGTACTTAAGAGATTAACAATTATTGCCTTTGGCTTAACTCTGATAAAATGTAACAAAGAATGTTCTCTTAAACATCTCAGGTTTGAAGAAAAAAACACAGCTAAAGTCATACTCCAAATACTTTTGTAACTTGCTAATAAGTAGCCTGGACTTTAGGTTCAGAACATCAGCCCTGTCTGTTCAAGAATATCCTTTCATGTTTGTGTAATGCTTTGTATCACGGATTGCTTTCACTGTAGCTTGATTTGTTTTAATACCATTCAGCAGAACCTTAAAACCAGAAATGCACGAGTCTATTAGAAAAGAGATTCTACAAAAGGGTTAAGCCTTTTCTTTTTATGTCTAATTTGTTTTTGTTATTGTGAATGGTTGTACAATGAGAAAATATGTATCTTGGTATATAAAACAGCACAGGATATATTTCAGTGGTAAAGTCCATAAGCATTTCTGTAAATATACATTCGTGTAAACTATTAACCCTATCTATATATATTATGATACTGGTTCTAATATTATGATATACCTTCAGGATCATGTATTCATCTGAATATTTGATGTATGTAATAGATATTTCCTGTTTTGTATTTCATTTGTATTGATATGATGTATGCAGTATATAATATGTTATTAATGTAATATTTGTAATTCCCTGTTATAATCTATTGATCCTTAGTAATGTATGCTTTATGCAGGGTGGATTTTTTTTTTTTTGGGGGGGGGGGGTCTCCGCATTCCCACTGTTGCACATATCCCTTGCCATAACGATGTGTTGATTCCCGTCGATTTTAGTGACTCCTCCCCTTTTCTTTGTATATAGTCAAAGTTTTCCTCTGATCTCTATGATCCCAATCCTGGATATTACATCACCACAAGAAAGTAAACTGGAAGTTGATCATTTTTGGCGCACACTGGAACCATATGTCAACTTTCACTTATGCACGTTGGACTGCATTTGGACACTTTCATACCCTGCCCCCTCCCCTGCATGCAATCCCGCCATCCATCGCAATGTTACCCCCCCACACACACATATGCCATAATTGTTGTGCCATTCAGATGCCAGTAATATTGTGCCATTCAGAGCGCAGCATTATTGTGCCAGTCAGAGCCCAGTAATATTGTGCCAGTCAGAGCCCAGTAATATTGTGCCATTCAGAGCCCAGGAATATTGTGCCAGTCAGAGCCCAGGAATATTGTGCCAGTCAGAGCCCAGGAATATTGTGAAATTCAGACCCCAGAAATATTGTGCCAGTCAGATGCCCAGTATTATTGTGCCAGTCAGAGCCCAGTAATATTGTGCCAGCCAGATGCCCAGTAATATTGTGCCAGCCAGATGCCCAGTAATATTGTGCCAGCCAGATACCTGTAATATTGTGCCAGTCAGATACCAGGAATATTGTGCTTGTCAGATACCAGGAATATTGTGCCTGTCAGATACCAGTATTATTGTGCCAGTCAGATGCCCAGTAATATTGTGCCAGTCAGATGCCTGTAATATTGTGCCAGTCAGATGCCCAGTATTATTGTGCCAGTCAGAGCCCAGTAATATTGTGCCAGCCAGATTCCCAGTAATATTGTGCCAGCCAGATACCTGTAATATTGTGCCAGTCAGATACCAGGAATATTGTGCTTGTCAGATACCAGGAATATTGTGCCTGTCAGATACCAGTATTATTGTGCCAGACAGAGAACAGTAATATTGTGCCAGCCAGATGCCTGTAATATTATGCCAGTCAGAGCCCAGTAATATAGTGCCAGCCAGATGCCTGTAATATTATGCCAGTCAGAGCCCAGTAATATAGTGCCAGCCAGATGCCTGTAATATTATGCCAGCCAGATGCCTCTAATATTATGCCAGCCAGATGCCCAGTATTATTGTGTCAGTCAGATGCCCAGTATTATTGTGCCAGTCAGAGCCCAGTAATATTGTGCCAGCCAGATGCCCAGTAATATTGTGCCAGCCAGATGCCCAGTAATATTGTGCCAGCCAGAGCCCAGTAATATTCTGCCATTCAGATGCCCAGTAATATAGTGCCAGTCAGAGCCCAGTAATATAGTGCCAGTCAGAGCCCAGTAATATAGTGCCTGCCAGCCAGATGCCCAGTAATATTGTGCCAGCCAGAGCCCAGTAATATTCTGCCATTCAGATGCCCAGTAATATTGTGCCAGCCAGAGCCCAGTAATATTCTGCCATTCAGATGCCCAATATTATTCTGCCATTCAGATGCCCAGTAATATTGTGCCAGCCAGAGCCCAGTAATATTCTGCCATTCAGATGCCCAATATTATTCTGCCATTCAGATGCCCAGTAATATTGTGCCAGCCAGAGCCCAGTAATATTCTGCCATTCAGATGCCCAGTAATATTGTGCCAGCCAGAGCCCAGTAATATTCTGCCATTCAGATGCCCAGTATTATTGTGCCAGCCAGATGCCCAGTAATATTGTGCCAGTCAGCCCCCCGCCCCCCCCCCCCCCCGTTCCCAAGTACTTACATGAACCTGCTCCGTGTCCCCCGCCGGATGTCTCCTCCGTGCAGTCTCCCCTCTTGCACGGACGAGGGAAACAGTCACCGGATGTGACGCGACGTCAGTTTTTTTTTTTTCTTTTTCGGCCGTCGCATCCATCGGATGCGGCTTGCCGGAAAAAAGCGTTCACAAGCGCAATGCGCTGTGAACGCGGCAAGCAGGGGCTGGGGGCCCATGGGACAGCTGCCTTGGGGCCCCCAGCTGCCCCAAGCTGCAGCTGCCCCGTTTGCCCCGCGTTAAAGACGCCCCTGTATATTACTGCGGAGGGTGTTCAGGGGGGGCTGGCAACTTTTGGTTGTGTGTGTGGGGGGAGGGCTATTTATTTTCCCATTCGCCACTTCATCAGCCCATCTAATAGCAGTAGAGATAGACATAGACATATACATGCAAGAGAGATATACTGACAGATAAAAGTACAGAGCTCAGGGGCGTTGCTAGGTCTTCAAATGATCTGGGGCTAGAGCCCAGATGAGCTCTGTCACACACACACTCAGTCTCTCTCCCACATACTGCGTCTCTCACATACACACTTGTCTCTCTCTCAGACACAAAAACACACAGCGTCTCTCTCTTTCTTACACACGGTCTCTCTCTCACACACACCGTCTCTCTCTCACACACCGTCTCTCTCGCTCGCTCTCACACACCGTCTCTGTCTTTCTCTCACACACCGTCTCTGTCTTTCTCTCACACACCTTCTCTCTGTCTTTCTCTCACACACCGTCTCTCTGTCTCTCTCTCACACACCGTCTGTCTGTCTCTCTCTTTCTCACACACACTGTCTGTCTCTTTCTCACACACACTGTCTGTCTCTTTCTCACACACACTGTCTGTCTCTTTCTCACACACACACACACACACACCCTGAGACACACTCACACACATACACTTACGCAAACACCCTTACTCACACACACACCTAGACACCCTGACACACACTTACACACATTGAGACACCCAGACACACATTGAGACACCCAGACACACACTTACACACATTGAGACACCCACACACAGTCACACATTTGTTCTATTTATTTTTTTACCTTACTGTTGGAGGAGGATGTTTTCGGCGGTGTCTGCAGCTGCAGAACACCGCCACTCAGGGTCTTCTGCCTGATTATTTTCTGTCCGCCACCACAAAACAATGGGTTGCTTATAGTACCGACCATTTAATCATATCATACAGTTAAATATGCATCACGTTTGTCATTACAGATCCTTACGTTACAAATAAGGTAAGTTTAACCACACATAAAACGTTATTGATACACAGTTCAGGAGACATTTTCATCAGCAGTTTGTATACTGATGATATAACAGAATATTTACAAACAAAATAGTCACAAACAATATACAATTATATGAACAAAATGTGATCTCTGTCATTACAGGGGTGCAGACTGAGCACTGCTTTCACTCCTGTCAGTAAAGTAGGACACAGTAGCTGGCTTGTTAGAAGTTAACTAGCACTCCTTTAGCGGGTATTTTAATTTTGGGATTTAACAGTTTCCCGACTGGTCTGATACTAAAATGTAATCTCTGTAATTTCATTTTACATATTTTATGCATATCACAAACCACCAATTGTTCTTGGTTTTTTTTTACTCTATTTTCTCACTAATACACACTCACATAACCCTAACAAATACACACTCACATAACCCTCACTAGTACACGCTCACACACTAATACACACTCACATTCTAATACACACACTCATACACTCACAGACTAACATTACACTCATTAATACACACTCACTAATACACACACACACACACACACAAACACTCACTTAATACACACACACGTTGCATCCTTCCTATTATTTGTTTAGCCCATCTTTTCTTTATATAGGTGCCATTGTTTTTTACCAGCTTTTCAGCACATGCAGCCTTATGTTTGTCCAATACAGATTTTCAGTCCCTGCAACTGTTTTATTAACCTTACATTTGTCTAAAGGTTTTTTTTTAAACCTTGAGGTGCAATAAAGTGGCAAGGTTTAAAAGAAAAAAAAACTTTGGACAAATGTAAGGGTAATAAAACAGCAGCAGGGATTGAAAAGCTGGGGAAAGAATCAGGGTTGAGAACAGAAAAGGCATTTCTTTACCCCAGTTTTTAACCTCTGCAGATGCTTTATTATGCGTACATTTGACCAAAGTTTTTGTTTTTTAAACCTTGCCACCTTTTTGCTCATCATAAATGTGGCAAAGTTCATATATAAAACTTTGGATTAATGTAAGCATAAGAAAAACAGTTGCAGGGACTGAAAAGCTGGGACATCTGGGGAAAGAAAGGTACTTAAAGAAATGCCTTTTCTATTTAGTGCCCCATTAACATTTTTTTTTACCATCATTTACTTTCTTACCCAGGTGGTAGGTGTAGTGTAACCTGGGTGTTGTCAGAGGTGAGGAGACACTGACACTCCTCGAGCACATCTCTGGCTTCTTCTTCCAATTCAGCTGAGCGGATTGGATTACTCAGCGCACCTATCGGAAAGAGGATACAGCAGCAGGCAAGCACAGCTATCGGTGCACAGTGGCAGTGCTGCACTACTGTCTTCAGTGGGGCAATTGCCACCCCCCAGGTGAGATTAATCCTCCGATTCTGGGACCATGTCCCAGACGGAGGAAAGCTCAGCGGGGGATTTTTTTTTAACAAGGATAGCCCTGGAGTCTCGGGGCTAAAGAATACTTTAGCCCCAGAGTCTCCATTCGGGGCTATGAAGGGGGGACTCGGGGCTATAGCCCCAGTAGCCCACCCCTAGTGACGCCTCTGACAGAGCTTGATGGACAGAAAAGACAATTGTATAGAAAGATTGAAAGTGTTACTGACTGGGTAATTTAAAAATGAAAAATTGTGTATGCACAGCTCACTGAGTGAAATTATAGAGCAGCCTGGAGGGTACTTGCCCTCCTGTCCCCCTTGTCAGCCGTCCCCTGGGTGTGTTTGTTCTGGGAGAGACCTTCAAAAGTAACCGCCCACCCTGGGAATGAACCCTCTCCGATCCATGTTGAATTCCTATGAATGAAACTAAAAGCCCAATAGTAATTTGTAGTGGGCTATGGCAGAAAACTGATAATAAATACATGATAAGTGACAACATCAGTGACAAATTGAAAATACAAGTGAATTACTCATTCACTAATACAGGATTCTATGGGTAAATTAGTAAAAAGTTATACGTATATAAATAATGGACTGGAAATTTCTAACAATGTTGTAAACGCTAATCATAAAGTTGGTGGTAACTCATCATTATCGTTTCAAATATAATAGACATCCCAAATCTATATAAATTATATAAATGAATCAATTACTCATCATTATGCACCTTACTTCAAAATATAGTAGACATCACAACCCTAGAATATGGATAAATCGATTACTCATTGCTATAGAAATCTATACTAGCTAACTCCATATGCTTTAAAAACAGCAAAGCAAATGGATATAATGCTGGTTAGATATTAAACCACAAGCACCGAGTTATTAACTTGTATATTCAGTGGAAATGAAAAATATTACCAAGTTATAGCTCCCCACTATACATATACCAAAAAGGTATATTCATAATCATAATCTAACTAATGACTTGTGAAATAATTTATTTGTCATCATATTTCCAGCAGTGAAGTGAAATATATGTATTATTTTGAGAAATGCTATAAAATTATATGTTTATGAAAAGAAGCAAAAATATCCCTAAGGTAAAAAAAAAATCAGAAACGATAAGTGTATTTAATAAGTAACAGAAGTTTGTGTGCTATTATAATTTTTAACCATTAGCTGCTCAAAAACAAGTGCAGGTCCCCTAAGACACCCTAATAAATGCGAGATAAGATGAATACAATGAAGAGCACAAGATTGTGCTATTTCACCCATGTGAATGTAAATATAAAGTTTTACATACATTTTTATGTCAGCAGATCTTCAAAGGTGGACTATTCTGAATTACATAGATCCAATGTTCCGCATCATCCCAGAAATGAAAGAGAGAATACACAAAATAGAGCAGGTAAGCTGTTAACTTGACTTGTTTTAATGCAATTAAGCATAACAAACATGCCCTGCACAAAAAATAAAGCTTTTTCATTCCTTAGTATAATCATAGTTTATTGTTTGGGTTTATGCCCTCCATTATATCTTTGTAAAGAGTATGAGACATGATCTCTTACATATCCAGTATACACCTATCAGCCTTAACATTATGATCCTTTTTGCAGAAAAAAAGCCCTGACCTGTCGAGGCATGGACTCCACTAGACCTCTGAGGTGTGCTGTGGTATCTGGCACAATACGTTAGGAACAGGTCCTTTAAGTCCTGGAAGTTACAAGATGGGACCCCATAGATCAGACTTGTTTGTCCAGAACATCCCATAGATGCTTGATTGGATTGAGATCTGGGGAATTTGGAGGCCAAGTCAACACCTCAAACTCTTGTTGTGTTCCTCAAACCATTCCTTAAACCTTTCTGCTTTGTGGCAGAATGCATTATCCTGCTCAAAGAAGCCAATGCCATCAAGGAGCGCTGTTTCCATGAAACGGTGTAGATGGTCTCCAACAAAGCTTGGGTAGGTGGTACGTGTCAAAGTAACATCCACATGAATGGCAAGTTTCCCAGTAGAACATTGCCCAAAGCATCACACTGCCTCTGCCAGCTTTCCACCTGTCAGTGGTCATAATGTTATGGCTGTTTAAATATGTATATTGCTGTGTATATGGCTGTGTATATTGTTTAGGGATATGGAAGCATCTCACCCAAAAACTGATAATTAGCCTGCCCTTTCTCCCAGTAATTCTCACAGAAACAGTAAATGTCAATGTTATTTGTGTCATCTGAAACATCTATTACCAGGTGGGCAGGCTCATGCCCACAAAATCATGCTCAAGGTGTAATAGAGGACATTTCTAGAACTCCTTATGAATCATGCAATAGCGAGTACATAATAATAGGCATATGATTTAGTGCTTTTGAAAGCACGAAAAGCGTAAGGCGTCTCTTTTTTCACTGTGTCCTGTCCAGTTTTTTTTTTGTACCTGCCTTTTACATGATTTATTAAAATGGCTTAATTTTGGCACTCCCTGTCTGCTGTGAGCTCCCTCCGCAAACCATTTGCTGCTTCTAAACTTTGACAAAGTAAAACTTGTCCTACCATTCTGACTTATCCAATTGTACTCCCACACAGTTATCTGCCCTCCAGACTTAGCCAATGCATCCTCCCACAGCCATCTGTACCCCAGTTTTTTCACTCATATTGCACCTAAATGATTTGGCATGCCACAGTGTCACTTTGCCCCACAGAACTAGCCAATGTCACTTTCCTCATAGTACATGTTATTTTGCCCCACAGACCATGCCACAGCATAACTTTGCCAATTAAAATAAACCAGTTTTCCCATTAATATGCTAGTGTTTGCCCATAAATATGGCACAGCTAATTTGCCCAATAATATGCCAGTATTATTTTGTCATTCATAAACCACAATTTGCCCAGTATGCCAGTATTATTTTTCTGTTAATAAGCAAGACAATTTGCCTAATAATATGCAGTATTATTTTGCCATTAATAAGCCAGACAATTTGCCTAATAATATGCCAGTATTATTTTACCATTTAATATGCCACAGGCAATTTGCCCAATTATATGCCAGTACAATATTGCCATTTAATATGCCCCAGCCAATTTGCCCAATAATATGCCAGTATTATCCTGCCATTTAATATATGTCAGTATTTTGCCATTTAATATATTCCAGTATATTGCCACTTAATATATTCCAGTATTTTGCCACTTAATATATTCCAGTATTTGTCACTCAATATGCCAGCATTTAATCACTCAATATGCCAGTATTTTGCCATTAAATTTGCCATTCTTTTGCCATTAAATATGCCAGTATTATTTTGCCATTCCATATGCCAGAATTTTCCCATTCAATATTCCAGCATTTAACCCCTCAATATGCCAGAATTTTGACACTCAATATGCCAGTATTATTTTGCCACTGAGTATGCCAATACTTGTCACTCAATATGCCACAATGTAACCCCTCAAAAATGCCAGCATTTAACCCCTCAATATGCCAGCATTTAACCACTCAATATGCAAGTATTTTGCCATTAAATATGCCATTCTTTTGCAATTAAATATGCCAGTATTTTGTCACTCAATATTCCAGCATTTAACCACTCAATATACCAGAATTGTGCCACTCAATGTGCCAGTATTTTGCCATTCAATATGCCAGTATTATTTTGCCATTAAATATTCCAGCATTTAAGCCCTCAATATGTCAGAATTTTGCCATTCAATATTGCAGCATTTAACCCCTCAATATGCCAGAATTTTTACATTTAATATTGCAATATTTAACCCCTCAATATGCCAGATTTTTTCCATTCAATATTGCAGCATTTAACCCTGCATTATGCCATTATTTTGTCACTCAATATGCCAGTATTTAACCCCTCAATATGCCCGAATTTTGACATTTAATATTGCATCATTTAACCCCTCAATATGCCAGATTTTTTCCATACAGTATTGCAGCATTTAACCCCTCAATATGCCATAATTATGCCATTCAATACTAAAGCATTTAACCCCGCAATATGCCATTATTTTGCCATTCAATAATCCAGCATTTAACCCCTCAATATGCCATAATTTTGCCATTAAATATTTCAGCATTTTACCCCTCAATATGCCAGAATTTTGCCATTAAATATTTCAGCATTTAACCCCTCAATATGCCAGAATTTTGCCATTCAATATGCCAGCATTTAACCTCTCAATATGCCAGTATTTTGCTTGTTTTATACTACCCTCCTCCCCCCCTTTGCCAGTACTTACCTCCCTGCTGCTATGTCTCTGCTCCGGTCGTTTGCTCCTTGCTCCTGCACGGAGGAGGGAAACAGTCAACGGATGTGACATAATGTCACATCCAGTCGCATTGATTCGGCTGCCAGAAAAAAAGAAAAAAAATGTTTAGCAGCGCACTGCGCTGCGGGAGCTTACCAGCAGCACAGGTGTCACCCGGTGCACCCCCCTCGGGACGCCACTGAGTACACAATAATTTGGAACACATTTTTATCTTGAAAAAATATTTATCTTGAGTGTAAATGCAACACGTAGCTATAGTTTGATATAAATAAATACAAAACTAGGCAATATTGTAGTTAAATAAATAAAAAAGTGGTTAATATTCCTCTGATGCTAAAATAGGGAATGAGCATCACCAAGAAAATAGACAAATAATAATATTGTAATAACTGAATTATAGAAAATATAAGAAATAATTGTCACAAACTGGTTCTTCTATTGTAGTCCAGATAAGAAATATTTACAGGCAACACTTGCTCTTACTGTGGGGTGGATATCAACATGTGCATTCATCCATATACATCAGGGGTCCTCAAACTACATGCGGCCCGCCGAGGACATTTATCTGGCCCGCGGGGGGTGCTGCCGTTTACCTTTTTTTTTTTTTTTCTGGCAGCCGCAGAGGATGCGGCTGCAGGAAAAAAAATCAAAAAAAAATCACTGCGACGTCACATCCGGATCCGGTAACAGTTTCCCTCCTCCGCAGGAGGACACTGTGCGAGACGTCCGGGGACACAGCAGCTGGAGGTAAGTGATGGGGAAGCGGGGGAGGAGGGAGGTATAACGAGCACTGGAATGGCACACTATTCCTGGGCATCTGACTGGCACAATATTCCTGGGCTCTGACAGGCATCATATTACTGGGCATCTGAATGGCAAAATATTCCTGGGCTCTGACTGGCACACTATTCCTGGGCATCTGACTGGCACAATATTCCTGGGCTCTGACTGGCATCATATTACTGGGCATCTGAATGGCAAAATATTCCTGGGCTCTGACTGGCACACTATTACTGGGCATCTGGCTGGCATAATATTCCTGGGCATCTGACTGGCATAATATTACTGGGCATCTGAATGGCAAAGTATTCCTGGGCTCTGACTGGCATAATATTACTGGGCATCTGAATGGCACACTATTCCTGGGCATCTGACTGGCACAATATTCCTGGGCATCTGACTGGCACAATATTACTGGGCATCTGAATGGCAAAATATTCCTGGGCATCTAACTGGCACAATATTCCTGGGCATCTGACTGGCATAATATTACTGAGCATCTGAATGGCACACTATTCCTGGGCATCTGACTGGCACAATATTCCTGGGCTCTGACTGGCATAATATTCCTGGGCATCTGACTGGCATAATATTACTGGGCATCTGAATGGAAAAATATTACTGGGCTCTGACTGGCATAATATTCCTGGGCATCTGACTGGCACAATATTCCTGGGCATCTGACTGGCATAATATTACTGGGCATCTGAATGGCAAAATATTCCTGGGCTCTGACTGGCATAATATTCCTGGGCCCTGACTGGCATAATATTACTGGGCATCTGAATGGAAAAATATTACTGGGCTCTGACTGGCATAATATTCCTGGGCATCTGACTGGCACAATATTCCTGGGCATCTGACTGGCATAATATTACTGGGCATCTGAATGGCAAAATATTCCTGGGCTCTGACTGGCATAATATTCCTGGGCCCTGACTGGCATAATATTACTGGGCATCTGAATGGCAAAATATTCCTGGGCTCTGACTGGCATAATATTCATGGGCATCTGACTGGCACAATATTCCTGGGTATCTGACTGGCATAATATTACTGGGCCCTGACTGGCATAATATTACTGGGCATCTGAATGGCAAAATATTCCTGGGCTCTGACTGGCATAATATTCATGGGCATCTGACTGGCACAATATTCCTGGGTATCTGACTGGCACAATATTCCTGGGCTCTGACTGGCATAATATTCCTGGGCATCTGACTGGCATAATATTACTGGGCATCTGAATGGAAAAATATTACTGGGCTCTGACTGGCATAATATTCCTGGGCTCTGACTGGCATAATATTCCTGGGCATCTGACTGGCACAATATTCCTGGGCATCTGACTGGCATAATATTACTGGGCATATGAATGGCAAAATATTCCTGGGCTCTGACTGGCATAATATTCCTGGGCCCTGACTGGCATAATATTACTGGGCATCTGAATGGCAAAATATTCCTGGGATCTGACTGGCATAATATTCATGGGCATCTGACTGGCACAATATTCCTGGGTATCTGACTGGCATAATATTACTGGGCATCTGACTGTCATAATATTCCTGGGCATCTGAATGGCAAAATATTCCTGGGCTCTGACTGGCATAATAATAATGGGCATCATCTGACTAGCATAATATTCCTGGGCTCTGACTGGCATAATATTCCTGGGCATCTAACTGGCATAATATTCCTGGGCTCTGACTGGCATCATTTTCCTGGGCATCTGACTGGCATAATATTCCTGGGCATCTGACTGGCATAATATTCCTAGGCATCTGACTGGCATCATATTCCTGGGCTCTGACTGGCATCATATTCCTGGGCTCTGACTGGCATAATATTCCTGGGCATCTGACTGGCATAATATTCCTAGGCATCTGACTGGCATAATATTCCTGGGCTCTGACTGGCATCATATTCCTGGGCTCTCACTGGCATAATATTCCTGGGCATCTGACTGGCATAATATTCCAGGGCATCTGACTGGCATAATATTACTGGGCTCTGACTGGCATAATATTCCTGGGCATCTGACTGGCATAATATTACTGGGCTCTGACTGGCCCACTATTCCCATTGAAATACTGGTAAGTTTGTTGATTTAACTTTACTTCATTTTAAATATTGTATTTGTTCCCGTTTTGTTCAAAATAAGATATATGCAGTGTGTATAGGAATTTGTTCATAGTTTTTATTTTTACTATAGTCCGGCCCTTCAACGGTCTGAGGGACAGTGAACTGGCCCCCTTGTTTAAAAAGTTTGAGGACCCCTGATATACATACTTCAAATGTCCTTTGGTAAACATTTAACATGCTTCCCCACATAGATATACCAGTATCCAAAGTTCCAAAAAGTTATATTATTGTTATCGAATTTTGCCTTCAAAAAACCCTTTGGTACATAAATTACTTGACCTTTAGAAATGTGAAGCTCCTGAATTAATACTGCAACATTTAAAAATTCAGTAGAAGCCTGCGCCAATTGTGGAAGAGACTGCTGCTAACAAGTGTTCCCTAAAGTGTTCCTGGAGACGATTTGGAGCAAACTGGGTATAAAACTGATGTCAGCCCAAATCAGTTTTATATTGAAACATTGTCATGGAGAGACTGCAATATTGAATCATTTGTTTATATGTAAATATATGTTTACCATATAACCCTTGCGTATTGATACATATTCAATGGGGTTAATAACAACCATATTTGTGCACAATAAGTGGTTTGCTTCATGAAGGCTATTATTTCCATACAAATGATTAAGATACTTAAATGTTTTTCCTACTGTAGCTTGACATTAACATTATAATATTGATTGCCTAGCAACCACAAAATAGAACAAAGATATGAGTATATTTAACTCACTGTCCATAATTATCAACTTTTTGAGCAATAAAACAATAGTTAGCATAGTTACACGGGGGGGGGGTGCAATGGGGGGGCAAATTCTGCTTTGAATCCTAACATACATAGTAGACATGTGCAAAATCAAAATTTTTGTTTCGTTTTCGTTCATTCGGACGAAAATGATATTTAATTAGTCTAAAACGAATTTCGTTCACTACTACATTCGTTTCGGACTAAATTCGTTCATCATTTTCGTTTCGTTACATTCGTTTCGTTTGAACTAATAAATGAATTGACTTAAACATAAACCGAAAATCTATAAACCGAACAATGTTCGGTTTATAGACTTTCGTCATTTGGAATGCATTTAACAGTACTATTGGCTTTCTCTACACAGAGACAGAGTCTCCATTCATAAATTTTATGAATGGAGACTCTGTCTCTGTGTAGTGAAAGCCAATAGTACTATTACATTCATTACAAATGCCGAACGTTCGGTTTATAGACTTTCGGCTTATGGAATACATGTAATCCTATTGCTATTCTATAAACTGAACATTCGGTTTATAGAATAGCAATAGGATTACATGTATTCCATAAGCCGAAAGTCTATAAACCGAACGTTCGGTTTATAGACTGTCGGCTTATGGAATACATGTAATACTATGGGCTTTCTATAAACCGAACTAGAGTTCCCATTCATAAAAATTTATGAATGGGGACTCTGTTTCGGTTTATAGAAAGCTAAGAAGTTGAACAAATGAACGAATAATTTAATATAAACGAAAATCATTCGTCCATTCGTGCTATAGTATTGGCATTACTATAAACCGAAATAGAGTCGGTTTATAGAATGCCAATAGACTTACATGCATTCCATAAACCGAAAGTCGTTCATTATGTCGGTTTATGGAATGTAGTGTACTATGCTATTGTGTTCTATTTTGGCTTATAGAATGCCAATAGTACTACGAATGGACGAATGAACGAATGATTTTCGTTTATTAACCATTCGTTCATTTGGCTTTCGTTAGCTTAGCATTTTCATTGTTCGTTTTTCGGACGAATGAACAAAATGCTATTTTCGGACGAAAATGCATTCGTCCGAAAACGAATGCACATGTCTAATACATAGACCTCTATGTTCTGGTTCATTAAAAAATATATATATCCAGACCCCTTTTAAAGGCATCTAATGCATTTTCTATCACCACCTCTTTGGGAATTCCTTCATTGTCCTCACCATAAAAATATCCCTTCTGCTGTCATAGACTAAATCCTGTTCTGTTAATGAATATGTCCTTTGTATTATCCCTGCACAAATTTATGCAACATAATCAGGGCCGGTGCAAGGATTTTTCCCGCCCTAGGCAAAATAAAAATTGCCACCCCCCCCCCTCCCCCACACATTATCAGCCACTAGAGGTGCTTCCGTGATTCTCACTGTGAACATTACAGTGGGAGGACGCGGAACATCCAAAAAAAACAAAAAAACATTCGCAGCTGAGAGGAGGATCGGGGAGGATAGTTCCCAGCTTTGGCGCTGGAGAAAGGTAAATGGCTGAAGGGTTTTAACCCCTTCAGCCCAGTGGGAGGGGGACACGAGGGTGCCCCACTCCTAAGGACTATGTAGTGCCAGGAAAATGAATTTGTTTTCCTGGCACTATAGTGCTCCTTTAACACCAGTACTGCACAGTGTCTTTTCTCTGCAGCGACAGGCTATAGACACCAGTACCACTACATTAAACTGTAGTGGTTCTGGGACTATAGTGTCCTTTAAATGTGAGGTAAATTAGTTTCCAATGTAGTATTAATAACTAAACAACTAAATAATAAACATATTGAATTGTCTTCTTACCACCAGGACATTAAGATGATGCAGTCTGGCTCTTGGTCTGGCTCTGGGGACTGGAGACAAACACCAATGGGTATTGCCCCCCAATATGCCAGGACTTAGCCTCTCAATGTGCCATGATTTTGCCCCTCATTATGCCAGGATTATGCCCCTCAATATGCCATGATTTTCCCCCACAATATGCCAGGATTATGCCCCTCAATATCCCAGGATTATGCCCCTCAATATCCCAGGATTTTGCCTCTCAATATGCCAGGATTATGCCCCTCAATATGCCAGGATTATGCCCCTCAATCTGCCAGGATTATGCCCCACAATATGCCAGGATCATGCCTCTCAATATGCCAGGATCATGCCCCTCAATATCCCAGGATTATGCCCCTCAATATCCCAGGATAATGCCTCTCAATATCCCAGGATTATGTCCATCAATATGCCAGGATTATGCCCCACAATATGCCAGGATTATGCCTCTCAATATGTCAGGATTATGCCCCTCAATATCCCCAGGATTATGCCCCTCAATATCCCAGGATTATGCCCCTCAATATCCCAGGATTTTCCCCCACAATATGCCAGGACTTAGCCACCCATTATGCCAAGATTTCCCCCCACAATATGCCAGCCAGGATTTAGCCACCCAATATGGCCGGATTTTGCCCCACAATATGCCAGCCAGGACTTAGCCACCCAATATGCCAGGATTTTCCCCCACAATATGCCAGCCAGGACTTAGCAACCCAATATGCCAGGATTTTCCCCCACAATATGCCAGCCAGGACTTAGCCACCCAATATCCCAGGATTTTCCCCCACAATATGCCAGGACTTAGCCACCCAATATGCCAGGATTTTCCCCCACAATATGCCAGGACTTAGCAACCCAATATGCCAGGATTTTCCCCCACAATATGCCAGCCAGGACTTAGCCACCCAATATGCCAGGATTTTCCCCCACAGTATGCCAGCCAGGACTTAGCCACCCAATATGCCAGGATTTCCCCCCACAGTATGCCAGCCAGGACTTAGCCACCCAA
This sequence comes from Pelodytes ibericus, assembly GCA_036172795.1. Taxonomy (NCBI): domain Eukaryota; kingdom Metazoa; phylum Chordata; class Amphibia; order Anura; family Pelodytidae; genus Pelodytes; species Pelodytes ibericus. The sequence continues at coordinate 72,757,040 of CM069864.1, read as the reverse complement.
AATGCCAGGATTTCCCCCCACAATATGCCAGCCAGGATTTAGTCACCCAATATGCCAGGATTTTCCCCCACAGTATGCCAGCCAGGACTTAGCCACCCAATATGCCAGGATTTTTCCCCCACAGTATGCCAGGCAGGACTTAGCCACCCAATATGCCAGGATTTCCCCCCACAATATGCCAGCCAGGATTTAGCCACCCAATATGCCAGGATTTCCCCCCACAATATGCCAGCCAGGACTTAGCCACCCAATATGCCAGGATTTTCCCCCACAATATGCCAGGATTTTCCCCCACAGTATGCCAGCCAGGATTTAGCCACCCAATATGCCAGGATTTCCCCCCACAGTATGCCAGCCAGGACTTAGCCACCCAATATGCCAGGATTTTCCCCCACAGTATGCCAGGATCCTCCCCCCTTCCCCCTTACCTCCTTGCTGCTGCTCTCCCGGTGCTCTCATCTGCCCGTCTGTGGCTGTGGGGGAAGCATTATGCGCTCCCCTCCAGCCAATGCGCATTCAATAAAGTTTGTTTAAACAAACTTTGTTGAATGCGCATTGGCTGGAGGGGAGCGCACAACGCTTCCCTCACAGCCACGGACCTCCACCGGAGACAGAGCAGCAGCGACGAGGTAAGTAAGGGGGAGGATTTTTTTTTTTTTACACAGGGTTCCGGCGCCCCCCAGCTAAGATGCGCCCTAGGCAGCTGCCTAAGTTGCCTTACTGGTGGCGCCGGCCCTGAACATAATCATTTCACCTCTTAGACACTGTTTCTCGAGTGTGTAGAAATGTAGCTTTTCTAGCCTTTCTTCATAAACTTTCTATTTCCATTATTAGTTTTGTAGCCCTGCTCTGCAGGGGCATATCGTGCCCCTGAGTGACAGGCAAGCTGCCAGCCCGGGCACGCCTGTCACTCGGAAGCACAACGTCTCTCGGGTATTTCCAGAGGTTTGTGTGCTGATAACAGCCAGCACACAAACCGCTGGAAATACCCAAGACGTTGTTACAGCCGAAAGACGATGCTGCGTTGAATTCGGCCACAGAGTCACTCACTCTGTTGCCAATTCAACAAGCATGAAAAATATACGAAAATTTGTATACTTTTCGTGCTTGTTGAATTAGCAACAAGTGAGTGACTCTGTGGCCGAATTCAACGCAGCGTCCTCTTTCGGATGTATCGTATTTATCGGCGTTTAACACGCACCTCATTTTAAGAAGGACATTTCAGGAAAAAAACCTTACATTTCAAATAAAGAACTTTGAAGCCCAATATGCCATTTTAATATGCCAGAATTTTGCCCCCAATATGCCATTTAATATGCCAGGATATTGCCCCCAATATGCCATTCAATATGCCAGGATTTTGCCCCCAATATGCCATTTAATATGCCAGGATTTTGCCCCCAATATGCCATTTAATATGCCAGGATACTGCCCCCAATATGCCATTTTAATATGCCAGGATATTGCCCCCAATATGCCATTTTAATATGCCAGGATATTGCCCCCAATATGCCATTTAATATGCCAGGATATTGCCCCCAATATGCCATTTAATATGCCAGGATATTGCCCCTGAGTATGCTCGTTATGCCACCCTCCTCCCCCCTTCACCAGACCCCAGTACTTACCTCGTTCCTGCTCTGTCCACCGGTGCTCTGAAGCACACTTTGTTGACCGCGCGGCTGGAGGGAAGCTCACAACGCTTTCCTCACAGCCACGCAGCTTCAGAGCACCGGGGGACAGAGCAGGAACGAGGTAAGTTTTAGATTTTTTTTATTTTTGCCACCGATCGACGTATAACACGCACACATCATTTCCCCCCTATTTTCAGGGAGAAAAAGTGCGTGTTATACGCCGATATATACGGTATTTCTGGGGTTTGTGTGCTCTCTGTTCGGAGCATACTAACCCCAGAAATACAAGCGTGGGTACTCCATGTTAGGTGTATGGCACACACCTGGACACATATGGAGCATCCGCCACTGCTTCTCTGCACGTTCTCTAGTTCCATAATGTCTTTTTTTAGACTAGGTGCCCAGAATTGATGTATTCAAAATGGGAGTTCTATCATGGACCTGTAAAAAGGCAGATTAAAATCTTAATCCTGTGAGTCGATACCCATTTTAATTATGGTTAATGGGTTTAATAACCCATTAAGATTATCTAAAAGTTGCACTACTAAAGGCAACAGAAAATTGCATAAGGCTTGTCAGTAAGAGCAAAAAATTGAAGAAACCACTGTGGTACTCTGCAGAGGTGGCTAAAATAGTAAAAGATAAAAAGCTAGCATTTAGTAATTATAAAAATACTCAGAGTGAGGAAGATAGAAAGATCTATAAGAGAAGGCAGAAAGAGGCAAATCAAGCTATTAGAGCTTCCAAAGCACACACAGAAGAGACTATAGCCCAGTCAGTGAAAAAGGGGGATAAAACATTTTTTAGATACATAAATGTGAAAAGGAAAGTAAAACAAGGATTAGTTAGATTAAAAACAAAAGAAGGATGCTATGTAGAAGAGGATAAAGGCTTAGCAGACTGCGTTAATGAATATTTTTGTCCAGTTTTTACAAATGAAAATGAGGGTAAGGGACCTCATTTAGGGAAAAATACTAATGAGTCTTTTGATGCATGTAAGTTTACAGAGGAAGAGGTTTTACTTCAGCTGTCTAAAGTAAAGACAAATAAGTTGATGGGACCTGATGGGATACATCCAAAGTTATTAAAAGAACTTAGTAGTGTACTAGCAAAACCGTTAACAGGTTTATTTAACGAATCATTGTTAACGGGAGTAGTTCCAGAAGATTGGAAATTAGCTAATGTTGTGCCCATTCACAAGAAAGGTAGTAGGGAGGAGGCGGGCAACTATAGACCAGTAAGTCTTACTTCAGTAGTGGGGAAAATAATGGAAACCTTGTTAAAGAATAGGATTGTTGAACATTTAAAGTCACTGGGATTTCAAGATCAGAGACAGCATGGGTTTACTTCAGGGAGATCATGCCAAACTAATCTTATTGATTTTTTTGATTGGGTGACTAAAATAATAGATCAGGGTGGTGCAGTAGACATTGCTTACCTAGCTTTCAGTAAGGCTTTTGACACTGTCGCACAGAGAAGGCTTATCAATAAACTGAAATCTTTGAGTTTGGATTTCAATATTGTTGAATCGATTAGACAATGGCAGGCACCAGAGTGACAGGCACCAGAGGGTTGTAGTCAATGGGGTATAATCGATGCAAGGTCTTTTTACTAGTGGGGTACCTCAGGGATCTGTACTTGGACCCATTCTCTTTAATATTTTTATTAGTGATATTGCAGAAGGTCTTGTTGGCAAAGTATGTCTTTTTGCTGATGATACAAAGATTTGCAGCAGGGTTGATTAATGGAGGGATAAGCCAAATGGCAAATGATTTAGCTAAACTAGAAAAATGGTCAGAGCAGTGGCAACTGACATTTAATGTGGACAAGTGCAAGATTATGCACCTTGGGCGTAAAAACCCAAAAGCAGAATATAGATTATTTGGTACAGTCCTAACCTCAACATCTGAGGAAAGGGATTTAGGAGTAATAATTTCAGAGGACTTGAAGGTAGGTAGGCAATGCAATAGAACAGCAGGAAATGCTAGCAGAATGCTTGGTTGCATAGGGAGAGGTATTAGCAGTAGGAAGAGGGAAGTGCTCATGCCACTGTACAGAGCACTGGTGAGACCTCACTTGGAGTATTGTACGCAGTACTGGAGACCATATATAAGGATATTGATACTTTGGAGAGAGTTCAGAGAAGGGCTACTAAACTGGTTCATGGGTTGAAGGATAAAACTTACCAGGAAAGGTTAAAGCATCTTAACATGTATAGCTTGGAGGAAAGACGTAACAGGGGGGATATGATAGAAACATTTAAATACATAAAGGGAATCAACACAGTAAAGGAAGAGAGTATATTTAAAAGAAGAAAAACTACCACAACTAGTGGACATAGTCTTAAATTAGAGGGGCAACGATTTAAAAGTAATATCAGGAAGTATTACTTTATTGAGTGGGTAGTGGATGTATGGAATAGCCTTCCAGCAAAAGTGGTAGAGGTAAACACAGTCAAGGATTTTAAGCATGCGAGGGATAGACACAAGGCTATCCTAGCTATAAGACCGGGAACGGGGGACTAATAAAAGTACTAAAAAAAAATGGGCAGACTAGATGGACCGAATGGTTCTTATCTGCTGACACATTCTATGTTTCTATGTTAATACATGCCAATATGTTATTGGCTTTTGCAGCTGCCAGCTGTCACTGTGCACTACTGCTAAGTCTACTGTCTACAATTACCCCCAAATCTATTATATTAGTAGATTTCCCCAAGGAAACACCATTTAAATTATATGTTGCATTTTTAATATTATAGTCAAAATGCTTAATTTTACATTTGTCTATACTGAATCTTATTTTCCATTTATCTGTCCAGTTACCCAGTTTGTCCAAATCCTCTTGCAGGGAAGACACACATCTAGTTCAGCATTATCACAGACCAGGCACAAAACTATATGTACTCTGCCCTTTTTGTCTATATAATACACCATTGATTAATCAGCTTGTCATATATATATATATATATATATATATATATATATATATATATATATATATATATATATATTTTACCTAATAATGAAAACAATAAATTGCCTAGGATTCAAGTTCTAACCTTTGAAATGTCTATAGGGAACAATATTGAATGAGTTTTACTGTTTAGATAAGATATTTCTACAGGTTTGGCTTTTTCTGTCAATCTAATTATACCCCACACCACAAAATCAGTGTGTATTTGATCCACATGAAGGAGTGTTACTTAGCCGGTAATTACATCGGAGAGCCAGTAAAAAGTTGGCTACAGGCCAAAGTTAGCTCTATGGAGGATACCAGGGGGTGGAGCTAGGGGTCTGACATTCTGTCTCTCTTCTATGACTATCTCACTTAGTTCTCAGTCTGACTGTCTGACTCTCACTTTCTCTGAATGTTTCAGTCTGATGCTCTCATTGTCTCTGTCTGTCTGATGCTCTCTGTCTTACTGACGATGTCTGATGCTCTTTTTCTGAGCAACTCTCTCTCTCTCTCTTTCTCTCTCTCTCTCTCTCTCTCTCTCTCTCTCTCTCTCTCTCTTTCTCTCTCTCTCTCTCTCTCTCTCTCTCTCTCTTTCTCTCTCATATACATAGATGCCAACATTTGAAAAAAATATCCAGGGATGCTTAGCAACACAGCTATCCAAATTGCACCACACCCATTTCCCCAAAGCACAGCCCACTGGCCAATCACATAATTAGCATAATGTAGCGCCTAGTTATTATAGTGCAGATCATATCACTAAATCCCCACTTAACAGGGCCTATTTTCTTGAAAAATTCACCCTGCATGCTAAACCATCATTATGCCAGACCCAAAGCACTGCACCATTATTGTATTTTTCACAATAATAGTGCAGTGAATAGGTACATTTAAATTTTAAATCACGCAGTTCACAGATGGACACATATAAAAGCATATAGAGCTTTATATTTGCTCCTTATGCATACCCCCATTGAAACATGCTGTGCCATTCACAGGCGGTGAGTGAGAAGATATAGTTATGATATAATAAAATGGTTTAGAAAAATTATGTAAGTAAGAATGTAATGGGGACACGTAATGGAGGTGATATGGGCATGTTATGTGTACGTAATGGGGTATTGGGTCATTTAATGTGTGTGCATGTGGGTGATGGGACATGTAATGGGGCATTTAATGTGTGTGCAATGTGGTTGATGGGGAATGTCCTAGGTGTGCAACGTGGGTGATGGGGCATGTCCTGGTTGTGCAACGTGGGTGGGGGTGTCTGACCATTTTGTCTGCCTAAGGCAGCACATAATCCAAGACACACCAGTGCCTGTACGCCCACTACTCAAAGCCATATTTCTCCCAAACCTTCTCTCTCTCTCCCACTCTATTGCAAGCCAGATCTCTCTCTCTCTCTTGGCCCTTTTCTCCCTCTTTCTCGCAAACCAGCTCTCTTCCAGTCCTGCTCTCTCACATCCAAGTCACACACAGACACTTAGTCTAAATGAGCTGAAATGCATAAGCGTGGTTTAACATGGCAAAATATATAAACTTGCCAATGCATCCTCCCAGACTTGCCATTATGCCCCCACAGACTTGCCAATATGCCCCCTTAGACTTGCCAATGCAACCCCCAAATTTCTCACACTAGAGCCCCATAATTATGCCACACACAAGAGCCCCATAATTATGCCGCACATAATGCATTTGATATTCGGAGCCCTGCTAGGTGACAGAGGGTCACATTCATATCTTGTACAATTATAAAACAATAAATATATATATTTATACACACATATCACAAGCATATCTATACACATAGGTGAAATCGAAATGGCTTTGAGAATCTTTGGACTGCAATCGCCTTCAATAATGTAGGCGCCTTGGAAGAGCAACACCCCTGCTCTCAGTAAAATGTAGAAAAAGACAGACTCCCAGCACTCAGAGAATGGCGACGTTTCAACTCTAGAGTGAGATCTTTTGTCTAGTAATCATATGATTAATCAAACTTTATATAATGTACAATTACACAAATGTGACATTAAGGGGTGGGGTTAAGGGGTGGGGCTTAGTCGGCCCAAACAGTGAATCAAAACAGCAGTGACATTTACACTCAAAGTGTTATATAGTAATCATATAAAAAAAAAAAAAACATTGTACAAAGTATAAATCCACACTTATTTCACTCATAGAATTCATAGTGAATAGTGATTTTTTTGCATTTATTATGTGGAATTTCTATCAGAGATAAAATGAAAAACATTGCGAATGCAACAGAATAATGATGTTAATAACAAGCAGCATTTCCAGTATCCAACATGTCTCCAGTGATATCTTAAACAAGGAAAATATTTCAATTGTATACAATCAATTAAGAAATTATGATCTGTGCAGCTAAGTGAAAAAAGTCCAAGTTCTCACATGGAGCTGTTCAAGCCTACAAACATGACAAAAGAAAATAGAGAGAGGGTAGTACCAATTCAAACGCTATATTTTCCAACAGTTATTAATCAGTTATTATGAGAGAATGACTAAAAAAAGGGACAATGACAAAGTAGCATCATTTGACACTGGGGATCCTCAGCACAGCTCATCGCGGGGAGCCATGATGAGCTGTTACATGCAGGAAAGTCAATGCCGTCCTGCAGGTTTTTGATCTAAAATGTAGCCGATACTCACTTTGAGAATTCGCTAATATAAATATTATATAAACCAGCCATTTATATAGTATACAAATATTTTATAAACCAGATATTATATATCATACATATTGCCATCTATCTTGCGCCCCTTGCCGCTGGATCCAATTTTTTTCTCAGTTGCGCAATAATGTAAAGCAGCAGGATGGGTTCACTTTTTTGCCGTAAAAAAACAAAACGGCTGGCTTGTGACTTACTATTTGTCTATGTGAGTGTGACTGTCTGCCTCTGTGAGTGGGACTGTGACTCTGTCTCTTTGAGTGTGACCGTGTGTCTCTGTGAGTGTGACTGTCTGTCTGTGTATGTGAGTGTGACCTGTCTGTCTGGGTATGTGAGTGTCTATGTGATTGTGTGTATATGTTTGCATATATATATATATATATATATATATATATATATATATTTGGGAGCCAGCAAAAAAATTGTATATATCTATTTTATATATATATTACATAAACCAGGCATTTATATATTTATATATATTATAGTCTATAAAACAGCCATATATTATATATGTTCTATAAATACTCTCTCACAAGTGCTTTATATATGTTTATATGGTATATCCCCTACTGTTTAATATTTTCCTTGTGTAATTTCAGTGCTATAAATCATTAGTGTAACATTGTTGTATTTTAAATTTAATTACTGCCTACAACAGGTTGAGTATCCCTTACCCAAAATGCTTGGGACTGGCAGCATTTTGGATAACGGATACTTACGGTTAATACAGGGCTTGACAAAACCCGGGAGCCAGGTCGACATGGCGATCAGGAAACTAGACTGGCGTCTGGGTGACATTAGCCTCATGGACCCTTTGCCGCTGCTATAAGTTTTTTTATTTTGCAGCACAGTGCGAGGGGGGAATGTCCCTGCGGATTTCACAGACTGTAAGCTCCGCCCCCTCGTGCAACTCGTGTCTGAGTGGCGGCTGTCATCAGGTGACATCCCGGCACTCAGCCTGCTTCAAGGAAGCAAGGGTTAAACAAAACATGTCCCGCACTTTGAAAGTAAACCCAACGTGTATCTTAATAGATCCATGCAGGTTTACTATCTGCTGTGTCTCACATGCGAAACACAGCAGTTCCCGGTTGTCACGTGCTGACAAATGTCAGCACGTGCACAGCCAATCAGAGTGAGGGCTCGCCCAGCTCTGACAGCTGCATGCGAGGGTCTCTCGCTGCTAGCTCAGAGGGAGACCCTCATTTTTGCATTAGGTCAGCAGGGGGGGCCTAGTTAAGGTGTTGCTGATCCCATGCAAAAAAGAGGGGCTCTCTCTGCGCTAGCAGAGAGAGCTGGTCACCAACCAGACAGTTGCCTGCTTCCTATGGAAAGTACACACCAGTTCATCCTCACAACAGGAAGTTTAGTGCCCCTTTATTTTACCTGTTTTCTATTGATTACAAAAAAAAATATATTTTCAGTACGTTTCTGTTATGGCACTTTAAAAATAATTCAACTATTTAATTTGTGTTAAAAAAAATTGCGTTGCATTTCTTATTTATATATTGCCATAAAAAGGCCCACCAAAATCCTCAGCATCAGGTCCATGATGCTTTTAATCCGCCCCTGCCTGCCACACGCGTCCTGCCTGCTTCCAGCATGTGACAGCGCTTGCTAAAGCAGGTGCAGGGCCGATCCTGGGCGGGTGCACGGGGTGCACAGCGCCCAGTCGCTGTATTGCTGCTAAAGATGGGGGCGCCTAAACTGGCATAGGCATTCAGAGCAGGCGCTGGTATCAAAAAGATTGATAACCACACGCACTTGCTCATGCCGGCCACCTTGATTGTTCATCGCAATCCTCTTCATGCTTCACGTAAGCCATGGGGGCCAAACATGCAGAAAAACATGGTGGTGTGGCCCAAAAGTGATTGGCACCTCCATGGACTGAGCCCAGCGTGCTTGCTCCGCCCCCCTCTTTGATACTGTCGGAGCGCCCGGAAGTCAGCTGACATGCCAACAGCACTCGGAATGAGATGCTCAAGGGATTGGAACTTCAGAAGCACACACAGTCTAAACCACCCCCTCACAGCAACGAAAAGGTACATGAGCAGGGAGAGGGACAAACATTAACATTTTTGTTAGTAAAAATAAATAAAAGAAATCTGTGTCTGTGTGCGTAAGGGTGTGTTTTTTTAAGGGTGTCTGTGTGTGTGTAAGGGTGTCTGCTCTACAGGCAAAATACTGGTATGTATAAGGATCTGCATTTTGATATTCCATATTAATATGTGTGTACCTGTGAGTGACTATTCATCAGAGAGAGAATGTGTGTGACTGTGTATCTGGGAGTGACTGTGTATATGGGAGTGTGTATCTGGGAGCTACTGTGCATTTATGAGTGTGTGTCTGGGAGTGACTGTATATGTGAGTGTGTGTCTGGGAGTGACTGTGTATATGTGAGTGTGTGTCTGGGAGTGACTGTGTAAATGTGAGTGTCTATGTATATGAGTGTGTGTGTATCTGTGAGTCTGTATGTATACACTCACATAATGCTCACTAGAACATCTACATAACACTAAGACACAATCACAATAATATACACTCGCATAATGCTCGTGAATACTCACATAACATACACTAACACACACACATTAATACATGCTCACTAATACACACACACAAACTCACACTCAGATAACGTACACTAAAGCACTCAATACACACTCACATACAGTGGTGTTGTTATCATGGTCACGGGTCGCTAATTGTGCTTGTATGTATAGCATCTGGTGGTTTCACGTTTTGCCGTGGAAACCTTTGCAACGGGACCCAGTGATTTCTATTTTCACCTCTGTGTATTTGCTTATTTCTAAGTATGTTTGTGTATATTTAATATAATATGTGTGTACAGATAATTAGCATTTTAATGCTCCCCTTATGTCCATACCTTTTCCTAAATTAGCCGATAGGCAGTGTCAGAGGACTTTACACTGGATTTCTAGATAGATATAGGCAGTGTTAGTGGATTTAACTCCTGTAATGCTAGAGAGATATAGGCAGTGTCAGTGGATTAAACTCCTGCAATGCTAGACAGATATAGGCAGTGTCAGTGGACTTAACCCCTACAATGCTAGACAGATATAGGCAGTCTGCCTCTCACACATACACACATAGGCAGTCTGTCACACACACATACTGGCTGTTACTCACACATACACACACCCATGTCAGAGATTTTACCTTAATTACCTACTGCAGGCAGGATGCTGCAGCTTTGAGCTCCGTGTGAAGGAGGGACTGAGCCAGTCAGGAGAGGCTTCTGTACTCTCAGCCAATCAGGAGAGTTGGGAGGTATCACCTGATTGGCTGAGAGCTCCCTCTGTCAGAGCTCTCAATCAGGACTTTGCATTGCCTCTGATTGAGGCTGCCCAGGACCTGGCACTGTCCCAGGCATTCCGGGACACGTGGTCACCCCACCTCTTGCCCCCCTAATAGATTACTGGAGACACCACTGTCCAGTTATGTATCAACAGTAGATAGATTCAAATCCGCACAACCAATAATCCTGGTGCCGAGGTACAGAGACGTCACCCAAGTCCTCAAATGTAATAAAAGAAAATACACGACCGAGCACTCAGTGTATAAAGAGGGAGTTTAATCCAAACGCAGGCGACGTTTCAACCCTCACAGGTTTTCTTCAAGCCTTATGGATTGAAGAAAACCCGTGAGGGTTGAAACGTCGCCTGCGTTTGGATTAAACTCCCACTTTATACACTGAGTGCTGGGTTATGTATTTTCTTTTGCCACTGTCCAGTTGACACACACTACAAAAAAAAAAGCAATCCCAGTCAGACAGCGATTGAGCCAACTAGATGCAGTTAAATTATTGTTATTATGTCTGAGTGTAGTATTTTTACCTTTAATGACAAGGTCAGGTGGTTGGTTAACCCAAATTTGCAGTGCTCTGGACTGACTTAATGGATACCCCAATATTAATGTGATAGGAGATTGGCATGAGATGCTTTCTCCATCCATTTAATTAATAGGACATAATACTGTCTACTGAACAAAGTTTATTTGAGGTTTAACAAGATTATATGGCATGTACTAAATAATACTGTTGCATATATGAGAGAACATGTGTTCAATCACTGTTATTCATATTGAATGTGGCAATCATATGTGAAAAATAAAATTAATATAATATGAGATGATAGCATTGTTTTTATTTTCACACTTGATTAGCACATTCAGTATGTGATTAAACATTATCTCCATTAGTATTCACACTGGGTTTCTACTTTAATTTTTTTTAAATAATTCATAATAAAGTTTTGGTATTTTAATTTATATTTCTCGAATACATTTGTAAAGGGGAGGAGTTAGTAATATAGCCACGCCCAACATGGGGGCGCCAAAAAAACATCCTGCACCCAGGCGCCTGTGACCATAGGATCGCCCTTGAGCAGGTGGATGTGAGATCAGCTCACCCTGACTGTCAGGTGTGTTTGTGTTTGTTTGAGCTAAACCTGCGCAAATTGCCAGGACTGTCCCAGGGGTGAGAGTTCCCTGGGATAATCTTGATTTTGCCGGGACTGTCCCGGCAAAAATGGTACAGTTGGCAACTATGCATATACATGTCTTAAGTTTAGCACCAGATCGTTTACAAACCTAGCAATGGCCCTGCTGGGCACCAAGGTGCCATGGGACACCAGGATCATGATTTGTATCTTATAAGCTCTAAAATAACTTTATTTAAAACTCTTACAAGCTTGGGCCTTCCTTGTTCTTTGGGAATACTATGTGCAGCAACTGATTTGTAATATAGATGTTATAATTTGTTGTCTGACCACTGACAATACACTTAGAGGTCTTCTATAGCTCCCAGGTTCTGTTATTTTTTTTTATTATTGACCTAATATTACATTTTATGTTGTACAGTCATCTGAAAACACTTCTGTCAGAAGTGATTGGTTAAAAAGATCTTAGCTAAGCTATTTCAGTACTACAGGATCTATCCACTGTCTGGACATATCGATTTATTCACTTTTAATTTTGTGTTTGTGACAGACTTTACTCTATGTCATACCTGCTTATTATTATCATTAATGGAATGTCAAAAAAAAATCACTAAATAATATCACTAATAGTGTTACTAATACATTGACATACAGTGACACATTACAGGTGATAAATATACAAAATAGTTCAGAAGTGGTTGAGTGTCCTACTGTTACATAGCATATAGCCTGGCTAATTTCCCTCAGGATGTTAAAAGTTTAAAAACCTGTGCAAATGGGTAAGCATGGGAATAAATAACTGTGCCAGTCTAAAAATACATTACAAACAGTCCTTCTCACCAAGTATCTGAAAATCACAAAACAATGGAACACTCTGCACTGTATATTTTAATAGTGCGCAATTTGACAGGGGTAAAGACAGGTAAAAATTTGTAGAAATACTCCACAAAATAAATACACTAATACTAGAAAACTAGAGCATTAGAAACTATAATTCCCAATATATATATAAACAAAATCCAAACATGTTGGGAATGCACTCACAGGACTTCCGTTGCTTCGAAGGAAATATGTATTTACATTATCTTAGCGACGTTTCAGGCAATATTCTGCCCTTTGTCAAGCATGACTAATTGTGCATAAAAACCACAAAGAAAATGAGACCTGTGCCACCAAACTCACCAACATGACAAGAGAATTTTATACCAGAGTGACCCAATAGCAGCCAGACCCTAGAACTAGAACAACCCCCACAGGACAGGAGCCACCACACACTATATCTACAATAGGGGTACAGGTCACACTCCTAGGAGGAGCTGTAGATGTCATGGCAAGAAGCCAAAAATGAGAGACCTATATCCAAACAAAATATGGTCAAGAATAGAAAATGAAAGCTTCAAGATCTGGGCAGCAAAAAATTAATTTAGTAAAAGTTGTTCATTTAACCCACGTGGGGCTACTGTGTCCAATGTATATATCCTGCGGCTTTCACGTTGTAAGAGTAGTCTGGCTCTGTATCTGCCTCTATTCAGAGGTGGTATATGGTCTATTTCAATAAACTGCAGCTGAGATAATGTGTGATGTTGATCGAAAAAATGCTTGGCAACTGGTTTTGTCATGATAGGCAGTTTGTATAGTAGATCTGTGCCCCCTTATCCGATCTCTGACTGTCATAGTTGTTTTCCCTATGTAGGACAGGCCACACGGACAAGTGATCAAGTAAACCACAAACTCAGTCGTACATGTGCTGCGATGCTTAATTCTAAATTGTTGCCCAGTGTGGGGATGTGAGAAGTGAGTCTCTGATGTCATATGGGAACAGGTAACACATGCCAAACAGCGATAGCGTTTGAAATTGTTGAGTGTTCTCGTAGCAGTGGGTAGGATCTGATCGTACTAATCTATCTCTCAAGTTGATCCCTTGTTTATAACAAAACATAGGGGGCTGTTCAAGTATTCATGGTAAGTTTTCCTCCGCTACTATATTCCAATTTTTGGTAAACACGTCCTTTACCGATGAAGAGGTGACATGGAATCGAGTGGGGAAAACTACACTTGCTTGCTTTGCCTGTTTCTGTTTTGTAGCTCAAAGCTTTAGAAAGAGCACTTTGTATTACATCGCGATGGTAACCTCTCTCCCGGAATCTCATAGCCATTTTGTTTACTTGTTTGGTCTTATTTTCTGGGTCTGAGTTATTCCTGATTACACGTAAAAATTGGGAGAAGGGTAGAGATCTTTTCATTGCAGATGGGTGGAAGCTATTAGCATGTAGTATGAATTGCGGTCAGTACTTTTTCTGTAGAGAGTAAATCCTAATTTGTCTTGATTCCTAAACACTTCAACATCTAGAAAGTGTATCAGTTGTTTCTCATGACACATAGTAAATCTGATCGGGTTTGGTACTTGGTTTAAATTAGATAGCATCACTTTTTGATGATCATCAGTTGATATCCATATTAAAAAGACATCATCCACAAATCGCAGTGCAACAAGATCTGTTTGGCATAGGTAGACAAAATATGTTGAATCTCATAGGTATACATAAACATATTAGTGTATCTAGGTGCCATAGCCGCACCCATTGAAGTACCAGATTTCTGTATATAGTATTTCTTTTCAAATGTAAAAAAATTATTGGACAAATTTATAAAAAATATGTATATAAACATATGTAGCAGAATTCTTTTTATATAAATAAAGCACTGAGCATGTCTGTGCTGTGTCATGGGGCACATAATACATGCATGGCATAAACAAAACACGTCCAATGCACTGCCTATTGTGGTATATCCGAACAGACAAGTGCTAAGTGCATGCAAAATCCAGACGGAGGGTGGAGTAAATGTAAGATTATTTATATATATATATGTGTGTGTGTGTGTGTGTGTGTGCCACATGTCAACCAGTGTGCAGGCTCATCCAGACTGTATCCAGTCATTTCTGTTTACTTTCTCCCCTGGTCTTTTATGGTTATGGTTTCTACCTGCTTTGGCCCCTATGTTGAGGGCTGTCTTGTCATGTGCCCTATCAGAGGGCTATTCTATCTGGTGCACTAACAGAAGACTGTCTTGTCTGGTGCCCTGGCAGAGGGATCTCCTGTCTGGTGCCCTATAAGAGTCTTCCCTGTCCGGTGCCCTAGGAGAGGGCTTCACTTTCAGGTGCCCTATCAGAGGTCTTTTCTATCCTGTGCTGCCTGTTATTTTGTTCTGATCCACTGAAAGGAGGGCATGATTTTCTTTTTGGGGGAGGTTGGGAGCATTGGGGGTATTTGTGGCTCCTCCAATTCTTTATTTTATTTTTTTACAGGTGAACCCTTTCACTGCTGTAGGGAGCACAGTTTGTGTTCGATATACCACTGAACTGGTTAAAATGCGCAAATAGCACAAAAGGAAAGATTTTATGTCCATTTGTTTTTACCGGCAACCATTGAATCACTGTTTGTAATTACTGCACAAAATGGTGTTTCAATACTGTTTTCTTTTACAGACTCTTCTAAACCTCCATGCAAACATGGCAGTATATAGTGGATGCAATAATTTCTAACACACCCGTTACTGTCATTAGCGGAAGGAATATTATTAAAACTGCCCGTTAATTTACAGCGAACGCCATTTTTTACTTTAATGAGGGCCATTGAACCTACCCCATGGACTACTAAATATGTAATTGAAAAATAAATGTACAAAACTGTCCATTGTATTATCTAAGAAAGGATTGTCAAATTGACTAGAAAAAGTTGTTTGAAATTATCTTAACTGACATTTTGTGTTTCACACCTCGTAATTAAAAGAAAACTAAAGGTGAGTTAAGCCTGTCATAATGTTATGTCGTTTTTGTCTGACATAATAGAATCATTCATGGCAGGTATTGTGTTTCAATGAAAGATGTGACACATACCAGATATATTGCTATTTACATTAGACTTTGGAATTGCCATGAAAGGGCACGCTACTGACAATTTCATGGGATCATCTAGGTAAAATGAAAAATAAAACACTTGCAGATGCCATATTTAAAGATGATTTAAAAAAATGGTTTTCCTGTGCAGACTCGCTGTGGAATGTAATTTCTATTCTTTCTTTTGTCTCTTTCATCTGAGTTTTTAGAAGTGAATACCTGCCAATGTCAGGGAACTAGGCACCAGAATGTGGTGAAGGTGTTACCCAAAGCGGCAGATTCACTTTGTCTTCTTTAAAGGTCTACTTGAAAATTAGCAACCTTTTATAAACCGCATAGTTCAGTTCAATAATTACAGAAATGCATGCAATGCATATATGTATGTTAAATATGTTTAATGTATTCACAAATATCAGGTTTGCATCTGCTACTGATCCTCCCATCCAACTCTCCAGTATTTGTCTGGAACCTTGGGAGAGAAAAAAAGCAACATTTAAAGTGACTGAAATGATAACTGTACTTGCCATGTGTGCATGTATAGCAAAACTGGAAGCTGTACTCTTGTAGAGCTATATTCTAAAGGTAAGACCAATTTAGCTTACAGAAAGTGTACACTCAGTATCTCTCTTTTAATGAGGTAAACAGACTAGAGGGTTTCCACCTGAATGAGCATAACTCCATGGCAGGTGAGAGAGATGGTGCCATCACCATCTCTCTCCGTCATTGGTCTGTGTGGGCAAAACATAACATGGCAGCCAAGAAGCCAGTGCTTGACTTACAGATCATATGCAAACAGCTTCTGAATGGTGCTTCATTGAAAAATAATTCAGAAGCCTTTTTTAAATACATAGAAGGAACACAATTGTGGTCAATCTTAAAAATCATGGGTTTAAAGTCTGGTCATGTTCCCAGCTGATCAATAAAGCTGCTATTTTATGGGCAGCCTTGCATGATTTATGGCAAATAACCTTTGAAATGTAGATACCACTATGCAGAAAACACAGTATACATTTTGTGAGACTGTTTATTGATTCACATAAACAAAAGTTTAATGTGATTTTTGAATTGCATCCTACATCTGTCAACCTACATTGTTTGGGGAAATACATATGGAGAGTAAAATAATTTATAAAAAAAACACCAGCTTTACAGTTCCTTGCATGCCAGTCCTTTATTTGAATTAAATCCTGTGTTACTTGCCAATTTTCTACTTAATTCCTTTGCTCTGATACATTAAACATTGACATTTGTAACCGTTCATGCAAAATAAATGCAGATCAAAGGTAAAAATGAACGCCGTTACAAAGGAACTGTGCCTGGATTCATTGGGAGGCCCACATATAGACCATTTTTCAATTAATTTGCTACATAACACAGAATATTTTGTTCCTATTTAGCATGATTAAAAAAAATTTTTAGAACAAGAAATCACCATGTGGGTTTTAAAGAAAAGTTACCAGTTTTGATGAACACACCATTTATCCTTCATTATATCATGACCAAGAAGCAAAGCAAAATATGTCTCCTTTATTGGGCTTTAACTACTATAAAATGTCTGTTCTCTATGCTAATGACAGGTTAGGAGAATAATCTTGTCATTGTGTGGTTTCCGGTCTATTACATGGAACAGGTTATAAAAGTAGGTATGGGTTCATTATTCCTCCTAATAATGAAATAAAAATCTATTTAGCAAAAGACGCCCTGTGGTGTGGCTGTATAAGTGAAGAAGGGTGATAACTGTACTTGATACCGAAAAGATTTCAATAGGTTTTATCTACCACCCAGTGAACACTAATGATAGAAAAGAAGCCCATTTTAAATGTGCTTTCAGCTCCCTGGCTTTTATACTGCTTGTAACACACACCAACCATATGATTCAATATGAGATATACACAGAGAACAAAGCTTTCTTCTCTTCTTTTGACATTACCATTAATCATTTTTGCTACAAACCATGGTGAGCTACCATCTGGCTTGGAGAAAAGGAAGCATGCCTGCTAAAACACACGTTTCCCATAAATACGCTAGGCTTTTTTTGTAAGCTAGTTTCAGTCAGAGAAACAACATGGTTACACCGCCAGTGACCGCCATCAGGGGGGGGGGGGGGCGATACACCTGTCCCGGGCCTTTAAAAAATAAAAATAAAAAAAGCTTATGCAAACGGTGAAGCTTCCAGGGCCCATTCATTCCTGGGGCTCAAAGCAGCTGCCATCATAAATGATGTAATGTCATATCCGGTGGCTGTATTTCCTGCACACAGCATGTGTGCCGGAAGAAACCCTGCAAAGGAGATGAGCAGCATCCAGGTAAGTACTGGGGAAAGGGAAAGGAGGGGGGATTGGCTGTCAGTGGCAAATAATGGACATATTATCATTGGGCTAATAATGGACATATTATCAGTGGGCTACTAATGGATATATTATCGATGGGCTAATAATGGACAAATTATCAGTGTGCTAATAATCGACAAATTATCATTGGGCTAATAATGGATATACTATCAGTGGGCTATTAATGGACATATTATCAGTGGGCTACTAATGGACAAATTATCAGTGAGCGAATAATGGACAAATTATCAATGGGCTAATAATGGACAAATTATCAGTGGGCTATTAATGGACAAATTATCAGTGTACTATTAATGGACAAATTATCAGTGGGCTAATAATGGACAAATTATCAGTGGGCTAATAATGGACAAACTATAAGTGGGCTTATAATGGACAAATTATCAGTGTGTTAATAATTGACAAATTATCAGTGGGCTAATAATGGACAAATTATAAGTGGGCTAATAATAGACAAATTATCAGTGGGCTAATAATCGACAAATTATCAGTGGGCTAATAATCAACCAATTATCAGTGGGCTAATAATCAACAAATTATCAGTGGGCTTATAATGGATAAACTATCCATGATGAGGGGAGTGGAATTTTTTTCAGTAAGAGGCCCTGTAATTTCTGATGATGGCCCTTATTACTCATTTTACTTGTAGAGCAATGATGGGATAAAATCTGTATGTAACCTATTATTTTTGTAATTGTCGATTCACAACAGTTCTGTAGATCGTATGTTTGTTTAATAAACTGTGGGGTTTATTCACTAAACAGTGAATTGTGTTCAAGTTCCAAAACTTTGGCCAAAATTTTAAAATGTCGGTGTAAGTTTTACATACTCAGTGTACATCAGCACTAAAATTTTGTGAGGTGGAAGGTTTGTAAAAATCATGAAAAATACTGATATATTCACAGTATTTGTTGGTAGTTTCTGCAAGTAATTAACTTTACGGATAACCCAATATTACTGAACAAAAAATAAAAACACAAAAGAGCCACTAATCTTTTATTTTTCATTTTTGCTTAGGGAAAAAGTACTGTCAGGCCTGCGGTACTGGGGAGCATAGAGTAGGGTGCGTACCAGGGCTCCTGAGGGTCAGGGGAGTAAGGAAAGTCCAGTGGACAAATAAAGTGTCCAGTTAGGTAACTCAGAGTAAGAAAGGTCAGGCAAGCTGGGTCAGAGTTGGAGAGATCAGGAAAGTCCAAAAACAAGCTAGAGGTCAATATCAGGAAGTCATGCCGGGGATGCAGCCTACTACGCGATGGAGCTCCACTGTGGCGGGATGCGGTGGTAACGGGGGCCCCTGTGGAAGGTGGGTGTCCTCTGGAGTAAGGGTGAGGGAGGCTGGTATCCTGACAAGTACAGGGGCCACGTATTAGAACAAAATGGAACTTTTAAAGAAATACATGAGTTGAATGTGTGCTCTGAATGGCTATAGATCTTGTTAATGGTTCACGCCGCTGCAGACGGATTATTTCTGCCACTACTAAGAAATACATGTTGGGAAATAACCTGGTGTGATGACGTGAGGACGTATGTGTGTGGAGGGCGGCATGGACGAATAACGGGCAGCGCCGAGGAAAGCAGGAAGCCGTGCTGAACTAAGCTCCAGAGAGACAGAGACAAGTGCCTGACGACTCACGCGAACACTATATCCGTGAGACTCTCAGCATCGGTGAACTCCGGAACAGTCAGTGGCAGCTCACTCCCCTGCTGCAAGGGAAAAGACAAGGAACTACTGACGTGTGTAAAACACTATTCTCAGGAATACAGATAAGTACTTTTACTTGTTGCAAAGTGAGACTGCTATATTCGTTAATGAGTTTAATGGAGCAGGGTTTGCTCGATAAAAGTGATCTATCTTACATGCTATGACATCCTGCCTGATATCTATCTAAACTGGAAATAAGAGATCAATGGGTAGCTGTTGGCTGAATCTAACCACTCAACGATTAAGGAACACGCTGAAACTCATTAATTTAGGGGCATATTATTACTCGGCCATCATTACTGAATGCTGCAACAGGGAGTGAACCCATATATTGCAAGCTATGTGCAGAAAGATCTACTCTGCAGTGGAACCGTGCAAATGGTCTGATTACTTGGTCTGAACTATTGAAGGTTATCTGAAACCAAGTATAGTAGGATCAGGGAGCCCCCGGGGGGCAGCAGAGTCAACCTGAGGGGGCATTGACTGGGTTAGGAAAGGGTTAATGGCTTGAGTGTAAGGAAGTGGGTTGGTGTTATAACAGGGAGGAGTTAGGTCCAATATAAGGGATAGCAGCCATTTTAAGGATCAGTCATTTTGTTAAAAGATTCACCTACCTTGATTGTAGTCTTTTGTTTTGCAAGTTCAGTTTGATCTTCGCCTGTCAAGAATCTGATGATGGAGTCTGATCTGGATGGCTTACTGGAGGGGATCCGTGCTGCTGTGAGGACCAGAGGAGCAGATTGGCTGCGGGAGCAACTTGGGCCCGAATTGCAGATGTCAGCGGCGGGAGACGGAGCATCGCGCCCGGTGCGGCAGACAAGGCCTCCGCAATGCCTGAGTCCAGAAGCGGGAGGGCGGCGGAGGCGAAAACGGAGCCCGGCGACGGAGCTGCAGGTGGGCCGGAAGCGCCCACAGAAGAAAGGACCGTGTCAGGCCGCGAGGGGGACGGTGCCTGCGGCGGGGGAAGCAGAGGAGGCGAGACCCGGGCTTTCGGGCCTAGCGCGGAAGACAGGTGGAGCTGTGACAGCAGGCTGTGGAGGTCGAGGCGGCGCTGCGGCCTTACCGGGAGCAGATGCGGACCGCATGGCGTGGGAGACCCAGGAAACTGAGGTAACGGCCGTGTTAGGGCCTAGGGATCCGGTTGAGGCAGGCCCCAGTATAATTACCCCGGGGATCGTGGAGGACAGGGATGAGGATGGAGAGTCAGGCACCCCCCCATCGGGACAGAGAGAGGCTGGACGGGGGGGGCCCTGGGACCCAGTTTGAGGCCTAGAGCAGGGACAACCAGGAGCCCTTCCAGGGGTTCCTCACCTTTACTTTGGAGTCAGTCCCCAGTGAGAGATGAAGGTTTTGCAGTGCACCGGAGGAATCGGGTTTCGGTTAGCAGGGATAGTGAGCCGTGCAGTCGCAGGGAATCGGTGGCAAGGGAGCGCAGGTCCCAGGACAGAGGTTCATCAAGGGCCCAATCCAGCGGAGGCAGGTCAGAATCATATAGGAGGGAGGTCCGGTCCGACAGGTACTACGCAGACAGAAGTGAAGCAAGCAAATAGACATAGGCACTCACCAGTCCGAATGAGGTAAAATAAGTCGATTTATTGATGAAAAAAAATTCATGTAGATAAATTCCAATGTGACAAACAGGATGAATATAGTGGCATCGGTAGTGGGGAAGCAGGAAAACTGCCTTACGCGTTTCGTGCCGGTAGGCACTTAATCATAGGCTGCCTACCGGCACGAAACGCGTAAGGCAGTTTTCCTGCTTCCCCACTACCGATGCCACTATATTCATCCTGTTTGTCACATTGGAATTTATCTACATGAATTTTTTTTCATCAATAAATCGACTTATTTTACCTCATTCGGACTGGTGAGTGCCTATGTCTATTTGCTTGCTTCACTTCTATTATTTTGCTGCTATCACAGCACGGACGGAGCACCACACAGCCTGAGGTATTGGGAAGGTGAGTAGACAGCGCTTGGCAGTTAAACGGAGTAAGTGTCAATCAATATAAAAAAAACCAAAGCTAGTGAATTAATATAAAATATATAAATTTAATAATATATAAAAACCAATGCAATATATAAATACATATAGAAAAAATATACACAAATGTAAAAAAAATGACAAATTGTTAAAAACAAGAAACAATGATATGTGCCTTTAAATACAAATCAACAGACACAGATACAAAGGTAACCACAGGCAGAGTGTCAAATTACTCACTTGCTGATTGGGTTAGCAAAATACCATGAATAGTACATGGATATAGAAACGTGCTGGTCAGTAAAGAAGGAAGAATTGAGAACCTGGCCAGGTAACTTCACTTTAACAAGAGGGACGCGTTTCGTTCGGGGAACTTCTTCAGCCTCTAAGCAAACAGACCAGCATGCTGACATCAACCAGACACAGCTCTTTTAAATAGAGCAGCTAATGGCAGAAACATGTGTGAGGGTGGGAGTGTCTATCAGTATGTAGCTGCATGTGTCGTTACCAAGGCAACGCATCGCAGAACCACATAGACGGCATAGTGGTATCTCGGTGCGTGCCTGGGACAGAGGCAAGCAGACATATGATAGCAAGAAAAAAGGTTAATACTACACAGAGTTAAACAGTGCAAGAGAAGCACTGAAAATGAAAAAATAATAACCACAGACAAAGTAACACAAATGTTAATTTACATAAAAAAAATAAATATAATCAATTAGCCAATAAAATCACAGGCATATTACACAAATGCAATGTGAACTTGATTTATAACGATGTTAATAAACGTCAGCTGACTGCTGGATTTGGAGATTGTCAAACCCAAATACAAAAAAAAAAAAAAAGGGGGGGGGAGGGGAAGGAGAACTTTGGAGAACTTTCCTAATATATCTTCAGGTGGAGCCGGCAACTCCCTAACGGGAACCCTTTCCTTCTACTACGCAGACAGGTCTGAGAGGGCCACATCTAGGGGCGCATCACCCAGGAGGGGTTGGGAAGATTGGAGGAAGCAGCAACGTCAGGAAGCACAGGGACGGTCGGCCCGGTACTGCAGGTCTCCCCGGCAGGGACAGGGGGAGTTGGCAAGACGAAGAGGAACAAGCCCACGGTCAGGTCATCGGGGTAGCCCAGGGGGTCACCGAAGTCAGACACCTACCCCCCCACGGCGTTCTTACGGCCCAGCTCCCGTCAGGGGTTATAATACCGAGGAGAGGATGGAAAGCGACAGGGAGCGTACAGGGAGGCAAACAAAGGGCAGGAGTCAGGTGGTACGGAACCTGGTACCAAGTGGAGTCGCTCACGACCTGGCTCAGGCTGGGGTTAGTGTTTCTTCCAGGGCTACAGGACGGAACCCGAGGATGTCGACACCTGTGGCGAGGGACCGAGTTAGGCTGCAGGAACGGCGGAGGCAGCCAACACAGCTTCTACAGGGATTTCGGAGGGAGGACGGACAGAGAACACGGCCCAGAAGTTGCCGACTGCTGGGGGCCCAACTGGTGAGTCTAGAGAATGTACTTCACATACGCAGAAGCTGCGGGACGGCTTACAGCTACTGTTAGACTCATTGAACGAGCACGGGTCCACACCAGGGGTGGGTGAAGTGTGGGCACCAGACAGGGGGATGGAAAAGGGGGTAGTTAGCAGTAGTCCTGGGGAGGGAATCCCGACAGTGGCTCCCCCTAGTACTCCGCAGGCAGCGGAAATATCAGGGCCTTTGCTGGGTGTTGAGTTAGGTGAGAATACTGCGCAGGTAGGGGATATTTCAGAGGTAGCGAGGCTGGGCGGCTACATGTCATTCGCGGGCCCCTTGGGGGCGCATTTGAGGTCAGAGGTTAGGGAAAAAGTGGTGAAGGGAGAATATGTGGAGATTTATTCTCTTCTCCCTCTTGAGGAGTTCCTTGACCTGAAGGAGGAAGATAAAAAGGACTCCAAGAAAGAGGAGGAAGAGAAAAAGCGGAGGTATACAGGGAGTGCAGAATTATTAGGCAAATTAGTATTTTGACCACATCATCCTCTTTATGCATGTTGTCTTACTCCAAGCTGTATAGGCTCGAAAGCCTACTACCAATTAAGCATATTAGGTGATGTGCATCTCTGTAATGAGAAGGGGTGTGGTCTAATGACATCAACATCCTATATCAGGTGTGCATAATTATTAGGCAACTTCCTTTCCTTTGGCAAAATGGGTCAAAAGAAGGACTTGACAGGCTCAGAAAAGTCAAAAATAGTGAGATATCTTGCAGAGGGATGCAGCACTCTTAAAATTGCAAAGCTTCTGAAGCGTGATCATCGAACAATCAAGCGTTTCATTCAAAATAGTCAACAGGGTCGCAAGAAGCGTGTGGAAAAACCAAGGCGCAAAATAACTGCCCATGAACTGAGAAAAGTCAAGCGTGCAGCTGCCACAATGCCACTTGCCACCAGTTTGGCCATATTTCAGAGCTGCAACATCACTGGAGTGCCCAAAAGCACAAGGTGTGCAATACTCAGAGATATGGCCAAGGTAAGAATGGCTGAAAGACGACCACCACTGAACAAGACACACAAGCTGAAACGTCAAGACTGGGCCAAGAAATATCTCAAGACATTTTTCTAAGGTTTTATGGACTGATGAAATGAGAGTGAGTCTTGATGGGCCAGATGGATGGGCCCGTGGCTGGATTGGTAAAGGGCAGAGCGCTCCGGTCCGACTCAGACGCCAGCAAGGTGGAGGTGGAGTACTGGTTTGGGCTGGTATCATCAAATATGAGCTTGTGGGGCCTTTTCGGGTTGAGGATGGAGTCAAGCTCAACTCCCAGTCCTACTGCCAGTTCCTGGAAGACACCTTCTTCAAGCAGTGGTACAGGAAGAAGTCTGCATCCTTCAAGAAAAACATGATTTTCATGCAGGACAATGCTCCATCACACGCGTCCAAGTACTCCACAGCGTGGCTGGCAAGAAAGGGTATAAAAGAAGAAAATCTAATGACATGGCCTCCTTGTTCACCTGATCTGAACCCCATTGAGAACCTGTGGTCCATCATCAAATGTGAGATTTACAAGGAGGGAAAACAGTACACCTCTCTGAACAGTGTCTGGGAGGCTGTGGTTGCTGCTGCACGCAATGTTGATTGTGAACAGATCAAAACACTGACAGAATCCATGGATGGCAGGCTTTTGAGCGTCCTTGCAAAGAAAGGTGGCTATATTGGTCACTGATTTGTTTTTGTTTTGTTTTTGAATGTCAGAAATGCATATTTGTGAATGTTGAGATGTTATATTGGTTTCACTGGTAAAAATAAATAATTGAAATGGGTATATATTTGTTTTTTGTTAAGTTGCCTAATAATTATGCACAGTAATAGTCACCTGCACACACAGATATCCCCCTAAAATAGCTAAAACTAAAAACAAACTAAAAACTACTTCCAAAAATATTCAGCTTTGATATTAATGAGTTTTTTGGGTTCACTGAGAACATGGTTGTTGTTCAATAATAAAATTAATCCTCAAAAATACAACTTGCCTAATAATTCTGCACTCCCTGTAGGAAGATTCCCAAGACCTTTGGGACTTGGTTGCGCGCTTTTTGTATCCTGGCAGGCATTACAGTACGAAAGTCCCCTGAGGTATGCGAAGCTTTGTTTTGCTACCTGGACGGGATATGGGAAGCATACCGCACCTACGGCGGATTGGCGTGGTGGTAGTATGACGAGCAATTTAGGCAGAAGTTGGCAGGGACAGATTGATCTCCCACTTTGGCTAAAATTGATGATGGCGCAAAAAGCGGCGCCCTTTCATGGAGGGGTCTGCGGGGGGGAATGCGCCAGCTTCGTCGGCCACACACAAACCGGGGTTTTGCTGGCAGTTCAATGAAGGAATTTGTAAGTGGGGAGCGGGGTGCAAATTTAAACACGAATGCACCTACTGTGGAGGCTCCCACAGTAGTCTGCGCTGCTTTAAGAAGGGTAAGTCCAGTCAGGCAGGGTCCGCCACAGCTTCAGCAGGAAATGCGGTTCCCATTGGGGGCCACTCCGGTGCGGCTAAACGCGAGGCTGCCTTGGCTAAGCCTTTACTCTAATGTACAGGATGCAGCACTGTTGCGGGAGGGTTTTTCCACAGGGTTCTTCATTCCCCATGTTGCCAGAAAAGGGGGGCGTTTCCATAGGAATTTGATTTCAGTTGATTCTTACCCAGAGGTGGTTAGGGAAAAGTTAGGGAAGGAAGTCATGTTGGGGCGCATGGCAGGGCCTTTTGAATCCATTCCTATGACAGATCTTAGGATTTCTCCTCTAGGGGTGGTACCAAAAAAGAACCTGGGAAGTATCGGCTGATACATCACCTGTCCTTCCCTTATGGTACCTCTGTGAATGATGATATCGACAGGGACCTCTGTTCGGTGTCATACACTCCTTTGACCAGGCGGTCGATGTGGTGAGAAAAGCAGGGCCCGGGGCCCTCATGGCAAAGGCTGACGTAGAAGCTGCCTTCCGGCTGCTTCCTATTCACCCTCAATGTCACCATTTATTGGGATGTTGTTTTGAGGGACGGTTTTACGTTGACCTCTGTTTGCCTATGGGGTGTTCCATTTCCTGTTCTTACTTCGAAAAATTCAGTTCTTTCTTAGAGTGGGTGGTCCGGTAGGAATCGGGTAGTCGCAGGATTGTGCACTATCTGGATGATTTTTTCTGCGTTGGGCCGGCGGGCTCTGACGACTGCCGTTTCTTGCTGCGCACACTGGAATGGGTAGCTGGCTGTTTTGGGGTTCCCTTAGCGGCTGATAAAACGGAAGGGCCCAGCACTTGCTTAAGCTTTCTGGGCCTTGAGATTGATTCTTTGGCTGGGGAGTGCAGGTTGCCTTAGGATAAGTTAGTGGCCCTTAGGGACGGCGTAGCTGAGATGCAAAGGGCAAAAAAGGTGACGCTGCGGCATATGCAGTCTTTACTGGGGAGGCTTAATTTTGCTAGTAGGGTGATCCCCATGGGGAGAGTCTTTAGTAGGAGCCTTTCACGGGCTACGGCGGGCGTGTCGGCTCCCCATCACTTGATCAGAATTACTAGACCATTAAAGGAAGATTTGGAAGTTTGGGATACCTTTTTGTTGCACTTTAATGGGAAGGTTTTCTTTCGGAAGGCGATGGTGTCTTCGCAGGATTTAAACCTTTTCACTGATGCTTCTGGCAGCGTGGGCTTTGGGGCATATTTTGGGGGTAAATGGTGCGCTGAGAAATGGCCTGAGGAATGGAAATCATGCCCTTTGATTAGGAATTTGGCGTTCCTTGAGATGTTCCCGGTAGTGGTTGCGCTGGCTCTATGGGGAGACAGGTTAAAAGACAGAAGGGTGGTCTTTTACTCTGACAAACAGGCGGTGGTAGAGGCAATTAATGGGCTTTCAGCTTCTTCTATGACGGTGATACGGCTCCTTAGGCGGCTGGTGCTTTTGTGCATGTCCCTCAATATAGCCTTTAGGGCAAGACATGTACCGGGATATTTGAATGTCATAGCTGATTCTCTCTCTCGGTTTCAGTTTTCCCGATTTTGGCTGGTGGCTCCGGAGGCAGAGGAGGTGGGGGTGAGATGCCCAGAGGAGATGTGGAAGCTAGGAACATCGTGCTTGCACATTGGGTGAGGGCATCTTTAGCCCCGTCAACTTGGAAAGCTTATAGCAAAATTTGGGGGGAATGGGAAGATTTATTGAGCCAGGTAGGTGCTGAAGGTTCTTCAACTGATAGATTGGACACCTTATTGTGGTTTATATTTCGGCTAATGTTGGCAGGAGTGTCCCCAGCAGTACTGGAGCGTAACATGTCAACGTTGGCGTTCCTGTTCAAATTTAAGGGTTGGCCGGATTTCACAAAGAATTTCCTGATCAAATTGGCATTGAGGGGGTTTAAGAAGGGGAAGAGGGCTCCCGATAGAAGAAGGCCAGTATCGGTGGCGATTCTGGAAGGCTTGCTGGAGGCTTTGCATGTTATCTGTGAAGATGCTTATGAGGAGGTTTTATTCTCGACTGCTTATGTTTTAGCTTTCTTTGGGGCTTTCAGAGTGGGGGAGCTGGTAAGTGTGAACAAACGTACAGCTGGTGGGATTCAAGGATCGGATACCCAGGTGGAGTCAGGTAAAGTGCTTATCTGGTTGCGCAGATCTAAGACGGATGTTTTTGGGAAAGGTTGTAAGCTCACGCTGCATGCCTTACCTGGGCATGGTTGCTGTCCTGTCCAGTGGGTTTCACGGTTTTTGGCTATTCACCCAGCGGTAGGTCTGGGGGGTTCGTTGTTGATTCATGCAGACGGCAGCTCGCTCTCGAGGTTTCAGTTCCAGCAGGTGTTCAAGAAAGGTTTGGCAAGGTTGGGCCATGATGCTTGTCAGTTTGGCACTCATTCTTTTCGCATAGGGGCAGCCACGGAAGCGGCCAGGTTGGGTTTTAAAGAGGATGTCATTAAGAAAATTGGGAGGTGGGAATCTCAGCGATTCCGTTCTTACTTAAGGCCTACGGGTTTGATGTGGTGATGGTTTTGTATCATGTCACTGTTTTAAGTTTCTGTTACAGGTCTTGTCGCATGGATTGTCGGCCACTCTTATGTGTTCTGGGCGAAAAGGAGAGCTGCAGTTCGGATGGCCGGTAGACAACTGGGCTTTCCTGACAACGTCCTGTCCATTAAGTGGTTCGGCTTCAGGGGATATGGCTGGAGTGACATTTGGTTTGAGATATTTCAAAAAATATTGCAGGGCAGGGTCCCCGATTTGGTGCTGATTCACGCTGGGGGTAATGACCTAGGTTTGATCCCCAGAGGGAATTAGTATGTCAAATGCAGAGGGATTTGTTGCGTCTGCAGGTTGTGGCTCCTGAAGTGCAAATAGTATGGTCAGAAATAGTCCCGAGATTAAGTTGGAGGCATGTCAGGGATCACGTAGCGCTCAGCAAGAGTAAGGGAAAGATCAATAAATTGATGGCTAGCTTTATCAGGGCCCAGAGAGGGGTGGTAATTCGCCATTGGGAATTGGAAAAGGTGCTTCCAGGGGCATGCAGGTATGATGGGGTTCACCTGAATGATGTGGGTCTAGATTTGCTTAATCTGGGTTTCCAAATAGGTCTAGAGCGAGATTTGGCGCTGCGTGGTGGGGGGGCGCATCCAGTTTGAGGCGTCAATGGATGGCTGGTGGCGTAGATTGCAAGGGTAGTGCACTTTAGGGAGAGTTTTATGTATGTTTGGATATGATATCCAGTTGGTTGTTGGTGTGTTTGGTGGTTCTGAGCAAGTTGGTAGCTCAAACCGGGTGGGAGGGGGATCTCGGTATGCCCCTCCTTTATATGTGTTTATGTGTGTTATGTGTTTTAGGTGTTTGGTTGGAATATTGTTATTACAAGTTTTGTTATCAGTATGCAAATTATTTTATATCTTTTGGGGTGTCATTGCCAAGTTTATGTGAATAAAGGGTGGGGTAATGTTATACTAGGCAATGACAGATGATGTTTATGTTATTTTAATAAAGATATGGCCATATTTAAAGGTATGGCCATAATTATTTTCCATAAATTCTGGTGTCTGTCGTTATTGGGGGTTTAAAGGGGGCATCAACCCGAGAATTGACTATACCCTAGTCAGGGAGCCTCCGGGGGGCAGCAGAGTCAACCTGAGGGGGCATTGACTGGGTTAGGAAAGGGTTAATGGCTTGAGTGTAAGGAAGTGGGTTGGTGTTATAACAGGGAGGAGTTTGGTCTTATATAAGGGATAGCAGCCATTTTAAGGATCAGTCATTTTGTTAAAAGATTCACCTACCTTGATTTTCCCGCCCACCCTCCCTAATTTTAATTTAATAGGTTAGTGTTTATGCGTAGATTGCAAGGGTAGTGCACTTTAGGGAGAGTTTTATGTATCTTTGGATATGATATCCAGTTGGTTGTTGGTGTGTTTGGTGGTTCTGAGCAAGTTGGTAGCTCAAACCGGGTGGGAGGGGGATCTCGGTATGCCCCTTCTTTATATGTGTTTATGTGTGTTATGTGTTTTAGGTGTTTGGTTGTAATATTGTTATTACAAGTTGTGTTATCAGTATGCAAATTATTTTATATCTTTTGGGGTGTCATTGCCAAGTTTATGTGAATAAAGGGTGGGGTAATGTTATACTAGGCAATGACAGATGATGTTATTTTAATAAAGATATGGCCATATTTAAAGGTATGGCCATGATTATTTTCCATAAATTCTGGTGTCTGTCGTTATTGGGGGTTTAAAGGGGGCATTAACCCGAGAATTGACTATACCCTAGTCAAGTACCTGGATTAAATTACTTAAATACACTCTTATTCTCTATGTGAGATTTCTTCCAAGACTGATAATTGGAGTCAAGCTCATTGTAGTGGTGTGGTTGAAACTCTCTCTGCAGCTGAACTGTGCAAAACCAAATGATTGCATGGACTGATTTAACCCCTTAACGACAGATGACGTGCCAGGCACGTCACGGCAAATCGAGGACTTGCCGACAGGTGACGTGCCTGGCACGTCATGCACTAAACTGAGTAAAGAAAGCGACCAGCGGTCGCTTTCTTTACTCTAACGGTGTTGCTACAATGCCTCTAGGTAGAGGCATTGTGCAACACCCCCCTAATGTGCAGGGGCGCGCTACGATCACTCCACGGAGTGATCGTAGCAGCCATTTAAGAACGATCGTTCGCTTTCTAAGCATCTCCGGTGTTGTTAAAGTGCCTCGCCAGCGAGGCACTTAACAACACCTTGATGCTCCCCAGAACCGATGGTGGTCGCTCTCCTGAGCGACCCCATCGGCTCAGTAGAAGGGAACGCTGCCTATACAGGCAGCGCTTCCCTTCTAATGGCAAGGCATCGGAAGTGAAAGTATTTCACATCCGATGCTCTAGGGGGAGCCAATCGATGCCGGCACAACAGATCTATGTGATCTGTGTGCAGGCATGTATGGTAAGTGCTCTGATGAGCACTTACCATACAGTCAAAGGCAATATTAGCAAATATTGCCTTTGACAAGTATTGATCTGCCTCCCTCACCTTACTAGTTATAGTAAGGGAGAGAGACAGATCAGATAAAGTAAAAAAATAAAATAAAATAATAAAAAAAATATTTAATAAAATTTTAAACACCAAGGGCTTTTATAAAAGCCATTTAACCCCTTCCCTGCCATTGATCGCTGTGTACGCAGTGATCATACACAGCAGCACATTTTTTGCTGTCTGTGCATTTTTTAGGGGTTCATTTTTTTTTTACTGTAATTCATTACAGTATAAAAAAAAAGCTCTTTTAAGAGAGATTAACCCCTTTCTTGCTGTAGATCACTGCCTAAGCAGCGATCTGACGCAAATGCAGCAATCTTGCTGCAGAAGCATTTTTAAATTTTTTTTAACTTTTTTATTACACCCGTCACGTGTTAATTATACCCGCTAGGGGACTACGTTTAACGTAAAAAAAATTTTTTTAGCTGTCTGACCGCATGTATAGCGATCAGTAACAGCTGATAAGTAACAAAGGCGGGTTGGCGTTTGCTTAGATGAGCATCACCATTCGTCTGGTTAGATCAATATTTGTAAAAATTTGATCTGACCCGTGTAGATCTGCCTCCCTCTCACTTCAGTTTTAGTGAGGGAGGGAGACAGAGCTGTATAATGTAAGTTTTTAATTATAATATATTTAATAGAATTGAGACCCAAAGGCTTTTATAAAAGCCGTTTCCAGTATTTAACCCCTTCCCTGCAATTGATCGCTGTGTACGCAGTGATCTTACACAGCAGCACATTTGCTGTCTGTGCATTTTTTTAGGGGTTATTTTTTTTTACTTTGATTTATTACAGTATATCAAAGGTTCTTTTAAGAGCTATTAACCCCTTCCTTGCCGTATATCACTTCCTAAGCAGCACATATGGTCACTGCCTAAGCAGTGCATATGGTCACTGCCTAAGCAGCGCATATGGAGCAATCTAGTCGCAGAAGGATTTTTTTTTGCTATCAGCATTTTTTTTGTCAGACTCGCTAAGGGTTAGTTATACCCACTAGGGGATTACGTGTATTCCTTTTGAAGCTGTCTGAACGCGTGTATAGCGATCAGTAACAGCCGATCAGTGGCAAAGGTGGTTTGGTGATTTCTCAGATGAGCATCACCATTCGTCTGGTTCGTAAATATTGTTCTGACCCATATGGATCTGCCTCCCTCTCCTCACTTGAGTTTTAGTGAGGGAAAGAGACAGATCTGTATAACATAATTTTTTAATTGTAATAAATTAAATAAAATGTTAAAAAATTGTGAGTCCCAAGGGCTTTTATAAAAGCCATACCCTTTGTATAGTGTATTGTATTAACCCCTTCCCTGCCACTGATCACTGCACAGCAGAACATTTTTTCTTGTCTGTGCATTTTTAGGGGTTAATTTTTTTGTACAGTACTACAAAGGCTCTTATAAGAGCTATTAACCCCTTCCTTGCTCTACATGTTCAAATTCCAAGTTTGAAAATCAAAAAGCGCACCTCTCAAATGTAGCCTTTCAACACCCAACAAAGCTGACAAAGCTATGCATGGCTGGTATCCCTGTGCTCGGGAGATGTTGCTGAACATATATTGTGGTATTGTTTGTCAGTGACACATACCGAAATATGTGAATTTGTGTCTAAAGTGCGATGTATGTGGGAAAAAATACACAATAAAATGACTACCACAAACTTTGACAAAGGCTGGTGGTAGAATTGGTGCATGGAAAGTGTTAAAATAACACCATTTAAAATAGCCTAGGGTGTCTACTTTTACAAAATATATACTTTTTGGGGTAAAATACACTGTCCTACCTATTAAAAAAAGTCCCAAATGAAAGATGGGCTCAGGCTGGCTACACGTCAATATTCCAAGTTGAAAATGCGCACCTTCACAATGTGGCCCTTTTAGCCCCCAAACAACCCAACAAACCTATGCATGGGTGGTATCCCTGTACTCAGGAGATGTTGTTGAACACATATTGGGTTATTGTTTGGCAGTGACACATACCAAAATCTGTGAATTTATGTCTAAAATACAATATTTGTGAAAAAAAAAACACACAAAAATTACTACCACAAACTTTGACAAAGGCTGGTGGTAGAATTAGTGCATGGAAAGTGTTAAAATACCACCATTTGAAATAGCGTAGGGTGTCTACTTTTAAAAAATATATGGGTTGATGGGGTAAAATACACTGGCTGGTTTCAAATACGTCCCAAATGGGACATGGGTGCAGGCGGTCTGCATGTCAAAATTTCAATTTGGAAAACCAAAAACTGCACCTACCAAATTTGGCCTTTTACCCCCCAAACAACCCAACAAACCTATGCATGGGTGGTATCCCTGTACTCAAGAGATGTTGCTGAACACTTATTGGGGTGTTATTTGGCAGTGACACATACCAAAATCTGTAAATGCATGTCTGAAGTACAAGGTTTGTGAAAAAAAAACACAAAAAAATTACTACCACAAACTTTGACAAAGGCTGGTGGTAGAATTAGTGCATGGAAAGTGTTAAAATACCACCATTTGAAATAGCGTAGGGTGTCTACTTTTAAAAAATATATGGGTTGATGTGGTAAAATACACTGGCTGGTTTCAAATATGTCCCAAATGGGACATGGGTGCAGGCTGTCTGCATGTCAAAATTTCAAATTGAAAAACCAAAAACTTCACCTCCCAAATTTGGCCTTTTACCCCCCAAACAATCCAACAAACCTATGCATGGGGGGTATCCCTGTACTCAAGAGATGTTGCTGAACACTTATTGGGGTGTTATTTGGCAGTGACACATACCAAAATCTTTTTTTGCCATATTTTATTATTATTTTATTATAATTTTTTAATAATATGATAAGATATGATCAAAAATATGGCATCCATAGAAAGCCCTTTTTGTCCCGATAAAAACAATATATAATATGTGTGGGTACAGCAAATGACGAAGAAGAAAATTACTGCTAAACACAAACAGCACAGAAATGTTAAAATAGCCATTGTCCAGAAAGGACAAAAATGTTTCAAAGGCTCTGTCCTTAAGGGGTTAATGAAGGTTACCTGAAACTATATACAACAGAATTGATTAGCTGGATTGGCTCATTTAAGATACTCAGTCTCGCCCTCTTCCCGATATCTCTTTCAAGCTTGATAAATGGTGGCAAGCCTTTATACCTCAAGCTAAGAGGTGAAAACCAAACGCAAAGTGAGTGAGTTGCTACTGGCTGAATTTAACCACTTAACCACTATGGAACACACTGAAACCTATCTATTTAAGGATATATTACTACGTGTGTGGAAGTTTCTGTGATACACCTGCTGAATATCCTGAGTGGAAGCGTGTCTACATTCTGTAAGCTACATGGTGAAAAATCACTCTGCCATCAGACTGTAAAACTGTCTGATTGACTGTTTTGAATTAATGAAGGTCACCTGAAATTAATCATAACTAGAATTGTGCCCATATACTGCAAGTCACGTGGTGAAAAACTACTCTAAATCTGCTTAAACGCGACTACCTGTATAGATCTAGTTTGTGGTGTACAATGGGCTTTCTCTCCTTACCTCCAGCATATCTCTAAACCGAATACTCCAGCATTAACTAGCCAGAGTGAATCTGTCTAAACGTGATATCTGACCTCTCTAACTTCAGCACACACTTAAATTGTGCACAAAGAGACCTCTCTCCCTGCCTTCAGCGTATCCCCAAATTGGGTACAATAGAAGCTATTATCTGGATTTTAGTTTCTTAAACGGAATACCAGAGTGTGTTACCCTTGGCACACCCTAAATTGGGTACAGCAGTCATCACTGTTCCTAAATATATAGAATTGGGTTCAATTAATAGTTTATCAGAATGGGCCCCAAAGGTGATAGAGCTAAATTGGAGAAAATGGAGAGAATAAAAGGGCCTAATAAGGCTGCTAAGGATCACCCAATAAGTGCATACTACTCTCCTAAAGCTCAATCTAATCTCTCGATCATCTCGGATAAATCCTCTTCGGAACAACCAAGCGAACTCTCAGTATTGGAACCAGACTCCCATCTTGCGCTAGACACCCTGGAAAAGTCTCTAGATTCTTTATATCTTTAGATAAAAACGGACTTAGACAGCAACTTACTAGCTTTTAAAGAAGAATTGTCGCAATTGAGGCTAACCATACAGTCCCAAGCACAAGACATTGCACTAGCACTCCAAAAAGCTGAAACTTTGAAACTCCAGAATGCTACACTCTCTGATTCCATTATAAAATTGGAGAACAAAGTGGCCGATCTAGAAGAAAGGTCGAGGCGTCGGAATATTAGGTTACGAGGAGTTCCGGAAGAGATCACGGACTTGGATCAGTATATGCTGGACCTCCTGTCCCTATATCTAGACCACAAGTTACTGGGCCCAGTTCCTGTGGAACTGATACACAGGTTGCCTAAGCCGTCTAATCTAAATCAGTCAAACGTCCCAAGAGATGTAATAGTTTGTCTATACAGCTCACGAATAAAAGACATGTTCTCCAGAAGGTTTGCTAAAAACCCACCTAAAAATCCAAGATTATCAGCAATAAACATCTTTGCCGACCTGTCTCAAGCGACTAGGATACACAGGAGGAAGTATGCTCCATATACCACTCTGTTGCAGGAACAAAAAATCAGCTATACGTGGGGTTTCCTGCGAATTCAATACAACAACAAGACCCACGTATGTCTCGATCCTCAACAAACCAAGGATAAATTAACACAATGGAAACTTTGGAATTAACAGCCACCTACTTAAGACCGACGTTCTGCTTACTAAGATCTGAAGAGCTGATGATCCTTTTTTTTTTTTTTTTCTTTTCTCTCCCCTAAATATTTACATTTTCTGGACTATCTACTGTATACCTCATAAAGTTGATACACATAGTATGGGACTATTAGTGTGACAAATATTGCTTTTTTTTTTTCTCTCCTTTCTTTCTTCTCTCTCTCCTCTCTTCCTTTCTTTCCCCTACTTCCTCTTTTTCTTCTTTGGGTTATGAAGGTACGGCGCGGTATACAGTTTTAATTAAGGCTTAGACCCAGACATGCCTAGCCGATCTAAAGGCGATAATTGACACCCATATAATATAGATTCTTGGTATCAATAGACCGGTAGCAACAATAAGTACAATTTTTATAGAATGTATCACAATTAAACACTATGAGTATGGTTACAAAATTCAATTATATGTAAATGTACACAAATGATATCATTCACTTTGATCTAGATAAAGCACTCTACTAAGTGGTAAAAGCACTATTTTGCACTGTATTATATGTCTATATGTGGTTGTCCTGTAATGGCTTTAAGGATGACAGACCTTTTGATAGATCTATCTATTTTTATTAGATACTTTAAATATTTGTTGACTGAAATAAGCACAATTAATACCCTAAGTTTTGAAAGGGTCACTTGGCTCAGTGTTGTAACAGGGGCCCAGACTAAGACATATAACAGATTGTGAGTGTCAAAGATGACCCCTATATAACCTGATGACCTGAATGATCTATTATACATATATTGGAATGATAACGAAGCGTCACTATTAAAAAATGTTTGTCACATAAGCACTATTAAGCACTTTAAAATGAAGAAAAACTTTCTTTTTTCTCTTCTCTTTCTTTCCCTTCTTTTTTTTATCTCTACCTATAAAACCGAGCAGCATATGTAACTAGTGCAAGAAATACTACTACTCTAAATCCCAGTAACCTAGTACCGTAGAGATATTTTGAAGCACCTTAACTGTAATGAATTTAGATATGCTATGCTGGTAAAGTAGGCCAGTACTGTAGAGGTATTATTAAGCACTTTAATTGTACTGAATCTAGACATGTTATGCTGGGAAAGTAGGTTAATTGAAATCCTACGTGTACTATTGGGATTGTTTTTTTTTCCCTTCTCTCTCCCCCCCCCTCTTCGCTTCTGTATGGGGCTAAGTCCCGGATTCGCCCTAAAGCCACTCTCTGTGCCCTGATGGTTTGGGGTATTGTCTTCGCTTGGAGTATGTCAATTTTGTATTGGCAGGACTGCCGAGATAGAAGGCGTGGTGTATGTTTTTTGTGTGTGTATGAATTTGTATGTCAAGAGCTTGGTTGCGATGTAGGGGGTGTGGAGGTGGGATCTTTGGAATGGATCTTCCATGTCCCTTAAATTTGTTACTCTCAACGCCCAGGGTCTAAACTCCCCATATAAAAGGTCCTATCTATATGATACGTTGAAATCTGAATCAATTGATATAACATTTATCCAGGAAACGCACTGGAAAGCAGATCAAACAATTCTTTGGCAGTTTAGTAAATTTCCTCATGTATACACCTCCTCTATGCAGGGGAAGAAAAAACGGGGGGTAGCAATCATTATCTCT
Source organism: Pelodytes ibericus (assembly GCA_036172795.1). Classification (NCBI taxonomy): domain Eukaryota; kingdom Metazoa; phylum Chordata; class Amphibia; order Anura; family Pelodytidae; genus Pelodytes; species Pelodytes ibericus. Next base: position 72,720,024 of record CM069864.1, on the reverse strand, counting down.
ACCCATCTTAAATTTGAATATAAACATCACTTAACGGACCAGGAAGGGAGATCATTAATTTTGATATGTCGCATAAACGACACAGAATACACCCTTTGTAACCTATATGCCCCATCAGATAAGTCAGATAAATTTCTTAATAATAAGATTGAAGCCCTGGAGACAATCATGAAGGGGATATGTGTTATGGGGGGTGACCTGAACTGTATAGCGGATGTCTCTAGGGATAGGAAGACCAGCAATCCCACCAATAAGGTGGACAATCGCCTGGAGATAAGAGCGGAGCGTTTTTCAGACACCCTACACAGGAACGGATTTTACGATGTGTGGAGAACTATGCACCCCGATGAGCTGGATTATTCCTTCTACTCGAACCCCCATGCATCTTATTCCCGTATAGATTACTTCCTGATGATGGGGCCCTCCCTTGAGAGGTGTTCCAACTCGAGGATGGGCAACATCTCTTGGTCGGATCACGCTCCGCTCTTTATGACCCTTAAGGATGCCCCGCTATATAAAACTAGAGGCGATAGGAGACTAAATGAGTCCCTACTGTCTTCTGAGGTCGATAAATTGGATCTGATCGAACAGGCTAGATTGTTCCTGGAGAACAATGACAATGGGGAAGTCTCTGATTTTACACTGTGGTGTGCCCTAAAGTGCTATCTCAGAGGTTATCTCATAAAGCGGGGCGCTTGGAAAAAAAGAGCAATGGGAAGGGATCTCCCAGATGGGATCTCCCTTTATGTTGCACTTGCTCAAGCAGAGAAGAGACATAAAACAATTCCAACTGAGGCGACTCTGATGGAGGTTGAGGTTGTCAGGAACTCCATCAAAGTAAAACTCAAACAGAAAACAGATGCGATGATCTTGAGGTTGAAACAACGCTGGTATTACAGCAACAGCAGAGTAGGAAAGGTGATGTCCAGAAAACTGAAGTTCTTAACCCAATCCTCTAGGATAAAAAAAATAATAAATTCTAAAGGGGAGACATGCATTACCCCCCCTCAGATCGGATCAGCATTTAGAGAATATTATGCCAAATTATATAATCTCGAAGAACCAAGAGCTACAACACAAGAAATGATGGAGTTCCTGAGACACCTCGACCTCCCTCAGATCTCACCCGAGAAACTGATTATTCTCAATCAACCCTTTTCAAGCGCTGAGGTGGCGGGTGCGATAATCGATCTGAAGGAGGGTAAGGCCCCTGGACCTGACGGTTTTCCAGCTATATTTTATAAAACTTTAAAATCCGTAACAACCCCAATCCTGCAAAGGATGTATAATAGAATTGCAGCAGATGAAAATTTCCCTGGAGAAATGATGGTGGCAAATATTGTACCGATCCCCAAAGTGGGTAAGGACCCGACTCAGGTCCCGAACTACAGACCGATCTCCTTAATTAATCTCGACATAAAGATATACTCAAAGACCTTAGCCCAGAGATTGAAGCTTGTGGTTCGGGACCTGATCCATCAGGATCAGATGGGATTTATGCCGGGGGGTCCACGGAGGCCAATACCCGCAGGGTACTCAATATTCTCGAAACTATCCATCTACAAGAGACTCCGTCAGCCCTTCTCGCGCTAGATGCCGAGAAGGCGTTTGACAGAGTGAATTGGCACTTCTTATTTGGGACCCTGCGGGCTTTCGGTCTCTCTGGACCCTTCCTGCAATTCACTAGGGCTCTTTATATATCCCCCTCTGCCAAAATCAAAGGCCCGGCCTTGACATCGGAGCTCTTCCCAATATATAATGGTACGCGTCAGGGTTGTCCCCTTGCACCCCTATTATATGCATTAGTGATGGAACCCTTCGCGGCATCTGTTAGGAAGAATCCATTGATTAGAGGAATTGAGATCGGGAAGCAAGACCATATTATAACTTTATATGCAGACGATGTGCTGTTGTCTCTATCTGTCCCCCCGATGTAAATTCCGGCCTTGATGGAAGAAATTCAACAATATGGTCACTACTCAAACTATAAAATCAATATATCTAAAACCCAGATTATACCTTTTTATTTAAATGTGACCCAATTAAATATACTAGATAGCATGGGTTATAGTGAAAACAGCCCTGAAAGGATTGACTATCTGGGGATTACATTCTGCCCAAAGTTAGATCAAATTATAGATATAAACTAGACTAAGTTAAAAAAACAACTGAAAACTATGCTCTCCCGTTGGAAGGGTATTGAACCATCCTGGATGGGCCGAATAGCTATACTAAAATCCTATGTGGTTCCTAAGCTCCTGTATATGTTTAGAGCCTTGCCAATGCAGGTTCCCCCCTGGCATTTGAAAGATCTGGATCTTCTCTTCGCCTCCTATGTTTGGGCGGAGGAAAGATCCAGAATATCTAGGCGGATCTTGATGAGACCGATAGAGAAAGGTGGCTTGGGATACCCCGACCTATTCCAGTTGTTTGAGACCGCACAGCTGGCTCATATACTGGCTTGGAATATTAATAGAACAAAGAACCCCCCATGGCTAAGTATTGAGCACCATAAAAACAAACAACTAGACCCCTTTCTTCTTATATGGGTGACTCCTATGCAAGCTCAAAATATAGGTTACGCAGGTCCGATAGTTAATAACCTTATCTCATCTCTACATACGCTGAAGAAAAGATTCCATATTCGGATCTCTATATCAATGGCATCCCCAATAGATGTTATCTTATATTATATTAACAACATAGATCTGTTCATGTGGAGGATGAGTGGTATCGAAAAAGTAGGAGACATATACATGGAGGGAACTATGAGGTCTTTCTCTGAAATCCAGAGAATGTACAACCTTCCAGATAAGGAGATGTTCACATTTATAAGAATTATACACTTCCTCCGTGGACATCCCCCCTCTGAACCCGATCACTGGGATAATTTTATAAGTACTATTATCTCCAAAAATATATATTCTAAAATCAGAAAACTTGTTATCACGCATTCTAACTTTGAAAAACCAAATCCAATAATGTTATGGGAACAGGAACTGCATTTCCAAATATCCAATCAAGAATGGTACCTAGCGTGGCAGACTACCAGGAAGGCAGTACACTGCATTAAATTACAGGAACAATATTATAAATTAATATATAGGTGGCAACTGGTACCGGCCCGAGTCGCAAAATATAGGGCAGACATGAGTGACACCTGTTGGCGCTGCCATCTGGAGGTGGGATCTCAATCGCATGTCTGGTGGCATTTTACATTTTTATCATTAAATAAAAATAAAATACTAAAAACCTTAAAAGAAATAACAGGCCCTAACATCACTTTGACACCTCAGCTATTTTTATTCCACGCTGGATTCCCCAAGGTAGAAAAGTATAAGAAATATTTTTTGATAAACATTTTTCTTTTTTTTTTTGCTGCGAAATTATGCATAGCCAGAGCATGGAAAAACTCAATACCACCAGCATGGGCAGAGGTTGTGACCTAGCTAGTATTTCAAGCTGGGTCAGAGAAAGCTCTATACGGCATAAATAGCGAAGTGTATCAGAGAGTATGGATTAACCTGCCAAAGATTACGGGTGGGGGACCCTTGGGCGTTGGGGTTGAGAGAGAGCCTTCCCCCTCCACCACCGCCTGCATCGCAAGGGAGATACTTCCCCCTTCTCCCATTCCTTGACCTCTTCTCTATTTCCTCGCTCTTTCTTCTTCCACCTCTTCAATGCGGACGGGTGGGGGGAGAGAGAGTGACGATAGCTATTATAGTAACATAGTGGTTGGGAGCTGGGGGGAGAGACGGGAAAAGGATATCTGAAGATTTATATTTAGCTCTTATGTTGTGTATTTGTTTTCTGTGTTATATATGATCAAACATTGAGAGGAATGTATATATATGTGTATGTATGTACGTTAAATATATGTGTATATGTATATTTTCCTTTTTTTCTGTATATATGTGAATGGTGTGTTTTTTGATACAATATAACTAATAAAGAATTATAAATTTAAAAAAAAAAAAATACATGTTGGTTTTACATTAGACAAATGGTGCAATATGTTTAACTCTAAAAATTAAAAGAAAACAAAGCTTCAGTACAAAAAATATTTCTAATAATTAGTGTAATTTCTAAACATAAATAATGTATCACACTATTTCAATGTGCAAACTGATATTATAGTAATATAGTAATGCATCCTTCCAAAAAAATAAATAGATGTTAATCTCCAGTATAATTGAGAGTAACAGCTTTAATAAGTACATATTATTACTCTTCTTGGTAAGGGTATATATTTTCCCAAAAGAAAGGGTCCTTAAATAATGTTTCTGTTAGGTGCACGTGTCCTGCTATCCATATCTAAATTTCTCCTTTCCTTATGCAATAGTACCTTTAGCATAAACTTTTATCTGCAAGTCCAAATAGACTATGGCATTGTGCAGTACTTAGACTAGCAATTTATTAGGTGAATATTTAGATACTGACAATAGATTCCACAAATACAAAATTTAGCTTACCTCAGTCTTGGGGACCACTTTTTGTGTCCTCATGTCTTAGGTCTCTCGTATTTTACACATGAGAGCACAATGCCCTCCCTGTGCTGGTTTTGAATTCAAATTTTCTCCTTAGCAGCTGTACTTTCTTGGGGCAGGCTAATATAGCAGCTCAATATTTGGTATGCTCAATTCATCCTGTTCCTACGACAGTCAGAACACAACTGGTTACACAAACTTTAAACTATAAATTAGTAGATGAAGATGTTGTTAAGCTAATAGAGACACGTTAAATTGAAGCTCAAGAGGAACAGTTTATCCTCCTTTTTTAAACTGGACAGCTAATGTGCCAATGAAGTAAAAAAAATGGCATCAGAAAAAGGCTGATGCTTAGGTGGTCATTGCTCTAGTAATCCAACTGAAGACATATTCTATATACATTTCTATATTTTTTAACATATTGTACTCAGTATCTAGTCTTGTTTACAGTATACAGATTTACACCCCAGATGAACTAAGACTGTTGTAGATTTAGCTATTAAGAATGAAAAATAAACAGGTTTACTAAGGCTCTACTGCAAAGGGTTGATCAAAATGGCAGTCAGCAGCACAGTGTTCACCATCCTGAGAAAAGGTCCACTGTGGGTTGTAATATTTAAAATCCTCAGTAAACTATTTGTTTTTCAATGGTCTAGGCCCATGAGTGTATGAATTATACATTTCTCTATGTTTTAGTCACCTCTGCAATATGTTTTGTACACAAGTTTGCTACATGTCCATTTGATGAAGAATATGACAGTGAGGCTATGAATTCAATATAATGTTTGGCCTCACCCAGCTATTTTTTATTTTTATAGGATCCCTTTAGTTGTAAAAAAAAAGAAAAAAAAGACAAATAAGTCAATATTATGCTGTTGAGGATGGGAAGATGCAGGGCCGGCCTTAAGTGTTCTGGCGCTCTGTAGCGCCCCCCCCCCCCCCCTCCCATGATCAAAATAATGCTAACTAAAGAAAGGGCTTCTTATAAAAAAAATATATTTAGAATTTGTGCATGTGGAGTAAATAAGAAAGATGAAAATGACAGCTAAACACAAACACCACAGAAGAGTAAAAACAGCCTGCGTCCTGAGCAGTGCAACATTAAAAAAACAGTCTGTCTGTTCATTAAAATGCTCTTATCCTCCCATCACCTCCTGAGCATTTGGCAAGATTCTGGGAGGAACATAAGCAACATTTAAAATGTCTTGAATAAAACAGATTTTCAGACTAGTCTTGTAATCTATATTGTAAGCTTGTGAGCAGGGCCTTCTACCTCATGTTTGTGTCTGAGTCTGTTTGTATAATTGTGTCTGTAATTTTCTTTTTATGCTCTGTATCAAAATGCTGTGTAAATATTGGTGCTATATAAATAAATATTAATGTAATGTTCACATGCATATATTGCACAAGACGTGTACAGAGCATGCGCATGGGTTTTAGTCCCCCTTTTCACGAGCCCCCAAGCATTTTCCACTGTTTTGTAGGCTCATTTAGAGCCTATAGTGGAAAATGCTTTTCTTGCTGTACTCCTTAGCACATATCACATCAGTCGATCAGTGGCTGATCCAGTGGCTGATCCAGTGGGGGGCAATTGCATCGGTGAAGGTCCACCCCCAACCTGAGTGGAGCGCAGGTCGGCTCACTCTGTGGGGAGATGCAGGCAACATTGGCTCCATGTGTGTTAAACACAATGAGCGCTCAATCCATGCTGCTCGCGCTCCCCACGCATAGTGATGGTTCAGAGCATCTCAGTGTATTTAACAAACACAGAGCCAATGCTGCCTGCGTCTCCCTGCAGAGGGAGCCGGCCTGTACTACATGAGGTAGGTGAGAGGAGGGGGGGGGGATACGGGAGGTGGAAGAGAGAACACTGGGGAGAGAATGGGGGACAGAGAAGAGAACACTGGGGAGAGAATGGGGGACAGAGGAGAGAACACTGGGGAGGTAATGGGGGACTACATAAAACTACTACATAGATAAAGTTAAAAAAAATTAAATGTGTTCAGGAGGCAAAAGCATAAAGAAGGACAAATCATGTTTCAGACCCCAATGGTTCCTTACTCATAAGCTGCCTTATAGCCTTGATATTTATTTATTTTTTTGTTCATACAAAGCTTATAGTCGTAAGTATTTGCATCTCTAAAGATCCTTGAGCACACCCATTAATATTTCCCATGCAATGTTGACATACCACAAAATGTTTGCGTACAGCCCTTTTAAATTGCAGATGGCCCTTCATTACTGTAACAGTGTTTTTTATTGAGCTATATAGATTTCAAGCATAAACCTTATAATAAAACCATCCAGTTATTGATGCATTAGTTCGGAACATTTGAGAAAATTATGTTTCTCAATATAAGGTAACTATGCAGTCATCAGGAAACTATGCCTTGATACAGTCTCACACTTGCACTTAATGAGATATAGTGTCAATGGGGGACAGAGGAGAGAACACTGGGGAGAGAATGAGGGACAGAGGAGAGACCACTGGGGAGAGAATGGGGGACAGAGGAGAGAATACTGGGAAGAGAATGGGGGACAGAGGAGAGAACACGGGGGAGAGAGTGGGGGACAGAGGAGAGAACATGGGGGAGAGAATGGGGGACAGAGGAGAGAACACAGGGGAGAGAATGGGGTACAGAGGAGAGAACGGGGGAGAGGAGAGAAAGGGGAAAAAGAGGAGAGAAGAGGGCAGAGAGGAGAGAATGGGGAAAGAGAGGAGAGAACACTGATGGGGAGAGAACACTGAAGGGAGAAGAGAGAATACAGATGGTGGAGAGGAGGAAAAGAGACAGCTATGGGGAAGAGGAGAGTGACAACCATGGGGAATAGGAGAGACATACATGGGTAGAGGGACAAAGACACAGTCGTAGGAGGTAGAGCAGTGATACATGCATGAGAAGGGAGAGGAGAAACAGACATGGGAAAGAGAATAGAGCGTGACATCGGAAGGGAGAGGAGTAAGACAGACATGGGAAGGAAGAGGAGAGAGACATACATGGGAAGGCAGAGGAGAGACAGACAGACATGGGAAGGGAGAGGAGAGATAGACAGACATGAGAAGCAATTGGAGAGAGACAGACATGGGAAAGAAGAGGATACAAAAAAAGACATGAGAAGGAGGATGAGAGAGACAGGCGGACATGGGAAGGAAGAAGAGCGAAAATGTGCCCCTCCACCCCGAGATTAGACTTTGGATCCGCCCCCTTATGGATCAGGGCAAGCTGATCCATCAGAGACAATTTTGCATATTCTTTGAAAAGGTTAAGGTCATTTCCATGGATTTAATACTCTAGAGTTCCTTTGTAGAAATTCATTTCTAGCCTGTGTTATAGACCAGTGCTTCTCAAACCTATCCTCAAGTAACCCCAATGGTCCAGGATTTAGGGATTACCCAGTTGTGTTTAAATAGGAATATGTATAACACCTGGTGGGGTTCCCAAAGTAGTCCTTAAGAACCAACACCACACCAGGTGTTATAGATATTCTTATTTAAAAACAACTGGGTAATCTCTAAATTCTGGACCATTGTGGTACTTGAGTTTTAAGAAGCACTGCTCTAGACCATCTGCTTATTATTACGTGCACTGTATAGTAATCTTCGATAATAAATTCCTTAGCTATCCAATCACTGGACACTTACACAGGCCATTATGCACCCCATAAATATATTGTTGAGGATTTCTTAATTCAACTGTGTACAAGCGTACATATCTTTTTTTACATATGCATTTACCTATGTTTAAATTGATGAGTAATAACCCAAATATATTTGTCTAAGTTTATTTCTTTAAATAATAAACTTTGTTAATTTTTCTGTTATCTGGAGAAATGTAATTGTTTGATTGTTTTATAATTTAGATGCCATTTCAGTTTTGTTTATTGTTTTATAATTTACATTCCAGACAGAAAATTATTTTTATTGGGTCGAAAATTTATTTTAATTGCTTCGAAAATATCATCTATAATTTAAATTCCATTGACCAGGAAATTTTAATGCGACCACAAGTGAATATGTTGTCATCTCCGACTTCCAGTCTCCAAATTCGGCCAAATATGACTTCAAATGGTGCAACATTGTTCCTCTATGTTGTTTATTTAGCCATTTAGCTGATCTCCACATTCACTTGACGCTCTGAGTGTGAACAGCAGTGTCAGGATCACCTAAATTGTAGCAATAATAGACTTTGAAAAGTTGAAATCCAGCCTTTTCCAGTTCTTCCGTTTGTAGGCATGCCAACTATCTGAGTGAATTATAGACCCTGTTAGGATATTTTCCAAAATTTCCATCATTAATGTTTCTGCACTGTGATCATCCACTTTTACCAAAAAGCACCTGTGTGTCTCTGACAGAGTCCTCCAAAGATCCACTGCTGAGGAATCACTCTGTCGGCATTGTACTTATGCTTAATGAACAAGCTCCTGTCAATTTTGACTATTAATCCTTTGTCTACGATCTTCTGTTTTGACTGTCGATTGAGGTATTCGGTGCAGAGTTCTTGCATGTAGTTGCTCCCATCAACGGTCGTGTTTTTGTTCATGCCCAATTCCCCTTTGCACAACTTGATCAATGAAAATTCCTTTGCCCAGCAATAGAAGAAGTGAATGGCTGTCATGAATGTTACACTCAGTGGCGGATCCAGGGGGGGGGGGGCAATGGGGCAATTGCCCCCCCGAACAGAGCAAAGGTGGGGAGGGCGCAGGGCCGTTTCCACCACTCCCAGGTGGCAAAGGAGGTGAGGAGGAAAGGGGCGCCGCAGTGGATTTTTCTTTCATCAGTTGAGCGAGCAGTAACGCTCGCTATGCGGCACTTGGCCACCTTTTTTTACCTTATGGCCAAGCTCCTCTCACCTCACAGCAGTGTAGACAGTGATAGCGAGCACCGATGCTCGGCTTACTGCTGTCCACACTGTGATGCGTGACGAGTTAGTCCCGCTCCTCCAGCCGGCTAGGAGGAGCGCAGGACATTGACAGGCGCTGCAGTGCTCTCTGAGCACAGACGTTCAGACGTCTCTTTAAAAAAAAAATGAAAAATTTACTGTCTAAGAGACTGAACTTTCATTAATAATGCAGAGGTGAATGCAGGGTCGAGGGTCACATGGTGAAAGCTTTCTCTCACGTGACCCTGTCCTGCAAGGACTTGGAGGAGTGACATGCAGTGTATAGGATGCGGAGGAGGTGCTGGGAAGAGGAGATCCACACCCTGCTGCTGATGACAAGCCCAGACGCTGACAAACCCAGTAGAAGACTGGAGTCTGGGCTCGTAGATGCAGGTAATGTTCTAGCTATTACATAAAGCATATGCTAACCCCCTAGAAGTGATTAAATTAGCTTCCTATTCTTTTACACCTCCAATGGTTTTAATGGCACTGCGCTTTTAAACAGCCATTTTAAATCCTGAGCAATCAGGTGGTATTTGCAGTGTCAGAGGCATTGTAGCAATACACCTGAGCACTCAAAGTGACAAAAAAAGTAATTTTCTGTACTCTTTTCACTGCCACCCGTTTTAAAGGCACTGTGCCTTTAAAACCGGCATTTAAATCACTCTCTGGAGCGATCGAAATGTGTGTGGCAGTTTTTTTTGTTTTTGTACAATGCTTCCATGCAGAGGCATTGTGGAAATACCAACAAAGCACTGAAAGCGGCAAAAAAAATCGCTTTCAGTACTTGTTTCAGCGAAGGACGTGTCAGGCACGTCCTTTGTCGTTAAGGGAGTTTCTCCCAGGACACGCCTGACACGTCCATTGTCGGGAAGGGGTTAAAGTTTATTTTGTGTATTGGAGTTTTAATTCTGACACCTGCCAAACAATTACTGTTGGTCATTTTAAAATTGTGAGTCTAATCTCCTTGCAAAACCTTACAAATGCAAGTATAGTGATATCTAAACACTTACAACATTAACTTTTTCAGAATTGCAGTTCTGATTGGTTAATATGAGTTCCACACAAATTATACATACAGTAATTAGTCTGAGGAACATATTAATATCCTTTTCTTTGACAAATTCAATACTAAACTTACTGATCTTTTGCTAACTTTCTAGTCACAAAAATGAAAAATGTATAATTGTGTTCTGCTAACCAACACTGAGTAGACATTGGGGAGTGGGAAAAAATATATAGCCATTCTTGGATCTTACAGTTTCCTCTTCAGGCTACTACAAGATGTGTCCCCCTTTTAGTGGTATCTTCAGTTAGGCCCTTCTCCTCATGGTATTTCCTTCCCCGCTAGAGGCTAAGGTGACCAAATTTAATTTCTGCCATTAAGAGACCCCCTTTCCCTTCTTGTGCTGGGTGCAGGAAGAAGATCATTCAGGCTGTTGAAGTTCACACTGGGATCAGTGTGAAGGAGCAAACCAGGAGAGGCTTCCAAACTCTCAGTCAATTAGAAAACACTTCTGAACAAATTCAACGGTGCACAATCGAGAATTGAGAAGCCACACCTGATTGGCCTCCTTGACACTGAAACCACTTATTCTGGGATTCTGCATTGCCCCAGAATGAGGGTGCCTGGGACATGGGCCATAAAGTTCAATTACAGGACTGTCCTGGGCAATTCACCCTAGTGACCAGAGCTTATATTAGGTATAATGAGTGGCACAAATGTATGAGAGTGCACATCCTGTGTGGCTGCATGGGGACAGTCTACATTGGTCAGAAAGAGCTGTATGAGGATGTGACCCATTCCTAGGGCTCATAGGGCTTCACTTACCCCTTGTAAACCTTGAGCGACGCGAGAGGCAGTGTTGTTTGTTAAACAAAGATGTTTATGGGACATTTATGCCAAACCACTATGTAAAGACCTGTTGGACTATTAAGTCCTACAAAGCATACATAGTAACATAGTAACATAGTAATTTAGGTTGAAAAAAGACACAAGTCCATCAAGTTCAACCCATCTACCTATCATTCCAGCATTTTGATCCAAAAGAAGGCAAAAACCCCTAAGGAAGCTATTTCGAATTTTGCCTCCTAGGGGGGAAAATTCCTTCTTGACTCCAAAAGGGCAATCAGATTTCTCCTTGGATCAATAAGCTCTATTATTAATACTTATTCTATTATTAATACCCCTGTATGTTCTGCTTTTCTAAAAAATCATCCAGACCATTTTTAAATGCATCTATTTTGGTTGATAGCACTACTTCTCTTGGCAGTGAGTTCCATAACTTTATTGTCCATACCGTAAAGAATCCCTTTCTTTGCTGTCTATGAAATCTTTGCTCTTCCAGTCTCAGGGGGTGACCTCTTGTTCTTTGTACATTTCTGTTAATGAACAGGTCCCTGGAGAGCTCCTTAAATTGGCCCTGCACATATTTATATAATGTTATCATATCCCCTCTAAGACGCCTTTTTTCTAAAGTAAATAAATGCAATTTTAAGTCTCTCTTTATAACTAAGATCCTCCAATCCCCTTATTAATTTTGTAGCTCTCCTTTGCACTTTTTCTAGTTGCTTAATATCCTTATTAAGGACTGGTGCCCAGAATTGTACTGCATATCCAAGGTGAGGTCTTACCATTGATTTGTAAAGAGGCAAGATGATGTCCTCCTCCCGTGAATCTATACCTCGTTTTATACATGCCAATTTCTTATTGGCCCTTGCAGCTGCTGACTGGCATTGGGCACTGTTGCCAAGTTTGTTATCTACAATGATTCCTAAATCCTTTTCGTTAATAGTTTTTCCCAGGGAAATACCATTTAACGTATATGTTGCTTTGTTATTATTTTTCCCATAATGCATAACTTTACATTTGTCTATATTGAACCTCATTTGCCACTTTCTTGCCCAGTCCCCCACTCTGTCCAAATCTTCCTGTAAAGAAAAAACATCAAGATTAGTCTTAATTACCTTACCTAATTTTGGTGGCTCTCAGCACAACGTGGCAGATCATTAACCCCTTGCCGACAAAGGATGTGCCAGGCACGTCCTGGGAGAATCTCCCTTAATGACAAAGGACGTGCCTTGCACGTCCTGCATTGAATGAAGCGGTTTTCGCGATCAACGATCGCGAAAACCGCTTTAACAGTGTTGGTCTATTGCCTCGACATCGAGGCAATAGCCAGCACCGATATTTCTATTTTGGGACCCCCACGATCGCCCCACGGAGCGATCGTGGGAAGCCATATTGACGGAGCATGCTGCTCCGTCAATATGGCTAAGTCCTCTGCCGGTCTGAGCTTCGGAAGTGAAAGTAACTTCACTTCTGTCGCTCTGAATATGCTACTTGACTTCCCCTAGTGGTAGTTTAGTAGCATTGCAATGGAAAATAATTAAAATACATATTTAATTAAATAAAAACAGGTTATTTAGCTATATTAGCCTATAGGGTTAAAATTAAATATTTTTTAGCATAAGGGATAGGGTTAAAATTAAATTAAAGTTAAAAAATATTAAGGGATATAATAAGGATTAGAGTTGGGGTTAAATTTAGTGTTAGGGTTAAATTTTGGGTTCGGGTTGGGGTCAAAAGATCAATATAGGAAAAAAACAAAATACACTATTTTTGGTTTTTGCCCCATAACTCGCAAAAAAATACAGAAAAATATGGAAACGTGCATATTTTTGAACTCGGGACAACATTTAGAAACTATTTAGACGGGGTCTTTTTTAATGATTTTACTTGTGTAAATTATATTTTAGGTCAAAGTTAGAAAAAGTGGTTTTTTTAAAATTTTTCATCATATTTTATGATTTTTTTTGTAGTAAATTATAAGATATGATGAACATAATGGTATCTAATGAAAGCCCTTCTTATGACGATAAAAACAACATATAATTTGTGTGGGTACTGTATGTGAGAAAGAAAAAAATTACAGCTAAACATAAACACCCTAGAAATGTCAAAACAGCCATTGTCACCAAGGGAAAGTCAAGGTGAAAATGTCTTGTCACTAAGGGGTTAATAAACATTAAAAAGAAGAGGTCCCAAAACAGACCCATGAGGTACTCCGCTCAATACCCTGGTCCAATTTTTGGCTTTTCCATTTACAACAACCCTCTGTGTTCTATCTTTTAGCCAATTTTCAATCCAAATACATACATTTTCCCCCAATCCTATTTCTCTCAATTTGTAGAGTAACCTTTTGTGTGGAACTGTATCAAATGTTTAAGCAAAATCCAAATAGATCACATCAACTGCCACATCTAGATCTTCATAGAATGTTATTAAGTTTGTTTGACAAGACCTGTCTTTCACAAAACCATGTTGACTTTTACTAATTATATTCTGATTCAAGATGTATTCTTGAGTGTACACCTTTAGCAATCCTTCAAATAATTTCCTCACTACAGATGTCAAGCTCACTGGCCTATAATTACCAGGCAGAGATTTTGATCCCTTTTTAAATATTGGAATGACATCTGCCTTTCGCCAGTCTGTTGGTACTATACCTGAACTGAAAGAATCCCTAAAGATCATAAATATTGGTCTGGCCAGAATTATGCTTAACTCTCTAAGGACCCTTGGGTGCATACCATCTGGCCCTGGGGCCTTGTCTATCTTAACAGAGTTTAATTGCTTAACCCCTTAAGGACAGATGACGTGCCAGGCACGTCACGGCAAATCGAGGACTTGCCGACAGGTGACGTGCCTGGCACGTCATGCACTTAACAGAGTAAAGAAAGCGACCAGCTAGGTAGAGGCATTGTGCAACACCCCCAAAAAGTGATCGTAGCAGACATTTTAAAATGGCTGCTCCCCTGCACACATGTGCTTAGAAAGCGAACGATCGTTTGCTTTCTAAGCATCTCCGGTGTTGCTAAAGTGCCTCGCTAGCGGGCACTTAACAACACCATGATGCTCCCCAGAACCGATGGTGGTCGCTCTCCTGTAATGTGTGCTTAAAGGCATTCCACTTGTCGTCTGTGTTTAGTCCAGAAAACAATCGTTCCCAGTCTAAATGTTCAATTGATGCCCTTAGTCCATCAAAGTTGGCCCTTCTAAAATAAAGTGTTTTGGTGGAGTAGTTACCAATTTGCTTTTTTGCATTAATCTCAAACGAAACCATGTTATTGTCACTATTGCCATAGTGTTCTCTTACTTTGATGTTTGAGATAAGCTGCTCCTTGTTTGTTATTACTAAATCCAGACAGGCATCCATTCTAGTTGGGGTGTCTACTAATTGTGCCATAAATGTGTTATTAAGCAGGTTCAGAAACTTGCTGCCCTTAGCGGAACTAGTTGTGCCACAATTCCAATCTATATCTGGGTAATTAAAATCTCCCATGATTAGAACTTCATTCAGATTTGCAGCCTTTTCAATTTGTAATAAAAGCTGATCTTCTCCATCAATGCTAATATTTGGTGGCTTGTAGCATACACAAACAAGTAATGTGCGATTCTTTTTAGCGTCTAAGCTAATCTCCACCCACAGTGACTCCACATCAGTTCCAGTTACGTCATGCACACCTTCATTAATACTGGGCTTTAGTTTAGGATTTACATATAGACAAATCCCTCCCCCTTTTCTATTTACTCTGTCCTTTCTAAAAAGTGAGTAGCCTTATAAATTAACTGACCAGTCGTGGGTCTCATCCCACCACGTTTCTGTGATTCCGATTAAATCATACTTTTCAGCACTTACACAGTGAGTATCTCCAGCTCACCCATTTTGTTTGTCAAGCTTCTTGCATTTGCTAATAGACATTTAAGATTAGTACCCATTTTCTGTTTAGTTGACAAACATATAATGCCCACAGGTTTAATTGTATGTACCTCCCTATGATCTATGTCAACCCCACCAGCGCTTTCCTCCTCCTTTGCAACAGCTAGACCCCCCTTCCAATCTACTCTAGCTGCCATTGCTTCATTTTGATCTTGACCCTCCCCCCCAGAGATTAGTTTAAAAGCTCATCTAACCCTCTAGCCATCCTCTCCCAGGGAAAGCATATATTATTGTGCATTTAACCCCCTTCATGTCGCTAGGACGTTCAATGCCGTACTAATTTTAGTGGTCCTAAAAGACGCTAGGAAAGCATAGAAAGTCCTAGCGTTTAATAGCTCATTAAATAAATAGCCCCGTGATAAGCTGTGCTCTGATCCTGCTGCAGGGACTTGCAGCAGGATATTATCTGTCAGATGAGGCCACTTTCCCTTTGCACTGGCTATATTCCTCCGAATCGTGTTTGGGCACGCCTCCATGATCAGGAATTATCGCAATCTTTTGGCAGAGACCCTGCCCTATTAAGACCCTGATCGGGTCTCTGCCATTGTGTTCCTG
Source organism: Pelodytes ibericus (assembly GCA_036172795.1). Lineage (NCBI taxonomy): Eukaryota > Metazoa > Chordata > Amphibia > Anura > Pelodytidae > Pelodytes > Pelodytes ibericus. Next base: position 72,704,319 of record CM069864.1, on the reverse strand, counting down.
GCTACCGAACACCGCCGGATCGGTAGCCAGGAACTAAAAGTGCGTCATGGAGGGGTTAAATACACACACCCTCCCTCCAGTGGAGTAACAAGAGTATTCATTCTGCCACACAATTCCTTCTCTCTTACTTGCTTACCTGTCTAGCCACACGGGACAGCTAGAACAGTGTATAGCATGAAGAGCAGAGGCCTGGGTTATGACATCACACTTTCGCTCACTCTGACACTGTGCAGTACGCAGTGGAATAGGCAAAAGCCTAAAAACAAATCACATTACACATCCATAGTTAGGAAAGTAGCAGTGGAGGATGCTCCATATGTGCTAGGTGTGGGTCGCGTAGATAATAAATCTCAATGATTAGATGCAAAATATACCCAGCTCTTATTTATAAATACCATAGTAAGTTGAAAAGAAAAATGTTTTTTTAAAAACTCACTGAACATTATACTGTGGTGAACTGACAAAGATCTGGCAGAGGAAGCCAGCCAGGTTAGAAAAGTGAATCAGTAAACAAAAATCAAAGCATTTGTAATCTTATGTTGTTTTATTTTTGTCTTGAAGACCTGAATAAGGATGCATGGGGGTACAGGGATTGAGGACAAGGGAGGTGTTTCGTTTTTCTACAATGGCTTGGGAATGAAAAGTTAAAACGTCCCCTGCTGAGAACATGCCTGCCTTCAGACTGCAAGAGGAAACAGTTTGATCTTTAGTATATCAAAAGGATCACAAAGTACAAAGGCAGGAAGGAAAGTTTGAGATTCGGTGGGGAGACTCCTCTTACCATCCAGTCACGAAACACATTTATTACCTATGTGAACCTGGATGTTGTAATTAATTTTACAGCAATTATAAGGTAAATTACTCTATTTCAATCACCTGATTGGGTCCTCAACTGGTTGGTATAAATAAGATAATTTGCTTAAAATCATACTGTTTTTTAATTAAACAGTAATTAGCATTTTAAAAAAATGTTTGTAATTGCTTACTTAACAGAGACAAAAGTTATTTTTGCAATGCTCCCAATGTCGTGGAAAGCAACATGCAATTTAGGAGATTTGTGCAGCGTCTCCCTCAGCTTCTGTATCAGCTAATCAGCTGTAGGAATACATTGATATTATTAGGACACACCTCTCACACACACTCACACTTACACACACACACTCACATTTACAATCACATAGCCCTGTGCAGGCTTCCCCCATGGCGCCCCCCCGTCTTTCACCCCACTATGTATGTGTCCCTTTCCTCTTCCTTGCCATGTCTTTCTCTCCCCCCCCCCTCCACCTGTTCTGTCTCTCTCCCACCTCCTGTCTCTCTCTCTTCCCCCTCGCTTGTTCTGTTTCTCTATCCCCCCTGCACCTGTTCTGTCTCTCTCTCTCTCCCTCTGTTCTGTCTCTCTCTCTCTCTCCCCCCCTTCCCCCTGTTCTGTCTCTCTCTCTCCCCTCCCCTTGTTCTGTCTCTCTTTCTCCCCTCCCCCTGTTCTGTCTCTCTCTCCCCTCCCCCTGTTCTGTCTCTCTCACCCCCTGTTCTGCCTCTCTCTCCCCCCTCCCCCTGTTCTGCCTCTCACCCCATGTTCTGTCCTTCTCTCACCCCCTGTTCTGCCTCTCTCTCTCTCCCCTCCCCATGTTCTGCCTCTCACCCCCTGTCCTGTCCTTCTCTCACCCCCTGTTCTGCCTCTCTCTCCCCCCTCCCCCTGTTCTGCCTCTCACCCCCTGTTCTGCCTCTCTCTCCCCCCTCCCCCTGTTCTGCCTCTCACCCCCTGTTCTGTCCTTCTCTCACCCCCTGTTCTGCCTCTCTCTCCCCCCCTCCCCCTGATCTGCCTCTCACCCCCTGTTCTGTCCTTCTCTCACCCCCTGCTCTGCCTCTCTCTTCCCCCTCCCCCTGATCTGCCTCTCACCCCTGTTCTGTCCTTCTCTCACCCCCTGTTCTGCCTCTCTCTCCCCCTCCCCCTGTTCTGCCTCTCACCCCCTGTTCTGTACTTCTCTCACCCCCTGTTCTGCCTCTCTCTCCCCCCTCCCCCTGATCTGCCTCTCACTCCCTGTTCTGTCCTTCTCTCACCCCCTGTTCTGCCATTCTCTCCCCCCTCCCCCTGATCTGCCTCTCACCCCCTGTTCTGTCCTTCTCTCACCCCCTGTTCTGTCCTTCTCTCACCCCCTGTTGTCTCTTCCCCCCCCCCCCTCTTGCCTGCATTAAGCATGGGGAGCCGAGCAGAACTTTCTATTGCTGTCTGTGGCTCCCTGTGAAGCAGACGCTGCTCTGCTTCACAGGGTGGGGGCGGAGCTACACCACTGAGCCGGTTAGCTCCTCCCCCTCCCGGACCCAGCACAGCATGCCGAGCAGAGGGCTGGTGAGGGGGGATCTTTTGATCTCCCACAGCCAGTGACACTACCGGCTTATTTTTTTACTTTTTTTTTTCAATGGCCGGGCACGCGCCCCCTGGAGTGTTGCGCCCTGTGCGATCGCACAGGTCGCACACCCCTAAGGCCGGCCCTGCTTACACACATAGACTCACACACTCCACCCAGAGACTCACGTGGACCTGCGGATGGATGTGCGGTTACCACTGCAGACATAACGCGGGCCATAACCTGGGCACACCAGCCAGTGGCACCCAGGGTGGACTGCCACCTCCCGCACCTCCTTCTAGACCTATTTATTCTCTCCAACTATCAATTTCATTTCAAACCAAGAGTCTCTCACTGCAGGAGCAGTGAGTGACCGTCGATGACCAAGTAGGGGGAAAAATGTCATCAATCATTTATTGATGGCAAATACATTAATTATACATTTATTATGTATATGCCGTCTCACACACACCAGTCTAATTTGAAAAATATACTTAGAACCACACATTTACACATTAAAAATTAGTGGCACTCAGGGCCGGCCCAAGACATTGTGCTGCCTGGGGCAGAATGAAATACGCCACCCCCCCCCCCCCCCCCCCGCCGCCCCCAAAAAAGACCGTCCACAGTCATGATTAAAACTAAATTAAAACTAAAATGAAAAACCACTGCCCTCAGTGTCGGCTAGCCATGATAAAAATGTGTGCCCTAAATGTTTGAGCATTTAAATGTAATGTACAATATTTGAATAAGTCATGTTATAGGTAGGGTTGCCACCTAGCTGGTAATCGAGTATGAGCAGCCGGTGTCAGTAAAACTAAAATATCGGCAATGGAAAGACTGGTATTTGCTTTGCAGGCAGTGGGGAGAGGTGAGCAGCAAACAAGATGTTGTCGCACAGTGTGTCAGGGCTCAACAAATACCAGGTGCCAGGTCGCCATGGCACCAGGAAATTAGACCTGGTGCTCTGTATTCATCCACATGCTGCAATTTTTTTGTTCTTAGTGCAGTGGGGAAGTCCATGCTAGCTCCACCCCCTGACACATCGCGCTTTACTGTCTGGTAGTCCTTAAGGCACTCAGAAGGAGTGCTAGGAGAGAAGATTGTCTGTGCCACACAGACCAGGCAGGCAGAAGCATGAATGCCCACCTCCCTGCAATCTGGTAATACAGAAAGGATGGGGGACACATTATCAAGTGCACTTTATTTTCCTTAAAAAAAAAAAAAAAACTATTGGTTTGTCTGTGTGAGAGACTGTCACTGTGTGGTGTGTGTGTGTGTGTGTGAGTGAGACTGCGTGTGTGACACACAAACAGTCACACACACACCCACATAGACAGTATCACTCACACACACAGAGAGACATTCTCTGTGAGACTATCACTGTCACATGAGGTCATCTTCCCATTTACTGGCGCTCCGTCAGTAACCAAGTGTGAGGGGGCGGAGCATGCACCCCTTGTGCTGCGTTTACCTCTATGTGGCCGGTGTGAGTGACGGCTGAAAGAGCCTTTCTTGACGCAGAAGTGTCGCCTGGGGAAATTGCCCCACTCTTCCCTGTATAAAGGGGCTAGACAATGTTTATACTGTGAATGTAACATAGTAACATAGTTATTTAATTAAAAGACATAAGTCCATCAAGTTCAACCCTTCTACCTATTATTCCTGCTTTTGATACAAAAGAAGGCAAAAAACCTTAACCCCTTAACGACAGATGACGTGCCAGGCACGTCACGGCAAATCGAGGACTTGCCGACAGGTGACGTGCCTGGCACGTCATGCACTAAATGGAGTAAAGAAAGCGACCAACGGTCGCTTTCTTTACTCTAACGGTGTTGCTACAATGCCTCTAGGTAGAGGCATTGTGCAACACCCCCCAAATGTGCAGGGGCGCGCTACGATCACTCCACGGAGTGATCGTAGCAGCCATTTAAAAATGGCTGCGCCCGCTGCACACATGTGCTTAGAAAGCGAACGATCGTTCGCTTTCTAAGCATCTCCGGTGTTGTTAAAGTGCCTCGCCAACGAGGCACTTAACAACACCATGCTGCTCCCCAGAGCCGATGGTGGTCGCTCTCCTGAGCGACCCCATCGGCTCAGTAGAAGGGAACGCTGCCTGTACAGGCAGCGCTTCCCTTCTAATGGCAAGAGCATCGGAAGTGAAAGTATTTCACTTCCGATGCTCTAGGGGGAGCCAATCGATGCCGGCACAGCAGATCTATGTGATCTGTGTGCAGGCATGTATGGTAAGTGCTCTGATGAGCACTTACCATACTGTCAAAGGCAATATTACTAAATATTGCCTTTGACAAGTATTGATCTGCCTCCCTCACCTTACTACTTTTAGTAAGGGAGAGAGACAGATCAGATCAAGTAAAAAAAATAAAATAAAATAATAAAAAAAATATTTAATAAAATTTTAAACACCAAGGGCTTTTATAAAAGCCATTTAACCCCTTCCCTGCCATTGATCGCTGTGTACGCAGTGATCATACACAGCAGCACATTTTTTGCTGTCTGTGCATTTTTTAGGGGTCATTTTTTTTTACTGTAATTCATTACAGTATAAAAAAACCTCTTTTAAGAGAGATTAACCCCTTTCTTGCCGTAGATCACTGCCTAATCAGCGATCTGACGCAAATGCAGCAATCTTGCTGCAGAAGCATTTTTAATTTTTTTAAAACTTTTTTATTACACCCGTCACGTGTTAATTATACCCACTAGGGGACTACGTTTAACGTAAAAAAAAAATTTTCGCTGTCTGAGCGCATGTATAGCGATCAGTAACAGCTGATAAGTGACAATGGCGGGTTGGCGTTTGCTCAGATGAGCATCACCATTCGTCTGGTTAGATCAATATGTGTAAATATTTGATCTGACCCGTGTAGATCTGCCTCCCTCTCACTTGAGTTTTAGTGAGGGAGACAGAGCTGTATAATGTAAGTTTTTAATTATAATATATTTAATAGAATTGAGACCCAAAGGCTTTTATAAAAGCCGTTTCCAGTATTTAACCCCTTCCCTGCAATTGATCGCTGTGTACGCAGTGATCTTACACAGCAGCACATTTTTTGCTGTCTGTGCATTTTTTTAGGGGTTATTTTTTTTAACTGTGATTTATTACAGTATATCAAAGGCTCTTTTAAGAGCTATTAACCCCTTCCTTGCCGTATATCACTTCCTAAGCAGCACATATGGTCACTGCCTAAGCAGTGCATATGGTCACTGCCTAAGCAGCGCATATTGAGCAATCTAGTCGCCGAAGGATTTTTTTTTGCTATCAGCATTTTTTTTGTCAGACTCACTAGGGGTTAATTATACCCACTAGGGGATTACGTGTATTCCTTTTGAAGCTGTCTGAACGCGTGTATAGCGATCAGTAACAGCCGATCAGTGGCAAAGGTGGTTTGGTGATTTCTCAGATGAGCATCACCATTCGTCTGGTTCGTAAATATTGTTCTGACCCATATGGATCTGCCTCCCTCTCCTCACTTGAGTTTTAGTGAGGGAAAGAGACAGATCTGTATAACATAATTTTTAAATTGTAATAAATTAAATAAAATGTTAATAAATTGTGAGTCCCAAGGGCTTTTATAAAAGCCATACCTTTTGTATAGTGTAGTGTATTAACCCCTTCCCTGCCACTGATCACTGCACAGCAGAACATTTTTTCTTGTCTGTGCATTTTTAGGGGTTAATTTTTTTGTACAGTACTACAAAGGCTCTTATAAGAGCTATTAACCCCTTCCTTGCTATACATGTTCAAATTCCAAGTTTGAAAATCAAAAAGCGCACCTCTCAAATGTAGCCTTTCAACCCCTAACAAAGCTGACAAAGCTATGCATGGGTGGTATCCCTGTGCTCGGGAGATGTTGCTGAACATATATTGTGGTATTGTTTGTCAGTGACACATACCGAAATATGTGAATTTGTGTCTAAAGTGCAATGTATGTGGGAAAAAATACACAATAAAATGACTACCACAAACTTTGACAAAGGCTGGTGGTAGAATTGGTGCATGGAAAGTGTTAAAATAACACCATTTAAAATAGCCTAGGGTGTCTACTTTTACAAAATATATACTTTTTGGGGTAAAATACACTGTCCTACTTAAAAAAAAAAGTCCCAAATGAAAGATGGGCTCAGGCTGACTACACGTCAATATTCCAAGTTGAAAATGCGCACCTTCACAATGTGGCCCTTTAGCCCCCAAACAACCCAACAAACCTATGCATGGGTGGTATCCCTGTACTCAGGAGATGTTGTTGAACACATATTGGGTTATTGTTTGGCAGTGACACATACCAAAATCTGTGAATTTATGTCTAAAATACAATATTTGTGAAAAAAAACCACACAAAAATTACTACCACAAACTTTGACAAAGGCTGGTGGTAGAATTAGTGCATGGAAAGTGTTAAAATACCACCATTTGAAATAGTGTAGGGTGTCTACTTTTAAAAAATATATGGGTTGATGGGGTAAAATACACTGGCTGGTTTCAAACATGTCCCAAATGGGACATGGGTGCAGGCGGTCTGCATGTCAAAATTTTAATTTGGAAAACCAAAAACTGCACCTACCAAATTTGGCCTTTTACTCCCCAAACAACCCAACAAACCTATGCATGGGTGGTATCCCTGTACTCAAGAGATGTTGCTGAACACTTATTGGGGTGTTATTTGGCAGTGACACATACCAAAATCTGTGAATTCATGTCTGAAGTACAAGGTTTGTGAAAAAAAAACACAAACAAATTACTACCACAAAGTTTGACAAAGGCTGGTGGTAGAATTAGTGCATGGAAAGTGTAAAAATACCACCATTTGAGATAGCCTAAGGTGTCTTCTTTTAAAAAATATATGGGTTGATGGGGTAAAATACACTGGCTGGTTTCAAATATGTCCCAAATGGGACATGGGTGCAGGCGGTCTGCATGTCAAAATTTTAATTTGGAAAACCAAAAACTGCACCTACCAAATTTGGCCTTTTACCCCCCAAACAACCCAACAAACCTATGCATGGGTGGTATCCCTGTACTCAAGAGATGTTGCTGAACACTTATTAGGGTGTTATTTGGCAGTGACACATACCAAAATCTGTGAATTCATGTCTGAAGTACAAGGTTTGTGAAAAAAAAACACAAACAAATTACTACCACAAAGTTTGACAAAGGCTGGTGGTAGAATTAGTGCATGGAAAGTGTAAAAATACCACCATTTGAGATAGCCTAAGGTGTCTTCTTTTAAAAAATATATGGGTTGATGGGGTAAAATACACTGGCTGGTTTCAAATATGTCCCAAATGGGACATGGGTGCAGGCGGTCTGCATGTCAAAATTTTAATTTGGAAAACCAAAAACTGCACCTACCAAATTTGGCCTTTTACCCCCCAAACAACCCAACAAACCTATGCATGGGTGGTATCCCTGTACTCAAGAGATGTTGCTGAACACTTATTAGGGTGTTATTTGGCAGTGACACATACCAAAATCTGTGAATTCATGTCTGAAGTACAAGGTTTGTGAAAAAAAAACACAAACAAATTACTACCACAAAGTTTGACAAAGGCTGGTGGTAGAATTAGTGCATGGAAAGTGTAAAAATACCACCATTTGAGATAGCCTAAGGTGTCTTCTTTTAAAAAATATATGGGTTGATGGGGTAAAATACACTAGCTGGCTTCAAATATGTCCCAAATGGGACATGGGTGCAGGCTGTCTGCATGTAAAAATTTCAAGTTGGAAAACAAAAAACTGCACCTCACAAAATAGGCATTTTAGCCCCCAAACAACCCAACAAACCTATGCATGGGTGGTATCCCTGTACTCAGGAGAAATAGTAGAATCTATTTAGCATGTTTTTGTCGTTCGCTATTGTCGATGAGGAGAAGTTGTTTCAAATAAAAACAAAGAAATTTGTGAATTTCTTTTTTTTACCATATTTTATTATTATTTTTTAATAATATGATAAGATATGATCAAAAAGATGGCATCCGTAGAAAGCCCTTCTTGTCCCGATAAAAACAATATATAATATGTGTGGGTACAGCAAATGACAAAGAAGAAAATTACTGCTAAACACAAACAGCACAGAAATGTTAAAATAGCCATTGTCCAGAAAGGACAAAAATGTTTCAAAGGCTCTGTCCTTAAGGGGTTAAGGAAGCTGTTTTGATTTTTGCCTCCTGGGGAAAAAAGTCCTTCTAGACTCCAAAGGGCAATCAGAATTATCCTTGGATTAATAATTATTAATGCTTATTCTATTATTAATAGCACTGGTTTTCTAAAAACAAAAACAAAACAAAAACATCCAGACTATTTTTAATGCATCTATTGAAGTTGATAGCAGCACCTCTCTTTACAGTGAGTTCTATAACTTTATTGTCCTTATGGTAAAGAAACCCTTCCAGGGCCGTTACTCCTGGGGGGCCCAAGGCAGCTGCCCCATGGGCCCCCTGCCCTTGTGTGCCCTCTTCACAGCGCATTCATTTCCGTACACTGTATTTCTCTCCTACTTGCATGAGGGAAGACTACACGGAGGAGTCGTCCGGTGACATGGAGCAGCCATGAGGTGAGTAATGGGGAAGGGAGAGGAAGGTGCTATATAACGAGCAGTGTAACATATTAATAGAAAACCTAACTGTGGCATCTTAATGGGCAAATTGACTGGGGCATCTTAATGGCACAATATTACTGGCATCTTAATGGTACAATATTACTGGCATCTGAATGGCACAATACTACTGGCATCTTAATGGCACAATAATAATGACATCTGAATGGCACAATATTACTGGCATCTGAATGGCACAATATTACTGGCATCTTAATTGCACAATAATACTGCTATCTGAATGGCACAATATTACTGGCATCTGAATGGCACAATATTACCACCATCTTAATGGCACAATAACACTGGCATCTCAATGGCACAATATTACTGGCACCTGAATGGCAAAACAATACTGGAATCTGAATGGCACAATATTACTGGCATCTGAATGGCACAATAATCCTGTCATCTGAATTGCACAATAATACTGGCATCTACATGGCACAATATTACTGGCATCTGAATGGCAAAATAATACTGGTATCTTAATGGCACAATATTTCTGGCACCTGCATTGCATAATAATACTGGCATCTGAATGGCACAATAATATTGACATCTTAAAGGCAAAATATTACTGGCATCTGAATGGCATATTAATACTGGCATCTGAATGGCACAATATTACTGGCATCTGAATGGCACGATATTACTGGCATCTGAGTGGCACAATAATACTGGCATCTCAATGGCACAATAATACTGGCATTTGAATGGCCCAATATTACCGTATTTGCTCAATTATAAGACGACCCTGATTATAAGACGACCCCCCAAACTTTGGATATTCCTTTAGGAAAAAAACTAAAAGCCTGAATATAAGACTACCCTATAGGAAAAAAGTTAAATTTTTTAAGTTAATTTAAATGATATAAAAAAAATGCATTTCTTGTTTTTATTTCCTTTTTATGTGCCAATGCTGCCTCTCTCTTTCCTTTGTCCCCAGCTTTGTCTCTCTCCCCCTCCCTTTGACTCCCCCCCTTGTTTCTCTCTACCCCCCCCCCCTTGTTTCTCTCTGCCCCCTCCCCTTGTTGCTCTGTCCCCCCCTTGTTGCTCTGTCTCTTCCCCCCTCCCCTTGTTGCTCTGTCTCTTCCCCCCTCTCTCCTCTTGTTGTTCTGCCCCCTCCCTCCCCCTGTCTCCCTGCCCCCTCCCTCCCCCTAACTTGTAAACAGAAACCCTGGTGGCTAGTGGGGGCAGCCGGGCGATGTCTGCACGATACGTGCAGACATCCTCCATGCTGCCTGACACCTCCGTCTATTATGACGGACAGCTGGTCCGTCATAATAGACGGAGGTGTCGGGCAGCATGGAGGATGTCTGCACGTATCGTGCAGACATCCCCCGGCTGCCCGATTCTCCCTGGTGCCTAGTGGGGCAGTAGAGGATGTCTGCGCGACGAGCGCAGACTCCCCTGCTGCCGCCCGGCACGCTCGCCGGGACTTCTGTGACGAAAGCGGAAGTTCCCGGCTTCTTCATAGAAGCCCCGGCGGTCGTGCCGGGCGGAAGCAGGGGAGTCTGCGCTCATCGCGCAGACATCCCCTGCTGCTAGAGAGGGGGATCCAGGTCCCCTGCAGCTCTGCTGGGGACCTGGATCCATGTCTTATAATCTGACCTCAATTTGAGGTCAGATTATAAGAAGACCTCGATTATAAGACGAGGGGCAATTTTCAGAAAAAAAATTCTGAAAAAAACCTCGTCTTATAATCGAGCAAATACGGTACTGGCATCTGAATGGCACACTAATACTGGCATCTTAATGGCACAATAATACTGGCATCTTAATGGCACAATAATACTGGCATCTTAATGGACAAATTGGCGGTGGCATCTTAATGGCAAAATAATACTGGAATCTAAATGACACAATAATATGTGCATCTTAATGGACAAATTAACTGTGGCATCTTAATGGCACAATAATACTGGCATCTTAATGACACAATAATATTGGCATCTGAATGGGCAAACTGGCTTTGGCATCTTAATGGAACAATAATACTGTCATCTTAATGGTACAATAACGCTGGCATTTGAATAGCACAATAGTACTGGCATCTGAGTGGCACAATAATACTGGCATATAATACTGGCATCTTAATGAACAAATTGGCTGTGGCATCTTAATGGCACAATAATACGGTCATCTTAATGGCACAATGATACTGGCATATTAATGGGTAAATTGTCTGTGGCATATAAATGGCAAAATAATACTGGCATATTAATGGAAAAATAATACTGGCATGTTGATAGGCAAATTGGCTGTGTCATCGTAATGGAACAATAATACTGGCATCTTAATGATACAATAACACTAGCATTTGAATGGCCCAATAATACTGGCATCTGAGTGGCACAATAATACTGGCATCTGAGTGGCACAATAATACTGGCATCTTAATGGACAAATTGGCTGTGGCATCTTAATGCCACAATAATACTGGCATCTTAATGGCACAATGATACTGGCATATTAATGGGCAAATTGTGCCATATTAATGGTAAAATAATACTGGCATGTCGATGGGCAAACTGGCTGTTTCATATTAATGGGCACACTGTGGCATATTTAATGGACACACTGTGGCATATTTTAATAGGCAAACTGGCTGTTGCATATGTCAATGACAAAGTGATTGTGGCATGTTAATTGGTACCTGACAGTGGCATGTTCTGTAGGGCAAAATAACATGTACAATGGGGGAAAAGTGACAATGTGGCTTGTTCTGCATGGGCAGTTCAGTGGGACAAAGTTGCACTGTGGTTTGTTCTGTGGGGCAAATTGAATCTGTCATGCCAGATTGTGGGGGTGCAATATGAGTGCAAGCCATGCTGTGGGTTAATATACACATTTTATACACTGCAATAAAAGTACTCACTGCAATAAAAGTCCAATTGTGTTTGTGCTTATTTTTGTGTTTTTTTGTGTGTGTGTGTGGGGGGGATAATATTGCGATGGAGGGCGTGATTGCATGTCGGGGAGGGGGACAGGGTCCAGCGGGCCCAAGCAAATGCTTGCCCAGGGTCCAATCAATATTAAAGACGGCTCTGATCCCTTCTTTTACTATCTATGATATCTTATGCTCTTTCAGTCTCAGGTGGCGACCTCTTGTTCTTTGTACATTTCTGTTAATGAACAGGTCACTGGAGAGCTCTTTATATTGGCCCTGCACATATTTATATAATGTTATCATAGAGAATAAAAAATGATTGAAAATTATTTATATATGGTGTTAGCAGAATTGCAAGAAAATGCCTAAATTAGAAGACAAATGTGTTTTAAATGTGTAGTCTCCTGTTTATGACACCACCTGTAGCTTCATATGCAAATTACTAATTTTCCATTGAAACCCAGTTCATTTGCAGATCAAGCACTGGTGATGTCATAAACAGGAGACTCATCAGACACATTTAAAACACATTTTTCTCAAAATGTAGGCATTTCCTTTCAGTTTTGCAAACACAACCTGTAGATCATTTTCAATCATTTTTTTATTCTCTACATTCACAGTAAAAACAATGTTTAGGTAATGCAGTCCTGCCTGGAAATATGTTATTCTCCATTCAAGATTTAAATGGTTAAAATGCAGTATACGTCTTCTTCAATCAAGGCACCAGAAGTAGAAGAGTGAGAAAGCAGGCGAACAATGAGAATCATGCCGGCTCTTCCTTGAATAACAAACTCAGCATGTGGCTTATTCCATCAAAATATACATCAAAAAAATAAATGCAGACGGTTGTGACTTTTTTCACTGTGTTTAAAAAACAACAACACACATTTCTCCAGAGGTATCTGCAAACTTTTGATTATTTCCTGTCACTCACAGTAATCTTTATTTTGTCAGTTCCCTACATTGTGAGACAAGAAGTACTTGTTTTTATTTACATCATAATGACTGGGTTAGTGCAGATCTACCACAGAAAAAAATGTGTTTAAAATGAAAACAATTACACCTAATTTTTTTGTAAAAAATATACATAATGTATTGTGACTAGCTTTCGATTGCACCCCTCTGGTTATTACAGTATGGAATGACATTAGTGGACTATGGTGTGATAATGGCCAAAGTAAATTGGATGCTAAAGTAAGCATCACCATAATCCCTTAAAGTGAGATTAAACCTAAAATGCAGTTTTGATCAGGCAGAAAATTCTTCCTGACTAAAATAATGCCTTTTGATCAGACTCGTAGTGTGCACTGTTGAAAAGATACTTTTCTGTATTTAGAAATCTAAAGAGACTTCAAGCTGCCATGTTTTGGAGTTACAACCATGACAATTATTGTGTTGGCCAATAACACATCATTGTGTACATGATTGAAATGAGGGACGGTCACTCGACTGGATCTCTGAGCTGCCACAGTTGCACTTGGAAGTCTACATTTCCAAATACAGACTAGTATCTTTTTGAACAGTGCATACTAGAATGTGGCTTACTGTTTAACAGTCAAAATATTTAGATCTGTTCTACTGATTAACACTGCATTTTGGTATTAGTCCCTCTACACTGATGATAAGTATATATTGATTTAACTGGCTGATTACAAGGGAGAGGTATTTAATCAACTACTGCTCAATATCACTGTAGAAAAAAAATATTTAGATACAAATGGCACTCTACTGGACTTATGGTATTATCCTAGTTTTAGGCTGGTTTCCTGGCCAGGTAAGTATCTGGCCTCATAATCTATGTTTCTTTGCTGTGACTTGAACAATTTGACTCAACTCATTCAAATCACAATATAAATCTTACTTCATTCACATATTGATGGACTTGATGCTCTAATTACTAGGGCTGGTGCAAGGATTTTTGCCACCTTAGGCAAAACATCATTTTGTCCCCCTATGACTCCACCCCTTATGTGATGCCACCACCACACCAAATGTTTGTCACCCATCCCATTTGCCATCTTGGTCCTCAAACAGCTTGGCATTGCCACCAGTGTGTCAAACCGCTTTTCATTTTCATCTATGTCAAGCTATTAGTCCTTTTAAACCACTTTATAAATAAATATGGCAAAAACAGAATTTCAAAATAATGTAAAAAACCTATTACATTATTTAATCAGAAAGAGAAAATGTATTTTATAAATTAGTTATATATATATATATATATATATATATATATACACAAAACATTATACAGTATATGTATAAATAATTTAATGGTTCTAAATTATGTCTATAATTTTTATACATATTGTTAAAGAAAAAAGCAGCCATGACAAAATAAACAAATGGATACATCCATAATGCTTTTCCATACATTTCCAAAATAAGCAAAATTATATTCTTAAGCATTTCCTCTTTTAGGACTACAAATAAGGCTATGTATTATGAATTATTCACTGCTGATGCTCCTTTCTCTTGTAGACAAGCAATTTTTTGCTTGCCGATGTAAAACTGTTATGCATTTGTAAGCACTAGCTATAAAAATAACCCGTATCACACATAATCACATTTAGCATCTCAAGCAGTATCTTGTTATAGCTTCTGCACTTAAACACATTCGGAAAATCATTGTCACAATGTAAGTGGAAAGGGGGGACATAACAATGCATTGCAGATTTCTCCAGCACTCAGTGGGTTGGCAGAAAATAAAATACATTTCTGGTCCGGAAGGACATCTAGAATTTTTTTGATTTTGCAAAGATTCTTGATAATAATCAGATAAATTAGAAAAATCTCAATATTTGTCAAATGCAAATCAATTTATACGGGGAGTACCAAAGTTTACAGTCTCATACACACTGTTATTTTTATTTTCACTATTTATAGTACATGGTTTTCAGTTTTTTGATTGTGTACATGCATACCTGCCAATAGTGTAGGGAGCAGGGTCCAGTGGAGTACTCAGTCTAAAAATATTGGTTGCCAGCAGTCAAAGGGGGCCCACCCACAACTATAAGTTTTTATAAGAAATAAATAAGATTTTCAAGAAATACATAAGTGGGGAAAAAAAGGTACAGTTCAGGTTCTTGCAAAATACATGTATATTTTTTAGTAATTACAGTGTACATAAATACCAATCAGCCATAACATCACTGACAGGTAAAGTGAATAACACTGATAATCTTGTTATCATGATACCTGTTAGTGTGTTGGATTTATTAGACAGAACAAAGGTCTTCAAAGTTGGTGTGTTAGAAGCTGGAAAAATGGGCAAGCGTAAGGATCTGAGCGACTTTGACAAGGACCAAATTGTGATGGCTTGACGAGTGGGTCAGTGCATCATGTGGGGTGTTCCTGGTCTGCAGTGGTCAGTACCTATTAAAAGTGCTCCACGGAAGGAAAAGTGGTGAACCAGTAACAGGATCATGGACAGCCAAGGTTCATTGGTGTACTTTGGGAGCGAAGGCTGGCCCTGTTGTCTGATCCAAAAGACAAGCTACTGTAGCTCAAATTGCTGATATAGTTAATGCTGGATTCTGATAGAAAGGTGTCAGAGCACACAATGCATCACAGTTTGTTGCGTATGTGAGTGTGTAGCCGCCGACCAGTCAGGGTGCCCATGATGACCCCTGTCCACTCCTGAAAGTGCTTACAACGGGCATGTGAGCATCAGAACTGGACCACGAGCAATGGAAGAAGGTGGCTTTGTTTGATGAATCACATTTTCTTTTGTATAATGTGGATGGACGGGTGTGTGTAAGTCGCTTACCTGGAGAACACATGACACCAGGATGCACTATGGGAAGAAAGCAAGCTGGAAGAGGTAGTGTGATGCTTTGGGTAATGTTCTGCTGGGAAACCTAGCGTCCTGCTATTCATGTGGATATTACTTTGACATGTTCCACCTTCTTAAGCATTGTTGCAGACGCTTGACACCCTTTCATGGAAACAGTATTCCATGATGACATTGGTCTCTTTCAACAGGATAATGTGCCCTGCCACAAAGCAAAAATGGTTCAGAAATGGTTTGAGTTCAAAGAGTTGACTTGGCCTCAAAATTCCCCAGATCTCAATCCAATAGAGCATCTGTGGGATGTGCTGGACAAATAAGTCTAGCATACTTCCAGAGGTTTAGTGGAGTCCATGTTATGGCTGATCGGTCTATTGTACATATTACTGTGCAGCATATCAGTGTATCACAGAGCTCCAGCTAGTGGAATATTGCTGCATGTTTCAATTCATTATTTACCTATGCCAAGCATTCAGATTAAATAACAATACAGAAAAAGAAGGATGAATGGTAGGCGGAGAGAGACAGGTTTTCTTTTGCCCAACCACACTTTTGGATGCAAGTATTTATGGATGATTATTTATATAATAATAATAATAATAATAATATAATTCCATGTTGTCCCAAGGAAGTTAGGGGGTCCGGACAAATTGTCTGTGGCATATTAATGGACAAAATAACACTGGCGGGGGGCGTGGCCGACTGCAGTGGAAGATGGTCGCATAACTGTCGAGCTCCGCAGCTCCCTCAGTATTACACGAGCAAAATACAGCTAAAAGCACGATGGGTCGCAATAAACATGGCTCATTAGATACCCCGATGCCCAGGGGCAAGGGCAAAGCAATTACGAACTCTTTAAAATAATTTTTCAAAACACCGATGGACTTGGTGTCGCAAGTGGAAGAAGAAAATGAGGCCTACTCCTCAACAAGTTCTCTGTGCGCCGATGAAGATGTCCCTCTCGCTCCTGCACAACAGCATGGTCGATCACACAATGATCCTATGGTGGGGACACAACAGCTATTTACCTCTGCACCGTGGAAGACAGATTTTAGCCATCTCATTACCGAGATAAAACAGGCTATACATGTGGAAGTAGCTACACTCAAAACGGAACTAGGCCGCTTAAACGACAGGGTCTCAGCACAGGAGGAAGCCTCCGTTCAACAAACGAGGAAGATTTCCTCCATAGCTAGAATCTCCACACGCCACTCATTACATCTTGCAGAATATCGGCGCAGGATAGAAGACCTTGACAACCGTGGCAGACGGAACAACATCAGGGTGCGAGGTATACCTGAGGCTGCCCCACGATCAGAGGAAGACGTTCCGAACTTACTACAGGATATCTTCACGGTGCTGCTCGACAGACCGGAGACAACGTCCATAGCTATGGATAGGGCGCACCGTGCTCTAAAACCCCGGGGCCCACCAGGCAGTATGCCCAGAGACATAATCTGCCGAATAACGGACTTTCGCCTAAAAGACGCAATCATGCAACGAGCGAGAGAAGTAGGCCGCTGGTCTCACAACAACCACCAAATCTCTTTCTACAATGACCTATCAGACCTGACACTACAAGCCAGGAGAGCACTTAGGCCTCTAACATCAATCCTGCAGGAGAAAAACATCCCCTACTCCTGGGGCTATCCTTTCAGCCTGAATGTTCGCACAAGGGAAGGATCATACTCGGTCCAATATCACCAGGACATACCGGGTCTGTTGACGTTCCTGAACTTACCAGAGATAGAGGTGTCAGACTGGAACCTCACATTACCGTGAGAAAATCGGAATAGCCTGGGACCCCCAGGTCGCACACCACGTCCTAGAAGGAACCTGAGAGGCCCGGAAATACCAACGGCAAGAAATCAGCCCATCCAGAACACCATCATTGATCTGCCGCCGGGAATGGAAGCTGAAGAATAGGGGTAATAAAGAATCTCCCACGGGGAACGGGAATTTTTTTTGGAGACCCCCACTCCGCTCATACCATGGTGTTTATATGGACAATATCCTGACACTGGAGACTCTCAAAATATAACTATTTCCCTACCGTTTATGAAGGAGGCCAGAGTCCAGCACACGAGGAAGCCAACCCATGGAAGGAAGCGGTGAATATATGTCTCCCCCCAAAATACCCATGTTATGTTTACTGTTACTCGACACTGTATAGTTCAAGGTTCAGTATAATGTTTGTTGCCCACCGTAATGGATGGTGGTTCCGTTTATGATATTCATTAATTGGCGCAGCACGAGGACTTCCAGATAAACCTACGATGAAGGTGCCATTTACCCCCGTTGCTCGGTAAAATTATAACGCCCCTCCGGCCCCCAGGCCACTAAACTACACCGAGAGCAGGTCTAGGCCCACAATCTAGGTTAGTGCCCATCCCAGTGTTTATAGGTATATACCTAAAGGTGAAAATTCCCATAATCTGGAGAACTTTCCCTCCCGCACATACTTGTGTGGTAAAGGCTGATCAGCCTCAAGCAAACATAAATTTTCCGATACAGGAGTTGGGAAGATTTATCTAGTAAGCATGCTTGAGATTAAGGAGGAAAATTGGGGCTTGCCCCCTCTTTTCTTTCCCCTAAACAAACTATACCGATGTAGAGCAAGTTTGGCAGATTTTAATAGTTCTGTCCCCCAGAAAGAAGACACCCACGCTAACGAGGGGCCGCCTGGTGCGCAGTTTTGACGACTCATTATTTTTGATGTTTTATATTCGCTGTTGACGATGTATTATATATAAATTTATGTGTACAGGAACTGAGGGAGCAGCGGGCCCGCCAAAACCCTCATATTTCCTCATATTTGTGTAATTTTCCGCTGCACAAACCCATTTACCCCCTTTGACCAGAGCCCTGGAAGTATTGGTAGGTGTGTGGCTTCTCTGACTGGTGCAGTGTGAACCCACCCGACCAATAGGAGCTAAAGGTCACCTGTTTAAACCCACTTGAGTTTTCTTTCCCCACCCTCATTCCCTCCCCCCTCCTGTGTTGGGCCTGCCCTACATATTGAAGCCACCCCCTCGCAAGTCCTTATAGATAGTAAACACACACATTCAATATTGTTGAATGGATTAGACAATGGCTGAGTGACAGGCAACAGAGGGTTGTAGTCAATGGGGTATATTCGATGCAAGGTCTTGTTACTAGTGGGGTACCTCAGGGATCTGTTCTTGGACCCATTCTCTTTAATATTTTTATTAGCGATATTGCAGAAGGTCTTGTTGGTAAAGTATGTCTTTTTGCTGATGATACAAAGATTTGCAGCAGGGTTGATATTCATGGAGGGATAAGCCAAATGGCAAATGATTTAGCTAAACTAGAAAAATGGTCAGAGCAGTGGCAACTGGCATTTAATGTGGACAAGTGCAAGATTATGCACCTTGGGCGTAAAAACCCAAAAGCAGAATATAGACTATTTGTTACAGTCCTAACCTCAACATCTGAGGAAAGGGATTTAGGAGTAATAATTTCAGAGGACTTGAAGGTAGGTAGGCAATGCAATAGAGCAGCAGGAAATGCTAGCAGAATGCTTGGTTGCATAGGGAGAGGTATTAGCAGTAGGAAGAGGGAAGTGCTCATGCCATTGTACAGAGCACTGGTGAGACCTCACTTGGAGTATTGTACGCAGTACTGGAGACCTTATCTCCAGAAGGATATTGATACTTTGGAGAGAGTTCAGAGAAGGGCTACTAAACTGGTTCATGGGTTGAAGGATAAAACTTACCAGGAAAGGTTAAAGCATCTTAACATGTATAGCTTGGAGGAAAGACGTAACAGGGGGGATATGATAGAAACATTTAAATACATAAAGGGAATCAACACAGTAAAGGAAGAGAGTATATTTAAAAGAAGAAAAACTACCACAACTAGAGGACATAGTCTTAAATTAGAGGGGCAACGATTTAAAAGTAATATCAGGAAGTATTACTTTACTGAGAGGGTAGTGGATGTATGGAATAGCCTGCCAGCAGAAGTGGTAGAGGTAAACACAGTCAAGGATTTTAAGCATGCGTGGGATAGACACAAGGCTATCCTAGCTATAAGACCGGGAACGGGGGACTAATAAAAGTACTCAAAAAATAAATAAAAAAATTGGGCAGACTAGATGGACCGAATGGTTCTTATCTGCCGACACATTCTATGTTTCTATGTTTCTATGTTGGGCACAAGTAATACAACAGACCCTAATTATCGTCCTTCTAAACTGAAGGTAATCTCCCTGAACGTAAATGAGACACATTTGATGGGCACGAGACACCCAGCCCTACACAATCACAAATACCCTCAAGCATTCTATAGCAACGACCCCTGCAAAAAAACGAAAGGCACAGCCATCCTGTTTTCTCGACACGTCCCATTTAAACTGGCTGCCCAGATCTCGGACCCTGAACGTCGATACGTGATGATCAAGGGATCTATACTTAACAAAACATATACGTTTGCTAATATATACTTACCAAACAGATTACAACATATAACACTAAACAAAATCTTGGGCACACTACGCAGTTTTCAGGAAGGCGTTCTTATCCTCGGGGGAGATCTCAATTTAGCATTGGATCCTGGCTGGGATACGTCCACAGGTTTTTCGCAAACACCCACTCACGTACTCCGAAAGGTTAGGAAACTGCTCACAGACGCTAAGCTGGTAGACTGCTGGAGGGCCCTGCATCCTACGACTAAGGATTACAGTTATTATTCGATCCCACATAATCGGTGTACTAGAATTGATTATTTATTCATGTCATCCTACCATTTGACACTACTTGACCGAGCACATTATGGACCCACGACATGGTCGGATCATTCACCATTATACATGTCTTTTTACTCCCCTCTGACAAAACCCACACAAACAACATGGAGACTAAACGAGTCACTGTTGTCAGATGTGGAAATAGAGAACTCGACGAAACAAACCCTGACGGAATATTTTCAGACTAACCTCACACCAGAAGTCCCCCTACTTACTATTTGGGAAGCCCACAAATGCGTGGTAAGAGGCCACCTCATAAAACTAGGTGCCGCCACTAAACGCAGCTATTCGGAGAAACTGAATTCTCTACTAACACGCATAGCCTCCCTGGAACAACACCATAAAAACACACTTAATGGCCCTGATTTCCAAGAGTTGCTTTCATTACGCAAAAACCTGGACACCATACTCAACAGACAAGCCACTAAATCATTTCACCGACTAAAAGCAGTATATTATGAGCACGGTAATAAGCCTGGCAAATATTTGGCCAGAGCACTAAGGAAGAGACGATCCCTCACATATTTCCACAAAATTCGAGACCCCAAGGGTACTACCAAGTTTTTCCCGACCGATATAGCAAAGGAATTTGTGAGTTATTTCTCCAAATTGTATAACCTCCAACCACCAACAGATAACCCGGCTGAAAGTGAAGGGCAAATACACCGTATTAAAGAATACCTTAAACAGCATAAGGGCAAAACCCTACCCCAACCCGCAGTTGAAATACTAGAAGCACCAATTTCACTCGGGGAACTTACAGTAGCAATAAAAAACACGAAAACAGGGAAATGTCCTGGGCCAGATGGCTTACCACTATCCTAGTTTTTGGGAGTTTTAGGCCCACATTTGATAAAATCTTTGAATTCCATACTGGACCAGGGGTCTTTCCACCCCCACTCCCTAGCGGCCACCATTTCTCTCATTCCGAAGGACGGTCGGGACACGGAACAATGATGCAATTACCGGCCGATTTCATTGTTGAATGCGGATCTGAAATTGTTTTCAAAAATCTTAGCCACATGCATTAACCCCTTCCTACCGAAGCTGGTCCACTCAGACCAAGCAGGATTCGTGCCGGGACGAGAGTCCAGGGATTGCACTATCCGAGCCATCAATTTAATACACCACACCAAATCCCACCAGATCCGCTCGTTAATATTATCAACCGACGCGGAAAAAGCGTTTGATCGTTTGGATTGGTCGTTTATGTTGGAAGTGCTCCGATCTATGGGTTTTGGCCCAAACATGATGGCGTGGGTGTCGTCCCTGTACTCTCGCCCCTCGGCATCTATCAGAATCAACGGGGCCCTATCACAAGTTTTCAAAATCAGTAACGGCACGCGACAGGGCTGTCCTCTGTCCCCTATATTATTTATACTGTCCTTAGAACCATTTCTGACCGCGATTCGGAATAATCCAGATATCTGGGGGATAGAGGTTAATGGTACGCATCATAAGGTGTTAGGATTCGCGGACGACCTGCTGTTTGCCGTTACCAATCCGGTGGTTTCACTCCCGAACCTCCTTAGCGAGTTTGAGAGATATGGCAAGCTTGCTAATTTGAAAATCAACAATAATAAATCTGAAATTCTCAATATCTCCATACCTACAGCAGATGTAAGACAGCTAGAGCAGACGCTCCCTTTTAAATGGTGTCGCCACAAACTCAAATATCTAGGCATCTGGTTAAGTGAAGACATTAACACATTATACCAACATAATTTTTCACCCTTACTGACTGTTTTGCAGAAAGACTTGACTACATGGAACCCATTACATATTTCCTGGACAGGGAGAGCAAATGCTCTAAAAATGAACGTGTTACCCCGTTTACTATACCTCTTCCAAACAATTCCAATTCTAATACCAAACGCTTTTTTTGTCACGCTCCGAACTATGTTTCTGAAATTTCTGTGGGCGCTGAAACCTGCCCGTTTAAAACATGCTTTATTGATTAAGACTAAAGCACAAGGAGGCCTAGGTCTTCCCTGTCCGAAAACATATTATATAGCGTGCCACCTCAGACGAATTTTAGAATTCTACCATGGCTCATGCCTGGTTCAACTAAGAGGGCGATCAGAAATCACCCGTTGATTTTTGCCTCATTATCGATATTGCATACTAATGCAAGGAAATACAATCTCACGACATACCCATCCCCTCTTACACCACTGAGGCACAACCCTGATTTCCCTCCAGGACAGACAGAAGGACGGTTCCTATCTACCTTACTAGATGACCCGACAACGCTTGCACAGTATTTCGACGGAAATACAATTAAACAACTAGCAGTTATACTGCCGAACACATCCCACACAGGTATAGATAAGTACCATTACATACAGCTGTGCAGTTTCCTAAGTTCGGTGCCACAAAAGCATAACCTGACCAGGCACACAACCTTTTTTGAGGATTTTAACGAAGGCAGTTCGATGCCCGCGCATGGAATTTCCCTTCTTTACCGCTCCCTTATCACCGCTACAAGGATGGAGTTGGTTCCATTTAAGGGGAAGTGGGAAGACGAATTGCAAGTAATTTTCTCTGACCAACAATGGGAAAAAATATGTACTCTTGCCCACAAGAGTTCCCTGAGCAACAAAACACAAGAACTAAACTACAAGTTATTGACGAGGTGGTACAGAACCCCGGTTAAACTCCATTGTATGTTCCCAGATGTGTCAGATCCATGCTGGAGATGTGGGTTAGCACCGGGAACAATGCTACACATCTGGTGGACATGCCCACTCATCAGTACGTACTGGGCTAAAATATACTCAACCCTGGGACGTTTCTCAGACACTCCACCACCATTCCTCCCAGCACCCATATTATTACATCACACCACATCCCCCATCAGCAGGTATAGGAAGTCAATAATTCGCCATCTTCTCAATGAGGCCAAAGCGCTGATTCCTTTACACTGGCGCGACCCTCACCCATCTACCTTCAGAGAATGGGTATTGAGAGTTGAGCAGACCTGTATGTTAGAAGAATTAGTACTTAAATCGGATAACAGAAGGGAGAGATATGACCTCACCTGGTTCTATTGGTTACAGTTTATTGCGGAACCACAAACCCAGACCCTTTTGATACCCGAGGCCACGAGCCCAGTTGACGATAAGTCAGTGTAACATATCCCTATCTTATATGTAAACGGGACCACATCCTAATGTAAGCAAGAGAAACTAGTTGTTCAGATTTGCAATGTGTAAGAACGAAGTTCATAGTTTAAAAAGGTTATTAGGCTGTATTTTACGATCCATGTATAAATATTTTGTGCTACGGTGTCTGATATACACCATTATGTATTGGACTTGCAAAACTAAACCATGTATTTGTTTATACATTTTTCCTGATATGTAGGTCGTAACCACTACCCCACACGCCCCTCCCCCTCCCTCCTGCTTCCCTTTACCCCCTCCCCCCCCTATACCCAAATTGTGATTTCTGTTTTCTTACAAAAAAAACCCAATAAAAAGTGATTTATAAAAAAAAAATAACACTGGCATTTTAATGGAAAAAATAACACTGGGATTTTAATGGGAAAAATAACACTGGTATATTACTGGACACACCAACACTTGCATATTAATGGGAAAATTGGCTGCGGTATATTAATTGGAAAACTAACACTGGCATATTAATGGGCACATTGGCTGTGGCATATTTTTGGGCAAATGAACACTGGCATATTCGTGGGAAAGCTGGCATATTTAATGGACAAAGTGTGGCATATTTTAATAAGTAAACAGGCTGCAGCATAAGTTAATGGCAAAATGACTGGCATGCACACTAACAGTGGCATATTAATGGGTGAATTAGCTGTAGCATATTAATTGGCAAGCTGGCTGTGGCATACTAATGGGCAAACTAAGAGTGGCATGTTAATGGGCAAATTGACTGTGGCCTATTAATGGGCACATTTGTTGGGGCATATTAATTACAAAAATATCACTGGCATATTAATGGCCAATTGGCTGTGTAATATTAATGGGCAGAATTTCTATGGAATAGTAATAGGCCAATTAGCTGTGGCATGTTAATGAGCAAACTAACAGTGGCATATTAATGGAAAAACTAACACTGCATATTAATGGGCAAATTGGCGATGGCATATTAATTGGCAAGCTGGCTGTGGCATATTAATAGGCCAATTGGCTGTGGAATATTAATGGGGAAACTAACAGTGGTATATTAATGGGCACATTGGCTGTGGCATATTTATGGGCAAATGAACACTGGCATATTTGTGGGAAAGCTGGCATATTTTATGGACAAAGTTTGGCATATTTTAATAAGTAAACAGGCTGCATCATAATTTAATGGCAAAGTGACTGTGGCATGCAAACTAACAGTGGTATGTTAATGGGTGAATTAGCTGTAGCATATTAATTGGCAAGCTAGCTGTGGCATACTAATGGGCAAACTAAGAGTGGCATGTTAATAGGAAAATTGACTGCAGCCTATTAATGGGCACATTTGTTCTGGCATATTAATGGCAAAAATAACACTGGCATATTAATTGGCTGTGGGATATTAATTGGCACATTGGCTATGGAATATTAATTGGCTGTGGCATGTTAATGGGCAAACTAATAGTGGCATATTAATGGAAAAACAATTGACTGTGGCATGCCAAATTGTGCAATACAGGTGCCTGGCAAGTGCTGTGGGTACTACATGGTGCTGTGTTAAGTCCTTTAGGTGCAATGTGGGTGCTGAGGAAGTGAATAAAAACAATAAATTAATTTTTTTCAATAACATAATTATTACATATAAAAATAGTTGAATATAATATTAAAAGTATAAATGCAACTAGTTAAAGAGAGAGAGAGGGATGTCTGTGTGTATAGATAGGCTTGTGGTATGTGTGTGTATATTTATTGTCTTATAAACAACAGTTTTTATTGTACAATGAATGTGGCCCACTGTCACCTTGCATGGCTCCCATGTGCAGAATAATTAATGGGGTTGCCGTGTGTGGCATAATTATTAGGCCCCAATGTGTGACATAATTAAGGATTTATGGAGCTCCTTTGTGTGTGGCATTATTAATGGAGCTCCTGTGTGTGGCATAGTTAATGGGCTCCTGTATGTAGCATAATTTATGGGGCTGCTGTATGGCATATTTAATAGAGAAGTAGAGTAGGTGGTATCACACTAAAAGCACAGTATGGTGCCAAACACCAGGCCTGTCCACTAGAGTCACAAATGTAATCAAAATAATGGGTAGGGGGGCCACACAGGAAATAGTAAAGATACACTGACACACAAGTCAATTGCCAAAATTATTTAGTTATGAAAAAGCGGTACAATTTTAACTATTACATAGATCAACATTAAAATATCCAAAACCATATCCAGTCAGTATATGCAAATAACACAATTATACACATACAAAAACATGTTGCAACTTATCAAATAGTAGACAGTAGAGCTGACACTTAGGCTGTGACACTAAGGCTTTCTCAAAAGAATCTGACTGGCATTACTAAGGAATCTGATGGCATGGTATTGGAGTAAATCCAGGGTGGTAACACCATGAGTTACTGCACCTCTGATAGAAATACTTGCCTGGGGTCTGATTAGCTAGATTGGAGAGGCTGTATGATTATTTGTATAATAATTAAATTATATAGCTGGGAGGGGCATGTATAGGTATAATAATATACTAAACTTATAGGTATACAGGGCCTCACAGCCATTTGATTATATTATTATTATATAAATCATCATACAGCGCCCCCATCCAGGTATACAGGGCCACTCCAGTCATATAATTTTATTATTATTTTATAAATCATCATACAGAACTTCCCATCAAGGAATACAGCCTGGGGGCACTGTGTAGTGATTTATATAACAATAATAACATTATATGGCTGGGGGTACTGTATACAATGGGTGAAAAAAGGACGAGCAAACCAATAGTGCCACAGGATGATAAGTATTATAACAGAAACAATTATTATAAATTGAGTGTCCACTGAGAACCGGCAGCTAAAAAAGAAACAAAAATAGACAACCTCAAACTGCGTGAAAAATGTGCAAAAAAAGCGGGTACTAATATAGAGTATATCACTGTGCACATAAAATGATATGACAATGCTGTGTACAAACACACAATAATACAAAGGCAAGATACTTAGCATAGATCTTCTAGTGCTGTATGTACCTGGAAGAAATAAATAGACAAAAAGAACATAGCGCAATCTGTACTGCAAATGATAGTGGCCAGAATATGGAAAAATAGTGGGATAATCAACCCACAAATGCAGCTCCTATCACCAAGGAGCGTGGAATCTGCACTTACAATGTTACTGTTTTGTAATAAGGGAGTGAGAAGGATATTTTCCCAGTCAGGGTGAAAACACTTTATTCGCCACAGATCTTACATGTAGATAGGAAAGTCATGTATAACAATGAAAGCATGAAAATGTCCTCTGGAGATAAAGAAAAACTTTGTGAGACAAAGTCCTTTTGATGATCTCCGTGTGCCTCGGGGATGATCAGGACTTCCAGTTATGGTGATGTATGGTGGCTCACTATTTGCAAAAAATGTCCCAACTCATTTCATCTGAAAACAGACTCCATCATGGGTATCTCTTCATCATCAATTAGCTTTATCCAAAATGATCTTTCAAGTTAAATCTGTTAAAGTGCTAGTACTAAAATATTGAAAAAGTTTATATAACATTAAAACAATGGGAGAAAACTTTGAAAATGTATTTTTTTTTTTTTTTTATTAACATGTAAAAATATATATATTATACATATTTACCAAATATTCTTATAATAGTAATTCACATATAGACAATGATGACAGACTTATTCTCATACAACATACTACAAATAACATACAATTTTACAACCACAATTTTACAACCACTGCTTGCTATCTGAGGGACCACCCCGCCCCGACCCAACGCGGTCTACTCCTGAGTCAATTGACTGGTTATGAGGTCAGAATGGGTATAAGGAGACCGAGAGAGGACGGGGGGAGGAGGGAGGGGGGGGGGGGGAGAGCCCGGCAATCAACGTATTTTAGATAGGCGTCAGATCTAATAGCTCCACTAAATGCTCACAGGGGTTCACCTCTCTCCCTGTTCCACCATATGCTCCAGGTATCACTATACGTCTGGGTATTATCGTCTCCCTGGAAAGATACCCTCTCCATTGTGGCTTGGTAATTTATTTGCGAATTTACTTCTTCCATTGTTGGTGGGCTTTCACTCTTCCATCGCCGGGCTATACATAGCTTAACCGCCATGAGTACATGAATAGCCAAGGCCAGATGTGTTTTGGATATTTTGGGAAAGTCCAGGTGGAAGAGGAAACCCTCCGGTGTGAGGTTGGTTATAGGTATCCCCAGAGTCTCAAAGGTTACCAATATTTGTTTTTTTAGGGTATCCAGGGCTGCGCAATCCCACCAGATGTGTTTTAGTGTGCCTAGGTGTTGTCTACAGCGCCAGCATTGGTTGGTTGTTAACGGTTGGAATTTACATACCCTCACTGGGACCATATACCACCTATGGATAAGTTTTACAAAGGTCTCTTGAATATTTACGCAATGTATTTGTTTTCTTACTATTTCAAATACTTTTTGCCATTGTGTTAATGGAAACTGGATACCCAGTTCATCTTCCCATTTAGCGATGGTAGACATTTTCCCCATGATCTTTGATTTATTTAGTATATTCCTGATTTTAGCCGTTGTTTTCGTTTGGGAGCCAATTAATAGATGGTCTAAGGGTCCCTTTTGCATAATTGGGACTTTTGTCAAAAAGGATCTTAAACGAAGGTAAGTAAAAATATCGGTATTTCTCAGCCCATATTTTAATTGTAGTTGGATAAAGGGGGCTACCTCGGTTTTTTCGTATATATCTCGGATATATTTGATATCCTTTTTGACCCATTGTTGTAGATCTATATTTTGAATTATATGTTTTAAAGCTGCTAAGGGGGTGGATCCTGTTAAAGAGTTAGTCCCATATAGCTCTTTTTTAATTGGACTTATAGATTCATAGATCTGAATTATTATAAAATTATTACATTTTAGTTTTTTAAATGTTTTTTTTTCTAGCCAAAAAATGGAAATTGGATCGATATTATTTAAATCATGTTTTTCCTGTAAAAACCATGCTTTCTTATCTGCATTAGGGGTGGCCCATCGCAAACAGTGTGAAAACTGAGCTGAGTCATGTTGGTTAAATACATTGGGAAAGGAGAGGCCTCCTTCCGAGATATTTGAGGACATAATTTTTAATGCTATTCGAGGTTTTTTCTCGCCCCATATATAGGACGAAAAAAGCTTGTGAAATGAGTGGAGCATTTTATACGGAACCCGTAGGGGGATCATATGGAACAGATAATCAAGTTTCGGGACAATATATGCTCTAATGACATTGATTCTTCCCATCCAAGAGATAGGAAATCTTCTCCACCTTGTTATCAGTCCCTCAACTTCCTGTATTAAACTAGAGTAATTTCTCTCTATCCATAATTTAATGTTACCGCAAATCTGAATGCCCAAATACAATATAGTATTTTTTTCCCAGTTAAAATTGTATGACTTCTTTAGGATTTCTTTCTGATATGGGGGAAGATTGCAGGTAATCACTTGTGTTTTTTTCATGTTGATTTTATAATTTGAGTATATACTGTATTCTTTAATAATTTCAAATATAGCTGGAATTGATTGAATAGGATCTGATACTGTATATAAAATATCGTCCGCAAACAGGGTGATCCTCTGTTCGCTTGCTCCCATATGGATACCCGAAATTCTCTTCGACTGCCTGACCCTACTTGCCAGGGGTTCCACAGAGAGAATGTACAGCAGAGGTGCCAACGGGCAGCCCTGCCTTGTCCCATTCCCTATATCGAACCAATCTGAGCACATGCCTGACCCTTGTACCCTTGCTGTGGGCTCTGAGTATAGAGCCATGATTAAGTCTTTAAATAATCCCCGCATCCCGAAAGCCTCCAAAGTTTCGGAAAGATATATCCAGCTAACTCTGTCAAAAGCTTTTTCCGCGTCGACAGAGAGAATTACCGCCTGGAGTTTATGTTCTTCAATTTGTTGGAAAATGTTCATTAATTTCCTGATATTATCACCGCCCGATCTGCCCCCTATAAACCCAGACTGGTCGTGGTGTATCAAATCCGGTATCACCACGGTTAGTCTTTTAGCCAATATTTTGGAGAATATTTTAATGTCCATGTTTATGAGGGAGATCGGGCGGTAATTACATGTATGTTTGGGATCTTTTCCGGGTTTCGGGATGGGGGAGATTGATGCCTGCAGTAGGCCTCTATCAAACTTTTTTGTAATAACTATTTCGTTAAAGAGTTTTTCTAACAGAGGAGAAATGGTTACTTCTAAGTGTTTGTAAAATTGAGCCGTAAAACCGTCAGGGCCTGGTGCCTTACCGTTTTTCATGTTTTTTATAGCTTCCAGTATTTCTACTTTATTTATTGGTTGATTTAATCTAGCTAATTTTTCACAATCAATTTTAGGGAGACGACACTCCAAGAGAAAGGATTGAATTTCCCCTATTGTAGGGTTGGCCGTATTGATATTGTAAAGAGAAGCATAATATCTAGCAAAAGCACTACCAATTTGGGCGGGGGACAAGTGAGTTTTATCTCCCTCAATAATTTCTTTAATAGTATTAGTTTTTGAGACATTTTTTAACTTGTTCGAAAGAGGTTTCCCTACTTTATTATTGCTGCTGTACCAGCTTTGTTTTAGGGAAGTGATCATCCTTTTTACATTCCTTTCCAAAAGAGTTTGAATCTGTTCTTGTATTGAAATGATTTGTTTAGCCAGTGAAAGAGATGGGCTAGCTTTATTTGTTGTATCCAATTTTGCCAATTTAATATACAGATCAGCTAGATCCTTATTTCTACTTTTCCTCTCTCTAACGTCCATCTGTATCAAGTTACCCCTCATAACACACTTGAAGGCAGCCCAAAGATTTTGTGCTGAAACTTGTTCATTATCGTTTATTCGGGCATATTCTTCTGCTTGTGTCAATAAACTGGCTTTATATGTCTCTGAGGTCAGAATTGAATCATCCATTCTCCATTGGTATCTAGACTCGTATTCCTGATTTTCCCTAGCATTTATTTTGATAGGGGCATGATCTGACCATGTGATTTGTCCGATCTTAGAATCTTCAAAGTTTTTGAGGTTATATAGGTCAGTTAAAAAGAAATCTATTCGAGAGTAATTGTTATGAACTCTGGAATAAAATGAGAAGTCTTTTTCTCTAGGATGTTGGACTCGCCAAATATCAAAAAAGTTATATTCATAGCAAAGGTCCTGCATCCATTTAACATTTTTTACATATCTTTGGTTGGATTTCCCTACTTTAAAGTTTGTTCTATCTAATTTTTCATTAAGGACTATATTCATATCGCCTCCTATCAAAAGTATCCCTTTTTTAAATTTTTCAATTTTCCTAAAGGTCTTGTTAAAAAAGGTTTGGGAGAATACATTGGGGGCATATATATTTGCCAGGGTGTACAGGGTATCATTTAGTCTACATACAATCAGGATGAATCTTCCGGCTTTATCGCTCTCTTGGTGTATTAACTCAAATTTCACTTTTTTTGAACAAATAATGGCCACGCCTCTCTTTTTCTTATCTTTTAGGGTAGAGCCATATAATATTGGGAACCTAGAGAATTTCCACAGGTCTAAATCACCCTCCTTCCAATGTGTCTCCTGTAACAAGCAGATATCAATTTTGTCGTCGACCAGCGTCTTATACAATAAACCTCTCTTTACAGGAGAATTTAAACCCCTGGCATTCACTGAAGCAAACCTAAGCACCATTCCCCGTCAAGAACTTGCCGGGCTCCCCTCCCCCACCCGACCCCACCACAACCCCCACCATGCGGACCCCCCAGCAGCAGCTACAACACGACGACACATAACATGTTACAATACAATACATAGAAATAACATATAAAATAACAACAAACATAACTCCACCAATCTTGGAAACTAAATTCCTAAAGGTGAATACCTTGAGAGACTAATATCTCAAGGGACACTCTGTTGCTGGTGGAAGCCACCCAGGAGACGCCTAACTGATAGGGTGAACTCCCCCCTCACCCCTAGTCTTTTTCTTCTTTTTTTTTTTTTTTCCCTTTTTTTTTGTTTGTCCTTCCCCTAGCTTCATTATATGAGGGGTCTATACTACAAAATACTTCCTTGCTACAGTTTGATCTTGTTCTTGCACATTATTCGGGGAACACTAATCCTGATTTATAACTGTGCTTTTACAGCATAATAATACTATGGTCGAATTTACTTATAATATGTAAAAAAATGTGTGCGATTTATTATTTGATCCAGGTTGTATACCTATTACAATATAGTAGCGCCCCTAAGAGCTTAAAACAAATATCTTCTAATCATATCATACTGGTGCTTAGTGATCTAGTACTCTTCTCCTCTATTCATGTGTTTCTATTTATATCTATAAGGAATTCTTAATAACTCTATTTTTAACATATTTATTGTGTCTTCTGTTTATACTCATTTAGTGCTAGTGTTTCCAGTGTTATTTTTTTTTTTTTTTTTTTCTTTCTTTCCCTCCACTTGATTCTTCTTAAGTGTAATTATTCTAATATAAAAAGCTTCTTTATGTGAACCTTCCACCTAATGAATTATACTAATTCTAATCAAGATTAGAGGGGCATACCTAGGAACCCTACACCCAATTATTTAATATTTTACCTCTATCTCTATTTAATCCCTTGTTGATTTAATACTTAAATATCTGTGCAGCCAATGACAATTTATATTCAACTTCCTTTTGTATGTGATGTGCACGTGAAATTAATTTTTTTTTAAAAAATTTTATTTTTTATTTTTTTCACTTTTTCCCTTTCCTTTCCCTTACATTTTTTTTTTTTTTTATATATGGGCTCTTATTTACATAAATTAGTAAGAAATATTACCTCAATCAATAAAGATCTCACCCTGAGCTCTCATATTCAGAGCTATCTTTATACATTATATTATTTACTTCCTATATCAGTTACATCATCAAGGACACCCAGCCTTTTCATTTCCGGCAAGTCCGCTTCTGGATCTAACATCGAGATAGTTTTGCCATTAAAGAAAATTAAGAGTTTAGTGGGAAAGCCCCATCTATATGTAATATTCTTTGCTCTAAGTTGTCTTGTGATTTCTCTAAAGCGAGCTCTATTTTGTCTTGTGGCTGGGCATAAATCTGGAAAGACCAACATATCTTTAAATTTCCCTTCTTTTGGACCAGGATTTAATCTCATCTGTCTCAATAAAGCATCTTTGATAGAGCAGTTTAGAAATCTAACCACAATGTCTCTAGGGAGTTGTCTCTCCTGTCCTCGTGTGCCAAAAACCCTGTGACATCTTTCAAATGGGGCGTTCCCTAAAATTGTAGGGTCTAGGTATTGAGCCATAAACTCTAAAAGGTATTTTTCTATATTCTCTCCTACGACAGTCTCTGGGACCCCTTTCAATCTCAGATTATTACGGCGAGATCTATCTTCCAGTTCTATGAGTTTGTTATTACATACTTGGACTTGTCTCTCCAATTGCTCGTTTCGTTTATGTAGTGAGGATATCTCCTCCCTAATTTTAACGACTTCTTTACTCTGATCTATAACAACTTTATTCAGGGAGGAGATCTCCTCACTTAACCCCGCCATACTCTGTTTAAAATCGATTCTGATTTTTTGATATAGCTCCTCCATAAGCTTTGTCAAGGTATAGTTGGTGACCACCTCCATTGACATGGTTGGTGTATCAATAGCAGGGGCCTGAGATTGTTCCTCCTGTGGAGAAGGTGATAGAGATCTCCTATGTTGGGGACCACCAGAGACTGCCTTCGGGGAGTAATATGTATTTATGGACTTATTTTTGTCCGCTTTATCCGGTCTTTCTATTCTTTTTGGTGGCATTGTAATATAGACTTAGATCTAGGAGGCACACAGTAACTGTCTTTTACAGGCACACGTTAATTATCTTTTACCCCCCACCCCAAACCTTAAGTGTGTGGGGTGCTCTGATCCGCAAGCGATCAGTACATATAGTGGACTAGCGTTCTAAATTATCTCCATTTTCTCCAACGGGAGTATTGATCAGATAAGGTTTTTTTTTATTTTGTTTTTTGCCCAATAACTATTTACTTAGGTGGAGCTTCCCACTATCAAGTCTCAAAAACTGTACTTCTGTAGGATATCAATCTCGATAATGCTAGTTCAGGGCAATTAGTTCGATTTGTTAGTATCCTATAAGCACTACAATAGTCCACTTAAAACACTGGGCCTCTAATAGGAAACCCAGGATTTCAAGACTGTTATTTGGAAACCATACATAGTATTATTTACATAACATAAAGAGTAGAAATGTTATATATCCAGCCAAATGACTAGTTGTAACTGTATCCTATCTTGACAAGGTTTGAATATCGCAAAGTATCACATTTCTGTACATAACATTTGTGTGTAGCACCACCTGTTGATATAGAGTCCAACAAAGTATCAATCTATTCGAAGACTCTTTTTTTATGGCTCCCTCATATGATGTGGGCCCAAGGACCACCCACGTTATAGACAAGTATGTCGAGAGGGTAATAGACAAGAGGGATCTTGATTTCCCACACTCTAAAGTTAAATTTCAGAATATTCAGAGACCCTTTAAGCAGTCAGGGTAGAAAAGGACTCACAGGGGTAGAGTATATATATAGAAAAAAACAACCAATATCGGGGTTTTATCAGATGTTACTTGCTTGTATCCAGTGGTACCATACGAGTGTGGGGTTTGCCCTTTTGCTCTCAAAATCAGTTGCTCCCACCGAAATCCAGACGTACTTTATCAGTCCTCCAAGTTATGATTTGTTCCAATAGGTATAGGGGCATCAACCGTGCACTTAACCCTGCATTGAGTTCACTCCCTTAGTCCCGAAATGTCTATTTCGAGGTCTGAAAAAAAAAAAGATGTCTCAGGCGTCCCACGATCTTAATTACAGCCTCCCTCCACAAGATCTTTTCATGGAGCTCGCATACGTTCAATATGCGGGTCGCGTTGAACAATCTTAGGAAGTGCTGACGTCTCTTCGCCCGGTTCTTATCTCCTACTCGCTTCTAGGATCTCGGTTTATCCTCCCTCCGAAGGAAATCCCGAGAACCACGAGCCAGTGGTACGGGGTGTCGATTGAGCTTTTAAACAGCAAAGCAGCGGCAACGGCTTGAGTTGACCAACTTTGAGTGGCTTTTCTCCTATTAACTCCGATGCTGCTGATGGTATAGCTGGAATAGTACCGCAAATTGCCAGCGTCCCGCCGCCCTGTCAAGGAGGTCCGGACATTAAGTGGAAACCAGGTTATCCAATAAGGCAATGTACGGAAATCCGCATTCTATCGTTGCCTTGGCTGCATGTAGTTCAGCGGCGTAGCGTGGTGATGGATCTGAAACAGTATCAATGAAGGATCATTTTTTTTCCCCTTTCCCTTAGCTTTTGTGGCGGTCTCCTAGCGTCCACTCCTGCAACACACACCCCCTCACGTCCTACGTCATCACGCCTCATGTATTTTCAACAATTATATCTGTGAATAAACAGCAAAATGGGGAAAAATAATAAAAATAAAAAAACAATTATACTAGCAGACATAGTAAAAACATGATAAAAAAAAGGTTTTTAAGTGCATAAGAACTCCCTATCATGAGAGGAAGATCTGACTGGTTTATGCAGAAAAAAAACCTTAAATTTCAAATAAAGAACTTTGAAGCCCAATAGGCCATTTTAATATGCCAGGATATTGCCCCCAATATGCCATTTA
This sequence comes from Pelodytes ibericus, assembly GCA_036172795.1. Lineage (NCBI taxonomy): Eukaryota > Metazoa > Chordata > Amphibia > Anura > Pelodytidae > Pelodytes > Pelodytes ibericus. The sequence goes on along the minus strand of CM069864.1, from coordinate 72,669,063 downwards.
ATATGCAGGATATTGCCCCCAATATGCCATTTTAATATGCCAGGATATTGCCCCCAATATGCCATTTAATATGCAGGATATTGCCCCCAATCTGCCATTTAATATGCAGGATATTGCCCCCAATATGCCATTTTAATATGCCAGATATTGCCCCCAATATGCCATTTTAATATGCCAGGATATTGCCCCCAATATGACATTTTAATATGCCAGGATATTGCCCCCAATATGCCATTTAATATGCCAGGATATTGCCCCCAATATGCCAGGATATTGCCCCCAATATGCCATGATATTGCCCCCAATATGCCATTTAATATGCCATGATATTGCCCCCAATATGCCAGGATATTGCCCCCAATATGCCATTTAATATGCCATGATATTGCCCCCAATATGCCAGGATATTGCCCCTTAGTATGCTCGTTATGCCACCCTCCTCCCCCCCCTCCAGCCGCGTGGAACAATAAAGTTTGTTTAAAAAAAAACACACTATATTGACCGCGCGGCTGGAGGGGAGCTCACAACGCTTCCCTCACAGCCACGGACCTTCAGAGCACCGGGGGACAGAGCAGGAACGAGGTAAGTTTTAGTTTTTGGGTTTTTTTCGGCGTATAACACGCACACACCATTTCCCCCCTATTTTCAGGGAGAAAAGGTGCGTGTTATATGCCGATAAATACGGTACACGAATATATAAATGTTAATGAATGAGTTAAGAATATAAAAACAAGAATATATAAATTATATTAATGAGTTAATTGGACATATGGAAAAAACCCGTAAAAATATAAATATTGCTAAAAGAAAACGATTCCATTTGGGCTCAGAGCAAAAGCAGTTGCCACACTTCCGTTTTTTATTTTTGAGCCAACTTAAACGTCTGGTTTTGGTATTTTTTTAATAACCCTGGGGGCTAATTCGGATTTAAGATTTGAGGCTCTCTTGAAAATGATTGCTGGTTTATTAGTCACAATGGGAGCAAGGATCTCATGCCCCAAAATGACATTCCACTGTTTCTTTAAAATCTTTTTAATCTTTTTTTCTGAAGTAAACAATGTACCAAAATCTCTGGTTTCTTGTTTTTTTATTTATCACTGGTGGGTTTAGGAAGTCATTTCTATTCATCCTTTCTATTTCTTTCTAGGCCTCATCTAGATGTCCTGGTTTATATTTTTTTTTTGGTGAATCTCTCCTTAAAGATTTTGGTTTGCTCCTTAAATGTATCTATATCACTGCAGTTTTTTCTAATCCTTCTTAATTGACCTTTTGGTATATTTTTAAGCCAATCAGGGTGGTGGTAGCTTTTTTTGTCAATATAGTTGTTGCTATCAACTTTTTTGAAGAAGGTCTTAGACTTAAGAGAACCATCCTCAACGTAGAAATTGAGGTCTAGAAAGTCAATGTTGAAAAAGTGAAAAAAGTGAATTTGAGATTATGGTTGTTATGATTGAGGTATGTTTCAAAATCCAATAATTCCTATTCTGTCCCTCTCCATACAAAAATAACATCATCCATGTATCTCCTCCACAGAACCAGGTTTGCGCCAAAAGGGTTTGAGTCTCCTACGTACAAAGACTCCCATAAACCCACAAACAGATTGGCATAGCTTGGCTCAAACCTGGTCCCCAGGGGGTACTGTATACCTGGATGGGGACGCTGTATATGTGGATGCATATTTTTGCTATTAGCTGTGGCTTGTGGAGTTTAGATCTGAAGGGAGACACCTCCACAATTGCCTACCTTGCAAAGGTAGTTATTGTGGCATGCACCGCACTAACTAGGAGGAGATTAGTGTGGTCTTATCGTGACTCAGTCTCCACGTGAGTCTTCACACACAGGAACTCTGCAGGTGTAGGGTGGGGGCGAGTACAAATTAGCAAATGAGAACTGACATTTTTTCTTTATATATATATATATATATATATATATATATATATATGTATATATATATATATATATATATATATATATATATATATATATATATATATATATATACACCCTGTTCCAAATTATTATGCAAATTCTATTTAAGTGTCACAAAGATTAAAAATTTTGTTTTTCAGTTTAACTCATGGATGGCATTGTGTCTCAGGGCTATTTTGATCACTGAAAATAATCTCGGACACCTGTGATAATTAGATTGCCAGGTGAGCCCAATTTAAGGAAAAACTACTAAAAGAGGGTGTTCCACATTATTAAGCAGAGCATAATTTTCATGCAATATGGGGGATAAAAAGGATCTATCTGCTGCCGAAAAGAGTGAAATAGTTCAATGCCTTGGACAATGTATGAAAACATTAGATATTTCACGAAAACCTAAGCACGATCATCGCACTATTAAGAGAGTTGTAGCTGATTCTGAGCACAGACGGGTTGGAGCAGATAAAGGCACATTGAGGAAGATTTCTGCCAGATCCATGCATCGGATCAAGAGAGCAGCTGCTAAAATACTATTACATAGCAGCAAACAGATATTTGAAGCTGCTGGTGCCTCTGGAGACCCACGGACATCAAGGTGTAGAGTCCTCCAGAGTCTTGCAACTGTGCATAAACCTTCTATTCGGCCACCACTAACCAATGCTCACAAGCAGAAATGGCTGCATTGGGCAGAAAAATACATGAAGACTAATTTTTAAACAGTCCTGTTCACTGATGAGTGCCGTGCAACCCTGGATGGTCCAGATGGATGGAGTAGGGGATGGTTGGTGGACGGCCACCCTGTTCCAACAAGGGTGCGACGTCAGCATGGTGGTGGTGGAGTCATGTTTTGGGCCGGAATCATGGGAAGAGAGCTGGTCGGCCCCTTTAGGTGTAAAGATGACCTCTGCAAAGTATGTGGAGTTTATGACTGACCACTTTCTTCCCTGGTTCAGAAGAAAGAACTATGCTTTCTGTAATAAAATCATCTTCATGCATGACAATGCACCATCTCATGCTGCAAAGAATACCTCTGCATCAATGGCTGCTATGGGGATAAAAGGAGAGAAAGTCATGGTGTGGCCTCCATCCTCCCCTGACCTCAATCCTATTGAAAACTAGACATGTGCATTCGTTTTCGGACGAATGCATTTTCGGACGAAAATAGCATTTTCGGACGAAAATAGCATTTTCGTCCATTCGTCCGAAAAACGAATAACGAAAATTTTAACTAACAAAATCCGAATGAACGAATGGTTAATAAACGAAAATCATTCGTTCATTCGTCCATTCGTGCTATTGGCATTCTAAACCGAAATAGAGTCGGTTTATACAGTACCAATAGCATTGTACTACATTCCATAAACCGACATGAATGACTTTCGGTTTATGGAATGCATGTAATGCTATTGGCTTCCTATAAACCGAAATTGAGTTCCTATTCATACGAATAGGTCAATTGACCTATTCGTATGAATGGGGACTCTTTCGGTTTATAGAAAGCCAATAGCATTGCATGTATTCTATAAGCCGAAAGTCTTTAAAACAAACGACATTCGGTTTATATAATACATGTAATGCTATTGCTGTTCTATAAGCCGAAAGACTTTCGGCTTATAGAACAGCAATAGCATTACATGTATTCTATAAACCGAACTTCGTTCGTTTTAAAGACTTTCGGCTTATAGAATACTATTGGCATTCTATAAACCTAACTAGAGTCCCTCCTCATTCATAAGAATTTCTTATGAATGGGGACTCGACTCTAGTTCGGAAATCATTCGTTTTATGAATGGAGACTCTGTCTCTGTATAGTTAAATGCCGACAGCCTATAAACCGAACGACTTTCGGTTTATAGACTTTCGGCTTATGTAATACATGTAATCCTATGGCTATTCTATAAACCGAAAGTTCGGTTTATAGAATAGCAATAGGAATACATGTATTCCATAAGCCGACAGCCTATAAACCGAACGTTCGGTTTATAGGCTGTGGGCATTTTACTACACGGAGACAAAGTCTCCATTCACAATTTTATGAATGGAGACTCTGTCTCCGTATAGTTAAATGCCCACAGACTATAAACCGAACGTTCGGTTTATAGGCTGTGGGCATTTAACTATACGGAGACAAAGTCGCCATTCATAATTTTATGAATGGAGACTCTGTCTCCGTATAGTTAAATGCTATTGTATTCTATAAACCGACTCTATTTCGGCTTATAGAATGCAATAGTACTACGAATGGACGAATGAACGAATGATTTTCGTTTATTAACCATTCGTTCATTCAGCTTTCGTTAGCTTAGCATTTTCGTTCTTTGTTTTTAGGGCGAATGGACGAAAATGCTATTTTCGGATGAAAATGCATTCGTCCGAAAACGAATGCACATGTCTAGTATATATTCACATTGTCACAGATCCAGGCTATCTGGTGATATGTGATACGAATGGGAAATGTTCGACCATTATAAAGTTATGTGTTTTATGTGTTTTTTTCTGGGAAGAACACCTGGTACACGTAGGGGTGGTTCTGGACAAGATTCGGGCCGCTGGCCTGACCTTGAAGCCAGACAAGTGCCATCTAGGCATGGCAGAAGTGCAGTACTTGGGTCACAGGGTAGGATGTGGGAGCCAGAGACCAGAGCCAGCCAAGGTAGAAGCTGTAGCTAACTGGCCCACACCTATCACCAAGACCCAAGTGCTGGCCTTCCTGGGAACAGCAGGGTATTACCGACGCTTTGTCCCCGACTACAGCACTATTGCAAAGCCCCTGACTGACCTGACTAAAAAGAATTTATCGAAGCAGGTCCTGTGGTCTTCAGCTTGTGACGCCGCGTTTCAGGCATTGAAGCAAGCACTGGTGAATGCCCCTGTCCTGGCTGCCCCAGTCCCTAACAAACGTTTTCTCGTCCATACAGATGCTTCCATGTATGGACTGGGGGCTGTGCTGAGCCAGGTCGGGGAAGATGGAGGAGAGCACCCAGTCGCATACCTCAGCAGAAAGCTACTACCCCGGGAAGTGAGTTATGCGGCAGTGGAGAAGGAGTGTTTGGCCCTGGTCTGGGCATTAAAGAAATTGAGCCCCTATTTGTACGGGCAGGAGTTCTCGCTCATCACGGACCACAACCCCCTTGTCTGGCTTAACCGGGTCTCAGGAGACAATGGTAGACTGCTGCGGTGGAGCTTAGCTTTACAACCTTACAACTTCACCATCAGCTACCGACCCGGTAAGCAGAACGGGAATGCGGATGGATTGTCCCGGCAAACCGACGTCCCTATTACCTCCTAGTCCGGTCATCCCCAAGTTGACCCGCCACAGGGTCAAGCCGGGTCTGCCGGAGTGTTCCACAAGAGGGGAGCCGTGTGACAGATCCAGGCTATCTGGTGATATGTGATACGAATGGGAAATGTTGGACCATTATAAAGTTATGTGTTTTATGTGTTTTTTTTGTGTTGAAATTAAAATGGCAATTCGCCTCTGTCCTGGAGATAATTGAATTACTTCCCAATTATCTCCAGGGCAGGGGGGGAGGAAATCATAATGCCTGCTGGGAATAATCTGTGTCTGTGAGTCCTAAATTGGCTTATGTCTGTCTATTGTTACAGTCTCCCATTGGTTCCCCTAGGGGAATGTCCACCAAGTGGGAGACCTGGATAAATACGGGCGTGTAGCCCACAGTAAAAGCAGTTCATGTTTTACCTTCAACACAGAGCGTGGTCTCATTATTGGGGGGGGAAGATCTACTAAACGGCGGTTTGTGCATCTGATGCTGAGGGTACCGTAACAATTGGTGGCAGCGGTGGGATGACCCTCATCGCCCAGAGAGACCACTGCAGCCAGGATTAATGGAAATACCGTACGGAAGGCTGAAAAGAGATACCCTAAAGGATTCATTGGAACAGAGAGGCAGACAAGCCAGTAATCTCAGGAAAAGGGAGATTATTACAATATTAAACGAAATGGATGGAGTACCAGGGGCTGAAGGAACCAATGGGTCCAGCACAGCTGACAGAACCCCCGAGGAGGCAAGCTTTGACCGGGCAGTAAGAATCAGGCTGGCCCATTATGGTCCCAACCCGACTATAGAGACCATTGACCGGGTCATAGCCGCTGTGGAGGCCAACCTGCTTCGCCAAAGCGGTGCTGCAGCAGCCCCAGCCCCAGCAAATCCGGTGGAGAAAAAGAAAGTACCATTTACTGCATTTAAACCGTTTGTGGAGACAGAAGGAGAGATTGATGGGTACCTTGCTGATTTTGAGCGGCAATGTGCGCTACACAAGGTATCCCCAGAGGACTGGGTCACTATATTATCAGGCAAGTTATCCGGCCGGGCCAGTGACGCTTTTCGGGCCATTCCAGATGAGGAGATTGGGGATTATGTAGCAGTGAAATAAGCTTTGCTTTCTAGGTATGCCGTTACACCGGAGGCATACAGGAGGCGGTTCAGAGACACTGCCAAGTTAGCTGGGGATTCGTATGTTGAATGGGCATGTAAAGTACACCGCATAGCTGCCCACTGGATGGCAGGGTGCCAAGCCGTATCCGGGGAAGAAGTGCTGCAGATGTTCTTACTGGAGCACTGTTTTGAGAAGTTATCCCCAGGCGTCAGAGAGTGGGTAAGGGATCGTAAACCCTACACTCTACATGAAGCAGCTCGCCTGGCAGACGAGTACACGGATGCCCGTAAACTGGACAGTATCATGGGTAAACCTCCTGCAGGAGGAGAGTATCGCCAAGCAGCACCCCCTCCAGCTACCATCTACCAACCACCAACGTACCGCCCATCCGCACCCCCTCCAGCTAATAACTATTACCAGCCACCGCAGTTCAACTCCCGGGACTACTCCCAACCTATCCGTTGTTTTGGGTGCAAGCAGCTTGGGCACAAACGACCAGAGTGCCCGCTGAATAATGATAACCAGAACCAGTCCTGGAGGAGACCGACCAGCGGGAACCAACGGCCTAATCCGCCTGCTGCCCACTGCGTAGAGGAGGAGGAATGTTGGGGCGTCTTACATGAGGCAGACCCTGTTCAAGCTGCCCACCGCGATAACCGCCAACAACACCGACAACTGGTTAAAGTAGACGGGAAGGAAGTCAGTGGTCTACGGGATACCGGTGCGACCATGACATTGCTCCAAAAACACTTGGTGCCAGAGAATCAGCACACTGGGGACACCGTGGCTGTGAGAGTAGCCGGGGGCGCGGTGTTTCGCCTACCCGTTGCCCGGGTACATTTGGATTGGGGAGTGGGCGCCCGACATGATAATTTGTGGGGATCATGAGGGACTTACCGGCGGATGTCCTCCTTGGAAATGACTTGGCTCCCCTTGTTTCTGCCTACGCTCCCATGGATCCCTCTGAAGCGAACGCTGTCACGACCCGTGCCCAGACCCATGCCGCCAAGACCGGCCCACCGGCTGCCGAGACCCAGGTCAGACTCTCTACCCCGACTTGTACCTTAGATCAAGCGCCATTAGGCTGGGACACCCCAGAGGTGTACGGGAGGGAAACCCGGGAAGACCCGACTTTAGAGAAGTATAGGGCCAGGGCAGATACTGGGGAAGAGGGGGTCGATGGGGAGCGTTACGAGTGGGTGGGGGATAGGCTGTACAGGATCCCTAAACCGTCCCAGAGACCGAACACCCCTCCGCAGAATCAGCAGCTGGTGGTGCCTGCGAAATACCGGCAGGAGATTCTGCGGATTGGGCATGATGTGCCATTAGCGGGCCATCTAGGCTTCCGCCGCACAGCTCATAGGATCACCCAAAATTTCTTCTGGCCTAATTTCAACCGAGATGTGCGGGTCTATTGTAGTACGTGTGACACCTGTCAACGGGTAGGTAAACGGGGGGATCACCCAAAGGCTAGGCTCATATCGATGCCTATCATTGGAGAACCCTTTTCCCTCATAGCCGTTGACATTGTGGGTCCACTGGCCAGGGCTAGCCCATCCGGTAAGAAGTATATTCTCACCGTGGTGGACTATGCCACCCGTTATCCAGAGGCAGTAGCGCTGTCCAATATAGAGGCAGAGACGGTTGCTGATGCCCTGGTTAAAATTTTCACTAGGGTCGGGTTCCCTCAGGAGATCCTCTCCGACCAGGGAACTCAGTTTACCGCTGTGCTCACCCAGCAGCTGTGGAAGGTGTGTGGCATTAAACCAGTGCTTAGCTCACCTTACCACCCACAGACTAACGGTCTCTGCGAGCGATTTAATGGCACCCTCAAACAGATGTTGAGAACCTTTACTGACACTTGCAGAGACTGGGAGCGATTCCTGCCTCATCTGCTATTTGCATACAGAGAGGTGCCCCAGGAATCTACTGGGTTCTCTCCCTTTGAGCTACTCTATGGGAGAAGGGTCCGCGGACCCCTAGATCTCATTAGAGGACACTGGGAGGGAGAGACTGAGCAAGAGGGAACCCCCATCGTGCCATACGTTCTGGAACTCCGGGACCGCATGGAGAAACTATCCCTGATGGTAAGGGAGAATCTCCAGGTGGCCCAGGGGAGACAGAAGAGGTGGTATGATCGGGGTGCCCGACAGCGGGTCTTTCAGGTTGGGCAAAAGGTTCTAGTGCTTAAACCTGTGAAGACGAACAAGATGCAAGCATCTTGGCAGGGCCCGTATCAAGTGTTAGCTCAGGTGTGTGATACTACCTACCTTATAGCCAGCTGTGCAGATGAAAGGGTTCAGCTATCCTTTCATGTGAATATGCTGAAGGAGTATCAGGAGAGACCAGAAGATATAGCTGCAGTATGTGCCCCGGATGCCGACGACCCCGAGAATTTACACTTGCCCGACCTATTAGAGAAGAACCCCCAGACTGATCTCACTAGTCTTGTACAGCTAGGGGACCGGTTAAGCCCCACAGAGAAGGTACAGGCAAGACAGCTTCTGTGGGAGAAGCAGGCGACGTTCTCCTAAGAACCCGGCTACACTACCCTAGCTGTACACAAGGTAGAGACCCCCGGACAGAGTCCCCTACGACAGCCCCCCTATCGTATCCCTGAAGCAGTCCGGGAAGGAATGCGGAAGGAGATACAGGAGATGACTAGGCTTGGAGTCATCGAACACTCAGACAGCCCTTGGGCCTCGCCTGTAGTCCTGGTGCCTAAGAAAGATGGGACCACCCGGTTCTGTGTGGACTACAGGCGGCTCAACGAACGGACCACCACTGACGCCTACCCGATGCCCCGGGTAGACGAGTTGTTAGACCGCATTGCCAGGGGGCGTTATCTGACCACCATAGACCTATGTGAGGGTTATTGGCAGATCCCCCTCGCCGAGGATGCTATCCCTAAGTCGGCATTCGTCACCCCATTTGGTCTATACCAGTTTAAGGTCATGCCATTTGGGATGAAGAATGCTCCGGCTACCTTCCAGCGTATGGTGGATAGGCTTCTCGATGGCTTCCAGGAATTTGCATGTGCATACCTGGATGACATTGCGGTCTACAGTGAGTCCTGGGAAGAACACCTGGTACACGTAGGGGTGGTTCTGGACAAGATTCGGGCCGCTGGCCTGACCTTGAAGCCAGACAAGTGCCATCTAGGCATGGCAGAAGTGCAGTACTTGGGTCACAGGGTAGGATGTGGGAGCCAGAGACCAGAGCCAGCCAAGGTAGAAGCTGTAGCTAACTGGCCCACACCTATCACCAAGACCCAAGTGCTGGCCTTCCTGGGAACAGCAGGGTATTACCGACGCTTTGTCCCCGACTACAGCACTATTGCAAAGCCCCTGACTGACCTGACTAAAAAGAATTTACCGAAGCAGGTCCTGTGGTCTTCAGCTTGTGACGCCGCGTTTCAGGTATTGAAGCAAGCACTGGTGAATGCCCCTGTCCTGGCTGCCCCAGTCCCTAACAAATGTTTTCTCGTCCATACAGATGCTTCCATGTATGGACTGGGGGCTGTGCTGAGCCAGGTCGGGGAAGATGGAGGAGAGCACCCAGTCGCATACCTCAGCAGAAAGCTACTACCCCGGGAAGTGAGTTATGCGGCAGTGGAGAAGGAGTGTTTGGCCCTGGTCTGGGCATTAAAGAAATTGAGCCCCTATTTGTACGGGCAGGAGTTCTCGCTCATGACGGACCACAACCCCCTTGTCTGGCTTAACCGGGTCTCAGGAGACAATGGTAGACTGCTGCGGTGGAGCTTAGCTTTACAACCTTACAACTTCACCATCAGCTACCGACCCGGTAAGCAGAACGGGAATGCGGATGGATTGTCCCGGCAAACCGACGTCCCTATTACCTCCTAGTCCGGTCATCCCCAAGTTGACCCGCCACAGGGTCAAGCCGGGTCTGCCGGAGTGTTCCACAAGAGGGGAGCCGTGTGACAGATCCAGGCTATCTGGTGATATGTGATACGAATGGGAAATGTTCGACCATTATAAAGTTATGTGTTTTTTTTGTGTTGAAATTAAAATGGCAATTCGCCTCTGTCCTGGAGATAATTGAATTACTTCCCAATTATCTCCAGGGCAGGGGGGAGGAAATCATAATGCCTGCTGGGAATAATCTGTGTCTGTGAGTCCTAAATTGGCTTATGTCTGTCTATTGTTACAGTCTCCCATTGGTTCCCCTAGGGGAGTGTCCACCAAGTGGGAGACCTGGATAAATACGGGCGTGTAGCCCACAGTAAAAGCAGTTCATGTTTTACCTTCAACACAGAGCGTGGTCTCGTTATTGGGGGGGGAAGATCTACTAAACGGCGGTTTGTGCATCTGATGCTGAGGGTACCGTAACACACATGTAAATTGCTTTTTTAATAAAAAATTATGATATAAAAAAAATCTTGTTTTTATTTCCTTTTATGTGACAATGCTGCCTCTCTCTTTCCCTTGCCCCCTGATTTGTCCCTCTCCCCCCCCTTAGTGTTGTCTCTCTCTCACCCTCCCTTTGGCTCCCCCCTCGCTCCCCTTGTGTCTGTCTCTTCCCCCCTTCCCTCCCCTTGTTTCTCTCTGCCCCCCCCCTTGTTACTCTGTCCCCCCTCACCTGTTTCTTGCTCCCTGGTGGCTAGTGGGGGCAGCCGGGGGATGTATGCACTATACATAATAGACGGAAGTGTCGGGCAGCATGGAGGTTGTCTGCACGATTCGTGCAGACATCCCCCAGCTGCCCGATTCACCCTGGTGGCTAGCGAGGCATTTTGTAATGGCTATTTTGCTATTGGTATTTCATAAACCGACTCTATTTCGGTTTATAGAATTGCCAATAGCATGAAATGATTTGAATTTAGTATTAAAAAATAAATTGAAAAAAGTGGAGAGTTTTAACCCCTTTGTGACGCATGGTGCTTGCGTCCCAAATGACGTAAACACCAAAACGTCACGATTTGTTCCCGGCCACTGATCACAAGGTGATCGTTAGCCAGGAACACTATGGCAGAGACCCACTCAGGGTCTTAAAAGGGACCTGTGGGTCCCTGGCCAAAAATTGCAAGCCCTTCGGACGTCACGCACGATTTAGAGAAATGTAGCTGGTGCTCGTTTTGAGCACCAGCTTAATTTCCCCTGTCAGACTGAGGCCATTTAAAATGGCCTCATCTGACAGGTGGGATCCCGCTGCAAGTGCCTGCAGCATGATCCGAGCCGTGATATGAGCTGTTTAACAGAGGACGTACTATGCCGTCCTAACGACTTTAAGGGACTTAAAATCAGGACGGCATAGAACGTCCCAACGTCACGAATGGGTTAACGTTTGCTCTGGTCATAATCACAGCACAGGCTTGTAGGAGTTAACTGTAATTACATTAATACATGAAAAGAATATAAGTAATATAGTAAAAATTAACAAAATAAAATTTATTTTGAAAAAACTAAATGAGGTTCATAAACTTGGAAGGAAACGGATCACAGTAAAATGAAACTGTGATCAGCAAGGGAAGTGTTAATTAATACCTCTTTTATAATCGAGGTCGTCTTATAATCTGACCTCAAATTGAGGTCAGACTATAAGACTGGGATCCAGGTCCCCAGCAGAGCACCTGGATCCCCCTCTCTAACAGCAGGGGATGTCTGCGCGATGAGCGCAGAACTCCCCTGCTGCCGCCCGGCATGACCGCCGGGACTTCTATGATGAAGCTGGGTACTTCCGGCTTCCTCATAAAAGTCCTGGCGGTCGTTCCGGGCCGCAGCAGGGGAGGTCTCGCTCATCGCGCAGACATCCTCCACTGCCTTGCTAGCCACCAGGGAGAATCAGGCAGCTGGGGGATGTCTGCACGAATCGTGCAGACAACCTCCATGCTGCCCGACACTTCCGTCTATTATGTATAGTGCATACATCCCCCGGCTGCCCCCACTAGCCACCAGGGAGCAAGAAACAGGTGAGGGGGGACATAATAACAAGGGGGGGGGGGGCGGCAGAGAGAAACAAGGGGAGGGAAGGGGGGAAGAGACAGACACAAGGGGAGCGAGGGGGGAGCCAAAGGGAGGGTGAGAGAGAGACAACACTAAGGGGGGGAGAGCGACAAATCTGGGGGCAAGGGAAAGAGAGAGGCAGCATTGTCACATAAAAGGAAATAAAAACAAGATTCTTTTTATATCATAATTTTTTATTAAAAAAGCAATTTACATGTGAATATATACTAGACATGTGCATTCGTTTTCGAACGAATGCATTTTCGTCCATTCGCCCTAAAAACGAAGAACGAAAATGCTAAGCTAACGAAAGCCGAATGAACGAATGGTTAATAAACGAAAATCATTCGTTCATTCGTAGTACTATTGCATTCTATAAGCCGAAATAGAGTCGGTTTATAGAATACAATAGCATTTAACTATACGGAGACAGAGTCTCCATTCATAAAATTATAAATGGAGACTTTGTCTCCGTATAGTTAAAAGCCGGCATTTAACTATACGGAGACAGAGTCTCCATTCATAAAATTATGAATGGAGACTTTGTCTCCGTGTAGTAAAATGCCCACAGCCTATAAACCGAACGTTCGGTTTATAGGCTGTCGGCTTATGGAATACATGTATTCCTATTGCTATTCTATAAACCGAACGTTCGGTTTATAGAATAGCCATAGGATTACATGTATTACATAAGCCGAAAGTCTATAAACCGATCGTTCGGTTTATAGGCTTTCGGCATTTTACTACATGGAGACATTCATAATTTATGAATGGAGACTGTCTCTGTATAGTTAAATGCCGACAGCCTATAAACCGAACGACTTTCGGTTTATAGACTTTCGGCTTATGTAATACATGTAATCCTATGGCTATTCTATAAACCGAAAGTCGTTTGGTTTATAGAATAGCAATAGGATTACATGTATTCCATAAGCCGAAAGTCTATAAGCCGAAAGTCGTTCGGTTTATAGACTTTCGGCTTATAGAATACAAGTAATACTATTGCCTTTCTATGAACCGAACGAGAGCCCCATTCATAAGAATTTCTTATGAATGGGGCTCTCGTTCGGTTTATAGAAAGCCAATAGTATTACATTGTATTCTATAAAACGAACGAATAAAACAAAACGAAACGAAAATAATGAATGAATTTCGTCTGAAACGAATGCATTAATGAACGAAATTCGTTTTAGACGAAATAAATAACATTTTCGTCCGAATGGACGAAAACGAAACGAAAATGTTAGTTTTGCACATGTCTATTGAAAACCTTTGGAGGATCCTCAAGCAAAAGATCTATGAGGGTGGGAGGCAGTTTACATCCAAACAGCAGCACTGGGAGACTATTCTGACATCTTGCAAGCAAATTCGAGCAGAAACTGTCCAAAAACTCACAAGTTCAATGGATGCAAGACTTGTGAAGCTGCTATCAAATAAGGAGTCCTATGTTAAAATGTTACGTGACCTGTTAAAATGTTTAAAAAGTTAAAATGTTATTATTTGATTGAAATAGCTTTTTGATTTCAGTAATTATGCTGCAAACACAACAAATGACAATTTTCAGTTCTTTACAACCTATAAAGTGTTTTGAAACTTATTGTGCATAATAATTTGGAACAGAGCTTTGTAAGTTTTTTATGTTTAAAAAAAATACTGTTATCATTAGGAGGTTTGTTCAATAAAATTTGAATTGCACTTAATAGTTGATAACATGAGAATTATGCTGACTGTTATTTACATCAATTATTTAGGTAAATGAGAAAAATATCAGTTGCATAATAATTTGGAACAGGGTATATAATTATATATATATATATATATATATATATATATATATATATATATATATATATATATATATATATAGACATACATATATAGACATACATCAGTTAATTTTATTATCAGATAATAAAATTGTTTTTGAAAATGCATTCCTCCACTGTCAGGCCCTCTGTTGAGGGAAGTTACTATTAGGGGGTGCAGGAGTGTTTTGGGGCTCGTTTAGGGTTAGTATTAGGGTGATAGGGTTAGTATTAGGGTTGGGTCAGTTTTAGAGATCAGGCCTTAGGGTTAGTATAAGGGTTAGATTGGAGACTTAGGGTTTTGGGTAAGTGGTTACTTTTAGGGTAAAAGGGGGTTAATTTATTAGAGGGGGGTTAGTATTTGGCGCTGACAGGGAAGCTCTGTAACTGCCGTGGTGAACCGGTCATGAGCAGCTTTCCTACAGCTCACCTGATGTAGTTGTCAGGGCCTTTACCAGGTCAGGTAGGAGTTTAAGTGCAGGGATAGTGGAGGTGTCTGGCCGCATGTTAAATATAGTACAAAGGGAGAACAGATAAAGAAACAGAGCTAGGTATAGGAATAAAGACTGAAGGAGAGACAAGAGGGAATTTAGCAAAGAACTGCAGAATAGGTGACTAAGCAGGAACACCCTGGAGTGGGTGACTAAGCAGGAACACCCTGGAGTGGGTGACTAAGCAGGAACACCCTGGAGTGGGTGACTAAGCAGGAACACCCTGGAGTGGGTGACTAAGCAGGAACACCCTGGAGTGGGTGACTAAGCAGGAACACCCTGGAGAGGGTGACTAAGCAGGAACACCCTGGAGAGGGTGACTAAGCAGGAACACCCTGGAGAGGGTGACTAAGCAGGAACACCCTGGAGAGGGTGAGAAAGGAGAAGGGTAGCTTAAAGGGAATAACTTAGCTGAAGAGATCTTGATGTACTCAAAGGGTCTCAGGAGATGCTGAAAATCATCTACTGAGATGGTTGAGCCACTCAGGTTTCAGATTCCCAGTTCCTGGACAAGGTGACAATACAAATGGGCTTAAAGGAGAGTATCAGGAACAGAAGCAGCAGCTCTCAGAAATCAGGCACCAACTTCAATGCAAAAGCACTGTTTGCCAGAAACTGCAGCTATTTAACCTGGGTGTGAGCAAAAGGTAACGAGCCCACCTGACACCAAACAGAGGGGAAGGAATACAAGCAAAGTAAGGTAGGGAGGCCTCTAGAGGAGGCAGGAGGAATATAAGCACATAAATAATGACTTTAAATGCATGAGTCAGAAGGTCAGTGTTGAACCCTGACAGTAGTCATGTACAGACCATAAGCAAGCATTTAACATTCAAATTTCGTGTTGTTTTTCCATTGTTACAATTTAATAGTTCTGTTTTCCTTGCTCTAATTGGACATAATATAAATTTCCTCATATTGGCTGTTATCCTGCAATCCATACATATTACACTCAACTGAGATAACATTCAATAACAAAATATCTCAGCATTCCATACTAATTTAACCCAAAAGAAACCAGGAATGTAAAGTAATACAAAGAGGAAAACAATGCACATTTCTTTAGTGCTCAGAAGGTTAAAGTTCCTTTATATGGACCCATTAAGTCAGTGTATTGATGAAAAATATTTTGTATGTCATAGGTTAGATAACTAATCCTGTTAACAACCTGCTGGAAATAAGTTTCCATAAGCAAATAATCAATTTTAGTGTAGCTTACTCATGCCTGCACATATGTAAGATATATTTACTTATACACGTTCATAGCTGCAAGCTGAGCCAATAACAGATTACCTCCCTACCTTTTTGTTAGTTTTTCATGATAGCTCAGCAGGAGATATTCACAAAACATGAGGTGCAGATGGGTTGCCAGTGAGTTAAGTAGTTCATTTAGTGAGATAATCATTTAATCTCAAATTACTTGTGACTCGCCTACACCTAACTTTTTGTGAATAGTCTCCACTATTGCCTTTTCATATTGCTTCCCAAGATCCTGTGACTGGATTTTTTACCTAGACTTCTGTCGTTCATACACAGCAGCATTTCATTATCATCGTGTAGCCTGAAAAAAGGCCCACAAACATCCCTTTTCGATCTACAAGATTTATCTTATTTCATGGTACTATAAACTAATCACATAAAAGTTTAATGTTAATGATTGTCAGGCCTTATAACAAAGTTAAACATCTACATCTCAAATTTCGAATGGGGTAAATATCCCAAATTCCCATGATGCCATTAGCCCCCCTCCCCAAATTCCACAGTGCCATATGTCCTTGGTACACAATTTCCAAAGTGCTGTGTATCTCCCTATACACAGTTATATTCTCTCAATCCCCCCCCCCCCCCCCTCACAACATGTTTAAACCATTTGAGTATTGGTAACCCAATTACATGGATATACTGTATATGATGCTTTACAGCCAGAGTTTACAAAAGAATGGAATAAGGCAAACCCAGTATTATACCTGTAAAGTCTGCATAGACCACTGTGCATTATCACCATACAATATGGTGACCAAAGGGTCTACTCAATAAACAGAGAATTACAGATGAAATGAAACGTGAATTTCAAACTAGGCCAATATAGCTGAGTTGGAAAAAGTCTCCAATGTAGATGAATGAGTGAATGATTCCATCTAAGCTACTTTGACCTTAAGTTTGAAATTCCCATATCTTTTTATTGAGTAGACCCTCAAATTATTGAGGGAAGTTATGGAAAAAACTTACTGGAGAGCTGCATTAGTACATTTTTTGTATACTTCCTCCTTTGAATGGGGGATCTGGACACCATTATAATGGAAGTGTGGCACTGAGAAAATACATTGCCGTTATTATTAAAGTCTAAAAATCATTAGCATTTTAAATGCACTCACTGTATAATGACACTCTGTGTGACACTATTGATGAGCATGTTAAAGAGATAGAGATGCTAATGGCTATTGTATAATGCAGCATTAACACACTTGCCTTCCTCCCCCTACATGCTCCACATTCCTGGCCTTTTCTTTTAGCCCCTTACATTTTAGAAATGGTTTTATTAAATTATCTCCACCAACTGAACATACAGCTGTTCATATAGTCCAATTGTTTTAGCGATTGGGCACTAAGGTCTATTATATTATTTCTTCATAGCTCCACCTTATAGCTTTGATTTTTTTTTCCAATGCTGCATGATTTAGCTGCCAAAGCATGGCATCAGCTTGTTTCAATTTATTTTGGCATAACTGAATGTAAATTATGTCAATGTGATATAACCAGCAATGTATGCATTTGGTGACCAATAACCAAAATAAATGCACACAGAATTGTAAAGGGTGTGCAGGGCATTGGACACGGTTTTTGTGATCTATTTCAATTAACTTTCAATGCACGGGTCTGGGACCCAATATTTCTAAACAATATTTAAGTACCCAATATCTCTTGTGCTGTACTGCCTCTTAATTTATTGGCAACACATAACTCCTCATAACTCTTCACACCTCCTTATAGAGAACCCAGCAGACAGAGCATTAAGTAATAGAATAACAACATGAGAAGTATGAAAATGAATTCAATCTAATTTGGGAAGTGATGCAGGTTTCTACCTACAACCCAGAATATGAATCTAAAATTGTTTGCAGTCCTATTACAGCATCCCAAACATATAACAGCAAGAGTGAACAAAAACAATTTTTTGATTGGTTGGTTTGCTCGTGATTCACATGCACACACCAATCAGAGGGACCAATGGTCGTCAGACCAGCTCCATGACAACTGGATTGCATGGAACTGCAAAGACAAGGGGAGAATATCTTTAAATCACACACAATTAGTGGACCATTAAAATTAGACTTTTAATGAGGCAGAAGTGGTCTTCTAAATCATTAAAAGAAAAAAATGTTTTTACTCCTTCTTTAATCACTGTGCGAAGTTCATTAAACTATTATGTCAGATCTGACCATTTTGACAGTAAATGTCTGAAGCACTTGAGGCAATATATTCTGCATTGTGGATTTAAATTTGAGGAGAATGCACTTGTAACATGTTTCCATGCCTTATTACTGTGCTGGCCATCCGTTTTTCCCTTCTCTGTTGGGGGTTTCTAAATACATGATAGGTTTCTCCATGAAAATTATATAATTCTAATAACAAGGTGATATGAATGGCAATTTCAATGTTTTTGCTTCAAAGTGTTTTTCTCTCTGCTCACTGGGCATCTTAAATTTCATCCTAATTGTGTCTAAAACTCTCCAACACCAACAGCGACATTTTTTCACTTTCGGGATTTCTACATTAGTGGAGCAATCATTATCTCCAACAAGAAAAAGCAACCGTTCTCATAAAAACTAATAAAACATGTACCTTGGGAGGTACACTTTACATATCACCCTTATCAAAGCTGACAGGTCCCAGGGGATACCTTTGTTAACAAAACAGAGCCCTGCGTGGGAAATCTAGTGTCAAGAGGGGACAGGTTATAATCAAGGTAACCAGGTTGTTTCATAGAAAAAGTTTTAAAAAAAAACCCTATATGGCAAATGGTACCCAAGTGCAGGCTCATCCAGGCTGTATCTAGGCATTTCAATATTCTTCTTGCTTTGTTTGCTTGTTTATTATGTATGCTTAGTCCTGCGCTGTTTCCATGTTTCCCTCTGTTCTGAACCATTTCTAGTTTTCTGTTCTGCCTGTCATTACGTTCTATTCCAGGTTTTCTCCCCTTGTTAGTTTACATCTATATAAACCACACATTTTTCTCTTCAGTCCAGCTCAGTCTACAGGTATTCTGTTTGTATGTATGTGCAATGTAAATCTTTAAACAAATGTTATTCTTTGCTAATATTTGGATGTACACCAGCGAAATGATAAAAAATTAAAGACAATGGCAATTGAACATGTTATATTAGGTCCACCCAAGGGAGATAGACTTAAGACTCTCTGTAAAAGAGAGACTTTTTGGATCCTCACTTTAAATACTCTGGTTCCCAAGGGTCTTAACGACAACTTTGACCTTGTGCCATTCCTTGACTACATTTATGTATCACTGTGTGTTGGTTCATGTGCTGTATGTATATATATGTCTGTATACTTCCATCCATTTTAAAGTATTTTTATATATACCGTTCATATGTGTATACTTGGATGTTTTTATTGAGTATGGATGACTACCATCTTTGGAGTAAATCTATGTATACATTTCCATAGAACATTGCTCTTGCATATATTGTTTGCACATACAATCCCTTCATTTTTCTTTTTGTCTGTAGAGAAGATGGATTTTTGGTATTCTCCATGTCACATGCAGAATATTATGTAACATTGGGGTGTGACTTTTTGCTACCTAGATTACGATGTAATGCTTAGACACAAATTTCAGTATTTTGATTGTTAAACCTGTTTTTTGTTATTATTTCTGCTCTTGTATTGTACTCTGGAGTTTATTTTTCTGTTTTCAATGTGTATCGCCGCTAGCGCCCTTTCTGTACACCGATCGACGCCACACTATGCCGGCTCTGTGTGGTCTCGATGCGTTGTCATGGAGATGGCGTTGTAACGCCATGACGTCATCGCGCCACTGCGCGATTGCATCACACTTCCAGGTCTTACCGCTGTTTGTAATCAGAAGCGGTCTATTTAAACAGTTAGAGATCCGTTTGAGACATGCTGGACGCCAAAGGCTGAAGAAGTTTTTCGAAACGCGTCCCTTTTTTGGCGTCCTGTTTTTTCTGCGAAAAGACCTGGCCAGGCTTCTTTTTTCGCTACGGATTCACTGCTCTGAGTCCAGCATTGTCTCAAGCGGTTCTCCTTCAAGGGTGTGTATTATCTACCTATTGTTGCTATTGTTTTTACTCAGTTTTGTTCTTTTGGTTTTACCTGTATTTGTTACCAGCATATCCCTATTGCTAATTATAATTTAATTCACTGTATACTGTGTCTCCACCTCTGAGTTCAGGTGGTTCATTTATTTTCATTTAACATTACTCTGTAGCGCTGTCTTCCTTCTTTCTACATCTCTCTGTCCCTCCACAGTGCTAATCCACTGTGATTTTTTCTGGACTGGCGGCTACCTAACTATTTCCCCATTAGTTTCTAACTAGTCAATCTCCTGACATATGCCAGAAGGGCCCTCTACGGATATCATCTATCTCCGTTTCAATACCTACCAACGTACGGGTTTGTATGTTTTATTAACTTTTTTTGTTTACACAGCTCACCTATAGGCGCTCGGTATCTATACTTCGGTCAGGTTGTATATCACCCTTTTTCTCACAAATTCTCACATTTAACTGAGCTGCCTTTTTCTTTATCCTTACATTTACTTATTCTTATTTACTAGAGTTTTCTAAAATCCTTCATTATATTTATAACACTTTTTTCTTTTTCCTGACACATTTTTATTTTTCTTGCTTTTTTATAGCATTTAGTCAATTAGACACTCTTTTTACATATAGTCCGTATTATCAATATGGATAACTATACACAAAGGAAAAATAATAGATCCGTCATAAGTGAAAATATTTTTGACACTAACAACTTTGAAATACAATCCTCCTACGGTAGAGATAAAAACATTGACAAATGGTTTTTTGAACTACAGAAACTATTGGAGGCAGAATTAAGACATTGGTGGGATATTGAGAGCATAGAACAATATTCCAAGGCACGTATTGTCCCAAGAGGTTTGAGGCTTAATAAAAGATGTAGCATAGGTGCCACCAGTCCCGAGATTCTAGAGGAATGGAATAAGGAATTGGAGGAATGCTCTCTAAAATTAATGAAACTCATAATACAAGGCAGAAAAGAGCTGCTTAAAAAGACAGAGGATAAAATTAAAGATCAAATGATGGCTGCAGAATGTTACAGACAATCACCTGAATTTAAAGACCTAGAAATAATTCTTGAGAAGAGACTAGAGAAATATGAAGACGACATAACTAAGTCTAAACAACTCAAATTTAGAAGGGACAAACAAGATTATGTCCAAGGCCGGCAATTTGACCCTAACCCCAAGAATAGGGATCCATCACAAAATAGAGATAGAAACCCAATATATCCAACTAAAGAGAAAAATCCAGTCCCAGTAGGATCCCTGATAATAGACAAGATAATAGAAATAGAACAAATAGGAATATTGGAACCATTAATCAATCCCGAGGACACACTTCTTTTCACAATTACTCAGTATCTAACCCATCCTCCTCTTCATCATCTTTTTTAGAACAGCGTTTTGGCAAGAGGAAGATGCCATCTTATCCGATAAGAAAGAGGTCCGAAAGGGAATCTCTAGACCAGTGGTCCGACCTCGACACAGAGGTAGAAGAGGTGGAAGAAGAACCAACATCAAGAGATTTAACCAAAAGATCAAGAACTGTACAGTAAAAGACCTAGAATCATTGGGTATCTATAATTTGTCACAACATATTTTGACTGTCAGTCAAGTAACTTTGCTGTTGAAAGGTTTAAAATTTGCACCTTGCAGAAACCTTAGCAAGGTTAACTTAATTATTGATTTCAATAAGTTCATCAGAAAATTAACTGTTAAAAGGTTTTTTCTAACAAAAAACCCTTGTAAAAATGTGACTGAAAAAAGGAATTTAGATACACCTACAGCCAAAATATGGGACATCAATAGACCCATATGCGTAGAAGATCTTTTGAACAAAGCCACACTTAACAGCCTGTTGGATGACAATAATACTGAACCCCCAAAAATGTCTCTATATATCAATGTTCGTGCACCTTTCAAATTCAACCCAGTGGGGAGTAGGGGTAACTATCTAGAGGTTTTCAAGACCCTAGTGGAAGGCGAACTATGGCAATTAGATACACACTGCCAAACTAATAACCTGACAGCCCACGAAAAAGCTTCCCTAAAGATACTTAGTGACAATAACAACCTTGTAATTAGAGGGGCAGACAAGGGAGGAGGAATAGTCCTCCAAGACAGAGTAGACTATCGAAGAGAGGCTCTGAGGCTACTGTCTGATGAGAAATTCTATAAAAAGTTGTATACAGACCCCACAAATACTTTTGTTCGTTCCCTAGGAATGCTTCTTGGCTCAGCCAAGGAAGCTGGAATTATTTCTAAATCAGAATATCAAGGCTTGATGGTTCGTGCCCCTAGAGTTCCTATGTTTTACCATCTGCCAAAGATTCTTAAGCAACTACAAGATCCCCCTGGAAGTCCCATCATTTCAGGGGTGGGGTCTCTAACTTCCAACTTATCATTATATGTAGACCTCTTCCTCCAGGTCCTTGTCCCCACGATGCCTTCTTATCTAAAGGACGGTTTGGCCCTCATGAACTGATATAGAGTGGCAGCCTAGTATGCACATGGTAACAGCAGACATACAGACATTATACACTACAATACAACATCATGATGGCATTGAGGGGGTGATGAAGATGCTAAATCAGAAGGAGTATCTAAGCATCGAACATAGACAATTCTTGAAAAAATGTATGCTGTTTATCCTTGAATCTAATTACTTCCTATTCAATGGTGATTTTTACTTGCAGACATGTGGCACTGCGATGGGGACCCGTTTCACCCCCAGCAACCCCAACTTGTTCCTGGGTAGCTGGGAGGAGGAGGTTATTTTTGGACCCCATCGTTTGTTGTACAAACGATACATAGACGATTTTTTTCTTGTGGAATGGTACTGTAGAGGCGTTGGACGTATTCATGGGAGAACTCAACACAAATTCTTTTGGTTTGACTTTCTCCTATGAACACAGTCAAACTAGCATAAACTTTTTGGACCTGACGGTATCAACAGACGAAAAAAACAGTTTCGTCACCAAGACATACTTTAAAACAGATGATAAAAATACTTACCTAAATTCTAAGAGCTATCACGATAAGAGATTGCTTAATAACATACCCAAGGGTGAACTAATTCGCATGAGAAAGAACTGCTCTAGACAGGAGGATTTTGAGCAGCAGGCAATTGAAATAAAGGACAGATTAAGTCCACGCAAGGGAGATAGACTTAAGACTCTCTGCAAAAGAGAGACTTTTTGGATCCTCACTTTAAATACTCTGGTTCCCAAGGGTCTTAACGACAACTTTGACCTTGTGCCATTCCTTGACTAGATTTATGTATCACTGTGTGTTGGTTCATGCGCTGTATGTATATATATGTCTGTATACTTCCATCCATTTTAAAGTATTTTTATATATACAGTTCATATGTGTATACTTGGATGTTTTTATTGAGTATGGATGACTACCATCTTTGGAGTAAATCTATGTATACATTTCCATAGAACATTGCTCTTGCATATATTGTTTGCACATACAATCCCTTCATTTTTCTTTTTGTCTGTAGAGAAGATGGATTTTTGGTATTTTCAATGTCACATGCAGAATATTATGTAACACTGTGCCAATAAGTTGATACTGAATATATTGGGGCGTGACTTTTTGCTACCTAGATTACGATGTAATGCTTAGACACAAATTTCAGTATTTTGATTGTTAAACCTGTTTTTTGTTATTATTTCTGCTCTTGTATTGTACTCTGGAGTTTATTTTTCTGTTTTCAATGTGTATCGCCGCTAGCGCCCTTTCTGTACACCGATCGACGCCACACTATGCCGGCTCTGTGTGGTCTCGATGCGTTGTCATGGAGATGGTGTTGGCGTCGTAACGCCATGACGTCATCTCGCCACTGCGCGATTGCGTCACACTTCCGGGTCTTACCGCTGTTTGTAATCAGAAGCGGTCTATTTAAACAGTTAGAGATCCGTTTGAGACATGCTGGACGTCAAAGGCTGAAGAAGTTTTTCGAAACGCGTCCCTTTTTTGGCGTCCTGTTCTCTCTGCGAAAAGACCTGGCCAGGCTTCTTTTTTCGCTCCGGATTCACTGCTCTGAGTCCAGCATTGTCTCAAGCGGTTCTCCTTCAAGGGTGTGTATTATCTACCTATTGTTGCTATTGTTTTTACTCCGTTTTGTTCTTTTGGTTTTACCTGTATTTGTTACCAGCATATCCCTATTGCTAATTATAATTTAATTCACTTGTATACTGTGTCTCCACCTCTGAGTTCAGGTGGTTCTGTGTTTATTTATTTTATTTTTATATTTATTAAATTTATATACTTTTTATACCCTCAAAATTGTGTTTTTTTAGGTGTATTTATACACATTTATATTCATTTATTTTCATTTAAAATTACTCTGTAGCGCTGTCTTCCTTCTTTCTACATCTTTGCTAATATTAGTTCATAGCGTTAGGGACTTGCCAAAATGTCAGGTACCTTAGCATGTATGGCAAGCTAATATCTAATTGGTCACCATTTTGCCATCTTTAGTGTTAAGAACAAAAGAGAAGACAAGCCGTCTCCACCAGAGAACAATTGACATATGTCTTGTAAATATCACCTGATAAGGGGGCGTGTCCAAGCCGCTGATGAAGACGGCTGTGCATTAGGGGAGCTCCTGCCTGAACCGGGTTAAATCACCAGCAAACGAGAACACAGCTCTACGTTTCTCAACTTAACACCCACATTTAGATGGCCCAACAGAGGACCTCAAGAACCCAGGAGAAAATGATTAAATTCATGACTCCAAAAGAGAAAAAAAAAGCACCCAAACATGCAAACTTACCGGAGCAAGATGGCGGCCGCGCGACACCAGAGGAGGAAGACGTGTCGGATATCGAAGACGCAGCTTCGACTACTTCGACCCCAGCTTCTTTACCTATGAAGGAAATTAAAGAAATGTTGAAAACATTAAGAGATCAAATCAAGCAGGATATACAAGTCTTCACGTCCGAATTCACGAAAGAGCTGAAGGAGGTGGGAGAGAGGACATCAAAGCTAGAATTCAAAATGGACGACATGATTGAACATAACATTGAACTAGCAAACCAGACGAAAGAGCTACAATCAGACATGGCCCTGGTGCTAAGGAAACTATGTGATTTAGAAGACAGATCGCGCCGCAACAGTATCAGGCTGCGGGGGATTCCAGAGGATGTCCACCCGATTAACCTCAAAGAATGGGCCCAAACACTGTTTCAAGCTATGTTACCTGACCGGCCTGGCACCGATCTCCTGATAGATCGTATACATAGACTCCCTAAACCCAAGACTCTACCTGCCGAAGTTCCCAGGGACGTGATTCTTAGAATGCACTTCTTCCATGTCAAAGAAGAGATTATGCGTTTTAGCAGACTGAAAGAACAACTGCCCACTCCATTCAAAAAGATACAGGTTTTTGCGGATTTATCACCAACAACCCTCCTTCAAAGAAAGGCCTTCCAGCATATCACCGCATCTCTGAGAGCAGCGGAGGTGAAATATAAATGGGGTTTCCCAGTTAAACTCTTAATAATGAAGAATGGAACATTTTATACAATCTCCAATCCAGAAGATGGCATTGCTCAGCTCAAGGAATGGAATATACCCTACACAGGACTCCTTCCTGATCGGCAGAAAAAGAAAAGCAGAATGTCAAGAGATTGGTCTGAAGTCCCAAGACGCTCACCTAACTCTAACACGGCGGGCTGATAAGTATAAATTGTACACCCGAGGCCCTTAAGAATCATTTATGTGGACTTTAAGTTACTATCAGTTAATGTTGTTTCTTGAAAGTTTAACATAACGGGGTTACAGCACTCCGTTTAAGTTTGTTCAATTATTACTGACTGTAAGTTAGAAGAAGGGAGTTATATACCCTCCGGTTTCAATGTTAGCTCAGCACGAGGCAGCCAACTTAGCATTAATAGCAGCCTAACACATGAAAACAGACAAGAGGAGTAAATTGCGATTCACTATATGATTCACTTTATGTATATCAAAGAAAATGACAACCCCACTTAAGACGCAAGATAGTTTTCATGGTAGGGCGCGAGTTATGTGTTAAGATATATATTCAAGTTTACCTTTGTTTAAGCATACCGGTATACCATATCACGCAAATGGCTTTGGGTTACTGGTAAACAGTTAACCCTTCAAACTTCTATGCCATCTTCGCTACTAATGAATAGGTATGTCCATCTCAAGCACACCTGGTTCAAGGCGATCCCCGAATTGCCACACGCAACACTTGGTGTAGTATTATTAATGGAGGCACCCACCTCAACCCATATGGGTATGAGAATAGTGCGAAGCAACGAATGTTATGTTCATAAGGAATTTATCATTGCACTACAAGTTTCGGACCGCTTTGCGGTAAATGTTATGTCTCTCTGTCATCTTTTTTTCTTTACCTCTGTATTTTTTTCCCGGACTTTCTATCTCGACATTCTGAAATCCCTACTTTACCCACCCCCCCTCCGTACTCCGGCCCTGAGGATACTCACCAGACAAGGATCTAGAAAGATTAGAACCAAACTCCTAACAACCAAACATCACTATATCATAAACTGTAAGTACCAATCCCATTTTTATCCTCATTTATGCACACAATCATGGACTGGCCATCAATCGAAAACAAATTCTAACCCGATTATGCAATGAGTATAAAATGTATGTCTATTAATGCGAAAGGCCTCAATACCCCCCATAATCGAAGACTCCTATTTGAGGAAGTAAACAAATCAAGATCCCATATAGTGTGTGTTCAGGAAACACACTTCGCCAGAAACAAGATCCCCTTTGTTAAAGCTAAAAAATTCCCTACAGCAATCCATGCAACTGCCCAATCCAAAAAGGCTGGAGTATCCGTATGGTTTCATGAGTCCCTGGTAGTAGAGATTAAAAATACAAAAAAAGATCCAAATGGGAGATACCTAATACTGAACCTCACCATCAATAACCTCCCTTATACACTAGTCAATATATATGCACCCAACTCAAACTCTTGTCAATACTTACGTAAAATATTAAACCTCCCTCAAATTGAGTCAAATCCCGCCCTAATCATATGCGGGGATTTGAACACCATCATGGACATAGATATGGATTCTACATCCCGTCACTCTAACAAACAAAGTGTCACCCTCCAAAAGCAAGGACAGTTACTTCAGAACACAATGTCTGAATTTAGAATATATGATGTCTGGAGGACCCTCCACCCACTACAAAAAGATTACTCGTTCTACTCCCAAGTACACAAGGTCTATACCAGGATAGACTATTTCATGGTGGACAAAAATACACTGCAAAGGATCAAAAATTGTGAAATTGGTCATATCAACTGGTCGGATCATGCCCCGATATTTATGTCCATAGAGGGGACATTCCCCTTCAGAGGAAAAGGCTCCTGGCGCCTAAATGACTACCTTTTAGCCCAAAGCAATACTCAACAGCTGATAGGCAAGCAACTCACAGACTATTTCGCTATAAATGACACACCGGAGATCTCCCCAGTAACAATATGGGAGGCACATAAGGCGGTCATAAGAGGTTCCTTCATATCTATAGCAGCCTATGAAAATAAACAAAGAAACAAGAAATTGACCCAATTAGATACTGAATTGAAATCATTGGAGTCACTAAACAAACAGAATCAAGACACCCTTAGAAACAACCAGATAAAAACCCTTAAACAAGAGTTAAATATCCTTCAACTACAAAAAACGAATTTCATGCTCAACAGACTCAACCAAAAGTTCTATCACAACAGCAATAAAGCGGGGGCTATGCTGGCAAGGCGTCTAAAGAAGCAGGAGATGAAGAAAGCGGTCCCATACCTTATTGACAATGCAGGAAAAAAAGTGATAAACCCAGCAGACATCCCGAACGTCTTTGCCCAATACTATGCGTCCCTGTATAACCTAAAAGACTCCACAGCTACAAGTCAACCACAACAAGCACACATAGACAACTTTCTGCACAAATTATCATTACCCTCCCTGGATTCTGAACAGAAGAAATATTTACAAGCCCCATTTACTCAAGAGGAGATATGCAGAAGTATATCCGACCTACCACGCAACAAAGCCCCAGGGCCGGATGGATACTCGAATCTATATTATAAATCCTACACTAATATCTTAGCCCCTTACTTATCAAAAGTCTTCAACTCATGTAGCTCCTCTGGCCAATTTCCGCACTCAATGTTATCAGAACACATAGCCACACTACCAAAACCAGGCAAACCGGCCACCATTTGTCAAAATTTTCGTCCCATATCCCTACTTAATACGGACATCAAGCTATACGCAAAAATACTCGCAAATAGGCTCAAAAATTTCCTACCCAGGTTACTCAATTATGACCAAGTTGGATTTGTAACAGGAAGACAAGCCTCAGATAACACGAGAAAAATGTGCAATATAATCAACCTGGCAAACAAGCACAAAAACCCCACTCTCTTACTAGCAATAGACGCGGAAAAGGCATTTGATCGCCTTAACTGGAATTTCTTAGAAGCCGTCCTAAATAAATTCAATTTTCCTATAGAGTTCATAAAAGCCACCCTAGCCTTATATTCAGCCCCCTCGGCTAAGGTAACCTATGCCGGATTCCTGTCTGACTCATTCCCAATTACGAATGGCTCAAGACAGGGATGCCCGTTATCACCGATTCTATATGTCTTATCCCTTGAGCCTTTAGCAGAAGCTATAAGACAGAATCCAGAGATTGCAGGTTTCCGATACTCCCAAAAGGCAGAAACCAAACTGAGTCTGTTCGCGGATGACATTCTCATATCAATGTCGGAGCTGGAAACTTCTCTACCACATCTTCAAAAACTGCTCAAAGAATATGGCCAAGTATCATACCACAAGGTAAATGAGGAGAAAACGCAGGCTTTACCTATCAACCTGCCAAAGACACTTGTGACCTCGCTCAAACAGAGATATCCTTTTGACTGGAGGAAGGAAGATCTCACCTATTTAGGCATTGTCTTGACAAAAAACCCAGATAGATTAATAGATCAGAACATAACTAAGCTCTGGAAAAAGATCAAGCAGGACCTGGCTCAATGGACCTCGATGTTCCTTTCCTGGCTAGGCCGATCAGCGGCCATAAAAATGACCATTCTACCGAAAATCTTGTATCTTTTTCGAACGCTCCCCATCTCAATCCCAGCTTCTTTATTACTGGAAATTCAATCAGGCATTCATAAATTCATCAATCAGAACAAATCTCCAAGAATTTCTCTTAAATGGCTAGCCATACCGAACAAGCAAGGAGGCCTGGGATTACCCTCTATCACCTTCTACTACCAAGCAGCTCGTATGGCCCAAAATGTTACACTTCATGTCCCAAGGGGCACGGTGGGGTGGGTAGATATTGAAGATAGTCAAGTGTACCCTCACAGGATATGTGACTTTCTATGGGTGAAAAAACCAAAAATAGGGTCAAATCCTTTAAACTTGTCAAGCTCCATTTTATCGATGAAAATATGGAAAACATATGCCAAACAAGTACCTGAACTAGAGTACCTTACCCAGGCCACACCGATACGTACACTCGAGTTACTCTCGCCGAACCTATCCCTTCTCTCCTGGTACAAGGCAGGAATACTTACGCTTCAACATCTGGTGTCTGATCACACAATAATTCCATTCTCTCAACTGAGTACCGATTTTGATCTACCCTCACAGGATTTTTTCAAGCACATACAAATTTCACACATCATTAGATCCACACCGAATACCATATTGAACCCCATGCATAACCCCCACAAAATCACACAGGAGTGTCTCAGGGCAAGATCAGCAAAAAAGCTACTTTCCACGTGCTATACAGTTATTCTACACCCACCTTCTCTACAAAAAGCCCCCTTCCAAAGTGCATGGGAAAAAGATCTACAGAGGGAACTCACCCCCACGGAATGGGCTCAAGCGACTAGAAATATGTCAACCATCTCTCATTGCAGCAACCACGTTGAATTAGCAAATAAAATATTGCTTCGTTGGTATATGGTCCCTACCAAACTGACAAAAATGTATCCGAATGAATCAAATCTATGTTGGCGCTCGTGCAACCTCCCAGGCACAATGTTCCATATCTGGTGGACATGCCCATATCTAGAAAAATTTTGGAAGTATGTTTTTAAGACAATTGAAAAAACAACACAATTAAGCCTGCAATCAACCCCTGAACTGGCGCTGCTCCATATTTTTCCACAAAAACTCCAGAAATCTCAAAAAATTTTAATCGGACATATTCTAATAGCAGCAAAAACGCTTCTAGCACGCAATTGGAGATCCCCTACTATACCCACAGACCGGGAAATATTAGTTCTGATTGATTACAACCTGCGAATGGAACGACTCTACTACGCATCTCAAGGACCTATAGTATTGTACGAGTCCATCTACGCAAATTGGGCAAAAGTGCACACTCACAAAGTAGATGGGAGTATTACACCTCCCCCATGAACCCTCCCCCTTCTCTTTCTCCATTTACGCTTCATTTCAATTCATCTAATTATTATAGTTAATTGGGCGTTACCCCTAAATTTTCTGCCCTCCCTTGGTCCGGGAATAAGGTTGATGTAACCTTTTTATTCTTTCCTCAGTTTCATACTCTCTTCTATCTTTATATTTTCTTGTTTCTTTTTTATCTTTTTTCTCAAACACTTCTTCATTTTCTATAATATTAAGATCTCGAAGATTCTCAGCTAAATTTTCAAAAGTCTGTATTGTACGGGTAGTTACACTATCCTGACAGGTAAATGCCATAAATATATATTACCAAATTAAGGGAAAATTGATGTAGGATGTTGTTAATGAGTCTATGTCCAAGGCACCGTAACCATCTAAGGAATTGTTTTCGTATCTTAATGCAAAAAAAAAAAATAAGAATAAAAATAATTTTTATCTTATGCTTTATGAAGTGTAACCTGTCTCTCTTGTATGTAATGTCTTTCTTGATTGTAATTTGTTTATGTACACAAAAATAAAAAAATATAAATATAAAAAAAAAAAAAAAAAAATATCACCTGATAAGGGGTGCTCCAGCCGGGCTGTAGGATCCGATTAAAACTCCATATAAAATCCACAAAAACAGAGACAAGACATGGGATACAGCAATATGCCTATTGCTGTATCCCATGTCTTGTCTCTGTTTTTGTGGATTTTATATGGAGTTTTAATCGGATCCTTCTAATAAATATTCATCTATTTTTCACCGCATTGGGAGTGCATACGTCTTTGTTCGCTACTTTCTTCCATCTTTAGTCTTAGGCGAGTTCCTGTATTTAAGATTGTTCCTTTGTATGTTCTTTTATGTTCCTTAACCCTGTCCCCTGTATGTAGTCTTAGTAAGATCTGTGCCTGTACCTTTAAGTTCTATATCAAAGCCGTTTGTCTGTGCATTATATCTATATTATTATCTATAACCCTTTACCTTGTATTGTTTATCCTTAGTTTGGTTTCACCTCTGTCCTAATTTAGTCTGCCCTTAGCCTGCACTCTGCTTTTTATTTCTGTTCTGCCTTAGTTACTTTTCTACCTTGCTCTGCTTGGCCTGTCACTTAGTTTATTTTTTCCTAGCCTGCAACATCCTGCTTTCCTATGAAGTTATTATCCTTGCCTGGTTCTGGATGTCAGCAGGGTTTCTCCAGTCCAAGTTATGTTATACTGGTTACAGCCAGTGCCGGCCTTAGGGGTGCAACACCCCAGGGGGCACCCGCCCGGCCGCTAGAAGAAAAAAAAAAGCCGGTAGAGGCACTGGCTGGGGGGAGATCAAAAGATCCCCCCTCACCAGCCCTCAGCTCGGCAACTGTTGGGTCCGGGGAGGGGGCGGAGCTAACCGACTGAGAGGTGTAGCTCCGCCGCCTCCCTGCGAAGCAGAGAAGCTTCTGCTTCAGGGGGAGCTGCAGGCAGCAATAGATAGTGCTCTCTCTCAGACGTTTAGCTCCGCCCCCTCCCCTGATCCAGAACAGGCAAAAGAAGGAGAGGGGGGGAGACAGAGAACAGGGGGTGAGAGAGGGACAGAACAGGGGGTGAGAGACAGAACAGGATGAGGGGGGGAGGGAGACAGAACACGGGGAGAGAGAGAGAGAGAGAGAGAGACAGAACAGGGGGAGGGGGGAGAGAGACAGAACAGGGGGAGGGGGGAGAGAAACAGAACGGGGGGGGGCATTGCTTACAGCAGCTGCCTCCACGGGGCCCTGGTTACCAGGTAAGTGCAGTTACCCAACACCAGGCTCTGTGTCTCCACCCCTGCATCATAGCTCCTAGACTCAGGTTCTCAGGTGCCCATGCCAACAGGACCCCATGCGTTACAAATTGTGAGGGGAATCTTAATTGGATTATTAAGGTTAATCTGAATGGAAATGGTGTCTTAATGGGAGCAGTGAGGTGAAGACGGATAAGAATGTTAAGGTGAATCGGAATAAGATCAGTGATGTGAATGTAAATGGAAATGTTGACGAGAATCACCAAATGTGAACTGTTAGCAAAAATGACCATGAAGTAGGAGGGAGTCAGAGACAAACAATATGTCAGCACTGGACTAGAGGAGATAGCACAGCATATGCTATAACTTTGTTGATAAGATCATGGGAGTAGTGTTGAGCGAACTCAAACCGCACTGTTCGGGTTCGTACAGAACATTACGGTTTTTGGACCCCGGACCCGAACACAGACATTCCACTGTAAGTTCGTGTTGGAGTTCGGGGTTCAGCAATTTAATGGCACATTTTGAAAGGCTGCAGGACAGCCAATCAACAAGCGTTTGACTCGTTTGCCCTTAGAAGCCATCACAGCCATGCCTACTAATGGCATGGCTGTGATTGGCCAGTGCAGCATGTGACCCAGCCTCTATATATAAGCTGGAGTCACGTACATGCACGCACATCACATGAGCTCTTCTTAGTGTAGGGAGAGGATGCTGCAGCTGTGAGGGACATATTAAAAAAAAATCTGGTGTTGAATCTGCAAACTACAGCGATTATTCAGACAACAGCGATTATTCAAATTACAGTGATTATTTTAGTGGGTGCTATACTACATATTTGTACCCTGCCCTGAGCCCAGTGCCACAGAGAGTGCAGTGCACTTGCAATTGCATGTGTTCCAGGCACATGACTTTAATCCTGTTCTGTTAGCTCAGTGGGCAACATCTAGGCATTTTTAAATACTGCAATTTGTTGGTGTTAAATATTACATTTGCGTCCTGCACTTCATATCTGAGAGTCAAAGAGAACTGTCAAATACTGTGCTTACAGCGCACTTTGAAAAATTCTAATAGTTTTGGGTGGTAAATAGAACATTTTCGTCTTGCGGTGCACTTCATATCTGAGAATCATGGCTCGAGTCCTGCAGGAACGCGTTCCTGCACTTTTTTCATGGCAGGAACGCCGTTCCCTTTGCTCCTGCAGTGGCGGATCTGGATTTGAGCCGCCGTGATTGAAAAAAAAAAAATATATATATTTTTTTTTTTTCAAATTCCAATTCTCGCGAGACGCGAGATTTCGTCCGTTTCGCGGGCTTTTCTCTGCACGGAGGAGGTGTCCGTCCAGGGACACGGAGCAGCAGCTACCAGGTAAGTGATGGGCATCCGAGAGACATAATATTACTGGGCATCTGAGAGACATAATATTACTGGGCATCTGAGAGGCACAATATTACTGGGCATCTGAGAGAAATAATATTACTGGGCATCTGACTGGCACAATATTACTGGGCATCTGAGAGGCATAATATTACTGGGCATCTGAGAGGCACAATATTACTGGGCATCTGAGAGGCATAATATTACTGGGCATCTGACTGGCACAATATTACTGGGCATCTGAGAGGCACAATATTACTGGGCATCTGAGAGGCATAATATTACTGGGCATCTGAGAGGCACAATATTACTGGGCATCTGACTGGCATAATATTACTGGGCATCTGAGAGGCATAATATTACTGGGCATCTGAGAGACATAATATTACTGGGCATCTGAGAGGCACAATATTACTGGGCATCTGAGAGGCATAATATTACTGGGCATCTGAGAGGCATAATATTACTGGGCATCTGACTGGTACAATATTACTGGGCATCTGAGAGGCATAATATTACTGGGCATCTGAGAGGCATAATATTACTGGGCATCTGACTGGTACAATATTACTGGGCATCTGAGAGGCATAATATTACTGGGCATCTGAGAGGCATAATATTACTGGGCATCTGAGAGGCACAATATTACTGGGCATCTGAGAGGCATAATATTACTGGGCATCTGAGAGGCATAATATTACTGGGCATCTGACTGGTACAATATTACTGGGCATCTGAGAGGCATAATATTACTGGGCATCTGAGAGGCATAATATTACTGGGCATCTGAGAGGCATAATATTACTGGGCATCTGACTGGTACAATATTACTGGGCATCTGAGAGGCATAATATTACTGGGCATCTGAGAGGCATAATATTACTGGGCATCTGACTGGCATAATATTACTGGGCTCTGACTGGTACAATATTACTGGGCATCTGAGAGGCATAATATTACTGGGCATCTGAGAGGCATAATATTACTGGGCATCTGAGAGGCATAATATTACTGGGCTCTGACTGGCACACTATTACTGGGCATCTGACTGCCATAATATTACTGGGCATCTGAGAGGCATAATATTACTGGGCATCTGAGAGGCATAATATTACTGGGCTCTGACTGGCACACTATTACTGGGCATCTGACTGCCATAATATTACTGGGCATCTGAGAGGCATAATATTACTGGGCATCTGACTGGCATAATATTACTGGCATCTGACTGCCATAATATTACTGGGCATCTGAGAGGCATAATATTACTGGGCATCTGACTGGCATAATATTACAGGCATCTGACTGGCATCATATTCCTGGGCATCTGACTGGCATAATATTACTGGGCATCTGAGAGGCATAATATTACTGGGCATCTGACTGGCATAATATTACAGGCATCTGACTGGCATAATATTACTGGGCATCTGACTGGCACAATATTACTGGGCATCTGAGAGGCATAATATTACTGGGCATCTGACTGGCATAATATTACTGGGCATCTGAGAGGTATAATATTCCTGGGCATCTGAATGGCATAATATTACTGGGCATCTGACTGGCATAATATTACTGGACATCTGACTGGCATAATATTACTGGGCATCTGAGAGGCATAATATATCTGGGCATCTGACTGGCATAATATTACTGGGCATCTGACTGCCATAATATTACAGGCATCTGAGAGGCATAATATTACTGGGCATCTGACTGGCATAATATTACAGGCATCTGACTGGCATAATATTACTGGGCATCTGACTGGCACAATATTACTGGGCATCTGACTGGCACAATATTACTGGGCATCTGACTGGCATAATATTACTGGGCATCTGAGAGGTATAATATTACTAGGCATCTGACTGGCATAATATTACTGGGCATCTGACTGGCATAATATTACTGGGCATCTGAGAGGCATAATATATCTGGGCATCTGACTGGCATAATATTACTGGGCATCTGACTGGCACAATATTACAGGCATCTGACTGGCACACTATTACTGGGCATCTGACTGGTACACTATTCCTGGTATCTGACTGGCATAATATTACTGGGCATCTGACTGGCACACTATTCCTGATATCTGACTGGCACACTATTCCTGGTATCTGACTGGCACACTATTCCTGGTATCTGACTGGCACAATATTACTGGGCTCTGACTGGCACACTATTCCTGGTATCTGACTTGCACACTATTACTGGGCTCTGAGTGGCACAATATTCCTGGTATCTGACTGGCACAGAGGGGCAAAATCCTGGCACATAGAGGGGAAAATCCTGGCATATAGAGGGGCAAAATTCTGGCACATAGAGGGGGAAATCCTGGCACATAGAGGGGAAAATCCTGGCATATAGAGGGGCAGAATCCTGGCATATAGAGGCAAAATCCTGGCATACAGGGGCAAAATCCTGGCATAGAGGGGCAAAATCCTGACATAGAGGGGCAGGGGCAGAGTCCTGTTATATAGAAGGGCAAAATCCTGACATAGAGGGGCAAAATCCTGGCATATAGAGGCAAAATCCTGGCATATAGAGGCAAAATCCTGGCATAGAGGGGCAAAATCCTGGCATAGAGGGGCAAATAGCGGGGCAGGGGCAGAGTCTTGTCATATAGAGGGGCAAAATCCTGACATAGAGGGGCAAAATCCTGGCATATAGAGGGTCAAAATCCTTGAATAGAGGGACAAAATCCTGGCATAGAGGGGCAAAATCCTGGCATATAGAGGGGCAAAATCCTGGCATATAGAGGGGCAAAATTTTGGCATATAGAGGGGCAAAATCCTGGAATAGAGGGGCAAAATCCTGGAATAGAGGGACAAAATCCTGGCATAGAGGGGCAAAATCCTGGCATATAGAGGGGCAAAATTCTGGCATATAGAGGGGCAGAATCCTGGCATAGAGGGGCAAAATCCTGGCATACAGGGGCAAAATCCTGACATAGAGGGGCAGGGGCAGAGTCCTGTCATATAGAGGGGCAAAATCCTGGCATAGAGAGGCAAAGTCCTGGCATAGAGGGGCAAAATCCTGGCAAATAGAGGGGCAGGGGCAGAGTCTTGTCATATAGAGGGGCAAAATCCTGACATAGAGGGGCAAAATCCTGGCACATAGATGGGCAAAATCCTGGCATATAGAGGGTCAGAATCCTTGAATAGAGGGACAAAATCCTGGCATAGAGGGGCAAAATTCTGGTATATAGAGGGTCAAAATCCTGGAATAGAGGGACAAAATCCTGGCATAGAGGGCAAAATCCTGGCATATAGAGGCAAAATCCTGACAAAGAGGGGCAAAATCCTGACATAGAGGGGCAAAATCCTGGCAAATAGAGGGGCAGAGTCCTGTCATATAGAGGGGCAAAATCCTGGCACATAGAGGGGCAAAATCCTGGCATAGAGGGACAAAATCCTGGCATAGAGGGTCAAAATCCTGGCACATAGAGGGGAAAATCCTGGCATATAGAGGGTCAAAATCCTGGAATAGAGGGGCAAAATCCTGGCATATAGAGGGGCAGGATCCTGGCATATAGAGGGGCAAAATCCTGGCATATAGAGGGGCAGAATCCTGACATAGAGGGGCAAAATCCTGGCATTAAGAGGGGCAGAATCCTGGAATAGAGGGGCAGAATCTTGACATAGAGGGGCAAAATCCTGGAATAGAGGGGCAAAATCCTGGCATATAGAGGGGCAGAATCCTGGCATAGAGGGGCAAAATTCACTGAATTGTCGGTGAAATATATATGGGGGGGGGGGTGGTCGCAGTGGATTTTGTGTGAGTTCCCACACTTTTTTCCCAGGACTTGACCCCTGCTGAGAATCAAATAGAACAGTCCAATACTGTGCTTACAACGCACTTTGAAAAATTCTAATAGTTTTGGGTGGTAAATAGTACATTTGCGTCTTGCGGTGCACTTCATATCTGAGAGTCAAATAGAACCGTCAAATACTGTGCTTATACTGCACTTTGAAAAATTCTAATTGTTTTGGGTGCTAAATAGTACATTTGCATCTTGCGGTGCACTCCATATCTGAGAGTCAAATAGAACAGTGAAATACTGTACTTACAGCGCACTTTGAAAAATTCGAATTGTTTTGGGTGCTAAATAGTACATTTGCGGCCTGCACTTCATATCTGATAGTCAAATAGAACAGTCCAATATATTGCTTACAGCGCACTTTGAAAAATGATAATTGTTGTGCTAAATAGTACATTTACATCTTGCATTTTTTGCAGTCCAATAAACAAAAAAACAGTGTTGGCTACCTCCTCCTCCTCCAGCGCCGCTTCCCCCTACACCGCCACGGTCACCGCCTCCTCAACCTATGGGTCACTTAGTATAAACTAAAAGAGAATACCCTGCACTCCAACCCTCTCTCAAATGGATACCATATTTGCTCGATTATAAGACGACCCTGATTATAAGACGACTCCCCAAACTTTGGATATTCCTTTAGGAAAAAAACTAAAAGCCTGAATATAAGACTACCCTATAGGAAAAAAAGTTTAACTTGTATATATTCACATGTAAATAGTTTTTTAATATTTAATAAAAATGATTATATTAAACAAATGCATTTCTTTTTTTATTTCCTTTTATGTGCCAATGCTGTCTCTCTCTCCCCCCGCGTTGCCTCTCTCTCTCCCCCAGTGTTATCTCTCTCCCTCCCCCCAAACGTTTCACTCTCCCCCCTTGTCTTTCTCTTCCCCTCTCTCACCCCCTCCCTCTGTCTTTCTCTCCCCCCCGTCTTTCTCCCCCCCCTCTCCCTCCCATTGTCTCTCTCTGCCTCCTCCCTCCCTCTGCCCCCCCATCACCTTTTATTCTTGATCCCTGGCGGCTAGTGGGGGCAGCCGGGGGATGTCTGCACGAAAAAAACCTTGTCTATATTCTAGCAAATACGGTAATTCTGATGATCCTCCTGGCAGCCATGCTTTAGATTTAGATTTATGTTCAAGTTCGGAGTCAAGTTCGAGAATATTATATTACTCACTTACTCACTCTGTATATGCACTAATTCTACCACCAGCCCTTGTCAAAGGTTATGGTAGTACATTTTTTGAGTTTTGTTTCCACATACATTGTACTTCAGGCATCAGTTCACAGATTCTGGTATATGTCACTGCCAAACAACACCCCAGTATGTGTTCAGCAACATCTCCCAAGTACGGCGATACCATCCATGTATAGGTTTGTTGGGTTGTTTTGTGTCTAAAAGGCAATATTTGTGAGGTGCGCATCTCAGTGTTCCAACTTTGAATTTTGACATGTAGTCAACCTGCGTCGATGTCCTATTTGGGATATACCTTTAAAGCCAGCCAATGTAATTTACCCCCCATTAAACCATATATTTTTTTTAAGTAGACACTCATGACTCCTTGTGGCAAGGGTACAGCAGCCACTGCTACATCACTAGTTGATGTATCAGAAAGCTGACCAGGGTCAAAATCAAACCCTGAGTCAGCGGCCTCAGAATCAGTGTCTAAGCAGTGATCTATGGCAAAGAAGGGGTTAATAGTTTGTAGAAGAGCGTATGTAGTACTGGAATACATTACAGTAAAAAGAAATGAATCCATAAAAAAGTGCAGACAGCAAAAAATAGTGTTGCTGTGCAAGGTTACTGCTTATACAGTGATCAATTATGTCAGTTGTAAATAAGGTTTAATGTGCAAAAATACAGTGGGGTAAGGCAGTTCACAGCAGCAGATGGGAAAAAGTGTAATTCAAAGGTTTAAGCTTAACCTTTGGATTGCACTTTTTCCCATATGCTGCTGTGAACTGCCTTACCCCACTGTATTTTTGCACATTAAACCTTATTTGCAACTGACATCTAATGAGTGCCGTCTATCTGCATACTCTTCCTGCTTATATCGCTTTCTGGTGCTGAGCCACGCACCTGCAGAGGCACCCGTGGTGTCTTCTGATTGGGGAACTATTTTGTTGTATCGAGTCCATGCACCAGTGAGCCCTGACTCTTTCCTTTGTTTTAAGGGTAGGGGTTAATACACAGAGAATGTCAATTCCCTGACAATTTTATAAAATTTTGTTTTTAACACTAATACTGATCTGTCTCTTTCCCTCACAAAAATTGAAGTCTGTGATGAGGAAATCCTGTGACAGGCTCAGAGCACAGGAAGCAGCTACTTCCTGCTTCCTGTGGTCTTGCCCTTAGAAGGGCAGCGCCATCTTGGTCACACAGTGACCAAGATCGTGCTTTTTTTTTAGTGTTGCTGATTGCCCCGACTTGCGGGGCAAGTCAGCAACATTTTCAGAGCCATAGGAAGCGATTAAATTGCTTCCTATGCTCTTTTTTAATGCCCGTCAGTTTAAAGGCACTGTGCCTTTAAAACCAGTATTTCAATTGCTCTCTGTCAACATTTTTTTTTAGTATTGCACAATGAAACATTCTAATGTCAAACTGTGGCATATTTAATGGACAAATTGTGGCATATTTAATGTATGTATATATACAGAACTTTTTTAGTTTCTCTTCATAGCTAAGGTCCTTATTCCCTTATTAATTGCATAGTCCTCCTTTACACTTTTTATAGTTCCATAATGTTCTTTTTAAGGACTGATTCCCAGAATTCCACTGCATATTCAAGGTGAGATCTTCCCATTGACTTGTGAAGAGGTAAGATGATATCTTCCTCCTGTGAATCAATACCCTGTTTTCTACATGCCAATATCTTATTGGCCCTTGCAGCTGCTGACTGGCATTGCACACTGTTGCTTAGTCTGTTTACTACAATTATTTCTAAATCCAGTTATTCCCAAGGAGATGGCATTTAAAGTATATGTTGTATTATTATTATTTTTCCCATAATGCATAACATTACATGTGCTCTTCTGAATGGACGGAGAACACATTATCTTGAAATTTGAATCTCTTTGAATAAACCCCTGACTGTGTCTCTTTAAACTTTACATTTATAAATACTATTACATAAAGTGGGCTAAATTCTGTTACAATCCTGAAATGTGTGTTTTTACTGGGAATGAGTGCATATTATTTTCAGTATCCAGTAAATGCTCCATTATCTAAGTTTTAAAACTAGAAGACTTGTGGCCATGTAAACATATTGCATTTCCCGTAAAGTACTAGGCACTAAATAAGTAACATAGGCAGAATTACAGTTTGCAGTATCTGTCATTTCTAATTTTGTATCAGTTTTAGTTAAAATTAATTTGTTGTTATTTATATACAGTATTGGAAAAGTGCTGGTGTCTTTGGACTGTGAATTCATAGGACCTAGAGACATATCCTGAAAGTGGAACCTTGATCTTCAGTATCACAACTATATGAATTACTATGTTATTAAAGTCTCAGTAAACAAAAAGACTAGTTTCTTTATTATTTTTTTGTTGTGTCACACACGTCACCCACAAAGTCTGTTTTGCACCTTACAAAATAGTCACTTATCAAGAAGAGATTTAGAGTCCTTGTTTTTTTGGCATGTGCTGCGAAGAAGAGCATTAAGTGCATTAAAATTTTAGAGCTATCATTAAAACGGGAATTGGTCTAGATCCTAGGTTTGCATGTCTCTTGTTTAAATAAATGATGAGGAGAAGTGGATGCCAGGCAGCGACTTTCTTTGAGATTGAAGGGCGCCAACAGAGATAATAACTGGCAGGTCATGCTATAGATACGTATTGTATTTGGGTCTGTGTTGGACAGAGGTACACTTTTAGTTTAGATTGTTTTTAATATAGTACACACAGGCTTTATGTTACCATACTAAATATGTTTGAATCTTTTTTTTTTATAATTTGCTACTACGATTTTCTTTAGAAAACAACAAAAATATATTGCACTGTCGCATTCATGTAAATTGCAACCGTACCTGATTGGATTGTAACCGTACCTGTTTTTGAAATGTGTAATGTTGCATGCAATACAAATTTAATTTAAAAAAAAGAAAGATCATACAATGATTTTAAGGTAATACTTGACCCAGATGTATTTCATCTTCATAAATAATAAAATATGATGCTATTTAATATACATATAAACAAAACACACAAGGGCCTGATTCAATGACCTAAAATACCGTATTTCACTGGTATTTAACTCAAATTTTTCTATTGTAGTTTATGGTATTAAATGAGATAGATTAAAATACAGTGATCGAAGTGACCTCAAGGTCTCTGAAAGTGTAGGATGAGCACTTGTTAATCAGATGTGTATAATGCCATACTTGGCAGCATACCCGGACAAGAAGAGGTTGTGGAACATGTGACCCACCAGGCCCAACAACAGGCAATCAGGCACGGACAATAGAGGCATTGGGGCCTCAACCAAATGGAAATTTACTGGAGTTCCCACTCAGAGGCAACTTCCTTTTGGAAGTTCAGACTTTTTAAACCTAACC
This sequence comes from Pelodytes ibericus, assembly GCA_036172795.1. Taxonomy (NCBI): domain Eukaryota; kingdom Metazoa; phylum Chordata; class Amphibia; order Anura; family Pelodytidae; genus Pelodytes; species Pelodytes ibericus. Next base: position 72,627,218 of record CM069864.1, on the reverse strand, counting down.
ACTGCAGTTGGTATGGAAACAGCCTGTTTTTTGTTGCTATGGCCTTGTGGTGGCAACTTGCCAATTGTTTTTAATAATTTGGGCCAACTAAGATATGGCAGGAGGTCCACAACTGTTCCGGCAGCTCTGAACGGCCCATTTTAAATGGTTAGTGGCATTCCATTCATACCTCAGCAAGCATTAGCTTCTGGCTGTGGGACCAGGGTTTAGACCACCAGGAGATCCAGCATTACACCTTAGCCTCAGGGCCAAGCGTTTGGCTAATTCATAAAAAACTTATTCTAGAATAAGTATTATGGGGAGTGAGTAATGTAAAAGTCCAAGACAGTGGGCTTCATTAGTCTCCAAGTATCTGTTATCACTGCAGCTTAAGCAAAGTTGCTCAGTAGGTGTGAATTTGAGGTCTTGGCAGTTATGTCCCTAGTATATTTGTAGTCAAGGTTTCTGTTTTTCAGAGGTAGAAGTAGGTCAGTGATTTTGGTGTACAAGGATGTGACTTGGGTGTATGGTGCAGATTCATTCAGGATTGCCACTGGTGTATTATTTAGATGTGCTGTAAGAAGAATAAATCTGCCATTTGTATCTAGTTTGGTGGACAGTAGTTGGACATTCAGGGAATATGAATATGCTCACCCCATTCTTGAACTGTGTGTGTCATGGTAGTGAATGGAGTATCTTTTACTCCTAAACTTAGGGTGGTTATTTCATTTAAGATGGGTTTCCTGTAGAAGCAGAATGTCCTCTTGGTGTCTAGTGAAATATTGTATAGCCGGTCTACGCTTCTGGGGCTAGGCCCCTTACATTTTGTAAGACTATCTTAATGTCTGGGGTTGAGTCCATCTTTGGAGTGGTGTTTGAGCAAGGTTTGGACTAGTGTGAGGATGGGTGCAAGGAGAGGAGACCAATATGCATTGATATAACAATAACCTTCGAATAAAAATTCTGTAGTAAGACGAGACTTACTGTAGCAGGGAAACACAGCTGGTATGCAAGAACAGGTAACAGCTTAGCAGACCTTTGCAGGAATAGGTAACACAGATTAGCAGAACTTTGCAGGATTAGGTGACACAGCTTAGCAGACCTTTTGCAGGAATAGGAAACACAGTTTAGCAGACCTTTGCAATAATAGGTTTCACAGCTTAGCAGACCTTTGCAGGAATAGGTAACACAGTTTAGCAGACCTTTGCAGGAATGGGTAACACAGCTTTGCAGACCTTTTGTAGGAAGTTGCAGTGGTGTATCTTGATTTTGTGCTGCCCTAGGCAGACAAAATCCGGGCACCCCCCTACCCAAGCTGCACACCCACGTTACACAGCTAAGACATGCCCCATCATTCAGACTCACATAAAGCTCATACTCCCATCACACACACACTCCCATCACACTCAGTCACACACTCCTTCTCCCATCACACTCAGTCACACACTCCTACTCCCTTCACACACACTCTGACTCCCCTCACACTCAGTCACACACACTGTCTCCCATCACACACACTCCGACTCCCATCACACTCAGTCACACACACTGTCTCCCATCACACACACTCCGACTCCCATCACACTCAGTCACACACACTGTCTCCCATCACACACACTCTGACTCCCATCAGCACTCAGTCACACACACTGTCTCCCATCACACACACTGTCTCCCATCACACACACTCCTTCTCCCATCACACTCAGTCACACACTCCTACTCCCTTCACACACACTCTGACTCCCCTCACACTCAGTCACACACACTGTCTCCCATCACACACACTCCGACTCCCATCACACTCAGTCACACACACTGTCTCCCATCACACACACTCCGACTCCCATCACACTCAGTCACACACACTGTCTCCCATCACACACACTGTCTCCCATCACACACACTCTGACTCCCATCAGCACTTACCTTTCCCTGGCACGCATGCAGCATGGTCCCTCCATGCTGCCTGTTCGGCTTCCCGGCGATTGTGCCGACAGGTCACGTGACCGGGCGCGCGTATGACGTCAGCGCGCCCGTCACATGACTGTCGGCACTTCCGTGTCGGCACACTGCACGGGGAGCCGAACAAGCAGCACGGAGGTTTCTCTGTGCTGCCTGTTCGGCTCCCCGTGCAGCCTGGCAGGCAGAGCGATGGTGAGGGGGGATCTTCCGATCCCCTCTCACCTCCGTCTCTGCCCTCAAGCGCGGTCTTTTTTTTTTTTTAAAGGGCCGGATTTTTTTTTTTTACATGTTTTTTTTTTATATATTTTTTTTTTTCAGTGCTGGGGGGCGCTGCCGGCCCCCCAAAATTTGCCGCCCTAGGCATCCGCCTAGGATGCCTTTCGGTAAATACAGCACTGTAGGTAACACAGCTTAGCAGACCTTTGCAGGAATAGGTAACACAGTTTAGCAGAACTTTTGCAGGAATGGGTAACACAACTTAGCAGACCTTTGCAGGAATAGGTAAACAGTAACGAAATAGCAAGGTACAGAATCAGCAGGCAGAGGGGAAGTCAGTAGTCCGGGGTCAGAGTAACAGGCAAGCAGCAAAACGATAGGTAGTCCAAGATCAAGGGCACCAGATAGAGATCAGCAATCCGGGGTCAATATAATAGGAAGACAAACTCACTAGAAAAAAACACACAAGGAGGCTCACGAGGAGAATAACCAAGCACTGTGTTAAGGGTTTGGAAATTTTTTACATTTTCCCGCACATCACATGGAGGGGCCGTGCCTAAGCTGTGTGTATTCGTATCCACAGGCGGATGCACGCTGGAGAGAGCCAAGAAGAGGATAGTCAGGTGAGTGACTATGGGGCAGATCGTGACAGCTAGAGTGGTAACAATGATATTTGGGGTACTCCAGTGCTAGACTGCTGACTAATAAAACCATTTGAAACCTTAAATCTGATGAACAAAGACAACTTCACCATTGTGTGAAAACTTATCCAGGGTCAGAAAGCCTGGGCTCAAGAAGACATGGTCATATTTTGCTAATGGCTTGTGGTTTTAATAAATTGGTTGTGGGAGGAAGAATGTCTAGAAGAGTTTTAGCCTTGTCCTTTTTAGCTAGCGAAATTAGGGACAGAGCCTTTTCACCTAGTCTTGCCTGTAAGCATAGACCCTACTGTGAATACAGTCTAATTTGTTTCACTCAATTCATCATTATAAATTGAAGTATCATTTATGTTTACAAGTATTTAGGAGATGTATTATTTTTTATGTGCTTTGTCAACATTATTTAGATCACAGCTAACGCCTGGCAGTCCATCAACCAACACCTGAGGGACACTTTTTTTATTAGCTCTATTGGTGCCTTCTGGTTTTGGATCTCCTTGGGCAGGGTTTATTATTTTCTTGTCTGTGTTTTCAATGGTTGAGTGTACTATTGTTTAACCCTTGCCGCATAGAGTTTGCTCCCCTCTCTTTTGGCCACCCCTTATTTCTGCATTTCTGCACTGGAAAAATGCCGGTGCACTATAGAAGCAGGAGTCTTCAACATGCATCAAAGTGAGTTCGGGGACTAGACTGTAACTCTAACTGAATTTTAAGAAAATTTATAAATTAGAGATAACATATTTTAAATGTGGTGCCTCTTGTTTATGACATCACACAGATACTTGCAAATGAAATACTTTCAATAGGAAATGTGGGATTTACATATAAAGGCACAAGGTGATAATGTAAACAGGATATACATTTATTGAAATGCAAAGTTCAATAATTGAAAGTACTGAAAGAAAGCTTTGTTGGGTGATGCAGTTTTGATAGGAGAGAATTCTTCTAAATATTTTCACCTGTGATGTGCTTTATCTCGTGTTGGTTACATTGGAAATACATAATGCCATTTAAAGGACAATTAAACTTTAACTCCCCTAAGGAAGCAAGGGTTAAAAAACATGCCCTGTGTCTCAAAATTAAACCCAACGTGTATCTTAATAGATAAATGTGGGTTTACACTCTGCTGTGTCTCACAGCTCAGACACAGTAGGTCTGAAGGACGGGTGTGCCCAGAGTGAGTCAGGGGACTCAGAACGGAGAAGAGATTATCTGTTTATATGTGGCCACCATCGGGGGGGCGGGTGATACACTCGTCCCGGGGGGCTTGCTCAGGCCCCTGTGCCCTTTCAAAAAATAAAACAGGGCAGCTGCCCAGGGCCCGTTCATTCCTGGGAGCCCAAAGCAGCTGCCCCATGGGGCCCCGCTGCCTTAGTGAGTGTCTCACATGGAGACAGTCACTTATTGTGCAGAAGCTGGCAGATCCGCAACCAGCGGATGCGGACTCGGCTTTCTGTCTCAGCCGCCGGAAATGACGTCATGTCATATCCGGTGGCTGTATTTCCTGCATGCAGCTTGCATGCAGGAAGAAACCCTGTGGAGGAGACGTGCAGTATCCAGGTAAGTACTGGGGACGGGAGGCAGGAGGGGGGGATTGGTCAGTGGCTATTAAAGGACATATTAACATTGGGCTATTAATGGACAAATTATCATTGGGCTATTAAAGGACATATTATCAGTGGGCTATTAATGGACAAATTATCAAGGGCTACTAATCGACAAAATACCAGTGGCGATTGATGAGCAAATTATCAGTGGCCTATTAATGGACAAATTATCAGTGGCTATTAATGGACAAATTATCAGTGGCTATTGGTTAGCAAATTATCATTGGCTATTGATGAGCAAATTATCAGTGGTTATTGATGAGCAAATTATCAGTGGCTATTGATGAGCAAATTATCAGTGGCATATAAATGAGCAAATTATCAGTGGGCTATTAATGAATGAACTCTCCAGGAGGGGGGGGCAATATGTTTTTCAGTAAGGGGCCCTGAAATTTCTAATGGTGGCCCTATGTGTGCTTGGTAAATGCCTGAACACAAACAAACGTTGTTTCAGATTAGGCTGAATAACTTGTGTAGCCAAATTTGCTTTTCTGCATAGCCAAGTGACATCTTTCCCTGTCATTTACCACTTCTCACTTCTATTGGAGCCTTAAAGTTTACGTTCAGTTTACAAATGACAAGGTATCACTTTAAAGATGGTATACATTCTGTTAGCATATAATTGTTTTATAAAGGATTACATTTTACATTTGCACTATTTGCTTCATCATAGAAACATTATGTCAAATGCAAATGAGGTCAGAAACTAAAAACATGAAGAGTGAAACAAATGCACCGTTCCCAAACACAGACAATGCTTATTGTGCCACTTCTATTGGAGCCTTCAGGTAAGTATATCTCATGAGCTACATATTTTCTGGTGTACATACCTACCAGAACCTAAACTTTATCAACTTATCATCCACAGGATGTAGTATTGCCACTAATGCCTCCCAATAATCCCACTTTGGCAAGACAGTCTTGGATTTAAGGTGGTGTCCTGCTGTCCCACCAAGCTCTACCTCTGTCCCGCTTTTTAAGACAGAGGTAGAGTTTGGTAGAACAGCAGGATTTGGGACCACAATTCTGCAGTTCCTATCTCCTTTTCTGGTGTCTGGGACACCAGAGAATGTACAGCATGGTGCACATGCGAAGTAGCACTGTCAGTTTTAACGACGGTGTGGCCGCACATGCACTTTAGCACTGACACCTCACCTTTGTAACTCCGATCCCCAGAAGTTGGGAGGTATGTCAGTAAAAAATAGTTAAATCTATGGAGGCAGCAGAATCCTTAAGTGAGGAAAAGTCTTATTTAAATTCCCACATTTTTCAAAAGTCTGGTTTTTTAGAAAGTAAGGCAACATTTTTTCAGAAAGGCTAATTTGTAATCAAGAATTTACATGATCTATGATAAAAAAAAAAAATTTAAGTCAAGGTTTGTCTACCAAAAGTTTTTTTCTAAAATCACATCAAATTTAACCTGATGTCCGAAGTCTTGTGAAACTGTTCATCCATTTTTATAATGAGTGAAAAGGTTGATTCACATTTTTACCAGTATTAACCTTTAATTATTCCCATGTTGTTAATGTTTTGCAATCAGCTACAAATGGGAAACTGATTTTAAAAGTTGATATTTGCATAATTCACTAAACTAAATTACAAATAATTATCAGCTATACTTAAAGCATGTGCCCTTCACAGCCTAAACCAGAACCAATGGATATATAGCTTTATGCATTAAAAAAAATCTAACATTCCCAAGTATGGTAATCCTCATAAGATTACTATTTAAGCAAATTGTTCCTAAATAAAGAGCACTCACAACTCTGTAAGTGACTTACTCCAGGACACTATGTTTCACAATAAATCAATAAGATCTACTTCTGGACATTGTCATAAGTTAGGTTACGGAAAAAAAATACATTAATACAAATATGTTTCATGGGTTTCTGTAGACCTTGACCAGACCTCCATTACAGACTATATGAGTAGGTATTTTCTGTATCAAGCAGTCAATACATACCTATTTGTGTTTTAGATGCCCAGTCAAGCAATTCCTAATTTTTGAGTGATTGTGCTTACTACTTGTAGATGAAGGTAATTAGGAATAAGAGAGTGCATTTACTCAAAATACATCAGTGGTGAACAATGGGCTTAGGGCAGAAAGGCTAAGAAGCTATACATTAAACATGAACTGACAACTATACTTAAAGTGAACTGCAGAAAATTCTCCATCCTTCTTATTTTGCAAACGTAGGTGACCATGACAGATTTTTGCAGTTCACATGTCAGTTCATACTTAGTGAATAGCCTCCTTAATAACACAGAACAGGAGTAGTGCATTATCCCCCATAGGTGGTATGACATATATAGCTCAGGGCATTGGCAAACTGTTTTTATAAAACAACCTCTGATGGAAGCTGATTTAGGAACACACAAATTCATTCAAAATTATTTTTTCTTTTACATTACATTCTTTTTATTGTTTATCGGGTAATTTATTTACCTTTCATATGGAAAAAAATCTAGACTTTTATGTATTAGCAAGTAATAATAAAGTATAATAAAGTTCATAGTGAAAGCTGAAAACATTTTAGAGGAATTATCAAACAGACTCTCTTTAAATAAATACTCCAAAAGCAAGAGTTCTTCCATGATGTAAAAGAGACGCATTTTAAGTAAAGCTGTAGATTGTCCAAATTGAATATGATGAGCATTAAAGTATAGCATTTGTAGGCCCACCTCCTGAACACAGCACTGAGGGCATGATGACGTGACGACGCTGTGAGGGAGGAGCATCTGCGAGACCAGAGAGCATCAGAGACTTGGTAGCTGCGTGTGAGACGTTGTGAAACACTGGAAACAAAACGGTGTCTCTTTCGCTACCGGATGCATGGGGAGACAATGGTGGACCGCTCTGGACATTCCGGTATCTGGAGGAAGAGCGGTCATCCAGGAAAGGAGCTAAAGCTGTCAAATGGAGGCTAAAGAAAAAAAAGATAAGACGATCGATTCTGATAATAGAAGAGAGAAGAAAATCCCCTCTATTTTCTCTCCTCAAACTTCAAAGAGGGCAGATACTACTCAATATTGAAATACCCTTAATACTACTCTGGGTTTGTCAGATCCATATTTAGATGAATCCAGTAGACACTCTACCTCCCCTGTGGGGGAAGACTCCCATCTAGTTACTCAGGAGTACCTTCAGTAGTGTATAACAAAAACACATATAGAAGATATTTATCAACATTAAGGAGGATTTGAACAAGATCGTGCAACAAGTGAAATCTAATGAACAAAAAATTGAAGACCTTGAATCTGAATTAAAGAGTATAAAAGATCATTGCACCTCCTCAAAAAGCAAGGTTGAAAGACTTCCTATGGGCGTGATTGTCTGGTTTTCTACCTTCTATACTAGGCAAAGGATTTTCCTGGCCTCCAGTGAATGTTCGTCCAAGGAAGAGAAGCATACGCTTTTGCAATTTTTCCAGGACTTACCCCTAGTCACTAGGCAAAAAAGGATGGCATATTGGGATGTGGCAGCAATTCTTCACTCCAGACATATTAAATATGTGTGGGGCTTTCCTGTAAAATTGATCCTAAGGCATGAAAACACGGCATTTGCTTTGACTAGCCCAGAGAAAGTTTGTGACTGGATCGAGCAACATCTTACAGGACAAGAGAAGCAGACGGGTTACATTACTACATTATGGGAGCACTTGAAAATGTTCAAATTATGCAATTTGTGTTTTTTTTATTTGTCTTTCTGCAAAGATGTTTGAAGAATATTACACGTGTTTTGTAGTTTGCACTTGTGACTTAGAGGTTAAATGTATATTGAAGTAAACACGAGAGAACCGAAAGGTTAACACGTTGATGGATAAGTTAACATTAATTATATCGTAACACATTTTTGAAATTTGAAGTTGTTCATATTTTTAATTTCATTTAACACTAAGAGTTATATCACCCCACAGAAATTGATGATATTTTGAATCCTGACCAACACTGAGTTCTTTTTTTTTTTTACACTGTGAAGATTTGTGAAGCATTATAACGTACTAGTTTTGTAATTTTCACTAGAGATTTAGAGGCTAAACATGCATTGAAGTAAGCACGAGGGAACATAGTTAACATTTTGTCGAGTAGGTCAATATTCATTTACACTTTTAAAATTTGAAATCCCGATTGACATTAAGGAGTTATACCACCCACCAGAAACTGATGATATCATTGATCCCGTTAATACACAACCGATTTTTATATATGGTGTGGGTTTTATTTCTCTATATTATTATTATTATTATTATTATTATTATTAAGATACTGGTTAAATTACACTTGTGTTTTGTGCAGAATTTGATGCAGTTTTCTCACTGCTATGTAATCTGTATCTGTATAAAGAAGCTGTCTGTATTTTAGTTCCCATAAGGGAATGCGAAGGTTAACACTTCTTAAGAGTATGTTAATATCTTTTATATGGCATTAGAATCTAGAAATCGAACTCAAAGTCATTAAAGCATGATTAAAATTAAAGGCTATGGTATTAGTGGCACCATTTTTTCTTTTCTCTTTATATATATATATATATATATATATATATATATATATATATATATATATTGTGACAAACCACCTCTTTTACATATAGGATTTTGCCACCGATCTTACAATAATCCACAGCCTTCTAGGGTATACAAAGTCCAGGACACATTCAGTTCGGTTTTCCTTTTTTTATTCAATAGGAAAATAGCTGCTTTAAATAATAATAAACAAAACAAAATTCCTTGCTCTTACTTGAGCTCTTACTAGACATAAATCACTATCTGTAATTGGGTGGCTTTCCCACTTACCAATTCTCCCAAAAACAAAAACAGCTTTGCAATAAACACAAGTGTTGTTCTCTTTCCTTCAGCTCTCCTAGCTGGCCTTTTTTCTTCTCTCTCCTGCAGCAGGCTGATCTCCTCTTTTAAAGGCCTGCCTGCTAATTGACTAGCTACAGGTGAGTGCCAATTAGGAAACTCTTAAGTCAGATCCAAATCCTGGTCTGTTACACAGCAACTAGTGCTGTTGGAGCATTGGCCCACCCTGCTCTCCAAATACTCCGCCCCAGGGACCCATAGCGTGGTTTGCAGAGCATCAGCAATGTATATTGCAAACTTTAACATCTCTCCCTGGGGCATTTAACTGAAAATTCTCAGGTTGCTGTTTAGCAAATCAGGCCTGATGTATCTTCCATCAACCACTATTCCACTTTTTCGCTCACAATATATATATATATATAAATTCATATTCAGTTTCAGATCCCCCATATCGATCTATAACGAATAGAATGCTGCTCTCTGAGTTTCTCTCCTTTGAAGTGGGGAAATTCTTGCATGTTCTTTCTATGTTATTAGTCCTAATAAGAGACCATGGGTGTGTGTGTTTTGGTGGGTCCATTGGGGAGCTCGAATTCCGGATAAGCTACAGACTCCACTGACATTCATGAATTTCTAAGGGTAGTCACCCTGAATGTGCAGGGACTTAATTCTCCACAAAAGCGATCCCTATCGCTTTTATATAAACAGCGCATTGACATTTCAGAAGAAGTGCGGAGTCGCTACTTTGATTTCGAACAAGGTTAAACATGAAATAATATATAATTTGAGAGAAACTATTTGAAGATATTCACTGGTGGTACGTAAGATTGATGACAGGATTTTTTCTATTCTAAATATGTAAATTTCTAAAGGATTGACATGATATTAACTAAAGCAGAATCTGTTAAGGATTGTGCGAAAATAGATATAGGAAGTGTGGCATGGTCTGACCATGACCGATTCTTCTGGAGATAAAAAGAAGATATGGTGAATGGTCCTGGGGACTTAAGGAGACACTCATGACCTCTAAGGAGGAAATTGATGAACTTATAGACGTATTTAGGTCATTCTCTGAAGAAAATGTAACTCCTGATGTGAGTCTTGGGAGCGTTTGTGGAGACATTACAAATGTGTCATCAGGGGCTACTTTATAAATAAATGCATATAATAGGAGGAAACATGAAGAAATACTGTAGGAAACTGGCAGATCTGCACATCAGGTTAGTTATGTGTGTTAAAGAAAAGCAGCATGGAATTGCCAATGCCCAAACCATTAATGAAATAACTAGGATAAGTAAGGAAATTGAAGAGCAATCAGTAATTAAAGATAATAGAAATGTATTCAAATTAAAACAAAAATCCTATTATCTTGGTAAACGGGCACATAAACTGCTCTCCAACCAACTAAAAAAGTGTAATTTGAACTCAAGAATTTTTAAAATTGAGGAAGGGGACAAACAATTTGTTAGCCCAGAGGCAGTGGGAAGAGCATTCAGCGAGTTCCACTAAAACCTGTACAACATTCCTGATCAGTCTCAGAACAAAGCACTTAAGGGATATCTAGAGAGATTAAAACTGGCTAAACTGACCGAAGAACAGAGCCTTCAATTAGATGCCCCATTTAGGGTTGATGAGGTAGAGAATGTTATATAAACATTTAAACATCGGAAGGCACCTGGCCCCAATGTTCCCCCCCGCAATTTTTTATAAGAAATTGGTTGATTTTCTGACTCCCCATCTTACGACATCTTTAATGGAATCAGAGAACTTGGGAGGTTCCCCAAGGATATGCTGAGAGCAAAAATAATACCTATTCCCAAATCGGGGAAGGACGTTACAAAAATAGCAAATTATAGACCAATTTCGCTCATCAATACTGATACTAAGATGTACTCTGCAGTAATGGCTAATAGGTTAAAGCTCATCTGTGCACTCTTTATACATTGGGACCAAACAGGCTTTGTTACAAAGTGGCTGGGCTGCGAAAATTCTAGGAAAGTTATTAACCTAGTAGATTATGTATCATCAAGAAATATACCATCATTATTTTTGTCATTGGATACCGAAAAGGCCAGAGTCGGGTGGACCATTCTTGCTGAGGTCCTTCGGAACTTTGAGATAAGGGAGGGTTTCACCGGCTCTGTCATGGCATTATATACATCCCTTGCAGATAGAGTTTTTGGGCAGGGATCCCAATCAGAATGGTTCCACATAAGCAATGGCACCAGACAAGGCTGCCCTTTGGCACCCCTGTTATATGTGTTATCTTTGCAGACGCTGGCTACCAGGATTCGTAATAATCCTGACATTAAAGGCATTGAGATTGGTGACTTAGTTAGTATGTTAAGTTTATACACAGATGACATTCTTGTGTCATTGTATGACCCCTTATGCTCTCTGGGTCCATTAATAGGAGAGATACATGACTATGGAGTGCTTTCAAACTGTAAACTTAATGTTAAAAAATTCCAAGCAATGACAATTGCTATGTCAGACTCTGCTGTGAATAGCCTTAAGGGTAAATAGGATTTTCAATGGAAAGCCTGCAGTTTAGAATATCTTGGTATAATAATCATTAAAGATATACAACAAATCCTGATTGTCAATTATATACCGTTGCAAAACAAACGTTCTCAAAAATTGCTGAAATGGAAGGGGTAATTTGTGTCATGGATAGGCAGAATGAATGTGGTGTGATCTTACGTTATCCCCAAGTGGCTGTACCTGTTGATGATGCCTTTTAGATTGTCGATGGGCATGATTAAACAATTTCAGAGGTGGATAGGGGAGGAAAGATACATTAATTTTGGTTAGATGAGAAACCGCGAATTTCTAGGAAGTTGTTGAGTACCAACCGTAAAGCAGGAGGCTTTAGTTTTCCTAGCATTGAAAGATACTCTCAAGCCAGTATGCTAGTCCATACAATAAGGATTCAGTATACTCAAAGAAAGCTACAGGATTGGTATTACATAAAACAGGAACTAATAGGAACAATAAACCTTGAGAATGTCTTGTGGTACCATCAGAATAGAGCGATGGAGATTAAAGAGAGAGGCATGGCGACATCTACGCGGAACTACCTAGAGCATTGGTTAGGGTTTGAAAGGAAAATATGCTTGAGAGAAAAAATAATAGGCGTCTCTCCACTGAGCATTCTACGGGGTAACATTCCTCAATTAGATATGAGAAGCTGGGATAACACTGAGAACTACAAAATTAAAGATTTACTTATTTCAAATAAAATCAAGCCTGTTCCTCAATTGTTTAGTAAACTTAACCTTAAATGAGAATATTTTTCGCTAATTAGAATTGGGCATTATGTGATATCTCATTTGTATCACTGGAATGAAAACAATATTAAGAAATTTATAACTGAGTTGTTAAAATGTTCCTATGTCATAACCTACCCTGCAGCAGGTCTCCAGAATAACCCCTTGCAGGCACTCAATGGGCCGTGACTGGCTACACGCAGCCCGGGGGCGCATGCTACTCCACTGCCACCAATATCGGAACTCGGGACGTCGTCGGGGGGGGGGGGGAACATTTAAAAATGGTTCTCACAGTTTCACCAGTGCTTGGTTATTCTCGTGTTTTTTGAGCTCCTAGCGTTATTCTATTGTGGATTATTTATTGCTGACTTTCGATTGTTCTCTCGCTTATCCTGTCTTCTGGTTCCCTACTCCTGGTCTGTTTATCATTTTGCTGATTCTCTGTGTATGATCCTGGACTGTTTTTCTTGTTTATGAACGTTGCTGATTCCCCTGACTCTGGACTGTTTGCTGACCATTCTATTTCTTGTGCCCCTGTCTGTGCCACTGCCATTCATATTAACCATTACAAAATTGGTAGTGGCCAGGAGATGGTTGAAGCAAGCGACCATTAATATTGAAATAGTTATCAACCAAATAAGGCATCAATGCCTGATGGAAAAGCAGGGCCAATCCTGGGCGGGTGCACGGGGTGCCCCGCACCCAGGTGCACCGGGAGGAAAGGCGCTCCGATGAGGGCCTTTCTCCCTCATCCTAGTGTCATTGAGCACAGAGCGACGGGTGCAATCTCCGCCCCGTCGCGCTGTCTGATTGCCGTATGTCAGGTGACATCCGGCAGAAGAACTGAATGACGGTGTTCTGCCTCTGCAGACACCATCCGGAAACCAATAGTAAGACGTGTTTTTTTTTTGTAAAAAAGAAAAGAAGTGTGTGTGTGTCAATGTGTGTGTGTGTGTGTGTGTCAACGTGTTTTTCAATGTGTGTGTGTGTGTAAGTATGTGTGTGTGTTTTAATGTAAGTATGTGTGTGTGTTTCAATGTGTGTGTGTGTTTTTCTCTGTGTGAGTCAATGTGTGTGTTACTGTCTGTGTAAGTGTGTGTACATAAGTGTGACTGTGTGTATTTCTCTGTGTGTGTATAAGAGTGTCTGTATGTGTGTAATGGCGGCTAAGTGCAGGCCCGCCATCAGGGGCCCAAGTTACGCAAAAAAAAAAAAAATTCCCCTCTGTTTAGCAGGTCCGTGGCTGTGTGGGAAGCGTTCTGCGCTCCCCTCCAGCTGCGGACAGGCTAAACAGAGCAGAGCACCGGGAGACAGAGCAGCAAGGAGGTAAGTAGTGGGGAAGGGGGGAGGGTGTAAATAACGAGCATAACGCTGGCATTTTAAATGACATATTGAAGGGCAAAATATTGGCATATTCAATGGCAAAATACTAGCATATTGAGTGGCAAAAGAATGGCATATTAAATGGCAAAAGAATGGCATATTGAGGAGCAAAATACTGGCATATTGAGTGGCAAAAGAATGGCATACTGAGGGGCAAAATACTGGCAGATTAAATGTAAAAAAGAATGGCATATTGAATGGAAAAATACTGGCATATTAAATGGCAAAATACTGGCATATTAAATGGCAAAATAATGGCATATTGAGGGCAAAATACTGGCATATTGAATGGCAAAAGAATGGTATATTAAATGGCAACATACTGGCATATTGAATGGCTAAATACTGGCATATTAAATGGCAAAAGAATGGCATATTGAGGGGAAAATGTAAACAATATATGAGAATCCCGAACTGAATTGTGTGAATATAGAAAAATAGCATACTGCAGAGAGCGTTAAACCAGACTTGCAAAATATCAAGCTAGACTCCTGTCTCACTTTCCATCATTGTGCCTTCTAATTAGAGCTAAGTCCTGGGCATATTGATTAAGAGCATTATTGAAACAAAGTGTTCAAAAGAAATCTTGCCCACGTGACAGTCCCACACAGAAGGCATCAGTCCCTATCCAGTCTGCGGCTATTTCCCGCCTCCTGCACTGAGTGTGCATGGAGGGAAGACTGAGCGGAGGAGACACGAAAGAGCAGCAGCAAGATGAGTACTGGGGAATGGGGGAGAGGTGGTAATGCTTTTCTTGGGAAGACAAGTGGTGGCATATTAATGGACAAACTGACACTGGCATATTAGTGGCCAAACTGACACTGGCATATTAATGGGCAAACTAACTGTGCTATATTCTTGGACAAACTAACTGTGGTATGTTAATGGGCAAGCTATCTGTAGCATATTAATGGGCAAACTATCTGTGGCATATTAATGGGCAAACTAGCAGTGGCATATAAATGGGCAAACTGGCTATGGCATAGTAATAGGCAAACACACGGAATTATGAGGAGGGAGAGACATGGGTGAGAGAGATACATGTGAGTTATGAAGAGAAAGAGACAGGCAGACATGGGTGTAAAGGAGGAGAGACAGACATGCAGAAAAAAAAGACCAGCATGGGGAGCATGAGGAACAGAAAGGTAGACATGGACAAATATATGGGGTATGAAGGGAGAGATATACATGAGGGTGTGAGTGGAAAGAGAGTTATACATGAGGGTATGAGTGGAGAGCAAGATATACATGATGGTATGAGTGGAGAGAGATATACATGAGGGTATGAGTGGAGAGAGATATACATGAGGGTATGGGGGAGAGAGAGATATACATGAGGCTATGGGGGAGAGAGAGATATACATGAGGGCATGGGGGAGAGAGAGACATACATGAGGGTATGAGTGGAGAGAGAGAAAGACATGGAGGTATGGGAAGAGAGAGAGACGTGAGTGACAGGGTGAGCATGGTGGAATATTATTTATTGCTCCTTGTGTACTTCTTTTCCAATGATGCTCAGCCAGACTAATGGGAGACTTTGGCTGGTTGGACATCATGGGAACTGTAGTTAAAAATCACTCTGCTAGCCAGCAAAAAGTCTCCCATGTTGCTGGCTGAGCATCATAGACATAAATAAAACCACTACACTGTTTTATGGCCAAATAAATATCTTTATTTAAAATAAAAGCTTGTGTTGGTCCTTCACCTAAAAATAAAGTTTGTGCTCTCCACAACAATCCCCCCCCCCCCCCCCCATAATGAAAAATTGGTATGCCTGGAACATAAAGTGGAGGAGTTTTTCATTTAGCCACGTCCACCTGGGGGCGCCAAAAAAATCCTGCACCCAGGCGCCCGTGACCCTAGGATCGGCCCGGTGGAAAAGGGCTATTTTTTTGTTCATAATAGAGGAGATAAGTTTCTCTCACTGTGGGGAAAGTGGCTACAAAAATACCCATTTGGTGTGATGCTATTTTGAGGAATATTATGTGAGTATTTTGTGTCTGGCTGGAATTCAAGCTCAAATGGGAGGAGGAGGTGTTGGGGTTATTTTTTGTCTGTTCGATACTGATAGCATTTGCGCATGGGTTTACTAGGTGCTCTGTTTAAATCATTATATTTATATGCTTGAGTGCAACTTGATTTTCATCTAATATCAGTGATGATGATTTGAATTTCTGTATTTTTTCTCTTTTATATGTTTGGAAACCAATAAAATTATTAAAATAAAAAAATATTTAGTAGTTGTATTTATGTCTATATATTTACTATATAGGAATATATTTTGTAAGAATTTTATGTGGGTCTAAAGAAGAAGTCACAAGGATTATACTCTTGATTAAAATTGTGGATTCAGTAACAGGGGACTATAGGATATAAGCTCTGGACAGAGCCATATCAGCAGGCTGAGCCCTGCGGTGCCATAGTACCAGGCAGTGGTGTATCTTGATTTTGTGCTGCCCTAGGCAGACAAAATCCGGGCACCCCCCTACCCAAGCTGCACACCCACGTTACACACCTATGACATGCCCCATCACCTCCATTACATGACCCCACATCACACATAACATTCAGACTCACATCAAGCTCATACTCCCATCACACTCAGTCACACACTCCTACTCCCATCACACTCAGTCACACACACTGTCTCCCATCACACACACTCTGACTCCCATCACACTCAGTCACACACACTGACTCCCATCACACACACTCTGACTCCCATCACACTCAGTCACACACAGCCTCACATCACACACAGCCTCCCATCACACACAGACTCCCATCACACACAGCCTCACATCACACACAGCCTCACATCACACTCAGTAACACACTGCCTCGCAGTAGATACACTACTGCATCTCTCATTCCACTGGCCGTGCATCATGGGAAATACAGTCATAAACATCAGGAGTGGAATGGTTAGCCATTACTGTTCTACAATAATTTAATCTTATTTGAGATTCCCAACATATGTATATTTACTGGAACTATAGCGTTTATATTTCTGAATTATGACACTGCAGTTTTTATAATGACTGGTATTATTAGAACCTATGTGATGGCTGGCTGCTATATGTAGAAAACTGCAATCAGTCTTTGGTACATTTTATCACACTCAGTCACACACAGCCTCACATCACACACTGACTCCCATCACACTCACTCTGACACCCATCACACTCAGTCAAACACTAACTCCCACCACACTGTCACACACAGACTCCCATCACACTCAGTCACGCACAGCCTCACATCACACACAGACTCCCATCACACTCATACTCACAACCACCGTTTTCATTTTTCCATTTGAATTAGCTTACCTTCTGCTGTACTCTGACAGGCAGGGGGCGGAGACTTTACACTGGCACGTGTGAAGGGGAACGAAGGGAGGGGAAGTGAGGGAGCCCTGAGCATGACAAGCAGCACCGGGTGAGGGGAAGACTGAAAGGAGCGGTGGGGGTAGGAAGGGGAGGGGGTAGGAAGGTAAGAGAGAGGGAGGGGAGGGGGTGGGAAGGTAAGAGGTGGGGAGGGGGTGGGAAAAGAGAGGGAGGGGAGGGAACAACTTTTCACACAATGAAGAACAAAGTTAAAATCTTCGCCGCACCAGAAGTGTTTAAAGCACCAGTGTGCTTTAACAACCTCTGGGAAAGTGCCGCCCTAAACAAGACGCCGCCCTAGGCGAGCGCCTTGTTTGCCTCGCGGTAGATACACT
The DNA here is from genome assembly GCA_036172795.1 of Pelodytes ibericus. Taxonomy (NCBI): domain Eukaryota; kingdom Metazoa; phylum Chordata; class Amphibia; order Anura; family Pelodytidae; genus Pelodytes; species Pelodytes ibericus. The sequence continues at coordinate 72,609,617 of CM069864.1, read as the reverse complement.
ACTGGTACCAGGGTCCCTATCATGAGCCCGGAAAGGTAGGCAATTGGGCGGAAACTAATTACAACAATTTAGTTTACTTGTTATTCTGAGATTACTGAAATGAAAAATAACATACAGTAATACAAGGTGCAGCGCAGTACGCTTTATAAAAGTTTAAAACCATAAGAACTTTGGGTCTTAAAAAAATAGAGAAAATTTAAACACAGAGGAAGGGAAATGGAATTTAGTGAATTACACAAATGTTCTTTCTTCTTATGAACCGTGTTAGTGAACATTTGTAAATGTATTGCTTTTCAAGGTTTGCATCCACAGCTTGATTTAGTGTTGTTATGTAGGGATGGTGACAGATACACTCAATATAATTGTGTACTCTTTTGTCCTGTCATATTTGCAATAACAATTGTACATGGTGATGAACTATATATTTTGCAATGCACAACCAACTGCACCATGATTCTTAGTATACACTTGTTTTTTGTTTGTTTTTTTGAAAATAAGATATAAAATAAAAAATAACATTAAAAATTGTTTTACAAAAATGTGGAATAATATTTTAAATTGAACGGACAAAAAAGAGAGCAAAATAGAGTTCGTTATTCATTAAGAGTAAACTGAAAATTGAATTGCAAGTCATCTAGGAAAATCAGCCATTAATAGCTGAGTTTTTTTTTCATATAGGTTACATATTTTTTCTTGGTTCAGCTAGCATCAACTGAGATTCTTATTTGTAGTATAATTATTGACACTTTCAAACAGTAAATCTTAATATATAAGAACATTTGTAAACAATATATGAGAATCCCAAACTGAATTGTGTGAATATAGAAAAATAGCATACTGCAGAGAGCGTTAAACCAGACTTGCAAAATATCAAGCTAGACTCCTGTCTCACTTTCCATCCCTGTGCCTTCTAATTAGAGCTGAGTCCTGGGCATATTGATTAAGAGCATTATTGAAACAAAGTGTTCAAAAGAAACCTCTACTAAATTATTCAGAATGCAGCTAAAAAGGCAGAAAAAAAATATCTGTCATAAACTTCAAGGACCTTTCTGAGCATTTGATTGTATTAATAACAGATAGATGTAGTTCAAATGTTCTCTCTGGAATAAATGTTTGAAGAGTAGAACTGTGCTAGCCATGAAAAAACAGGAAACAAGTAAAGTTTGATTGCAAGCTTTCAAGACAAAGTTGCTAGGTTCCCACCCTCAGGCATTAAGGTCGAAAGCATTCTTAGTTTGTTTAAACGTATTACTTAAAGGACAGCTAAAGATTTTCATCGCTCTGTTGCTGTTGTTAGACAAAAATAATTGACCCCGTACTATATATTATGTTTAATATGGGGCTGGGAACCACTTTTTTAGAGGCAGTCTAACAACAACACAGAGCTACTTTTCCTGTCCCCCATATAATAAATTATTAACCCCCTGGGTCTTTTTTATTATCACTTACTGCAAATTTTATTTACGTTTGGTGTTTTGATTAAGAGCTGACCCTTAGTTCATTCATTTATTTTTGGGAGGACTTTGTTTATTTTCATTATAGCTAAAGTCCTCCTGTCATGAGTCTCTACCCTCTTCATAGAAATCTATGGGGACGATAGAGGCTACCACTTCGGTGCTTATCGGGCTTGTTTCGGCTCCTTTTGGTAGCATGAAATTTGGGTACCAATGTGATCCAAATATGTCCACAATTCAGAGGCACCATTCCGGTGCCAAAAATAACCTCATATGAAGGAGGATATTGTCTTTTCAATGGGTATCACCATGATTGCGCTACCAGGTCAGTTTTATTATGCTGTTTTATAGCTGGTGTTTTGGATAAAATGAAACATGCCAGTTGTTACATCATATATAAAGGAAGCAGACCTTAACATACAATTTGATTTAGATAACCTAAAATTAAGGCTGCTGTGAAAGCCTGCTAGAAATACTAGTGTGTGTATAGTTATTACAATGGGCTGAGAATTGGAAAACTGTAGGGGCTAATAGTTTTTAAGAAGGGAATTCTAGTGTATTACTTTTTTTTAATTAAACGATACATTAATAATGAGCATTTCTTTCTTACAATCTTGGAAAACAAGTTAGCTTAATGTTACATAATTATTTAAAGATAGTAACCCAAATTAAAAGATTGGAACCTTTCCCCATTCCCCATATCTAAAATGTGTTTTCAGACTCAGTAGCTGGACCTGACATTATGTGCCATTACCACAATCTGGTTCTTAAACAAGCTAGGCCAAGGTCATTCTTTTTAGCATCTGCAGCTACAAAAAGGTCATTATAGGGACTACTCAAAAAAAAGAGAGAATTGCAGAGAATTGAGACAGGAATTTCAAACTTTGGGCAAAAGTAACTAAGTTGGAAAAAGTCTCCAATGCAGCTGAATAAGCTGATTATCATTGGCCTCTTATGGGTGAATGGCAGTATTTTCATGAACAATGCTGAAACAGTTCAATGTTGATTTCTAAAATAATATCCAGGTTTTAGACAAGAACCACATTCAAGATTTATCAACATATATTGCCTGCACTGTGGTAAACAACAAAGAAAAGAAACGATGTGGAGAGCTGGATCAAGGTGAGTGGATGTTGCTTTAATCATAAAAATGGTGAAATAATACAGGCTGGCAGTACAAGCAATCCAGATCAGTGAGCGGATGCCTTACGCGTTTCGTGCCCAGTGGCACTTACTCAGTGTGTCTGCACTGCGCACCATTTAAAAGCAATTGCTATTTCTTCTGTAGTCTTGAATCAGACTTGCAAGCTACCCTGTAACAGAGCTGCAACTCTTTCACTTGACAACAGTGATAGGTATTCAGATTGTTACATGTTTACCACACCTTCAGCTGGACAAAGATACTTGTTTCCTTCGCACCTATTGGTTGCATGCAGGGCCATCATCTGGGGGTTGTAGCCAGTACCCCAGTAAGTGGCTATGCTGCCCTGGGTCAGCTTATATTCAAGCCTTTTGTTTTTTTCTAAATTAATAGTTTGGTGGGTCGTCTTATTTTCAAGGACTTCCTCAATATGTGACACCACTATTCCTTCAGGCGGTCCAGTGCTTGGCTGTATCTAGCACTGGGCACAGCAATGCTCCTTGTCAGTTGGGTGTCGGAGAAGCTGCATGCTCAGTACACATCCGGTGACCTGTGACAAGAGAGAAATTACAGAAGTTCTCATATCCTTCCGTTCAGCACACCAGCTGGAAGCGAGGTCTTCATATAAGTGCCCACCTGCTACAGCACCTTAGACCACCTTTATCTTTATGGGATGGACATAAACCATTTGTTTTGATAGGGGCCCCAAATCTATGGGATGTGACTGCAGTACTACTGACAGACTAATAAATTAGATAGACAGTCACTCAATTGGTCTCTCAGCTCCCATAAAGGAATATATTTTGAGCTGTGTACAATAGGAATACTGTTAAAATGCTAGTTTCAGTCACATTCAAGTATACTTTCCTAAAACTATCTTTAGGGTTTAGACCATTTTTTACCGCAATACATAAAGATAAAATAATAAGTCAGATATAAATTATAATTATTGGCCCTGATAGATAAACATGACATCTTCATTTTTTGGGTTTTAACAATCCCAATGGCCTACATTGTCACTGGCATTTGAAATAGAAATATGTACTGACTATTCATTAATATAGTCTGCTTATAATTGTCAGTATATTGCAGCACCACTTAAATGAACAATCATCATTTTTAAAAGGAAAATATGAAGCAATTTAACCCATCTGGCACTTTAAATGTATGTAAATGCATGAAAACCTGCAAAACAGGTTTAGGTGGTGCTCCATAAGGGAAGGGGCAAAATAAGGCTCTATAATAATGTCTCTTATGCAAACATTTTACAAAGCATTGAAACAAAAGAAGAAGAAACTCAAGTTTCATTTGCTTTATGCTTTCCAGCCAACAAAAATGGGAGCTGCTTGAATGGAAATGGGTACTAAAACATCCTGTCTAATTTGGCAGGTAGATAATGGGAATTTGTTATCTGATTTAAATACATAAGCACAGTTGGTTCCAAAACCACATCATTCAATTACAAATTTGGCAGTAATTTGCTGTATAAATAGATAGCAGATTATAGTTTTAATTCATTTTCATTGAAATCATTAAAAGGGAAGTTCAAATTTACATATTTACAGAAATCACACATTTACAGTGCTACCATGCAAAGCTGGTCAACAATAATCACCTTTTGCCTACTAATACATTACAAACATGGACCACTTTGAGCATATGCACACTGTGCAAAACAGCCTTTAAACATAGCTCAGGACAGAGGAGCAAAAGCCAGATAACAACTCATGGACAGCTGTTTAATCCTAAATGGGACTCATCAAATGAGGCCATGGGCATCCACAGAAAACGGGGGGGGGGGGTGTTTATTTTTACTTTCATTATATGCCAGGATTTAACCCTTCAATATACCAGGATTCAGCCATTCAATATGCCAGGATTTAGCCATTTAATATGCCAGGATTTAACCTCTCAATATGTCAGGATTAAGCCATTTACCGTATTTGCTCGATTATAAGACGACCCTGATTATAAGACGACCCCCCCAAATTTGTACATTCCTTTAGGAAAAAAACTAAAAGCCTGATTATAAGACTACCCTATAGGAAAAAAGTTTAACTTGTATATACGTAAATTGCTTTTTAATATTTAATAAAAAGTTTATATTATACAAATGCATTTCTTGTTTTTATTTGCTTTTATGTGCCAATGCGGCCTCTCTCCCGCTCCCCCAGCTGTCTCTTTCCCCCCCAGCGTTGGCTCTCTCTCCCCCCAAAACTTCTCTCTTGTCTCTATCTATCCCCCCTCCCCTTTTCTCTCTGTCCCCCTCACCCCCCTTGTCTGTGTATCCCCCCTCCCCCCTTGTCTGTCTGTGTCCTCCCCCTCCCTTTGTCTCTCTCTGTCCCCCTCCCTCCCCTTGTCTGTGTCTCCCCCCATGTCTGTCTGTGTCCTCCCCCCATCCCCTCCCTTTGTCTCTCTCTATCCCCCCTCCCCTTGTCTGTCTGTGTCCTCCCCCTCCCTTTCCCTTTGTCTCTCTCTGTCCCCCTCCCCTTGTCTGTGTCTCCCCCCCTTGTCTGTCTGTGTCCTCCCCCCATCCCCCTCCCTTTGTCTCTCTCTATCCCCCCTCCCCTTGTCTGTCTGTGTCCTCCGTCCCCCCCTCCCCCTCCCCTTACCTCGATCCCTGGTGGCTAGTGGGGGCAGCCGGGGGATGTCTGCACGATACGTGCAGACATCCTCCATGCTGCCCAACACGGCAGTCTATTATGACGGACAGCTGGTCCGTCATAATAGACTGCCGTGTTAGGCAGCATGGAGGATATCTGCACGTATCGTGCAGACATCCCCCAGCTGCCCGATTCTCCCTGGTGGCTAGTGGGGCAGCAGAGGATGTCTGCGCGACGAGCGTAGACTCCCCTGCTGCCGCCCGGCACGCTCGCCGATACTTCTGTGACGAAAGCGGAAGTACCCGGCTTCTTCACAGAAGCCCCGGCGGTCGTGCCGGGCGGAAGCAGGGGAGTCTGCGCTCATCGCGCAGACATCCCCTGCTGTTAGAGAGGGGGATCCAGGTCCCCTTCAGCTCTGCTGGGGACCTGGATCCATGTCTTATAATCTGACCTCAATTTGAGGTCAGATTATAAGAAGACCTCGAATGTAAGACGAGGAGGATTTTTCAGAGCATTTGCTCTGAAAAAAACCTTGTCTTATATTCGAGCAAATACGGTAATATGCCAGGATTTCGCCCCTCAATATGCCAGGATTTCGCCCCTCAATATGCCGGGATTTAGCCATTTAATATGCCATGATTTAGCCCCTCCATATGCCAAGGTTTAGCCATTTAATATGCCAGGATTTAGCCATTTAATATGCCAGGATTTAGCCCCTCAATATGCCAGGATTTAGCCATTTAATATGCCAGGATTTAGACATTTAATATGCCAGGATTTAGCCATTTAATATGCCAGGATTTAACCTCTCAATATGCCAGGATTTAACCTCTCAATATGCAAGGATTTAGCCATTTAATATGCCAGGATTTAGCCCCTCAATATGCCAGGATTTAGCCATTTAATATGCCAGGATTTCGCCCCTCAATATGCCAGGATTTAGCCATTTAATATGCCATGATTTAGCCCCTCCATATGCCAAAGTTTAGCCATTTAATATGCCAGGATTTAGCCATTTAATATGGCAGGATTTAGCCATTTAATATGCCAGTATTTAACCCCTCAATATGCCAGGATTTTGCCTCTCAATATGCCAGGATTTTGCCTCTCAATATGCCAGGATTTTGCCTCTCAATATGCCAGGATTTGCTAGTTTTTTGCCCCCCTCCTCCCCCCATTCCCCAGCATTTACCTCCTTGCTGCTTGCTCTCCGGTGTTCTCCTCCGTGCATCTTCCCTTCTGCATGGAGGAAGGAAACTCCGGTCACGTTTTTTTTTTTTTTTTACTTTATTGAAGTCACACAACATCAATAAAGTTAATTAAAAATAAAAAATAAAAATGTGACAGGAGTTTCCTTCCTCCGTGCACAAGGAAAGAGGCACGAAGGAGACGACTAAGGTTAGTGTAACAGGGAGCTTAACGGCAGTGTTAAGCTCCCTGTTACATCAAAGGCACTTTTTTTATTTTAAAAAATGGCAAGAACAGTAACAGGGTAATGTATATGAAAAGGATTCATTGATCCAAAGTCTAATCCATCCACTATGATCTAAACGTTACTTATTACACATCTCTTATCTAAGTCAATATGAACAATGTTTATTCAAGATAACAAGATAATGATTTAAACATTTTCCACATCAAAGATTCCCTATAGAACTAGGTGAAAATTAGCACAGTGTGGTCAGAAATCTAATGGAACTGCATTGTTAGTGTTTAGATAAAGCTTTGATCACTTAAAATCTCTATTTCACAAAATCAATAACTTATTTTAAAGTCATCATATTACCCTAATCCAGCAATAACCTACCATTATTAAAATATTACCTGATAATTACAATATATGATTAGTTGATGCTAGAATTAGGGATTATTCTAGCCTTGGTGCAGAATTAATCTAAATTTTATTAAAGACAGGAGGCGAGTATTTGCATAACTTTCTTTACTGTTAACCTCCAGCAGCAAAACAGTTAACAGTTTTCATGAGAAAAAAACAACCAATCAGAACACAGTAGGATAGCATATAAGGCCATAACCAATCTCTTCACTTCCTCTTTCTTTGATGCGTCGATCCGGAAGATGAATCATAGCCTGATGGAAGAACAGAACCAATCGAAACGAACCCAAATCAAAACGAAACCAGGCCAGCTGTGGTCCTTTGCGATAGATGCCGGAACCGATCAAGCTAAAAAAGAGAAACATCGTGAGAGTAATGTGTTCTTTACTGCAGTGTCCTCATATAACAACATTCCAGTTAAGAAACTTAAGATTAACCTTATAAACTATAATCCAGACTAACCAAACACAACAGTATATGAGTTATGGATAAAACATAGTTAGATAGAGTATTTGAGGGAGGGTTAGTAGTGCAGAAGCCCAGAAGCAAGAAGGGTGGGAAATACTCGCCTCCTGTCTTTAATAAAATTTAGATTAATTCTGCACCAAGGCTAGAATAATCCCTAATTTTATGGCAAGACAGGAGGCTTCGTATTTGATCTTTTAACGCTGACTTAACAACGAGGAACCCGCATGAGATCGTGGACGAAAATAAAAGGTCCGGAAAGTCGATTCCCTAGACCAGTCTGCAGCCGCCAGGACATCAGACAAGGATCCCCCGCACTCTAAGGCTGCAGAGGCCGCTGCCCCTCGAACCGAATGCGCCCCGAACGATCCATCGATGCCCGCGAGACGTAAGACCCATTTGATCCATCGAGATATGGTAGGAGCCGATACGGGTCGAAACGGACGTACATAGGAAATTAATAGTTGATCCCGGGGAGACGAACGGAAAACCGTCGTGGAAGCCAGATAGCTGCAAACGCAGCGGGCAACACAAAGTTTAGGGCGATCTGGAAAGTAAGGGTAGAAGACTGAGGTAGAATGTGACTTGGTTCTACGTGAGAGTACAACCACTACGCCTTCAGGAGAAAAAGAGAATGAGTTTGAATCAAAAGCTCTAACGTCCGAGACTCGCCTGAAGGATACCAAGCAAAGGAGTAAGGCCACTTTAGCCGACAGTTGGCGAAGCGATAGAGTATCGTTATCCGGCCATTGTTCCAAAAACGATAAGACCTTGGCCACATCCCAATAACCTGAATATTTCGAGGTTGGGGGTCTGGCTGACCTAATTCCGCGCAAGAGACGACAAATCGTGGGATCCCTCCCGACATTGGTACCCTGGATGGGAATGTGAGCGGCCGAGATAGCTGAGCGAACAATGTTGATAGTACGGTAAGATTTACCCTGATCGAAAAGAGACGCCAGGAAATTCAAGATGGCCACTACAGGGGCAGTAAAGGGATTAAGATATTGTCCCAAACACCAGCTATTCCAAGATCCCCATGCTTGAAGGTAGGACTTTCTAGTACCTGGTGCCCAGGATTCCCAAAGGAGGTCCCGAGCCGTTGTCGATAGTCCAGACATATCCCAGGAACCCCTGAAACCAACCAGGCCACCAATTGGAGGTGATCCTGTAGGAGTAAAGGATGGTGATTCCCTTGGGGATCGGACAAAAGATTCGGAGACACCGGGAGGAGGAGAGGATCCGCACAAGAGTGTTCCAAGAGAAGGGGGAACCAAGGTTGCGTCCTCCAAAGAGGAGATATGAGAAGAACCGTAACGCGTTGCCGCCTCAGGAGATGCAGGGTGCGAAGAATCATGGCGAAAGGAGGAAAGGCGTAGGCCCCCGTAGGAGGCCATGTTTGGAGGAAGGCGTCCACCGCTAGGGATAGGGGATCTGGCATCCAGCTGAAGAACATTGGCGTTTGGCGATTCATCCTGGATGCGAATAGGTCCAGGTGTAGGGGACCCCTGAGACGATCCAGATCGTAAAATACTCGAGGTTGAAGTTGCCAGTCGCTGGTGTCCCTCCAATGTCTGGAGAACCAATCCGCTACTGTATTGTCCTTCCCGGGAAGGTACTCTGCCCGTATGGATAGGTGGTGTTCCAGACAATACTGGTATAGGTCCTTTGTCAATTCCGTCAACGTCTTGGAACGGGACCCTCCCAAGCGGTTGATGTAACGTACGGCCGATACATTGTCCATTCGAAGGACCAGCGCGCAATGTGTGGTGTTTTTCGTAAAACTGCGTATTGCGAAGGAACCCGCAATTAGTTCTAGACAATTTATGTGGAGCCCCTTCTCCTCCGGGGTCCAGACACCGCCTGTGGTTTCGTTCCCGGAAGTTGCGCCCCAACCAAGAAGGCTGGCGTCCGATTCCAGGATGAAGTCTGGGAGGCAGCCGAAAATGGCACGACCGTTCCATGCAGACATGTGGGTTAGCCACCATTGCAATTCTAGACGAACTTCGTCCGTAAGAGGGAAAAAATGGTCGTAGGAGCCTGCGGCGCGAAGGTGATGGGTTTTTAATCTCTGCATGGCTCGGTAGTGCAACGGACCCGGGAATATTGCCTGTATGGAAGCAGACAGGAGTCCAATAATGCGAGCGAGATCTCGAATGGAAACTCGAGGAAGCCGTAAAAAGCGTCGGATAGCTTTCCGAATGGTGGTGATCTTTGACTGTGGGAGTTTGAGGACCGCCGCCACAGAATCCACCGTAAAACCTAGAAATTGGATCGATTGCGTGGGGTGGAGTACCGATTTCTCCATATTGATGATGAACCCAAGATCCTGTAGTAGGTGTGCCGTGCGCAATGTGGCTTCGAGTAGGGAATAACTGTCTGGTGCCATGATGAGGATGTCGTCTAGATAGACGATGGACCGGATACCCCTGGCGCGTAAGTGTTCCATCACTGGTTTCAAGAGTTTTGTGAAGCACCATGGGGCCGAACTGAGCCCGAAAGGTAGGCATGTGAACTGCCATAACTCCTTTCTCCAGAAGAATTGTAGGAAACGCCTGTGATCCCGATGGACGGGTACCGTCAGGTAGGCGTCTTTCAGGTCCAGACGGGAAAACCAATCGTTTTCCCGTAGGAGGTCGCGGAGGAGATGGATGCCCTCCATTTTGAAGTGCTGATAAGTCACGCATTGGTTGAGGGATCGAAGATTGATTACCGGACGGAACTCGCCGGATTTCTTGCGGACCAAATACATATTGCTTACGAAGCAAGGGTCCCCGACTGCGCGTTCTATGGCATTCTTGTCCCGTAGCGACGATAGTTCCTCGTGAACTAAAGAGAGGTCTTTTCGCGACATATGGATAGGGCGCGGAGGTACGAGTTGAAGTGGTGGGGAAAAGAAATCTATTAGAAAACCATTCACTGTATGGAGAACCCATGGGTCTTGTGTTATAAGGGCCCACTGGTGGCCGAAATTCCTGAGTCTGCCCGCAACTGGTAAATTGGGTAATAGAGGGTTCAGTCTTACCTGGTGGAAACTTAGTCCTGTAGGAAGACGATCCTCTGCTGCGCGAGTGTCCCCGGTAGTAGGGGGTGCGGTAGGTGGTCCTGGTAGGGAAACGGTAGGAAGATGTCTGCGGAAGACGGGGCCTCGAGCTAGTGAAGGCTGCCCTGCTGGTGGCACGGCCCCTCTGCCGACCAGCTGTATGTGAAAAACGTTCTCTGTGTTGGAAGACCCGCCTCAGAGAGAACTGAGCTTTGTTTAAAGACGTAAAAACATTTACGTGCTGGCTGAGGCTTTTCAGGAATTTATCTCCGAAGAGCAGACCCTTGGCTTCTGGTCCTAATTCCTTGGATGCCAACTCCGCCATCTTGTTGTCAAGCTTAAGGAGGGCCGCCTTCCGTCGTTCGGAGGATAAGGCTGTATTGGCGTTCCCCAACAGACACAGGGCCCTTTGAGCCCATTCTCGTGCTAAATGGGGATCTATCTGTGAGCCTTCAGTGAGGGCCTCATCAGCCATGAGGAAGAGTTGTGTCAATGGTCCCGATATGTCCAGTAGCTTGTCTTGAGTAGATCTGAGCCCCTGTTCCAAACCTTTGCGTGGATCCTTCCCATTTCTCATCATAAAAGTGACAAAGGTAGGATCAAAGTCTGTGGTTGCAGACACTTTGTCGGGAAGGGTTGGGCGAGGGCATTCCGCCCGTAATTTTTGGCGTACCTCTTTTTCCAAAGGACGTCTCAGCCAGTAATGAAGGAAATCCGCAATGTGCTGAGGTGGAGACCACTCTGCTGATCGAGGGTGTCGCAGAGTGCGCGGATCGAAGAAGGGGAAACCTGATGAATCAAGTATCTCCACCGGTAGGTCTGGATCGACTTCCGATCTTTTGAGCAGTTCCGTGGGCAAATGGTCAGGGGAGCGTGACCTTGAAGTGCCTGGTTTTGAATGATCAGCACGGTACTCGTCTAGGATCTGGAATTCGTGGATGGTACCACGTTGTTCCGCCGTTGGAGATATGCTGGGCAGTGATTGCAGAGAGGTGCTCCTGTGTTTCTTTAGAGGAGTCTTTCCCTTGTCGGTCGGGGCATCGGACCATGGACGTTTCCGAATACCATCACCGAGTACGGGATGATGGGATTCCTCCGAGTCCGAAGTCGTCTCCCTTGCTGTGGAACGAGAGGGCCGTGGAGCATCTTGTAAGGCAGCCAGTGCCGATGGGAGGGAAGCCGCTAGGGCAGTACGGAGCCAGTCTTGGAGTCCCGCTGGCATGGCATTATCGGGGTGTTGGTTTTCACTCATAATTGACACTTGATTTCTGAAACGAGTAAACAGACTCGTTGTATGCAATGATATGAAGCATATGAAATATCAAGCATTTCAAGTGTGTGTGGATGCCTGTATAAACGGGGGTCACCCGTTATAACTGTAGGGGGTCACCCTAATCAGTTAGATTTGCGTGAGCGTGGGTCACTCGTCGTGGTTGCAGGCATGCATTAGCGGGGGTCACCCGTTCTAGATGTAGGGGGTCACCCTAATCAAATCGGTATGGCTGAGCGGGGGTCACCCGACATGTATGTAGGCATGCATAAGCGGGGGTCACCCGTTCTAGTTGTAGGGGGTCACCCTAATCAAGTCGATATGGCTGAGCGGGGGTCACCCGACATGTATGTAGGCATGCATAAACGGGGGTCACCTGTTATAACTGTAGGGGGTCACCCTAATCAGTTTTTGGACAAAAGACTGTGAAGTCTGTCCTTAGAGTAGAGGAAATAAAGAAGGGGGGGTTCACCCCTATAGCGATGTGTTCACTTCCTTTAGAGGGAGGTAACCCTCATATGCCCATTGGTAAAAAATCACCCAGCTATTAAACCAAAAAATAAGAGGACCTGCAAACAAAATCTACATAATAATAGGGAAGGAAAAAATATATATATGTATAGTGTTTACAATTGTAAGACATGCATATAGCGTTTTTTATAGAGAAGTAACGGAGGATGCAGTTGGTTAATGATAACATAGATGTAGGCCTATATAGCGCGTGCGAGCATGTTTGGGGAGAAGGAACCTCCGTCACCGACGGAGGCCTGCGCTCGAGTAAAGGAGGTGCCGAAAATAGAGACACGCGGTCACGCGTGCGTGAGTGAAGCTCCGATATGGGGCCTAAGGAGAAAAACTACCGCGACCGTCAGTTCGCGCTAGAAGGCCGGATTGGCCTGACTGAAGGAGAAGCCTCGGGTGCTCGCGCGTTTTTTTGAGCGCCCAAAGAAGGGACAGGCGGGAACGGATGGTAACAACTAAGGGTAGCAATGCCGCGACCCGCCCGTGAGGTAAAATTTAGATTAGAGAAAAACCCATATAAATTATGACCATGTTAAATGAAAGAAAGAAATAGTTGAAAATTAAGTGATTAATAATAGACAACGGATAGATATAGAAAAAAGGGAAATATAATATATAAATATAAATTTAAACATAAATGGATAGCAATAAATAAGGACTGAGCTCACCTGGAGGTCAAGCAGCAAAGAAAGAGGAAGTGAAGAGATTGGTTATGGCCTTATATGCTATCCTACTGTGTTCTGATTGGTTGTTTTTTTCTCATGAAAACTGTTAACTGTTTTGCTGCTGGAGGTTAACAGTAAAGAAAGTTATGCAAATACGAAGCCTCCTGTCTTGCCATAAAATTCAGTTATGTGTGGACTCATAATGCAAATGTAAACAGCTGAATTTTAGCTAAGGTATTTAACCCCTTAGTGGCCGAGTGCTATGCTGCATTTGATGTGCCTTGAAGACCAGAATTCCATTATTTTTGTCAAATGTTTACTGATCTGTGAATTTCTTTCTTTGTGTTCAGTACACCACACAAATTATATATCATTTTTTTAAAGGACGGATAGGGGTTTCATTTGATACTATTATTTTCATAATATGATATCATTTACTATTAAAAAAAATATAAAATATGATAAAAATATGGCATAAAAAACACTTTGACCTGATTTTTTTTTTACACAATTACAAATGGTAAAAAATACCCCGTCTATACATTTCTACTATTTGTCCTGAGTTTAGTAATATCAATGTTTCCTTGTTTGTCTATGTTTTATTTCACGTAATAGGGCAATAAACAATATTAGTGTTTTTTTGGGGGGTTTTCTAACCATTTTCTTCTACAGTGATTTTTTAACCTGAACCCTAAATTTACACCAACTCTAAATTTACTCTAACCCTAAATCGACCCCCACCCCTTAATCTAACCCTTGTAATCATCCGAACCCCCCTTTAACCCTAATTATGACCCTATTTATGACCCTAACCCTAGATCTAGGTTCAGTAGATCAAGGGTTAGCTATTTAATTTATTTAATTAATTTTCTATTTTTAACTGTAATATACTTAACTGCCTGTAGGGGCAGTCAAGTAGCGGTTTCAGAGCGACGGAAGAGATTTTTTTTTCTCTCTTCCATCATTCTCCTCTGGGCACGCTGTATTGGAGGAGCATGCTCCTCCGATACAGCACACGCCGGTGATCGCGGTGCCCAGGGGGGCACAGAATGTGTTGCATGATGCCTCGATAGAGGCATCATTGCAACACTTTAACACACATAGGCAGTGATCAGCTTTCACTGCCTATGTGTGTAACGCGCATACGATCACATTCGCGGTGATCGTATACGTGCGGGGGGGGGGACGAGGGGGGGGGGGGGTTGAAGGCACTCGCAGAGGCTGCTTTGAATCCGAAGCAGCCTCTGGGAATAGCTACAGACATGTAGTGTTGCGCTAAGGAGCACAACACTACATGTAAACAGAGGACTTATATATACGTCCTCATGGTCCTTAAGGACCATGCTTTTCAGGACGTTTATATACGTCCACATGCGTTAAGGGGTGAAAGTGTGGATTTGTATGATCTCATTATCTTTTGAAAAAGCCCTGTAAAGGTAAAACACATATAGGTGATGACATCATCAAGCAGGACTTCAGTGAGTAAAATGAATATAGTTTTATAGTCACATAAATAGTTACATAGTTTAGGTTGAAAAAAGACTTGTATCCATCAAACTCTCAATGGGGAAAAAAAATCAGATTTCTCCTTGATCATTATCTTTTTTTTTTTCTCAGACCTTTCTTTTGAAGTTTGCAATCTTTATGACTTAATAGTAAAAACATAGTCTTTACCATGCTTCAGATCTTAGGGAATATTGTTATCAGAGACCTGATTTAAATTAGAATAGAGAAAATACATATAATCCCAGCATCATTGGTCTCAGTATCCTCATGGTATAAAATATATATATCTTACGGGGAACATAACATTGTCTAATATAATTCAATTAAATATCTGCCAAGGCTCCCACCTCAAAGCCTCCATAAAATGTAAGGAGAAAAAAAAAGCACAACGATAAATTCTCTCCCTGACTATCCCTATCTCACCCTGACCAACACCCTATCCTATCCCTAAAACTCTCTACTTCTCCATAGCTTCACCCTATTAACTGTGTTCCCTGGCCCTACAGCATACCCTCCTTTCACCCTAATACAAAAAAGAAACTAAAAAGAAAATAAGTAAATACTTTGATAAATAAATAAAAATGATACTGGAATCAATAGGAAATCAGAAAACCAAATCGACCCCCATATCCCAACCCCCCCCCCCCCCCCCCCAAAAAAAAAAACAAAGAAAAGAAGACTTCTGCCCATCTACATTTTACTGGCTAGTGAGATTGGGTATTCAGATAGATTTATTGTTTTCTTCCCATGGTCTCCATCTATTATTATGTTCTGTTGCACTTAAACCTCTATAAATGAACTGTTCAATCTGTTGAATATTGATTATTTTTCCAAACCAATCACTCAATATTGGCGTGGACCTTTTTTTTCAAAAATTCTGGAATTAATTATTTTGCAGCATGAATTAGTCTAATCTCCATGGAATTCTCTATACCTCTAGTTTTTTTAATCTGTATTCCATATTAATACTAATTCAGTATTCAGTAAGTCCTATCCATGAATTATTTACTTGTTATCCACCTGATGCCAAAAGGATTGTATCTCCAACATAGATTTGACAAGGCTGGATAGAATCTCTATAAATCTGATGGGACTCTATACCACCTTGACATAATTTTATATGACAGTTCTTGATATCTAGATGCTATCGAACAATTATTGATCTACTTGAAACAATTACTCCACTCAGAGTCAGTTAATTTACATCCCAAATCTCTTTCCTATCATCTGATAAAAAATGTGAAATCAAGGAGACATTCGTATTTAGAATTTTATAGATCTTGGATAAGTCATGCATAACTCAGATGAGTTAGATCTTGGGGTATCTCACATCTAAGTCCTAGATTTTGCAAGAAATAATTTAACTGAAAATTTAAGAAAAATTTATTATGAGGTCTTTTGTTTACCAAGTGTTCAAAACAAGGAGACTTATTTCCCCAAATAAATCTCAAGATACACTGCCTATTCTGATTAAAAAAACTTCTAGGGATTGATATAGGTAAGGCTTGAGAACATTCATAGAAATCACTGACATTCTCCTTATCCATGAGATCAGGGGTCTTGTCCACCTATCCAGGTTGCTGTTAATCTCCTTCACGATATATAAGTTTTTTATCCTAAGAGGTAGCCTAACTCCCAAATACCTTAGTGACTTCTGTACCAATTTAAGGTGAAAGGTTTTTAATATTTGTTCTCTATCTGCCAGACTAATATTTGAGCCCAACACTTCACACTTTGACGAACTGACCTTAACATTTGAGAGATAGCTATATCTCTCAGTTTCCAAAAAGACAGCGCCTAACGATGTAAAATGATTCAATAAGGTCAATAAAATATTATGCTCCAATTACTAAGTCATGCATTTAGTATGGGTTCTAGGGTCAAAACAAAAAGAAGTGGAGATCGGGGGCCACCCTGCCTAGCCCCATTTGTCATGATGATGTCACGGTTATTCTGGGTTTGTGGCTGTTTTTGTATATAAATACTTGGATGTTACTTGATCAAAGTATTAATGTCACAACCTGGGATAACAGACCAGGGAGGAGTGTCGTTGCAGGGCAGGGTGTGGGGTCTGTCTGCACCCCATAATGCATAACTGGGACTGGACTGATACTGGACTGGTAGCTGGGACCAAACTGAGACAGGACTGGTCGCAGAGACTGGAACTGAGACAGGACTGGTCGCTGAGACTGGAACTGAGACAGGACTGGTCGCTGAGACTGGAACTGAGGCAGGACAGGTAACTGAGACTGGAACAAAGACAGGACAGGTAGCTACTGCAACAGGTGTGGAGACAGAACAGTGTTATTCACCTGAATGGTATTATACCCTATGGTTGAGCCTCAGGTAAATGACCACCCAGGACTTGTACACTGACTGCAACTGCACACTGAAGCAGAGATACACAGGGAGTACTGGACGAGAAGGATAGTCAGCAGGCCGGGTCATACACGAAACAGGAACAAGGTACAACGTAGGAATTCAGAAGGCAAGGTCACTAGACAGGCAAAATGGTCGAGGCAGGCAGAAAACAGCGGAGTCAAAATCAAGCAGGAGTCAGAACCGGGAAATCAATAATCAATATATAAATGCTAGAACTAGAAACAAGGCACTATCACAGGCTGCAACCAAAGCAATGCAAAGGCACTGATTGCCATAAGCTGCAGGTTTAAATAGGGAAGGGCTGAGGATAACGAGGCAGCTGACAACAGGAGTAGAATGGGAACACCACAATAGCGGCCACTAGAGGCTGAAGACAAAAACAGCCACAAACCCAGAATAACCGTGACAGATGATTGCCTCTGAAAATATCCTGTTAACCTTAACTTCTGTGGGAGAGTTATAAATGGCCCTTACCCAACGGATTAAGTTTCCCCCCAACACTATTGGTTCATGTACTACAAACATAAAAGACCAGTTTATACCTTTTCCGCATCAATACTTAGCCAGATCACAGGAAGTTCCTCACTTTGAACAAGTGCCATTGTGTCAATAATCTTAGTGGTGTTATCTCTAAATTCTCTGCCTAGTACAAAACATGACTGGTCGGGATGTGTCATTTCAGACACTATTCCCTTCAATCTTTTGGCCAACACTTTAGTCAACAATTTTAAATCAAAATTTAATAAAATGATCGGGTGGTAGCTTTCACACAGCTCAAAAATGTTTCCCCTCCTTTAAAATCAAAGAGATAACTTACAACATTGTATCGCCTAGGTCATCACCTAGCAGAATATCATTGAACATCTCGTTGTTGGGAATGGGGATTATGGGAATATAACCCACAGTAGCTGGAGTTCAAAATTTAATCACTTCCAGTGTACACAACTTCAGTGCAACAGCCTGCGCTGGCAAACCCTGGCACCTGTCATGTGTGAACTACAGATAGAGTTTCCACCTATTTAAAAAAAAACAAAAAAAACAGTTAATGAAGCCACAAAAAGGTTAGGGTCACAAAAGGGGTGCTTAACTGAATATTGTATGACAAATATACTATTTGCCATATTAGCAGAAGCAGTAGAAAAACAACTGAAAAAGAAAAGAAGAGAGGCACCAGTATTTCTAGCCGACACTGACTACAAGGCCTCAATTACCAGCTGTGCCGGTAAAATACCATCAGGATGGCAACCATAACTACAACTGGAACTGGTGTACCAAAATATTGGCTCATATAAGAGGTCCCAGAAGTATTCCTGCAGCGTGCCCTCCCTCCTTCATACACTTCAATCTCTTCCTCCTCCATAAACCTTCTCATCATCTTAGACTCTCCTATTCATCAGCACCTTAATTCTTCCCTCCCAACTGTCCTGATTTTTGTGACAGAGGTAGAGCTTGGGGAGACAGGAGGACTTAAAACTATAATCTTGCAAAAAAAATGCAATTCTCCTGACTGGCTTCTGCACATTGGCAGCATTAAATGTGTAGTGCAGCTTGAGTGACAGTGACACATGCACTGCTGAATACTATGGCTCAGTTAACCTGCTCGCCACTGATGTCATCACAATATGAACAAGCATAACAGCATGTATATCTACTGCTCATTCACTGCATAGCAGTCCCATCATCATTGAAAGATTTATGAAGCACAATCCTTGAATCCTTGTGCTTCACATAGGATATCTGCCCTCACAGTAAAAACAGATATACAAACACAGAAATAAGTAGGAGCGCTTCTTTAGCCTTAATTGATTGTAAAGAACAATATATATATATATATATATATGTAAAAAAAAAAAGATGTGTTTTGTATTGGAAAATATCACTTCCAAATGAGGCAAATTAAAGTGCATATGTCATGCAAAAGTGACATGGTGCCACTTTAAAATTAATAACCTTTTCCATATATGCGTCCTAGCCAAATTGCTTGCACACATGCACATGAAATTTTATTTAAGAATGATTTTCCAGTATGATTGTGGTTAAAATGCACATTTATGGCATAAATGAAGAGAGTTGTGGAAGCATGCACATTCCACAATGAAGACCTCCATGAAGGTAAAGATATAACTTGCTGAAGTGTGGATGACAGGCCCATAAAGTTTAACGTATGTCTAGCCTTGCCAGCCATGCAGAAATCCACACCATACAGCTTCAGCTCTACTTTGGTGGCTACATAACTTGCTATAGTCTCCCCAGTGCCCTTTATAAAATGTAAAGGGATCCTATTTTTTCACCATGTGATTTACGGGTATTTTTTATGGAAAGGTTTGGAAGGTCAAACCGACTGAAGCCATACATCAACCATGAAATAGCTAGTTCTAAGAACTTGGCACAAAGCCAAACTACTATACTCCTCTTTCAGATATGATACATATATTCCCCAGTCGAAATACCCACCTCAAGATTAATGATGCTCAAAAATATATGTTATGCATTGACAAACTGTAGAATGACACCATAATCAAGCCATCTTTTCAAATTGTATATAAGTAAATAAGAGCAAATGAAAGTAATGCACCCCTTGTTAAGGCATGAAGAATTTCATGGAAAAATTACTCAATGTCCTGCATTCACTCTATTTTATACAACATATGTGTTTTTTCATTATGTAAGTAAATACAGGACTTGGGTTTAGTTACATTTTATTATGTTTACAATGTGGGTTTACCAGATTATTTCACCCATACACCTAAACGTAGACAATTCGTCAAGCTTTTACATTGGTGAACTAAACATATTTGCAAATAATTATTGTGAATAACTGATGAATGTTTAAAGAACAACAAGACTGTAAAATCGAAACAGAAGTGACAAACTGGTTGCCCCCAGTGTGAGGATAAACTGACATGTACCCTTGACACTAAATGCTCTGTCCGGCAGCTGCTATAATTCTATGCACCATCAGAAATCTCAGGGCCACTTATGGAAAAAATTCTGAGGCCCCCCTCCCCTCCCCCCTGGATATTTTATTAATAGCCCACTGATAATATGTCCATTAATAGCCTACTGAAAATTTGTCCATTAATAGCCTACTGAAAATGTGTCCATTATTAGCCCACTGATAATATGTCCATTAATAGCCCACTGATAATATGCACATTTATACCCCACTGATAATATGTCCATTAATAGCCCACTGATAATATGTCCATTAATAGCCCACTGATAATATGTCCATTAATAGCCCACTGATAATATGACCATTAAAGCCCCACTGATAATTTGTCCATTATTAGCCCACTGATAATTTGTCCATTATTAGCCCACTGATAATATGTCCATTAATAGCCCACTGACAATATGTCCATTAATAGCCTACTGATAATTTGTCTATTATTAGCCCACTGATAATATGTCCATTAATAGCCCACTGATAATATGATCATTTATACCCCACTGATAATTTGTCCATTAATAACCACTGATAATTTGTCCATTATTAGCCCACTGATAATTTGTCCATTATTAGCAGCACACTGATATGTGCATTAGTAGCCCACTGATAATATGTTCATTGGTAGCCCACTGATAATATATCCATTATTAGCCCAATGTTAATATGTCCATTAGTAGCACAATGATAATATGTGCATTAATAGCCACTGACAGCAAAAGTCCCCTCCTCCCCCCTTCCCCAGTACTTACTTGGGCCCAGGACGGGTGTATCGCTCATCCCCCCCCCCCCCCCCCCCCTCCTGTTCACGGCCCTAGGTAGCAGGCAGCCTGGTCTGGTTGTTGACTGTATCTCACAGCTAAAACCACAGTCGGACTGACAGTGTCGTCCTGCTTGACTGATTGGGGTCTGGAGGGTGCAACGTGCAGAGAGAAACCATAATTTTTCCATGGGATCAGCACAGGGGATCGTAGCTAGGTCCTCTCTGCTAATCCCATGCTAAAACAGGGTCTCTCTGCACATTGTACACTACAGATTAGTCGAGCAAGGCTATACTGTCAGCATGCACCAGCCTCCAGACCAACTATGTCTTAGCTGTGAAACACAGCGGACAGTAAACCCTTATGTATCTATTAAGATACACTCCGGGTTTTACTTCGAAGCAACAGGACATGTTTTTTTAACCCTTGCTTCCTTTAAGGGACTAAACCTAAGCAGCTCTCTATCCATTTCTATACCATGAAAGTATGTAAGACAGGGTGCTTTAATTAGCAAAATGGCTATAGCTAGTGACTCTTAAAAACAACTGCACAGTACCCAGGAAATAATGGAAATTAATCAAAATTGTATTTTAACACAATTATCCATTAAAGAGACATTGTGGGCTGACCACAAGAGTGGTACCATAGACTGCAATAGAGCAATCTGAGTTAAAAAAAAAAAAAACAGTAAATAAATTATATTTTAGGTTACTGAATCAGGCCCAATATATATATATATAATTAAAAAAAAAATACATATTAAATCCAGTTTCCCGAAAATTGATTTAGCCCTTTGAAGTTCAAGAAAATTGCATATAATTT
This sequence comes from Pelodytes ibericus, assembly GCA_036172795.1. Lineage (NCBI taxonomy): Eukaryota > Metazoa > Chordata > Amphibia > Anura > Pelodytidae > Pelodytes > Pelodytes ibericus. Next base: position 72,588,199 of record CM069864.1, on the reverse strand, counting down.
GCACCATCAGGTAAATTATTAAAACTACTTTGGATTTTAAACAATATAACTGTTTTAATTCAGAATCAGACATCTTGCCCATTTGATCTTCTGTGTTATAGTCCAGACGGAAATACAAACAGTGTAGCCTTCCTTGCTCAGGGGTCACTATCCTGAAACTGAACTAGATACCATGGAAAGTGTTCTGTGCGTTCCTATCTCTGAAGATATCTGATGAATGTCAACTCAGATCAGTACTTGCTTATCTTAGACAAACCACTTACTTTATTGGTTGTTCAGATCTTTTTTTTTTTCTGCTTTTACATTTTGTTTATAAAATATGCACACAATCAATAAACAGACTCGGATGAAAAAAAAAAATCTTGCACGTAAAAGCAAGTAAAATTAACCCATTAGAGTTAATTTCATCAAGTCATCTTATTTGGAGCTACTTCCATCAATATGTTTGTGTGCATCTTTAATGCAAGAATTATATTGTCAGCACAATAATTCATAAAGAAGTCAATAAGCAAAAAAGAAAATAGGCAGCACAACAAAGCATAATCTATACAGTGGCATGACACATAACAATTCAATACACGAATCAAAGCTAGTGTTTATTTGGTACAGTAAGTTTATAAAGACCTGTCCTCAATCCTGGTGAGCATTGCTTAAACCAAATAAAAATTGTGTACAATGGCAAGCATCATTTTGTAAATTTTTTATTTTATTTATTTAGAATAATTGTTTACATTTTTAAAAAAATAAAAGGGGCGTTTTATCTAATCATTTGTTTATTTAGTGCATGTAGAGAATAACAATATGATCAAGCATGATCTATACATAAAACATGATGTATAATGTTAGAAAAATAAAAACATTTAGGGCAACACAGTTTGGTTTGCTGTAAATAGTATAACCTCTTTTATTTAGTATGAAAAATTTAAATATATAAACAAGATTTTTTAATAGTTTTTTGGGTGATTTCAACAATGTTATGGAATCGAGGTTGGATAAGTCTGCATCAGATAATAATTCTACAAGGAAACAGGTTAGAAGTCTAGAACGTTTCAGACTTTTATAAGGAATAACCAACTATGCAACCTATGGATTTTCCATTTGAGAGACAGAGGATATTCTTGTTTTTCTAGTTCTTACCTAGCGTATTCTTGTAAGGATTTATTTTTTGTCGAAACCTTGTTGGTTCATATTATTAAAAAAGTAATGATCCTTGTTCAGATCATATTCCCGTGATCCTTGAAATCCAAAATGAAAGTCAAAGAGCTAAACCCTCTTGGAGATTGAAGCAATACTTGTTTACTAAGGAAGAGAATATAGATATATTAGCTAGAACAATTAGAGCAGTTTTTCTTTAAGGACATCTTGCTGTGCTGATAGTTTTTAAAACGAGGGACAGAAGGAACAAATCCAATAAACTAACAGATCTCTGGAAAAGGCTAAACTGTCCATTCAAAATAAAGATACCCCCATGTCCATAGTGACTCAAACTAGTTGAAATTGAGGGTCTGATAAGATACTAAATTAATAAAAAAAAATAAAAATAAAAAAAAAAAAAGGATAATGCCTCTATTCGTTAGTCCCAATCACAGTTTCTTCAGTCCCCAGAGAGAAAGTTTTTCTGTAGCTTGTTGTGGGTCAAAGCATACATGAGTTTTGTCCTGATACATGATTCTTAATTTAGTAGGGAACCCCCACGAATATCGGATCCCCAGTTCTCGTAGAGTAGAGGTTGTATCCGAGAATCTATGTCTAGCTTGTCTTGTAAAAAATGATAGATCCGCGTATAGTGTGAGGGGTGCAAATTTCGAAGATTTTGACGGATTCTTTCGGTGTTCTCTTATTAATTCTTCCTTTAGTCTGGCATTGCCCAAAGAGACTATCACGTCTCTAGGGTCCTTGGACTGTTGCAGTGCCGCAGGTTTCGGGAGTCTGTGTGCCCTCTCCACAGCATAGGGATGTAATGAGTTTGGGTCCAGATAAGCCGCCAGGAGTTCCTCTACGTAAATGATAAGGTCGGTAGTGTGTTCAGGAATACCTCGAATTTTTAGATTTCTTCGGCGTGAACGATCCTCCAGATCTGCCACCTTCATTTCCAGCTTAGTGATTTCTGAACTCGTCGTTTCGTTTTTCGTTTTAATTGCTTCTACTTGAAGCTGAAGCATCGTTAGGTTTTCGGACTGAGATGTTATTAATGCTTTTAGCTAGTTCCTCTTTGTTACTCGTTAAATTATTGTCCAAATCTGTCTTAATTTTCAGATACAGTGAATCCAAGGCGATAAGAAGATTAGCTTGGGTTATATAGCCCGTATTCTCCTGTGAGGGTGATTCAGATAGCCTATCCGGAGAGAGCTTCTCCACAGCTGATGAGGTGTTCATGCTTTTGGGGGAATAAAATGAGTCAATAGGATGGGGTTTACTCAGCTTGTGAGAAGTTTTGATTTTCTCTCCTTTATCCTGCTTGGGAGGCATAATAAGTAATATCTCCCGCCTTCTCTCTACCTCCTGTTGTCTAAATTAGGATACAGGAATGAGGTACAGGTATAAGGCTGTACAGTATGTGCAGATTATTGCTCTTGGAAATTTCACCCGAGCGCCCTGTGTCTCCCTCTGATTCTCACTTTAAGAGATAAGTGAGTAAGTAGAGTGTTAATGTTCTTATAAGTTGAGGGTACGAAGGCTGCTGTTAATTATTGATTTCACTGCCTCAAGTCTACACGTGACCTTTACCATAAGTCGTGGAGCAAAGATTTTTTTTTTTTTTTTTCTTCTTGCCTTTCTTTTTTTTTTTGTCAAACTCCCCAGTGGTTTCAATAAACAGCAATCACTTACAGTGAGGAATTCTCATTCAGCCCTCATTACTGCAATTATGTTTTCCCGAGGGACTAAACATAGGATAGTTCATCAACACTTATCCAGCAATTCTGAAGCTCCCATGGACTGTATAAATTCAAGGCAAGTCTGTCTTTCCGAATATGGTTCGCGATTTTATATTCCTCAACGATATTAAAAAACTGTAAGAGACTGTCTGCTTTCAAAGGCCAGGTAAAGGTTATTTGGTAGAAAGTGGGTAGCTCCGCCCGAAGTTCATGTAGTAATTTACCAGACAGTTTCAATGGATTTAGACGGTTCACGACTTTAATCCCTGTCTGCTTAGCTCAAGAAAAAGGGGTTAATGGCGGTCCTTAACTTTTAGAAGAGGGGGAGGATAGTACCCAGACAATTTTGCAGTGTAAGTTTCAACAACCAATGAATTATATGACTATCGCAATTTATTTGTTTTCTCTTTTCTTTTTTCTCCTCTTTCTTCCCTCTTAGCTCCCACTCCGGTAAGCGATTATTTCCACATAATTTCGATAACGTTAACTAGGAGAATGTGTTTTAAAGTGCACGCCACTGTACTTGCCCGTCCAGGAGGAGCTACTTGCTCAACGTGGAGAAGGAGACTCTGTCCTTCTTGTTAAATTAGGGCTGGGTTGTAGAGTCAGGCTGGAGTTCCTCCGGTTGGAAAGGTTTTCCTCCGTTTTAATCCTCCTAGTCTTCTGGTCTTATCCTCTTACGATATCTCTCCCCAGCCAGATAGTTATGCTTTACCGGGTCTTTCTCTCAGGTAGGACCGAATCTGTAGGCTCGCACTTCTAAAAGTCCGTGGCAGAGAGGATTCAGTTAGCGATTTGCATCAGTTTCTTTCCCTTTCTCCCATCCTCCAAGACACGCCCCTCACACGCGACGTGTACGTCCTTACGTCATCACCACGTCATCCTTGTGTTTAACTGTTAGAGTTGGCAGATCTGGCTGTTAATTGATTTTCCTCTGTTTTTTTCTTTTTTTTCTTTTTGAAATGCGATTTCAAGAGATAATTTAAAATTCACTTAACAAGTAGAATACTTTATGTCACGTACGCACGAATAGAGTATTATATATTCTGATTTGTAAATTTATGCACGAAGGGAGAAGCAGCTTGAGAAGAGTAACAAATCATGTACTTGCACTAATAATTAAGAAACTTATCACTATAACGAAGTCTTACTGGAGGTTTAAGTAATTACACTACAAATTTTATAAGATTTTCTGAATTAAGTTCACCTTGAGGTTAGAACCTCTTCAATTTGTTGACATAAGGATATTATGAAAAGCAACAGGGATAGCATATACACACTTGATTACTAATTTAGCACCTTGATATAACCTATGCTTACTACTGACATTGGGATAAAAAAAAAACAGGGTTCACAAACAGTAGGAATTAGAAATATGTAAAGTCAGTTAAAGTCACAGAGTTACATGAAAAAATAAATAATTTAGTTTCCACATGATAATAGTACATATAGGATATTACCGTAAGCCTAGTATTTATAGTCAGCTAGGTTAATAAGAGCTAAGGTAGAATGGAAGACAGTCCGGTGGTGACCCTGAGTACTATAAAACCCGATGAGATAAAAGAAATTTGGGATATTATTTATCTATAAATATGTTTGTTTTTTTTTTTTTTCTTTTTTCCTTTTTCTCTTTCTCTTTTTCTTTCTTTTTCTCTTAAAGGATAGCTGGTACCACACCCATCACGAGTAGTAGTTAACCGAGATTGGTACAACAAGTTCCTGCGGGAACCTTAACTTTTTTATTATGAAATGTTAGTCTAGTACCAGAGGATTTTCCTTTTATAGTCTTTCCCCCTACATCTTCCGACACGCCCGTCCCTGATGAGACAGGGATTTAGAGCTCTCCTTTCCGGAGTGATGGAGCTAGTTCTCCCTTACCTGGGAATGAGGGGACACAAAGTTTGTGTCTGTATGAATGATGTGTGGAGTGACTGGTGGGGTAAGGGGGGTCTCGGGGGGACGGGCCACGGTCTGGTATCACATTTCAGAGACACGGAGTTTCATGTCTCTTAAAATCATGTCGATCAACGCCCAGGGACTAAACTCACCGTATAAACGCTCGTATTTGTATAATGCACTGGAGAAGGAACGTGTGGACGTTGCCTTAGTCCAAGAGACCCATTGGAAGCAGGGGATTAACCCACAATGGAGATACCACAAATATTTAACGTTATACTCCTCCTCACTAATTAGTAAAAAGAAAAGAGGTGTAACTATAATTATAGCTAAGAGGAACAAATTTGAATACTGCTATCACGAGACAGATCAAGAGGGGAGAAGAGCGATATTGATCTGTAGGGTGAACGACGAATTATTCACATTTGTAAATGTATATACACCCTCGGATAGGCCGGTTGGCTTTATTAACTCAACTATGTCAGTAATAGATAGACTGGGAAGAGGGATGGTAATAATAGGTGGAGATATCAATACAATAGCGGATATCGAGCTAGACAGGAAGACCACTAGAATTGGGGCTAATGACCCCAGATTAAGATCTAGAGCAGTTGCTCTCTCTTCTAACCTATTTAGGCACAACCTATACGATGTATGGAGGATCCAACATCCCTCCCAGCGAGACTATACGTTCTATTCAAAGCCACACCAATCATACTCAAGAATTGATTACTTCCTTGTGATGGGCCCCATGCTGGACAGATGTACTTCCTCCAGCATCGGGCACATCACATGGTCGGATCATGCTCCAATCTTTCTGACAATTAGAACTAACATTGAGTACAGAACACGAAGGAGGTGGAGATTGAACGATAGCCTCCTGGGCACAGGAGAAAGTAAGCAAATTATTAGGGACCAAGTTAAAGTATATTTAGAACAAAACGATAACTCAGACACTTCGGAAAACACCTTATGGTGCGCATTGAAGTGTGTCCTCAGAGGCCATTTAATTAAAAAAGAAGCTTGGCTAAGAAAACAGAGAGGTATGGACTTACCGGAATTGCATGCTAAATTAGCCCTAGCTGAGAGAGAACATAAGGCATATCCAACTAAAGATGGATTAGGACGACTACAAAAAATTCAACAACAAATAATCTATAGACTTAAAATCAATACTGATTACGCACTTACCCGTCTGAAAAACAAATGGTATTACAGCAATAATCGTGTTGGGAGAGACCTCACAAGGAAAATAAAATCACAAAACGCTGAAAATAGGATTAAAAAGATTAAATATAAAGGGCAAGAATGCAATTCACCTGCACAAATAGCAGAAGCTTTTAAAAACTTTTATCAAATATTATATAATCAACCTAAGCTAAAATCTTCCAGTAAGGAAATAGTAAATTATCTTGACTCCTTAAAACTACCAAAATTATCTAGAGAAAAACTGGATAGCTTAAATCTCCCAATTACAACTACTGAAATAATTGACACCATTAAAGAACTAAAAAAAGGCAAGTCCCCGGGACCAGATGGGTATACAGCGCTATTTTATCAGACGTTAAACCCAATAATTGCCCCCATCCTAACTAGATTATATAATGGTATATCCCAAACCCAGGGGTTCCCTGCAGAGATGCTGGAGGCCTCAATTGCGCCGATTCCGAATCCTGGTAAGGACCCCATGCTGATACCCAACTACAGACCTATATCTTTAATCAATTTAGATGTTAAAATCTATTCGAAGATCCTGGCAGGCCGACTGAAAGCTGTGATATCAGAATTGATCCATCCAGATCAATCTGGATTTATCCCAGGGAGGGCTGGTGTGGAGAACACCCGAAGGGTCTTCGGCATAATAGAGGCACTGCATCGGGGGAAACATCCAGCGATCATCCTGGCCCTTGATGCAGAAAAGGCCTTTGATAGAGTTGATTGGGGGTTCTTGTCGGAGACCCTTCGGGCTTTTGGTTTGGCTGGCAGATTCTTCGATAACGTTATGGCTCTATATACAAACCCTAGAGCAAGGATTGAGGGTCCTGGTCTGGCTTCGGAATTGTTCGACATTAGAAATGGAACACGACAAGGGTGTCCGCTGGCCCCCCGTCTGTACGCTCTAACAATAGAACCTCTAGCACAGCAACTGAGACAAACTGAACAAATAAAGGGAATACAGATAGGGGAGCATCAACACACTATAACACTTTACGCAGATGATATACTACTTACTCTGGCTAATCTGGAAAAATCAATTCCTTCTTTGTTGCAATGTATAGATGAGTATAGCGCACTGTCGAATTACAGTCTAAACCTGTCTAAGACACAGATCATCCCCTTCTTTCTTAAACCTATCCACTATGAATTACTTACAAGGTTTAACAGTAAAGTGGTAAAGACTATCGATTACTTGGGAGTGAAAATACCTGCCCAATTTGAGCAGGCAGTGGAAATAAACTATTTACATCTATATCTAGAAATGCAATGTGAGATCAAAAAGTGGTCAAAGATTGAGTTAACTTGGATGGGGCGTATAAACATATTGAAGGCATATATTCTTCCCAAGCTGACATATCTATTTAGGGTTATACCATTTAATGTCCCAATAGTAACTTTAAAGAAATTTGAAATTCTCTTTTCTAGGTTTGTCTGGGGATTAAAGAAACCTAGAATCCCAAGTAATACTCTTAAGCAATCGATAGATAAAGGAGGTCTAGGTTATCCGGATATACGTAAAATATACGAAAGCTGTCAACTTGCATATATAACCGCGTGGAGACATGTGTCACCCAACACCTCGCCTTGGTTGAACATAGAAAGTACACACAAAAAGACAAAGGACCTATCATTGTTATGTTGGCTTCCATTGAGGCTCTTCAGAGCCTTGGAAATCCCGACAAAAATTATAAAAGAAATCATGGGAAGAATGTATAAAATAAAAAAGAAATTGGGCATAAGAGATGCTCTTTCCAAACGGGCTCCTCTGCAAGTCATGGCATTATGTACCCCAGACTTGAACCTAATAACCTGGCATGCAAAGGGAATAGAAAAAATAGGTGATATATACCAGGACGATCTCCTGATGCAATTTCCGGAGTTACAAGTAAAATTTAATCTTCCTACTAACCAGCTCTATAATTACCTTAGAATGAAGAACCTTCTAAAAACATATCCACCAGTAGACCAGGTGAAATGGGATTCCTTCTTAGAACAACCTCCCCGGAGTAAGGCAATTAACAAAACTTTGAAACTATTTGAGTCCTTTACTCAGAGCATTAAATCTAAGGCAATAATACAATGGGAGATAGACATGGGGCAATCCTTCCCGTATGAAACCTGGTGCTCCGCCTGGAAAGACGCTAGAAAGGTATTCCACTGTATTAACATACAGGAACAGTATTATAAACTTTTAAACAGGTGGTACCTGGTCCCAGCTCGACTGGTTAAATATAAACCAGGTGAGAACGATTTATGTTGGAGGTGCCAAGAAAAACAAGGCTCGCAATTTCACATTTGGTGGGAGTGCAGAGCTCTTACAAATTACAAAGGAAAGTTGAGCTCCTTACTCGATACTTTGTTCGACTATAAAAAAGATTTAACACCACAACTTTTTCTTTTCCACCTGGAGTTACCAACGGGATATCGATTTGACAGGACGCTCTGTTTAAACATCTTAGCCGCATTTAAAACTTGTTTGGCCAGATACTGGAGGAAAGCAGAGATTCCCACATGGAATGAAGTGAAAGCCCAAATAGATTTTCAAGAAGCAGCAGAAAAATATTTTCATAAGAACATCTCTAAGGCATTGATAAAATACGAGAACATCTGGCAAAAGTGGACAAAACTGAATATAGTTTAAATACTGAAATAACAAAGAGAAGGCGAAGGGGGAAGGAAAGGGAAAGGAAAGAAAAAGAAAAGGGCACCTGGGATGTTGATCAGTAACATAATCAGTAGATTAATAGGGACTCTCTGGATCGTGCCCCCCCCCCCCCCTGATTTCCCCCCATACCCCATGTTGTAAATGGTATGTGTGTATGATGATATGTATGAGTGCAAGTATAAGGGCCCTTGGTGAGAATCTGCTAGCTGGTTACATTGAAAATAGGAGGAACTAGACTGTTTAGCATTGTAAACAGTATGCAAGCAAAGGAAGTATATATGATGTCAGAAGGACCTAATAATAAGGAATGGGAGTAGAGAGATGGGCGCGGGAGAAATAAAGGCTCCAAAGAAAGGAGTAACCTGTCCGATTTGGGAAGGCGGTGGGATGGGGTCCAAACGATGTTCCCCCAATTCCTAAAGGAAAATTTTGATATCAATTTTTCGTGATTTTTGTAACGATTGGCACTTTAAATGAATGTATGTATGTCATTTTATATTTGAAAATTCAATAAAATATTATAAAAAAAATAAAAAAAAGGGGGAAAAAAAAAGATACTAAATTAATGACCAAATACACAGAAATAAGACTAAATTTCATTCCAAAAGTATTAACGTAGACATGCTTTTGACCAATAAAATGTAAATAAAGAAGGCTAGTAGATTAATCTCAGTCTTTATGGACGGGGGGAGGAAAGTGCTTATGCCCAGTTATGATTTAATACATTTCACCTTTCTTTATACAAATTACCAGATTAATGGCAGACCCCAATAAGATACTTGAAAGAAACTTTTCACCCTCCTGAAGCAGACTAACTCACATTTAAAGGCATGGAAAAAACAAAGAAATATTGTGGTGGGTAGGGCTAATACCCAGTGCAGTATTTACCACGAGGCATCCTAGGCTGATGCCTAGGGTGGAACATTTTTTAGGGGCGGCAAAAAAAAGCGCTCTCCCAAACCTGAACCAGCGCCCCTCTACACACCTCAGCAATATTAGCCTGATCGCAATGCCTCCTGTGCCGTGATAGTGCTGCCTGTGCCGTTTTTTCTTAGGGAGCAGGGAAGTGATTACAGGTCTCGTGACCTGACGCTCTGATGTCACATGACCTATGTACACTCACCACAGGGAGCCGTACAGGCAGCATGGTAGGACACTATGCTGCCTGCCACCAGAGATCAGGGTAAGTCCTGGGGTGAAGGAGCATGTAATGGGGGTGATGGAGGGATGTAACTGGGGCAATGGAGGGATGTAATGGGGTAGTGGTGGTATGTAATGGGCTGATGGAGGCATGTAATGGGGTGATGGGGGACATGTAATTGGACTGATGGAGGTATGTAATGGGGTCATGTAATGGGGTGATGTGGGTTATGGGGCATGTCATGCATGTGCAGCGTGGGTAGGGAGGCGCCCGAATTTTGTCTGCCTAGGGCAGCACAAAACCAAGATACCCAGTCCTAACACCATTAAACACTATGTGTTATGTGCTGCTAAGATGGCTATACCTCCTAAAAATCAACATATTTTATATTTTTTTAATATTAAATTATTTCATATGAAAATAATAGTATCAAAAGAAAGCCCTATCTGTCCTTTAAAAAATGATATATAATTGGTGGGGTTTTACTGAACACAAAGAAGAACACGTCAGGGACCAGGGAATAAAACAAGATGGGGCCGAGTCCCTGACCTCTTTATATAACATCTGTGTGCCCCACCTACTGGTGGGAGGTGGCCGGTCATGTTATCCCAGCTACCTATTTAAACCCAGCACACCTTCCAGTCAGTGCTTGGTTATTTTGCCTTTTGCTTCTGTCTACTGCAAGACTGCATTTTCGTTTGCTTTTCCTGCTCGAGCTTCTGTTCCCGGTTCCTGCTTCTTGATTCCTTGGACAACTGCTATAGCCTGCTTCCTGACCTAGATCCAGATTAATCATTCACTTCTGTCTGCTGCAAGACTGCATTTCTGTTTGCTTTTCCTTCTGCTGCCTTCTGGAAATTTATTATTTTTATTAAAGGCCTCCACACCACCACAGACCCTTTGGCACCCTCTCTCCATTTCCAAGTGCTCCTAAGGGTTGTGATAGTAAGGTACTGCTGTTCCGCTGCAAATTGGGTTCCATCCGCTCCACGACTCTCCAGGTGGGTGTGACACCTTGCATATCTCAAGGATGTATCCCAGACTTTACGACAGGTTTTGGAGACATGGTTTCCCGAGAGGTCATTTTTTACACATCTGGACGGACTTCTTACTGATCAAGCATTTTTGGGAAGACCTTTTTCACGGTCTTCCCAAAAATGTTACAGGCAGGATTTCATAAATATATTATAGACTGCATTTTGTGTGCCCGGCCCCATAGTGAGTTACTAGTGCTGTAAAGTTACTGTGGGGTAGCACCCAAAAACACTATATTTCACAAAATGGAGGTGGCCAGTCACACTTATTTAGTAAAATATTTTATTATTTAAACTCACATAACAAAAACAAGAGACATATCTGAAATCAACAATGCAAAATAAAAAAATAAAAAAACCTTTTCATTTTTTGGTGGGAGTGTCCCTTTAAATTCTGTCACCTTGCATAATAATATTCTGTTCATCAAATACTCTTTGCCAGCATACAATAAATAAATTAATTATTAAACCCATATATGGAATGCCTAAAACACTTGATCCATCATAATGGATGGATGATCCATCCATCAATAAGGAATTTACATACGTTTTATGCATTTTTTGCTGAGGAAACCTCCACATATTTAATACTATATTCTCTACAATCTTTATAGAAGACAATATTATTACAAACTGTATTCAACTCATTATCCTTTACATTTGAGATGTTTTTCTGCCTTGTGGCAATGAGACACATATTGCCTTGTGGCAGCATAACACATAAGTACAGCGCATAGGTTTCTGGTGACTGAGGTCTATTAAAGATTAATGTTCCATAAAAGTTTAATGTTCCATATACCGCTATAAAAATACCAGAACTGTCATTTTTCTCTCTGAAAATTATATAAATAAAACACTTGAATACATTGAGGTCAATATACCGCTTTTGAACTGAAATACACCTTTTTTTAACTGCTGTTTTGTTTTTACATTTACAGTTGGAAGACACGTTGCAAAGGTTTCACCGTATATTTTATTGGTTTATTATGTGCTATTGTTTCATGCTGCACAAATTTAAAGGGACAGTCTGGTCCCCAAACTTACTTTGGTGCAAAATGAAAATGAATGCTTGTATAGTGCACATCCTTTTATTCTGGTGTGATTTGATGCAGGCATTCAGCATAAATCACATTTTTTATATTTGACTCAAGCCCTCCCTAGTGATTACTCTGCATGTTTACTGCCGCCCTGATTTTAAAGACACTGAGCATATAAATTTGTGTTTCATTTAGTCACTTCATGTTCCTGGAATTGGATACATTGTGTGGACGCTAAGTGACCTTGTCTTTGTACAGAGTAGGATCTCTTAACAGTGAAAAACATGTCTGGTGATATCATTAGAGAGATAGGAAATTCCATTCATTTGAATGAAATTATTCTCAGTGGTTCCGGCATTCCTTACTCAGCTAGTGTGGTCTGTCCTGGTTAACTGCTGTAATTTCACAATTTCATCTAGCTGTAAGTATTTTATATTTTAAAGGGACACTCCCACCAAAAAATGAAAAGGGTTTATTTTGTTTTGTTGATTTCAGATATGTCTTTTGTTTTTGTTATGTGAGTTTATTTTCTGAAATAGTTTACTAAACAATATATACTTTTGAAAAAAGTAAAACAAAAGACAATGTGGCTTAACGGTAATGTGAAATACAAAACAAGAAAATGGCATTCAAACATTTTTAAAGCAAGGGATCAGCATTTTTTTTTGTGTTTGTTTCAATATATTTCAATAACAGGGAAAAATAAATTTGTGTGTTTATTGCCTGTAGCCATTTTGTAAAATGTTCCCATGATGCAACAGCCTAAAAAATCTTAGATCAGGACTCACTTAACAGCTGATGGAAAATTCTAGACATCATGTCATAAGATACTCCCCCTGCAGCCCTACTGGCTCCTGCTTATTAGTGGCGCAGGACTAGGTGTTTCTATACAGTATCTTTTATTTTTTTATTTTTTTTGCTTGCCTTCTAGCACAGAGATAAGAACATTCTGGAAAAGTGACCAGGACTCACAGAGCTATTCCACAATTTGCAAGTACATTGTGTCTTTTATAGCTGGCAAGCTCTGTGATACACTCATACACTGCACATTACTGTGAGCTTTGTTGCTGTGGAGCTCTGTGATACATTCACAAACTGCCCATTACTGTGAACTTTATTGCTGTGGAACTCTGTGATACACTCACACACTGCACATTACTGTGAGCTTTATTGCTGTGGAGCTCTGTGATACACTCACACACTGCACATTACTGTGAGCTTTATTGCGGTGGAGCTCTGTGATACACTAACACATGGCACATTACTGTGAGCTTTATTGCTGTGGAGCTCTGTGATACACTCACACACTGCACATTACTATGAGTTTTCTTGCTGTGGAGTCTGTGACACACTGCGCATTACATTTATTGCTGTGGAGGGAGGTTTGGGGGGACCGATGCTGAGGGGGCATGTTAGGGAAGGAGAGAAAAGAGGATTGATGGTGGGGGAAGGGAGGGAGAGCTCATGCTGCAGGGAGCCATGTCAGGGAAATAGTGACAGGGGTTTTATGCTGCCAGGGGTTAGGGGCATGTAGGAGAGGGAGAGGGGACCCATGCTACAGAGGGGCACCCAGGGGAGGGAGATAGGCTGCATTGGATCACTCACATACACTCTGAACACACTCACAGATACACTACCTCACTGACCGGCACACTCAACAAACACTCACTCACTGACCAGCACACTCAGCAAACACCAACTCACTGACATGCATGCTCAGCTAGCACCCACTCACTGACATGCACACACACTCAGCCAGCATCCACTCACTGACATGCACACACACTCAGCCAGCACCCACTCACTGACATGCACACTCAGCCAGCACACACTCACTGACATGCAAACACACTCAGCCAGCACCCACTCACTGACATACACACTCACTCAGCCAGCACAAACTCACACACACACACTGGCCATCAGAGGGGAGAGGGAGGGTCGCAATCGCATGGGTGTGCAGGATTAAGGGGGTATTGTGATCGCGGGGGGTGTTATCGTGGGGAGGGGGGGAGGGGGCGCAGGGGGCGTTTGCTGGGGAGGGTGTGTGACAGGGCACTGAAAAGGGTATCCGTGTCCCTGCCAAAAAAGAGGGTGTCTGGGGTTAGTTCATGCTGCCTGCATTAGTTCATTTAGGGAAGGTGTCTACCTGCATGAACTAATGCAGGGAAGGTGAAGGTGAACCAACGCTGGGAAGGTGAAGGTGAACTAACGCAGGGAAGGTGAAGGTGTCTGCCTGCATGAACTAGACCCAAACACCCTCTCTTTAAGATGCACGGTGAGGGCAGGGCAGAGGAGAGGGGAGCAATGTGGGGAATACAAACCTGGCAGCACTCTCCCCTGCCCTGCTCCATCATTAACATAGCTCCTAACTGATTTGAAGTTGGAGCTCTGCCCTGCCTCCTGTTGATGTCAGCATGACATCACCCTCCCACTCAATGCAATGTCTGTGAGCAGAATTCTGACTCTGAGTCCCAAACTCCAAAGTGAGATTTTACTAAAGTAAAGTCTTTGGGGGGGGGAGGGGCAGGCGGCATACAAAAACACAATGTTACACAAAATGGCAGCGCCCAGTCACACTAGTTTAATAACATATTTTATTAAATAAACTGACATAGAAAAAACAAAAGACATATCTGAAAGCAACAATACAAAATTAAAAAAAATAAAACCTTTTCATTTAAACTCTGTTCAGATAGGCAAGGCCCCAGGGCCAGATGGTATATACTCAAGGGTCCTTAGAGAGTTAAGCATAATTCTGTCCAGACCTCTATTTTGCTCTTTAGGGATTTTTTCAGTTCAGGTATAGTGCCAACAGACTGGCGAAAGGCGGTTGTCATTCCAATATTTAAAAAAGGGATCAAAATCTCAGCCGGGTAATTATAGGCCAGTGAGCTTGACATCTGTAGTGGTGAAATTATTTGAAGGATTGCTAAAGGTGTACATTCAAGAATACATCTTGAATCAGAATTTAATTAGTAAAAGTCAACAGGTCTTGTCAAACAAACGTAATAATATACTATGAAGAAGTCAGTAAAAAAATAGATCTAGGTGTGGCAGTTGATGTGATCAATATACACTTTGCTAAAGCATTAGATACAGTTCCACACAAAAGGTAACACTACAAATTTAGAGAAACAGGTTTGGGGCAAATGTAAGTATGTTGGAGTATGTTGGATTGAAAATTGGCTAAAAGATGTAGAGGGTTGTTGTAAATGGAAAATCCTCAAATTGGACCAGGGTATTAAGTGGAGTACCTCAGGGGTCTATTTAAGGCCCTCTTCTTTATAATTTGTTTATTAATGATCTCCCAAGTTGTGTTGAGAGTCATGTCTCAGTGTTGGCTGATAACACAAAATTAGGTAAGGTAATACAGACTAACATTGATGTTTGTTCTTTACAAGAAAATATGGACAGAGTGGGGGACTGGGAAATTAAGTGGCAAATGAGGTTCAATATAGAAGGTGTAGTACTGGTATGTGTGCTAAATGGGAGAGGCGGGATCACAGCAGTTTATGGAATATCATTTAATTTAATAATGTATAAAAATAGTTGTCAAAGACATAATTACAATTACACACATAGAATATAAGATGAAATGCAAAGAATGGGATTATTTTGGTGAGAAGCGGGTATTATGTTGCTACATTTGTGTGTGGTTTAGTGGCAGTTACTTTTTAAATTTGGCAGCTTTAGAGTTCACTTTGTGTTTTTGATTGTAGATATCTAAATAGTGGCACTGTGTAAATGGTAATAGTTGGTAGATTATGCAAATATCGAGTTGAGGATCTAAATATAATGATCAAAAATGTTTTTACTTATAGATGTGTGTTTTGTTGCCATCTCTGTAGCAGTTATTTGGCCTGACTGCGTTCTGCTGGTAGTGGCTTGCAGGAAGTAATGTTGTCTGGTTTAATAATTTATGCGAATAGGTTTGGTGACTTTGCTAGATAGATATTTTGTAGGTCTTACTTGCTATTGAAAGCTGCGGGTGCTGTATCTGCCACTCCGTCTGTGAGGATCTGTGTAAAAAGGGGCGCTTGTGTTGAGGCCTTTGCCTTTAAGTGAGGTAGGGTTATCTGACCATGCTGGGTAGCTGGGATATGTAGTTTCTGAAGATACAGTCGGTTACCTATTCTGAGGATTATGTTTGCTAACCGAAATGGACCAGTGTCTATGTGTTTTTAAAGAAAATGTACGCTCTTCCGTAGGACTTCTATGCTAACTTGTCATTAAAGCTGACTTGTTAATATAAAATTAGTTTATATTAATTTGTGTCTCTGGTTGCAAAAATAGAAATAGATGATAGAAAGTAGGGGACCTGTGTTTCTAGTGGAAAAGAGAGGACAAGTGGCAAATGAGGTTCAGTATAGACAAATGTAAAGTTATGCATTATGGGAAAAATAATGAAAAAGCAATATATTCTTTAAATGGTATTTCCCAACTACTAATGAAAAGGATTTAGGAATTGTAGATAACAGAGGCAACAGTGCTTAATGCCAGTCAGCAGCTGCAAGGGCCAATAAGATATTAGCATGTATAAAACGAGGTATAGATTCACGGGAGGAGGATATCATCTCGCCTCATTACAAGTCAATGGTAAGACCTCAACCTGAATATGCAGTACAATTCTGGGCACCAGTCCTTAAAAATGATATTATGGAACTAGAAAAAGTGCAAAGGAGGGCTACAAAATTAATAAGAGGATTGGAGGATCTTAGTTATGAAGAGAGACTTGCAAATTGCATATATATATATGTTAGAAAAAAGGTGTCTCAGAGGGGATATGACATTATATAAATATGTGCAGGGCCAATATAAAGAGCTCTTCAGTGACATGTAAAAAATGTACAAAGATCAAGTGGTCACCCCTTGAGACTGAAAGAGCAAAGATTTCATAGACAGCAAAGGAGGGTATTCTTTACGGTAAGGACAATAAAGTAATAGAACTCACTGCCTAGAGAGGTGGTGCTTCAAATACAATAGATGCATTTAAACATGGTCTGTTTTTTTTTTTTTTTTTAGAAAAGCAGAACATACAGGGCTATTAATAATAGTATAAGCATTAAAAATAGAGCTTCTTGATCCAAGTAAAAATCTGATTGCCCTTTGGAGTCAAAAAGGAATTTTTCCCCCTAGGAGGCAAAATTCGAAATAGCTTCCATAGGGGTTTTTTGCCTTCTTTTGGATCAAAAGCGGAAATGTTCGGTAGAAGGGTTGAACTTGATGCACTTGTGTCTATTTTCAACCTAAATTACTATGTTACTATGTTAGTATGCCTGGGTACTGCCATTTTGTGAAATATAGTTTTTGTGGGTGCCACCCCGAGTAAAAAAAACACTAGAGAGAGCAGAGGCCCTATCTTATGACATCATGATGCAGGCTCTGGCCACAGTTATAAAGTAAAACTTGCTGGAAGATTTTGGAGAATGCTGCATCATGGGTAAAAATCTCAAAATAGATGCTTGAGATAGATAAATACTTAATTTTATTTTTACATTTATATGCAATAAATTCAAACATAGAAGAAAAAAATTGTGGCATATGTCTTGTAGATGTGTTTGTTTTAAATGCACAGGTAATCTTATGTAAGTGGTAATGTCCATTTAAGCAATGCAAAATGTAAAACATTTTAAAGTACTTCGAAATAACATTATTATGCATTAATGTTTTCAGAAAGATGCATTTTGGGCACTAGACAGTCCCTTTAAGTAATAAGAACAACATTGGTATTTAGATAATCTGCAATGATCTGCATTCCTCTTTGGTATTACCGTATTTGCTCGATTATAAGACGACCCTGATTATAAGACGACCCCCCAAACTTTGGATATTCCATTAGGAAAAAAACTAAAAGCCTGAATATAAGACTACCCTATAGGAAAAAAGTTCAACTTGTATATATTCACATGTAAATTGCTTTTTTAATAAAAAATTATGATATCAAAAAATGTATTTCTAGTTTTTATTTCTTTTTATGTGCCAATGCTGCCTTTCTCTTTCCCTTGCCCCCATTTTTCTCTCTCTCCCCCCTCCCCTTGTCTGTCTCTTAACCCCTTCCCTCCCCTTGTCTGTCTCTTAACCCCCTCACTCCCCTTGTCTCTGTCTCTTAACCCCTTCCCTCCCCTTGTCTGTCTCTTAACCCCCTCACTCCCCTTGTCTCTGTCTCTTAACCCCTTCCCTCCCCTTGTCTCTGTCTCTTAACCCCCTCCCTCCCCTTGACTCTGTCTCTGCCCCCTCCCCCCTGTCTCTCTGTCCCCCTCCCTCCCCCTGTCTCTCTGCCACCCTCCCCCTGTCTCTCTGCCCCCCTCCCTCCCTTCCCCTTACCTTGATCCCTGGTGGCTGTCCGTCATAATAGTCTGCCGTGTCGGGCAGCATGGAGGATGTCTGCACGTATCGTGCAGACAACCCCCAGCTGCCCGCTTTTCCCTGGTGGCTAGTGGGGCAGCAGAGGATGTCTGCGCGACGAGCGCAGACTCCCCTGCTGCCGCCCGGCACGCTCGCCGGGACTTCTGTGACGAAAGCGGAAGTACCCGGCTTCATCACAGAAGCCCCGGCGGTCGTGCCGGGCGGAAGCAGGGGAGTCTGCGCTCGTTGCACAGACATCCCCTGCTGCTAGAGAGGGGGATCCAGGTCCCCTGCAGCTCTGCTGGGGACCTGGATCCATGTCTTATAATCTGACCTCAATTTGAGGTCAGATTATAAGAGACCTCGATTATAAGACGAGGGGTAGTTTTCAGATTTTTTTTTCTGAAAAAAACCTCGTCTTATAATCGAGCAAATACGGTATGTAGGTACAAAATACAAAATGAAGAATTATACATATAATGGACAGTGATAGACCACATGCTGTTATATTAACCCACATTGGGCAATCAATCCTGAAAATAATTAATCACAAGATAAAGATATCATGGAAGAAAAAACCTAAATTGCAAAGTGATCTGCTGACTGTTTTTGCATAATTAATGATAAGAAGCCTAGTTTTGGGGAATGGTGGCAATTTGTAAAGGTTATAGTTTATGTTTAAATATGAAGTTATTACTGCCGGAAATTTAAATATAGTTCAGAATAATGATTCACCTCCTGGAGGACTAAACAATGCCTGTGATGTGATTAAATGGAGACGTGGTGTTATTTGAAAATGCTGCTTCAGCAGGAACATAAACCTAGAGATAAATTTGATCTGCTGTGTTTGTCTTGCATTGATGTGTAACTTGAGACATAAATAGGTTAAATGTAACCAATATAGCACCAATTATTAGATTACTGCATTAATGTCATTAAATAAACATATTTCTGTGTTTAGCACTTCACATTTTACTGCACCTACACAAAATATATAACTTATAGTAAAAGGGGAAATATAAACATTGTGTATAAAGGCTCAAGATGTGTAAAGCAAATGTGCTATGTAATTAAATGTGTGGGCACACATTCCAAAACATCTTACTTCCCTCCCCTCCCCTATAAAGTCCAGTGTAGCAACAAATACATCTTTATTCTTTGTTGCTCCCTCAGCTAAGTACCATTACTTTTATTTGTGATTTATTTTGCATTGTAATGTATTATGTATGCGTTAATGTTTTTCTCTATTACATAGTATTCGTGTGGGCTTCATTTGTGGATTTTTTATTTTATTTGAAAAAGTAGAAAATTGACAATACACAAAACATTAAATACATTTAAGGCGTAAGGTGCTTTTGTAGGAGATTTTGTATAGTCCTTATCTTCCTACCATATGTGTATCTTACATACATATAAATCACAATAACAATACAACATTATGCCTTGATCTTTGGTCCGAGTCTGGGTATGCCCTATTGGGAGCGAGAGGGGGCGGCCAGCCGGAAGATCCCCTCTCACCTCCGCTCTGCCTGCAAAGCTGCACGGGGAGCTGAACAGGCAGCACAGAGAAACCTCCGAGCTGCCTGTTCTGTTCCCCGTGCAGTGTGACACGGAAGTGCCGACAGTCACGTGATCAGCGCTCTGACGTCAGACGCGCGCCGATCACGTGACCTGTCGGCACAACTGCCGGGAGGCCGAACAGGCAGCATGGAGGGACCATGCTGCCTGCCACCAGGGAAGTCCTCCTGCCACTAGCCACCAGGGAAGTCCTGCCACTAGCCACCAGGGAAGTCCTGCCACTAGCCACCAGGGAAAAAGGTAAGGGAGGGGGGCGGGGGGGGGGCAAAAACACTGGCATATTATTGGGCAAATTGGCTGGGGAATATTACATGGCAAATAAGACTGGCATATTATTGGGCAAATTGGCTGGGGAATATTACATGGCTAAAAACACTGGCATAATATTGGGCAAATTGGCTGGGGAATATTACATGGCTAATAACACTGGCATATTATTGGGAAAATTGGCTGGGGAATATTACATGGCAAATAACACTGGCATATTATTGGGCAAATTGGCTGGGGAATATTACATGGCTAATAACACTGGCATATTATTGGGCAAATTGGCTGGGGAATATTACATGGCTAATAACACTGGCATAATATTGGGCAAAATGGCTGGGGAATATTAAATGGCAATTAACACTGGCATATTGGGCAAATTAGCAGGGGCATATTAAATGGCAGATAACCTTGGAATATTATTGGGCAAATTGGCTGGGAAATATTAATGGCAAATAATATTGGAAATGTGTATCTAATGGGGTGATGGAGGCATGTACTGGTGTGCAACGTGGGTTATGGGTCATGTCGTAGGTGTGCAACGTGGGTAGGGGGGGTGCCCAAATTTTGGGATATTGGGTGTCTAAATCCTGGCATATTGAGGGGCATAATCCTGGCATATTGAGGGGAAAATCCTGGCATATTGAGGGGGCATCATCTTGGCATATTGAGGGGAAAATCCTGGCATATTGGGTGTCTAAATCCTGGCATATTGAGGGGCATAATCCTGGCATATTGAGGGGCATAATCCTGGCATACTGAGGGGCATAATCCTGGCATTTTGTAAGGGAAAATTCTAGCATATTAAATGGCAAATCCTGGCATATTGTGGGGGAAAATCCTGGCAATATTCGTTATAAAACAAGGAAAAGATGGCCGTGGATGGGGAGGCGATTCGATGGTGCAATGGGCCACTTGACTGGATTTGCCCCCCAGGCCTAAGGCTGCCAGCCCTCCCCTGGCGGCCAGGAAGTAATGGGTAAAGGAACCGGTCCCATGGGGGAAGGTAAGAGCGACCTAACTATTTTATGGTGTTTTAGGTGTAATATAGGTTTAAGAATTTTCTCTGTTTCTATTTTTTTCTATTTTAACCATTTATTTTGGAATTTATCTATTTGATTTGTCGATCTGAAAAAGCCCTCTTCCATAGAGCACGGAAAGTTAAATTGCCCCAGGATTTCCTGCCAGCAGGGAGAGTCTTTAGATTTCCACATTCAAGCTATACATAATTTTGTAACCATTAAGATCTGAATTAAAAGGAAGTTATCGTTTTGATTGCATTTTGGGAAATCTAAATGGAACAAGAACATTTGTGGTGTAAGCTCTAGATTGGTATTGTAAATATGTTTGATGAGGGTATTTATTTTGTTGTAAAGTATTTTTAAAGTGGGGGACTCCCACCATAGATGAATAAGTGTGCCCTTCTCTGGGCATTTCCAACATAGGTTTGAGGTCATTGGTGAAAATTTAAAGGAGATAGTGGGATTGCTAAGCGTCAACAAAATGTTGTGCGCAAATAGTGTAATCTTAATTTCTTCCATAGATGTTTTTATTCCTTGTATCTGTTCACTTTGTCTGATTGCGGCCGCTAAAGGTTCGATGGAAAATAAATATAGCAATGGTGCTAAATGACACCTTTGTATTTTTTTTTTATTATGAAATTACAAATTTTCAAAAAAAAATCATTGTATAAACAAACAATACTTTGTATAAATATGAAATTGACCATAATTCCAATTTTCAAGTGCTCTTAAAATGGTCTTCCTAAAATGCTTTTCCAACCTACAGGACAAAACAAACAGTACAGATACAAATACTGTGTTGGGACCTGCTTATTCTTTTCAACATAACCTTATATTGTTCTATTTACCAAATAATATTTCAATTTCAAATACTATTATTGTTAATTAACCCTCCCTGTGTCAGGGAAATTACTTAGCCAACCTTCCCATATTGTGTTAAAGGACTCTAATTTGTGATTTGCCATATAATATCCGTTTTTCCATCCTGTATTGACTGGATTTCCCCCTTTAATTTTTGCCATTTTACTGGGAACTAAATACCATCTAAACCATAATTTAATGTGTCTCCTGCATGTTTAGAGTGTAATTCTGCAAATTTGTATTAGAATCACTTGCCATTCTTTTGCTTCTACATTGATCTTTAGCTCTCTCTCTCCTATGATCTTATGGCTTGGGGGGTTTCTTTTTTATTGGTCATTAAGAGGATGTAATACCATTCTTTAATGGGTGTTACGTCTTGTTTTTTTTACCAAATATCTTTTCCATAAGTTTTATTATTTCAAAAAATGTAGATTTAAATAGGTGGTTTCTAATATAATCTTGAATTCTGACTACATCAAAAAGGACAGTTATTAAAGCCAAATTCTAGATGGATAGCTCCCAAAGGCTATCAATGGAAGAGCCTTAAGAATGTTATCGTTAAGCTTAATTTTTTCTTAAAATGTAACCATGCCTCTATACTATCTTCTAAGGTCTTTCACATCTTTCTTAAGTACTTTATAGTGACTCCAATTTAAATGATCAAGGTTTACTTTTTTACCCTTGTCTTGTGCCATTTCGGACATCGAACCAGACAGAGTCTAAACCATTTCCCACTATTTTTGCTTGCGTTAATGTATATAATAACATAGTGTTTGCTTTGAAATTACCCATTAAACCAAATCCGTCCAGTACTGAGTCCAGGAAACCCCAGCTCACTTTGTCAAAAGCTTTTTTGGCATCTAGTGCTAATATAGTTGATGGTATTTTTCTTTCGTTAACAACATTTATAACATTTTTTATTTTCCGTATATTCCGTATATATATATAGTCCGATTCTCTTCCCTGTACGAAACCCGCTTGGTCTTGATGTATTATATCTGGGATAATTAGGCTTAAACACTGGGCTAAGATTTTAGAGAAAATCTTTATGTCTTTGTTAATTAGTGATATTGGACGGGAGTCGCTGGTACTTCCCCTGGCTTCAATATCAGACTAATGGTAGCTTGGAGCATCTTGGGAGGTATATTACCCTTCTGAGTTATTTCATTAACTGTCCTGAGGACTATGGGAGATAGATTATAGCGGAAAAGCCATCAGGTCCTGGAGCTTTCGCTTTTTTTAAGTTGCTTATTACTTTTTGTATCTCTTCTAGGTTGAATGGTTTATTTAATTCTTCAAGTTTAGTTCTATTTTTAGGAGATCTAATTTTTTTTTAAATGTTCTCATTTCTGAAGGGGATTTGTTATCAACTTTCAAATTATAAAGTGTATGATAATAATCCTTGAAAGCATTGGAAATTTGTTTGGGAGTTTTGTTTCCCATCACTATTTTATCAAGCCGGTCATGTTTCTTCTTGGCTTTTAGTTTGTTGGTAACAAGCTTATCTATTCTATCATTGTTATAATACCATTTCTGTTTTAGGAAAAGAATAGCTTTATTTTTTTGTTCCCTCACTTTTAATTTAATGTGTTCCTTCAATTCCAGTATTTGTTTTGACACAGACGGGTTAGGAATTAACTTGTTAATTCTTTCTTGTTGTGCTAAAGATATATATAAGTCCGCCAATGCTTTCCCTTTCTGTTTTTTATGTTTGGAACCCAATTTTATGAAGAGGCCTCTCAGATAGCATTTAAGTGAACACCATAATGTAAGATCTATTACCTATGTATTATCATTTATATCCAGAATTATTTTAAGCTGGGATTTTAGTTCAGATACGTTCAATTCCTTTGTCAAAAGGGACTCATTTAATCTCCAATTTGCTCTATGGCCATACTCTGGGTTATCTCTCATTGAAAAAATGATTGGTGCATGGTCTGACCATGTTATCTGTCCAATGTTTGATGTGATAAATACATCTAGGTTATGAGATTTAGTAAAAATAAGATCTATCCTAGAATAGGATCCGTGGGAATTGGAGAAAAATCTCTAATCCCTCTGTGTAGGGCGGTGAACCCTTCAGATGTTGTATTGGAAATGGTGAAGATTAGTAAATGCTCTATCTAAATTAATACAAGATATGGTATCTATTGGTGTCTGTTTAACACTTTACAGTTTGGTTCCCACGGTTACACATAACAATAGGAGCCAAATGAGCACAACCTCAACAACAAATTTATAAATGGAAATAATGTAACAATACAACGATTATATTATTCCATAAGGTATTATTAGAGAGTTATATTCAATAACCAAATAACAGAATATCCACACACTTGAATAGGTTAAAGCATAACAAAGTTTAATGATAATTCTACAACAATATCTAATATAGGTTATACAAATAAACAATGCTAAATACTCAATCTATTAATAGAAACAAGAATAGTTAACTCTATTCAAGTAAAAGAAAGTAAAATAAAATATAAATGCTGATACTTAGATGTTACGTTGCCAGGAGAACTCAGGTGGAAAGACTGGCTTCAGCAGTAGCTTCTCCATTGTTGGAGCTTCAGGAAAGTTCTGAAATCTCTTTAACATGCATCTCTTTTAACATGAAGCATTTGTTGGTACAGCTTTCCCATAGTAACCCTGGTCAGGTGACCAAACTGTCAGACTCCATGTTGTTTACAGTCCAGTCCTGAACAATAGCCAGTATGTTTACCTGGAAACACTGTTGCTTAGACCACCAGCCACCTGCAAATACTCCACACATATAAACCAATATATATATATATATATTGCTATTTAAGTGATATCAGTGTATAAGATCAACAAACTAGCATAAATAAATGCGTGTCTACAACACTCCACCCCTTGGTCAAATACCACTGACATCACTACTATAATAATAATGCTACACATATAACAGTAGAAAAACCATATGACCACAGCTACTAAACAGTCCATGAACAATCGTGTTTCCCAAACTCCCCAGCCACCCAAAAGTCGGTTCCCACATGGCAGGAAGTTTGGTCAAATCATGGTTAACTTCTGCGTTGTTAATGAGGTAGCTGCAGTATTTGTTTGCTGACAACTGTCAGACTTCTCTCTTGGTGGCTAACACACCAAGGCCTAGGTGTAAGGTTACAACTCTTATGTGCACAAAGGTGTTGGAGGACCATTGGTTCCGCTGACTCAAACTGCCACCAGTCGGCTGGAAGGAAAGAAAATATATTTAATATCACAGTATAATAATACAACCTAGGTATCACCAGGTCCATCTGATATTATTTTGAGCTTCTGCCTCTGTTGCTTGCTAGATCTGGGTAGCACTCACACTTTGGTCCCTATCTGAATCAGCTAGCTCTGGTCCCTTGTAACTTACACTGTTTGAGTTACCCAGATGGCTATCTCCCCCAACACAGTACACGCACACAGCTCACCACCTTCACTTCACGCCACATACTCACATGCATTCACCAGGTTCCAGGTCAATCAGACAAGGGGACTGTCACAAACAAACACTCACCACCCCCTGAAACCTGCTTAACACTCTAACATGTAATACAACCCAACATCCCACACTAGAATCATTGTGGGCAGTACTGTAAAAAGGAAAAATGGTTGCAAACCCATTCCCACCCACAGTCTATCACTACTGGGGACAGTACTCAAATGTGCTCTCCTGAAAACTCTTTGCACCACTCTATCAACCTAGAGGCTTTAGGGTGATAGGCTAGGGACCACAATATGCTTAGTGGTAGCTCAATAACATAAGCACATTTGTCCATAGATAACAAGTTCTTGTCTTTGGTTCTTCTTTGAATTCTTTTTTTAGTGTCTTCTTGCTGCATTCTCTGCAAGCCACAACTCTTCAGAATAGTTTGCACAACAATGCAGCAATTCAATCCACCTCTTGGTCTTCGGCCTCCACAGTTCAACTGCCAAGTCTGCCCAACTTTATTCTTGAGGGCTACTTGGTATGGCCAACTTTCTTGACAGGTGGAATCAGCTGCTCATCCTCTTTCTCTTACGAGTGAGTTCACCTCTTCTGTGACCCGTATTTTTTGACTAGGGTGCCAGCTTGCAGCTGCAGGAGTACAGAAAGACAATGTGCTGTGTCATTGGCAATCTTGCTTGATGCTTTCTTCTTTGTCTGTATCTTCATATTCTTCTTGCACTGTGCTCAGGTAGACGGTTTATTTCTGGACACTGATGTCTGTCCAGGCCTGTCAATCAGTGCTGGGAGTATCTCTTCTGTTTCTTTAGAGACACCGGAGTCTTCAGGATACGATGACTCACAACCCTGTTCACTGTCTTGATGCACTACCTGGATGTATATGATATCTTCTCCCAGGCAAAGCTAGCTTGTTAGTGCATCTCTGGTGCAAGGAGAATTAAAGAGAGAGCATTCGCTAATTCAATCCCAGCTTGCCACGTGTCTGCCTGTTTGCCCTTCATCTGCGTTGACGGTACTCGGAACCGCAGTGCTCACTGATGGCACTACTGCATCCACCTCCCGGTAGTCAGCAGCCAACCCAGAGTCATCTGACTATTAAAACAGGCAAGACAAACGTGTTAATAGAGCTCACAGCGGGTTGAATATCTATCTCTTCTGTCCTTCAGGCTGTTGGTTCTGCACATAGCAAACCAGCATGGCTGAGGAAGAAACTTTATCAGGTTTTACATGTTCCTTTAAGATGCTTTTGCTAGGGAATCATGAAAACAAACACTCCTCTCTAAACATTTCTGTACTGTCCAGCTTCAAGTTATTAATCCCTGATATCTGGCTAGTAAAGTGGGAAAAGAGTTAAAACACTTGTGAGGACTACATGAGTGGATGGACCACACAAGCACTTTACACAGACATTCAGGTCAAAACCCTACTGGACAATGGGATCCCTCATTAGAGCCCTCCCACCCCAGGTCGGTTTACACACACATACTTACTGGACAATGGGGTCCCTCATTAGAGCCCTCCCACCCCAGGTCGGTTTACACACACATACTTACTGGACAATGGGATCCCTCATTAGAGCCCTCCCACCCCAGGTCAGTTTAAACACACATAACTACTGGACAGTGGGGTCCCTCATTAGAGCCCTCCCACCCCAGGACGGTTTACACACAAATACCTACTGGTTCCTGTGGGTCACTACTTATGGTATAGCTTCCCTTTTCCATGCAGGCATACATACACCAATCAATAGACATAATACTACAAATTCACATACAACATATTTCCTGGTCTCTCAGTGGCACCTATTACTAGTCATTTAATAGCCTTTCATCCTTCCCAGGTCCATACACTCGGCCGTACACTTCCTGGTCTGCAGAGGTCCCTATAGTGCCGTCTCAGCTGTGTTGCACGCACAGCCCACATGCAAATAGAACATATTTCTTCCAGAGCAGCATACAGTATTACATACATAAACACTATGCACTAGGCTTACATGTAATACATAAACACACAATGTATTTCCTGGTCTCTTAGAACCATTTATTACTTCACATGTAATAAATAGCCTGCCACCTTCCCAGAGCAATATATAACTATTGCTAATAAGTTTCAAAAGCCTACTTATAAGCAATACAGGATAATAATAAGTAGTACTAAAAAATCTATTAATCACAACAACAACAAAAAACACTGTTTAGTAAATAAACCCATTGCAGCAATGACAACACTAAAACCCACCACTCTCGTTGCAGTGTGGTATTGACATTCAAAAATAATTTAGGGGGTTTATAGACTAAACAATAATCTGCCTGGCCAGAGTCACCTGTCTAGTTACAAGTGCTAGTGACTAGTCAATGTCCAAGTAATGGTTCAGTTGCTAGTTAGTCACTTGGCTAGGTAGCAAGCACTCTAAATGTCAAACAATTACTTTTTTGTTTTTTACACATAAACAAGAAACATGAGGGAAAAATTGGAAAATGCGGAATTCAGTTATTAATTATTATATATAATAACTCTGCAATAATCCTGCCGACTACGCCAGTTGTATTGGAAATGGTGAAGATTAGTAAATGCTCTATCTAAATTAATACAAGATATGGTA
The DNA here is from genome assembly GCA_036172795.1 of Pelodytes ibericus. Lineage (NCBI taxonomy): Eukaryota > Metazoa > Chordata > Amphibia > Anura > Pelodytidae > Pelodytes > Pelodytes ibericus. Next base: position 72,560,191 of record CM069864.1, on the reverse strand, counting down.
TCTATTGGTGTCTGTTTAACACTTTACAGTTTGGTTCCCACGGTTACACATAACAATAGGAGCCAAATGAGCACAACCTCAACAACAAATTTATAAATGGAAATAATGTAACAATACAACGATTATATTATTCCATAAGGTATTATTAGAGAGTTATATTCAATAACCAAATAACAGAATATCCACACACTTGAATAGGTTAAAGCATAACAAAGTTTAATGATAATTCTACAACAATATCTAATATAGGTTATACAAATAAACAATGCTAAATACTCAATCTATTAATAGAAACAAGAATAGTTAACTCTATTCAAGTAAAAGAAAGTAAAATAAAATATAAATGCTGATACTTAGATGTTACGTTGCCAGGAGAACTCAGGTGGAAAGACTGGCTTCAGCAGTAGCTTCTCCATTGTTGGAGCTTCAGGAAAGTTCTGAAATCTCTTTAACATGCATCTCTTTTAACATGAAGCATTTGTTGGTACAGCTTTCCCATAGTAACCCTGGTCAGGTGACCAAACTGTCAGACTCCATGTTGTTTACAGTCCAGTCCTGAACAATAGCCAGTATGTTTACCTGGAAACACTGTTGCTTAGACCACCAGCCACCTGCAAATACTCCACACATATAAACCAATATATATATATATATATATTGCTATTTAAGTGATATCTGTGTATAAGATCAACAAACTAGCATAAATAAATGCGTGTCTACAACAGATGTCAAATAAGGAGTTTAAGCGTAAAAAGTTTTGTAGACTTCGTGAAGTGGTTTTTACCTTTGGGTCTAGTAAGCTACCTTGCAAAAGGCTCTTGTCCATTTTGGGGTCTATACTGCAGTTCATGTTGCCTCCCTAATTAGTATTCCTTTTGAAATCTGTTTGTCTATTATTTAGCTTTTGGAGGAAATGTATTGGAGTTGGAGAGGAACAAAGATCCAAACCATTATTAAACATTGAGGTTGAACAAGACAATTAATCATCAAACATACACATTTAATAAAAAATAAAAAAAGGAGAAAGAAAAAAAAGTTACTTTCAAACAGGTTGTGAATGAAAGATTCCAACTATAAGCCGAATAGTCTATAAACCGAACGACGTTCAGTTTATAGACTTTCGGTTTATAGAACAGCAACAGCATTACACGTATTCTATAAACCGAAAGTCTATAAACCGAACGCCATTCGGTTTATAGACTTTCGGCTTATGGAATACATGTAATACTATTGGCTTTCTAAAAACAGAACTAGAGTCCCCATTCATAAGAAATTCTTATGAATGGGGACTCTAGTTCGGTTTATAGAAAGCCAATAGTATTACATGTATTCTATAAGCCGAAAGTCTATAAACCAAACGACGTTCGGTTTATAGACTTTTGGTTTATAGAATAGCAATAGCATTACATGTATTCTATAAACCGAAAGTCTATAAACCGAATGTCGTTCGGTTTATAGATTTTTGGCTTATGGAATACATGTAATACTATTGGCTTTCTATAAACCGAAATAGAGTCCCCATTTATACGAATAGGTCAATTGACCTATTCGTACGAATGGGGACTCTATTTTGGTTTATAGAATAGCAAAAGCATTACATGCATTCCATAAACCGAAAGTCGTTCATTATGTCGGTTTATGGAATGTATGTAATGCTATTGGTATTCTATAAACCTACTCTATTTCAGTTTGTAGAATGCCAATAGCACGAATGGACAAATGGACGAATGATTTTCGTTTATTAACCATTCGTTCATTCGGCTTTCGTTAGTTTAGCATTTTAATTATTCGTTTTTCGGACGAACGGACGAAAATGCTATTTTCGGACGAAAATGCATTCGTCCAAAAACAAATGCACATGTCTACAAAATAACATACAAATATGTCAGGAGAAATAGAGAGAAATATCATGAACATGATTTTGACCTTTATTAACATTTTATGACACAAATAACGTCCTTTTCATTTACATGTTATGATGTATAGATTGGAAACATGAGTCAGAAATCAGTTAAAGGAGAATAATGCATGTTTGCAAATGAACACACAATCTCCTTAATAAAATTTAAAAAATACGGTAATTCAGGTCATTGATTTTTGCTGGGAAAAGTTAGATCAACTTTTTTTTCTTAGATCTCAGACAAAAAATAAAGTATTTACAGATTTTTTTAGGGGGAGATCTTCCAGTCATCATACTACATAGTTGATTTTTCTAGAGATTGGTGAGATCGGGTACAATTAGCTATTAGTTCCATTAGATATATTTTAATTCCTGAGATATTACCTGAGTTTCATGAGCAGGGTGACCCCATACCAATACAAATTGTAAGGAAAAACAAGGATTATGCATCTTGGATCAGGTTTGACCAATTATCTGCTTTGCTAGATCTATCATGCAAAGAGTGATATTAATCACCATTTTGTAGAAAGAGAAGAACAAATGAACAATTTAGAGAAAAAAACATATTTTGATGGATTTAAGCAGAGATATAATTCCAGAGATATTGCCTGTTTAATAAGATGGACTAACTTCTTAATAGATGTCTGTTAGACCAGTTAGAGCAAGGGTTAATTTGTTAGATCTATCATGCAAGGGGCAGTATATGAGGAAGGCACAACATTATTGTTCATGTTGCATCTTGTTTTTTAGATGAAAAAAATGCAGGTAATCTAACCTTATCCAAGAAAGAACTAACAAACTGAACAAACTCTTGTGCCAATGCTTTATTGTGGTGTGGGGGCTAAATGCCCTGATTTCCATATAGTTGTCATAAACTTTCTGCAGAGCACTAATAATGATCATCAGATATATGTTACCAATAGTGCATGGGATGCAGACTGTCCCAATTATTGACATGAGAAAGGGAGAGGAATCTGGGCATGATGGGCCACCACTGGGCCCATTATTTATTTTTAGGGCATCACAAAGAAATAAAGGCACCACTGGTCCATATTTGTTACTGGGGGGAGCACCAGCTGGCTCCCACTTGTGTTTTGTGGTGTCAGGAAATCCACTGCCTAGTTATTATTATTTACTTTTTTTAAAATGTAATGTACAGTGGACTGTGAGCCCCATTATGTGAAATTTCTGATCACAAACAGGATACTCAGCTAAATGGTGTGATGGGAAAAAAGGGTGATCAATGCTTGGTATTTGGTGGCTAAGTGTTAATGTTGAATAGCATAATGTTCATTTTCTGAGTTTTGTGTGATTAATAAATAGTTTAGGGGTTTTAACAGGCATCACTGAACCAGTATCCATTCCCCTTTTAGTTTTGTAGCCCTCCTCTGCACTTTCTCTAGTTTCTTAATGTCTTTTTTTTTTAAAAAGGCACCCAGAATTGAACCGCATATTCAGGGTGTGAAATATTCAGGGTGTGATCTTACCATGGACCTATAAAGAGGCAGAATAATTTCTTCCTTCTGTGAGACAGTACCCCTTTTAATACACCCTAATATCTTATTGAACTTTGCCGCTGCCAGCTGACACTGTGCACTACTGCTAAGTCTATTGTCTACAACTACTCCAAAATCTTTTTCATTAGTAGATTTCCCCAAGGAAACACTATTTAAGCTATATGCTGCATTTTTATTATTGTACCCAAAAGGCATAATTTTACACTTGTCTTCATTGAACAACATTTTCCATTTATCTGCCCAATTACCTGATTTGTCCAAATCCTCTTGCAACTAGAATACATCTAGTTCAGATTGTATTACCCTACTTCATTTTGTTTCATCAGCAAACACTAAGTCATGGCTCCCTATGCCCTGGGAGATCATTAATACACAAATTAAAAAGAAGAGCAACCAGGACAGAACCCTGAGGTACTCCACTTTTTCACATCTGTATAGTTTGAGAACTTCCCATTTACAATCAGCATTTGCATACTATCTTTCAACCAATTTCCTATCCACAAACAAATATTTGGCCCTAAGCCTATTGCATTCAATTTGTACAGTAACCTTTTGTGTGGAACTGTTTCAAATGCCTTAGCAAAGTCTAAATATATCACATCCACTGCAGCACCCATGTCTATATTTTTACTCACCACTTCGTAGAATGTATTTAAGTTAGTTTGACAAGATCTGTCTTTCACAAAGCCATGTTGGCTCTTGCTTATGAGATTCCTGTTCAATATGAAATCTTGAATATATTCCCTTAGCAACCCTTCAAACATTTTCACCCCACAGATATCAGGCTAACAGATCTGTAATTGCCCAGCTGGGATTTAGATCCCTTTTTAAATATGGGCACCACATCAGCTTTTCGCCAATCTATGGGCACCATGCCTGAAATAAAAGAATTGCTTAAAATTAAAAATAACTGTCTGGCCAGTACCTGTGAGTGTATACCATCTGACCCCAGGGTTTTGTCTATCTTAACACCATTTAATTGTTTTAACACTTTTACTTGTGTAAACCAATCACATCCTTGCTGTGACTGTTCTGTAGAACAGTTCTGTAGAACAGACTGTTCTGTAAAGGTAGTTTGCAGGTGCTTGTCCATTGGTTCTTTCTTGGTAAAAACAGAAGAAAATAAATGATTTCAAATATCTGCTTTCTCTCTGTCTCCACTGACTATCTCTCCCATTTCAGATAACAAAGACCCAACATTTTCAGCCTTTAATTTTTTGCCATTTATTTTTTTAAATATATTTTTTTGAGATTCCTCTTGCTCTCCTTAGCAATTGTTTTTTCATTCTCCAATGTAGCCAATGTAATTGCCCTTTTACAGTCTTTGTTGGCTTCTTTATATTTTGCAAATGCCTCTGCTGCTCCCAGCTTTATAATGTTTAAATGCTACTTTCTTTTTATTTATTTCCTGATTTACCTTACTGGTTTGCCACATTGGTTTTAGTTTACATCTTTTATATTTGTTACCAAAGGGTAAATTTATATGTATATTTTTTAAGCGTTAGTTTGAAGGTATTCCACTCACCTTCTGTGTTTTTTTCCCCCGAAAATAATCCATCCCACTCAACAAGACCAAGGGATGTATTAAACCTACTAAAGTTGGCTTTATGAATTAATCTCACACAATATGTTATGGTCACTATTTCCTAAATGCTTCCTTACGTGAATGTTAACAATAAGCTCTTCCATGTTCAGAACATGTTTATCATGGTCTGTGGAATCCGAGCAGATGCAATTATATCTGATGGCTTGGCTATAGATTATCGAGTTTTTGGTATATCTGGGATGGAAACTGTTGAGTTTCATGTAGGTTTGTCTGTCTGTTGGTTTTCGGTAGAGTGAAGTCTGAATGGCATTGTTCTTGGACATGTGCATCTTGGTCAGACAGCATTGTAAAGCTTATGCAAGTGTCACTTAATAATAATAATCATTCATACAAATAAGCTCTGATTCTGGGTATTTATCTGATGTAGGTCATTGTGAATTAAGTTACCTAAAGTACAGATAAATTACCTTTTTGAGTACTTGTTTGAAAACCTGGTCGTGAAAACAGTCAAGATTGCTGGTAGTTTGATGGCTCTCTCCACTTTTTTATATGCAAGGGATTTACAAATATTAGGACCCATGGAGCCAGGGTTCCTAAAAGTCCTATTGCAGACTGAGTTTTTTGTTTTACAAAGAACTTCATTTACTAACCTAACAATATTTGGTGGTGGAGTTACAACATGTCCAGTTAACTCCTTTAACTCCTATTGTCCCCTCCGATAGCGGTTTTACCAGTTTAAACACTTATTTCCCATCTTCCCCAGTTTAATAGCATGAGCATGCCTTCTCATCTCCATGCATTTGAGAAGACAATGGAAAAATTCAAGAAAGGACACAGGGTGCTGAAAATGGTTAGAACATGGTACCTTTTGCTGCCTAACTATATATGTCTTTCTCTTTGTGTGTCTTCCACCATCCCTCTTTATCTATAGTAAAAAATGTAAAACACTTATATGGCAGTGTGCATGCTTCCTCCTTTTTCTTTTCAGTGCCAATCCAATCACACTTTTTGGCCAAATGTGGACACACCACTAAATTATTGAATTCTGGTATTTCAATCAGACTCATTGTCACAGGTGTATACAATCAAGCACCTAGCCATGCAGTCTGCTTTTACAAACATTTGTGAAGAAATGGGTCATTCCAAAGAGCTCAGTGAATTTAAGCAAAGTACTGTGATTTGATGCCACTTTTGCAATCAGTTCATAAAATTTTATTCCATGGTCAACTATAAGTTATTATTGGAAAGTATAAGCGTTTAGGAACAGCAGCAACTCAGACACAAAGTGGAAAGCCACGTACCAAGTCAGAGAGCATGGTCGCTGAGTATGGAGGTGCATGGTGCTTAAAAGTCACCGATGCTCTGCTGATTCCATAGCTGAAGAGTTCCAAACTTCCGCTGGCATCAATATCAGCACAAAAACAGTGGGAGCTTCATGGACTGTATCTCCATGGCCAAGCAGATGCATGCAAACCTCACAATGCGAAACTTTGGACCTAGTGGTTAAAACACAGCACAATTGGTCTCTGCAGTGGAAACGTGTTCTGGAAAGTCTTCACTGTTTGGTAGTAGGATGGGCGAGATTTGGTTTGGCAGATGCCAGGAGAACGTTACTTGCCTGACCGCTTTGTGCTAACAGTTTGGTGGATGTGGGATAATGGTAACAGGGCTGTTTTTCATGGGTTGGGCTAGGCCCCTTTCTTCCTGTGAAGACAATTCCTAATGTTTCAACATACCAAGACATTTTGAGTGAAAGCAGAAAAGCAACTAAGGGAGAACATAACTGAAATACAGAGCGCAGAGATCAAAGACAGAGGCAAAACATAAGCAAGATAAAGCAGAAACCAAACTAAGGATAAACAATACAAGGCACAAGGTTGCAGATAATAACATTAAATAATGCAGGGCACAGACAAAGGGCAAATACAGAACTCAAAGGAACAGGCACAAATAAAACTAAGACTACATACAGAGGACAGAGCTAAGGAACATAAGAGGACATTACAAAGGAACAAACATAAATACAGGAACTAGCCTAACACTAAAGATGGTAAAAGGGTGGTGGTTTGGCCAATTAGATGTTAGCTTGCCAAACATGTCAAGGTACACCACATTTAGGCACGTCCATAACTAAGACATACTATTAGCAAATAAATGACATGAGTTTAAAAATGAACATTGCACACATCAGAATACCTGACTAAGCTGCAAAAGGACAGAACAGAAACAGTTGTGGTTTAAATAGAAGAAAACCAACAAAGTAAGTGGAAGCATAGAAAACCTGGAATGGAACATGTCAGGCAGAAAGGAAAACATAACAGGATTCAAAGGCAGAGCTGGAATACAGTTAGACAGCAAAGAGCATAAATAATAAACAGAAAAGCAAAAGGCATACAGATATGCCTGCATACAGCCTAGAAGTGCCTGCACAAGGGTGCATGGTTACAGATTGAGAGTGAGACATTCTCGTCCAACATCAGTGCCTAACCTCAGAAATGCTCTGCTGGATGAATGGCCAAAAATTCCCACAGAAACACCTGAAGCCTTCCCTGAAGAGTTGAAGTTGCTAGCTACAAAAGGGTGGACCAGCTACATATTAATGTCTATGTATTTAGAATACAAAGTCCCTGTTGGTGTAATGGTCAGGTGTCCAAATACTTTTGTAAATATAGTGAAGTTAGCTGTGGCTTTTTTATTTCAGTAAATTTTTTATTCGTCTCCTCTGTCTTCTTATACTGCCATTTGTCATTTTCTTCCACTTCTCATTTTCACATCTTAGTTTATTTTACTTTCTAGGTTAAACATTTTCATAATTTACATCAAGCCGTTGAATACATATTAATGTAATTTGATAGTTTATCTCAATTTGCCAGTCTCTTAAACACTGATCACAAACAGCAGAATACAATTCAGTTTCAGTCATTAGAGTAACATACAGCAAAGGATTTATGAGCGTAACATTTATTATAGTGATCTCGGAGTTTCTTCCTTTCCAATGAGAATATCCAACTGTGTCCACTTAAACACTTGAAAAAGGATCAAACACTAATGCTGCTTCTAAGATTTTTCTTAACCACCCAGCAACATTTTGTGACATTGTACAGAAAGGTTTGGTTTGGCTGTTGTAGACAGCACTTAACAATCCGGAAAAAGAGAGTTGAAGTATACACAAGAAAAATAAATATTTACAAAAGCTTCAGAGTTGAAAAAACTGATAAACCAGTTACAATCCTTTTTCATGTGACTCTGCAATGCATCACATCTTTATTTAGAAGAACATTTTAGTCATAGATTGGCAACACATTGTACTACACAGTGTGATGGAGAGAATTAACTGATATGCTAAGAAACAAAGTGTACACATCAAAACAAAGATGCTGATCTCTGTTCATTATGACTTATTTTCCTTTACAGTTGTTGGGGGTGGGGGGATTTTGGGGGGGAATGTTGTGTATAAGAAGTAGTTATCTAAAGGTGACATTAAAAAAATATCATGCTAAATAATTGCAAAGGAATTGCCCCTCTAGAGGAGCTGTTACTCATTGTGATAACACAACTGTGCATGCACACAATTGTGCACACGTGCAGAATCCATTATCCAAGATTCAAGGCACTGTAAAATAAAGTACGCACTGAGGGATAGTGGTCCTACTAAAATTAGGACAGTTTTGGGGCTATCAATATGTATTCATATGTGGTGGGTTTTTAGTGAACTTAGTCCCCTCTAAGCATTAGGTGTCCCACTGCAGCATTGTATATTCTGGTTTCACTCATGTTAATAATTCTTTAGTAGTTATGCTTTTGTCTCTGTAGACTGTGTGGTGCATAGTAATAAATGTACGGTCGAACCTCTTTTTTTTTTTTAGCCTTGCATGGCACATTTATTTCCTGGAAGGGTGCAACATCAGATACATAGGGGTCCATTCACTAAAAGTCGAGTATAGTGCAAGAAGGATGATAAAATGTTGTATAAAATGTATCCAGGTTCCAGTGGTGATCCACAACATCCTGGACCCTCATCTTCCAGACCAGGCAAAGTGGCCATCCATAAAAATAAAAATAAGAAAAAATAATAATCCACCTATTACTACAAAAATCCAAGCCAACAAAAAAAAAGTTTTTAAAAAATGCAATGGACTGAGCTCTAATGGTTTGCTTTCAGAGGAGAGCAAACCAGAATGAAAGCTCAAGCCTACTATTGGCTGGTTTGAAAATACTGCCAAAAGTAGGGCTTAGGACAGGGAGGCCACTCAGATGCCTCCTATGCGCATTTGAAAGCCCAGCCCTCCCAGGACATTTGAGGAGCCCCTGGGACCTATATTTGCCAGGGAGGGAGGATTTAATTTTTTATTTTTTTTCTAAGTCAAACTCAAAATGGAATTAGTGAATACCATTTTGTGAGGTCAAGATGAGGCAGGGAGGTGAGTCTGTTCAAGGTTGGAGGACGTGATTAGTGCAATCTAGACCTAGAATCTCGATTTTTAGTGAATAGACCCAATAGACAAATTACATAAACAGAAGCTATCATTAATAAAACAAGGGGTGCTGTTGGGTGCTGATACACCCAGGGCCGGTGCAAGACTTTTTGCAGCCATAGGTGAACACATTGAAGAGAATGCTGATTTGAAAAGAGAGATGTATCTTTTTAATCTGTTTATTAATGATCTCCCACGTTGTGCTGAGTGCCATGTCTCAGTGTTTGCTGATGACACAAAATTAGGTAAGGTAATAAAGACTAATCTTTTTTTTTTTTTTGCTTCACTCAGACTCGGAAACGCCTATGATTATTGATTAAATTGTTTTATAGTGTTTTCAGATCATCACTGTGAAACTTAATTTTTTTTTCAATAAACTCACATAACATACAACATTTATCTTTTTTTTCTTTCCTTTCTTTCTCCTTTTTTTAGGACCAAGAGTTCTGTGCTTATTTTTGTTGTTTAACTACTGATTAAATTAACCTCCTGAATCCTATCTGTATAAGACATAACAAAAAGACTGGTAGTCAGAACTGTATTTACTTATTATTATTGGCTTCTTCTTCGAGAGAGAGAGGGAGGTTCGGGCCCAAGGGGAGATTTTATTTATTAAATCTGCATCTGGGGGAGATTCCATTTTATTTTTATTTATTTATTTATTTATTTATTAATATTTTTTTCCTTTTTTCTTCCCTTTCCTTTTTTTCTTCTTTTTTCCCCTTCCTTCTCTCTTTTTTCCTTTTCTATCTTCCTTCCCTACTTCCTTCTCTTTCCTCTCTCTTCTTTCATTTCCTCCTCTACCTCCTCTCCTTCCTTCGTCTCTTCCCCCTCTTTTCCTTTATTTTCACTCAGGAATTACTGAATCACTTTATCTTTTCTTTTCTTTCTTCCTTCTTCTTTCCTTTATTTTATTATTTCCTTCGCTCTCTACCCCTTTTTTTATGAAGACTGAGCCTCCCATAAAGTGATTGCATCTTCTGGGATTTTGGATCTGTTTCCCATAATTAAGCCTCTCTCCATTTGAAGTTGGTACTCGATCTGATTCCTATATAGCTCCCAAACTGGGACATTAGTAGATTTCCAGTTCCGAGCAAGAAGGATCTTTGCGGCTAACAATATATGTTCCATTAAGTATTTTTTTTGTAGAGTCAACCTTGGCCAGAAAAGATGCAGCATATATGTTTCATATTTTCTGGTGATTTGGATGTTTAGAGAGAGTGTTAAAGTATATATCATCCTCCAGAATTTTTCTAATCCTGGGCAGGTCCACCATATGTGTTTGAAAGTCCACACATCACAGTTGCATCTCCAGCATACGTTGGTTGTACCCGGGTATATTTTGCCAATTTTTTCTGGGGTTAGATACCAACGGTGCATGACTTTGTATTGTAACTCGAGAAGGTTCAGGCAATGAATAGATTTCCTGAGATCTGTCATTATTTTTATCCAGTCTGTAAGGTTTATCTCTATCTCTAATTCTTTCTCCCACTTTAATAAGGCTTTTGGTTTAGACATTTCTGGCTCCGAAAAGATGTTGCTTCTTACCAATTTTTTAATCGTTATTTCCCCATTTAATGAATCTAAAAAGAGACCTTTTTGTTTCTGTTGTCTTTCTTGTTCTTTTGTAATGTATCCTCTTACTCTCAGGTAGATAAATAGATCTTTTGTAGATAGAGCGAATTCCTCTACCAAGGAGGGAAAGGATTTTATAATCTCTCCTTCCATTAATTGGGAGAGGTTTGTTAAACCACATTCTAACCATGTTTTTGTATTGATATTAAATATATTCTTATCTAGAAAGCTAATGGAGGAATTCGGGAAAAGTAGACAGTCTAGGTCTTGTTGCTTCTTGAGTTTACTCCAGAAGGTTAATAGCCCAGAAACGATGGAATTCTCTTTATGTTTTTGAATAAGTTCCGTTTCTGCCCTTTTGTTTAAAGAGAGCAGATAACTTAAGTCAGGAGAGTTCAAGAGTTTAGCTATATATTTGTACCACTCTTCTTCGGATTCTTCCTTCAGCAGCCATTTAGTTGCATGCCAGATTTGAGTTGCGTCGTGATATATGGAGATTTCGGGTAAACCAATACCCCCTTGGCTCACACTTCTTCTTAATACCTTTTGGGATATCCGTGGTCTTTTGCCTCCCCATACATGATCCACTAATACCGCTTGGATCCCCTTTAACCAAGTTCGAGGGAAAGGAATGGGAATCATCCTAAACATATATGTCCATTTGGGCAAGACATATGCTCTTATACTATTCAGCCTTCCCCACCATGAGATTTCCATATTGCTCCATATTTTCAGAGAGTCTTTTGTCTCCTGTAAAAGATTCCTAAAGTTAGATTCTAGTAAATCCTTCGGGTTTGGGGTGATTCTTATGCCCAGATAGATTATTTCCTTCTTTATCGATTTAAAGTTGTATTTAGCATTGATCTTTTGTCTGTCTGGTGCTGGAATATTAATTAACATTACGCTAATTTTATCAATATTTAGCTTATAGTTTGAGATATAGGAGAACCTAATAACTTCCTGCATGAGAGCTTCCAGAGATGCTGTTGGGTCTCTGATTGTCACTACTGTATCATCAGCATATAACGCGATTTTACCGCTTTTTTCATAATTCTGGCCAGACCAATATTTAGGATCTTTAGGGATTCGTTCAGTTCAGGTATAGTGCCAACAGACTGGCAAAAGGCGGATGTCATTCCAATATTTAAAAAGGGATCAAAATCTCTGCCTGGTAATTATAGGCCAGTGAGCTTGACATCTGTAGTGGGGAAATTATTTGAAGGATTGCTAAAGGTGTACACTCAAGAATACATCTTGAATCAGAATATAATTAGTAAAAGTCAATATGGTTTTGTGAAAGACAGGTCTTGTCAAACAAACTTAATAACATTCTATGAAGAAGTCAGTAAAAATATAGATCTAGGTGTGGCAGTTGATGTGATCTATTTGGATTTTGCTAAAGCATTTGATACAGTTCCACACAAAAGGTTACTCTACAAATTGAGAGAAATAGGATTGGGGGCAAATGTATGTATTTGGATTGAAAATTGGCTAAAAGATAGAACACAGAGGGTTGTTGTAAATGGTAAAGCTTCAAATTGGACCAGGGTAGTGAGCGGAGTACCTCAGGGGTCTGTTTTGGGACCTCTTCTTTTTAATCTGTTTATTAATGATCTCCCACGTTGTGCTGAGTGCCATGTCTCAGTGTTTGCTGATGACACAAAATTAGGTAAGGTAATAAAGACTAATCTTGATGTTTTTTCTTTACAGGAAGATTTGGACAGAGTAGGGAACTGGGCAAGAAAGTGGCAAATGAGGTTCAATATAGACAAATGTAAAGTTATGCATTATGGGAAAAATAATAACAAAGCAACATATACGTTAAATGGTATTTCCCTGGGAAAAACTACTAACGAAAAGGATTTAGGAATCATTGTAGATAACAAACTTGGCAACAGTGCCCAATGCCAGTCAGCAGCTGCAAGGGCCAATAAGATATTGGCATGTATAAAACGAGGTATAGATTCACGGGAGGAGGACATCATCTTGCCTCTTTACAAATCAATGGTAAGACCTCACCTTGAATATGCAGTACAATTCTGGGCACTAGTCCTTAAAAAGGATATTAAGGAACTAGAAAAAGTGCAAAGGAGAGCTACAAAATGAATAAGGGGATTGGAGGATCTTAGTTATGAAGAGAGACTTAAAAAATTGCATTTATTTACTTTAGAAAAAAGGCGTATTAGAGGGGATATGATAACATTATATAATATGTGCAGGGCCAATGTAAGGAGCTCTCCAGTGACCTGTTCATTAATAGAAATGTACAAAGAACAAGAGGTCACCCCCTGAGACTGGAAGAGCAAAGATTTCATAGGCAGCAAAGGAAGGGATTCTTTACGGTAAGGACAATAAAATTATGGAACTCACTGCCAAGAGAGGTAGTGCTATCAACCACAATAGATGCATTTAAAAATGGTCTGGATGTTTTTTTAGAAAAGCAGAACATACAGGGGTATTAATAATAGAATGAGCATTAATAATAGAGCTTTTTGATCCAAGGAGAAATCTGATTGCCCTTTTGGAGTCAAGAAGGAATTTTTTTCCCCCTAGGAGGCAACATTCGAAAAACCTTCCTTAGAGTTTTTTTTGCCTTCTTTTGGATCAAAACGCTGAAATGATAGGTAGAAGGGTTGAACTTGATGGACTTGTGTCTTTTTTCAACCTAAATTACTATGTAGTGGCTGCCTCAGAAGAAGGGTATGATTGGGAAGTGTCATGTTTGTCAAGGGAAAGTTAGCAAGAGAGCCATGTATATCTGGAGGGGTGCCAAAAAATCCCTGCACACTTACCCTGTGCTTGACCCTGAAAGTAAAAAAATTGACAGCCAATAAAACCACTTGCAGGAGTACTTTTGCTATTGTTCTGTGGAAAGATGAATCAGCTCTTCCATCTTGCGAGTGTCTTTCATCTTGGCAATAAAATCTAAAGTGAGGAAGACTATGGGCATTTCCAATGTAGGGGAATGAGGCTTTCTTGCTGCATTGATTACATTTCAGGTTCATTGCTGCTGAGGCAAACATTGCTGGTTCTTGTGGTAGGTGATGGGCCACTTTGGTTGATATGTTATGTGCAGTCTCTGAGAATAGAGCAGTGCTTAATAAAATCACGTCCAGCATACCATTATATAAAATCCATTCTATTATAAAAAAAATTATCTACTGTATTATTAAAGAAGAGTCGGTCTTATATGCAAATGGTCGAGCTATAGCTAGCTATAACTACGCCAATATTTAAAAATACAGGCCTTGGAAATGACAATCACAATCTTTTCCCTCTCATTAGGACTCCTTTCCTTTAAAAAAAAAATGCCATTCATGCTGTTGCTCCATAAAGTTAACATTGACCTCAAGCTAATTTTGTATAAGCTATCAGATAAAATTTCAGTTCAGTGGCAACTGCAGACCACTCAACTGTCCCACAATCCCTGTGCATATGCTGTTTAAATGACACTTGACCTCCCAGACTCCACCCCGAGTGTACCAATTTGCTGGCGCTGACAACTCTACCTATCATAATCAATTTCAGGACTCAAAATCAGTCATCAAAAAGGCTAGGTATCAGATCTCTGGGGGCTTTTTAAGTCTACCAAAAATTATGGGGCTGCTTCTCTAAATATTGTTATTATCAAGTACAACCATCCAGGGCTGCCATCAGAGGGTGACAGACGAAGTAAAAGTTCTCAGTTCACCAGTCTCTCTGCGGGCGAATAGGTAGCTTGATGTCTGTGTGCTGCACAGATGTACAGCTATCCTCCCATGCTGCCTCTTGAGCTCCCTGCATGTGTTAGGACAGCTAGGGTTTATGGGGCGCTCAAACGTAACAGCATGCAGGAAGATGGAAAATGTTCTTCTAAATAAAGATGTGATGCATTGCAGAGTCACACGAAAAAGGAGACAGCATAGTAGGATGTCTATGCACTTGGGCAACACACAGACATCCAGCTGCCTACCACTAGACACCAAGGAGCTGGAGAACTACTGTGGGTGCTGGCTGGGGTAAGTCTTGGGTGTGCTATCTGGGTGCTGGGGCATGTTCTGCGTGTGTAATGTGGATGATGGATCATGTTCTTTGTGTGCAATGTGGATGCTGGGGCATATCCTCTGGGTGCTAGGGTATGTCCAGTGAATGCAATGTGAAAGCAATATGGGTTCTGGCTGGGGTATGTCCTGGGTATGCAATGTGGGTGCTGGGTCATGTCCTGAATGTACAAGGCAGTGCCATGGCAAGGGATTTGGGGGCAATAACAAAAGGAGTGATGAAAAAATGGAGTAGCTGAGGTGACTAACATTCTCCTTCTCAGTTTCAACCTTCAGATGAAGTCCACTAACCTTTACACTAACCCACGCATATCTTAGAGTAGAGATAAAAAGGGAAAATTTTGGAGGTAAATCATGGGGAGAGGACAGTCCAAAAATGGCAAATGGTAAACGCTTAAAAAAGAAATATATTTTACAGAGACATATTGGACGTTTGCTAGTGAAGTTTTTAAATGATATTGCCTATATTTAACATAGATGAACATGTACATATTGAAGGATACAGTTGAAAAGCTACAAGTAAACTTAAGTCTTGGGGTGCACATGGGAGTGTTCATTCACCACAAAGCAGACACTCATGGACAATTAAGATTATTAGTTAATCTATACATTTGCTACCAATTATTTGCTGCCATCATACATATACCCTATTTGTACTACTTCACCATCACTAGTGTTGATAAGAGATTAACTTTAAAGGATCTTTTGGGAATTTTGTATGTTTTTCATTTACTGAATGGTCTACTCAATAAAGAGTGAATTGCAGGGAATTGAGATGGGAATTTCAAACTTAAAGTCAAAGTAGCTGAGTAGGAAAAAATCTCCCAATCTGCTGCATTGGAGGATTTTTCCAACTCGACTACATTGGCCTAATGTTTGAAATTCCCATTTCAAGAATATACCCTTTTGTGTAGAATACTACAACATTGACTGACCAGTATCAAATGTAACTGCCCAGCCTAATGACTGTATCTTTTTCTTCTGGCATGGTGTGACTGTACATTTGTTCTTGTGTTGTTTGTTTTTTGCAAATGCCTTATTTATGACTTGCTTTTAATACCCGCTGTTCTTTTATTAATTTCCTGGAAAAGAAATGACCCCACTGATACTTTTCTGATCTCTCTGTTATTTTGTGGTTTACCAACACTTTACCTCCTCGAATGCTGTATATAGCTATTGATCTTTTGTTTTCTGTGCTTACATCCAATATCACTAGAAGTAACCTCACTTTTCTAATTACTTTCATGCTGAACAAAAAAAAACAAAAAAAAAGAGTCGTGTCTAGGGAAACAGCCTAGCCTCATCCAAAATTAAAAGGATTACGTAAAGTAGGCTTAAGTGATATTCTGAATGCGTTTTGTTTGTGTTACTTCATTATTCCTCACATAGGAGTGCAGCACCATTACAATACAATTTAATAACAGCTAAAGGATGGCATGCTTTAAAACACAAAATTAATTGGCTTTTAGTTGCTAAACTGTTTGGCTGTTTTTTGTTTGTTAATTGTCTAAATGTATTAAAGCAGTAAATAGTCCTTTTCTAGCAGAAACCATCGATCTGCCTTGCAGAAAAAAACATCTCCTGCTGTTTCTCAACTCACCATTCATCATGTTATATTGTACATGGGTTACCATGCTGTTGTTTGGCTTTCAGTAGTTGTAATCTCAAGCCATTTGATGAAGTAAACAATGGAAGAATTGCTTGCTGATATAAAAAAAATTTCTGGTTGCCTTTCACAGAATCGAGGCTTTTCACTGGCGTTTGTAAATATTCGGGTTTTGTGGTAACTAGGCATTATGGCATCAATGGGTAGGATCTATTCCAATTTATAAGCACTTCCAGATGATGTCTGCAAATTTGCTTGGGTCCCCGTTCTAGCCCCCCCCCCCCCCCCTTCCTCCCTTGCATGCAACCACATCATCCACCACAATGTGTGTTGTGGAAGTGTATCACAGAGCTCCACAGCAATTCAACTCACAGTAATCTGAAGAAAATCATTGTATTCCCAAGCTCTAAAGCAATATAACTCACAGTAAAGTGCAATGTGTAATTGTATCACACATCACCTCAGCAAAACAATGCACAGAAATGTACAGTGTGTGTGAATATATCACAGAGCTCCAGAGCAATAAACTCACATTGGTGTGCAGCATATCAGTGTACTGCATAGCTCCACAACAATACAACTCACAGTAATATGTATCACAGAGCACCACAGCAATACATCTCACAATAATGTGCAGTGTGTGAGTGTGTCACAGTGCTCCACAGCAAATAAAATGCATATTAAAAAAGTATTTAAAATGCAGTAAATATTCATTAGGAGACAAAAAGTAAATGTATGATTGGTATTTTGATACAACTAGTGGAATATTACTGCACATTTTTTTTTATCTAGTTCATTAGACACCTTCACCAAGACATATCCTGGGCTGGCTTATGCTGCTAAAATATATACTTCAATAATAATTTAATTTATACATATATATAGCTGGTTTATATAATATTTATATAATAAATTATAATAACTATATATATTATATAATATTATATTAACCAGACAAACATGTGACTGGATATATCATTAAATATTATATAAACTATATATATATATATACATACATACAGGGTTTATATTATTATAGCAGTTTTATATTATAATATTTCAATATTATTTAAACTAGCCAGATATATAAATATATTATGTAGCTATATTGCAGGTTTATATAATATTTATATATGATATGGCTGGCTTACATAATATAGATTTTTTTAAAAAATAGTTCCAGGGGGTGGGGGGCTGTAGAGCTGGCTGGGGGGACACTTTATATGTGGCTGGCACCTGGATGGCTGTATAGCTGGCTGGAGGGGGCACTGTGTATGGCTTGGGCGGGGGGCTGCACAACTGATTTGGGCGGCTGCACCTGTAATTCATTCGGTGAGGATGGAAGCTGCAGCAGAGAGACCTCAGATGCACTGTCTGTCTGTCCGTCGTCCAGTCCAGAAATGGTGTGGTGTCACATGTGAAGACATGCTGCACGCACTGATTGACTAGAAGGAGACGGTGTCACGTGTGACCAGGGGAGGGGCAAGTAAAAAACTATGGGATGCGTGCCAATCGCATCACATAGTATGATAAAATGCACGCGATCGTTAAAAATATTTTTTCGGGCAGCGGGCCCACGGGGCAGCTGCTTTGGGCCCCCCAGGAATAACTGGGCCCGGGGCAGCTGCCCCGTTTGCCCCACGTTAAAGACGGCCCTGTGTTTACCTCTACCACTTCCGCTGTAAGCCTATTCCATACATCCACTACCTTCCCAGTAAAGTAATACTTCCTGGTAATACTTTTAAATCTGTCCCTGTCTAATTTAGGACTATGTCCTCTGGTTGTGGTAGTTTTTTAAAATATACTCTCCTCCTTTACTGTGTTGATTGCCTTTATGTATTTAAAATTTTCATTACCCCCCCTATTACGTCTTTCCTCCAAGCTATACATGTTAAGATGCTTTAACCTTTCCTGGTAAGTTTTATCCTTTAACACATGAACCAGTTTAGTAGCCCTTTTCTGAACTTTCTCCAAAATATCAATATCCTTCTGAAGATATGGTCTCCAGTACTGCTACAATACTCCAAGTGAGGTCTCACCAGTGCTCTGTACAATGGTATGAGCACTTCCCTCTTTCTACTACTAATACCTCTCCCTATGCAACCAATCATTCTGCTAGCATTTCCAGCTGCTCTGTTACATTATCTACCTACCTTTAAGTCCTCTGAAATTATTACTAAAAAATTCCTTTCCTCTGATGTTGAGGTTAGGACACAAATATTCTGTATTCTGCTTTTGTTTTTTTATGCCCAAGGTGCATAAACTTGCACTTATCCACATTATATTCAGACTTCCAAACTCACACCATTAAAAAGTGCATCCAATTATCACCAGCACAATTGTTGAAAAGGATT
The DNA here is from genome assembly GCA_036172795.1 of Pelodytes ibericus. Taxonomy (NCBI): domain Eukaryota; kingdom Metazoa; phylum Chordata; class Amphibia; order Anura; family Pelodytidae; genus Pelodytes; species Pelodytes ibericus. Next base: position 72,541,178 of record CM069864.1, on the reverse strand, counting down.
ATTTTTGTATCCACTTTCTACTTCACACAGGCATAAATAGCAAATATCAGTTCAGAGAGTCTCCCTTGCTCTGGCTTCTGTCCCATTCCAAAATTACAATCTACCTTTAGTGAAATGTTACCTTCCAAGAGATCTGATCACACCTAGGGCTTTATTCATGAAATAGATTAGCATTGAATTGACAAGGGAATTTCAAACATAATGCCAAAGTATCCAAGTTGGAAAAACTCTCTTTTCTCTCTTAAGGAGTGTCTCCTGATCTGGCTCAATTTCTCAGGCTGGACCTGGTCTTGCTGTTAGTCTTGAGAGGGCTTACTGGACCAACACACTTGTGTCATTCCTTTCATATATATATATATTATATTTTTAGCAGGTCCATATAACTCCTCGGGTATTTAAGAATTAATAGTCCCTATTAGAGTTGAGCGGACACCTGGATGTTCGGGTTCGGCGGGTTCATCCGAACTTCTGGGAAAAGTCCGGGTTCGGGTTCGAACTTGACCCTGAACTTTTGGCCACTAAAATGCCTCTAAAAAAGTCCTGGAAAGGGCTAGAGGGCTGCAAAAGGAAGTAAAATGTGGGTAAGAGGAATATAACTTCAAATAACATAAAAAACATACAAATTAAAAATACAGCTGAGCCATAAAATAGCACTAGATGGAATTCGGTTTATAGACTTTCGGTTTATGGAATAGCAATAGCATTACATGTATTCCATAAACCAAAAGTCTATAAACCGAATGTCTTTCGGTTTATAGACTTTCGGTTTATGGAATACATGTAATGCTATTGGCTTTCTATAAACCGAAATGGAGTCCCCATTCATAAGAATTTCTTATGAATGGGGACTCTATTTCGGTTTATAGAAAGCCAATAGCATTACATACAATGTAATCGCCGAACCCTGAACTCCAACACGAACATACAGTGGAATTCAGTGGTATGAACCCGAACAGTGCGGTTCGGGTTCGCTCAACACTAGTCCCTATTCCTGATTGGTATGCATGCTTTTTAGCTGTGACATCATAGCTACCATAAGCTACAACAACTGTCCTGATTGGTTATAGCCAATATAAGAATGACCACCCTAAAGATTTGAGGTGCCAGTACCCCCTGCCTCAACAAAAAATAAACAAATTCTAACATCAAGTGTTCTCATATTGACAAATGTTTCCAGCAGTTAAAGCTAAAGGTTACAAGAAGTGTTGAGCGAACCCGAACCGCACTGTTCGGGTTCGTACCGAACATTACGGTTTTTGGACCCCGGACCCGAACACTGACATTCCACTGTATGTTTGTGTTGGAGTTCAGGGTTCGGCGATTACATTGTATGTAATGCTATCGGCTTTCTATAAACCAAAATAGAGTCCCCATTCATAAGAATTTCTTATGAACCGAAATAGAGTCCTCATTTATAAGAAATTCTTATGAATGGGGACTCTATTTCGGTTTATAGAAAGCCAATAGCATTACATGTATTCCATAAAGCGAAAGTCTATAAACCGAAAGACATTCGGTTTATAGACTTTCGGTTTATTGAATACATGTAATGCTATTGCTATTCTATAAACCGAAATAGAGTCCCCATTCATACGAATAGGTCAATTGACCTATTCGTATGAATGGGGACTCTATTTCGGTTTATAGAATAGCAATAGCATTACATGTATTACATCTGAGAGTCAAATAGAACCGTCAAATACTGTGCTTACAGCGCACTTTGAAAAATTCTAATAGTTTTGGGTGGTAAATAGTACATTTGCGTCTTGCGGTGCACTTCATATCTGAGAGTCAAATAGAACCGTCAAATACTGTGCTTACAGCGCACTTTGAAAAATTCTAATTGTTTTGGGTGGTAAATAGTACATTTGCGTCTTGCAGTGCACTTCATATCTGAGAGTCAAATAGAACCGTCAAATACTGTGCTTACAGCGCACTTTGAAAAATTCTAATTGTTTTGGGTGGTAAATAGTACATTTGCGTCTTGCGGTGCACTTCATATCTGGGAGTCAAATAGAATAGTCCAATACTGTGCTTACAGCGCACTTTGAAAAATTCAAATTGTTGTGCTAAATAGTACACTTACGGCCTGCACTTCATATCTGAGAGTTAAATAGAACCGTCAAATACTGTACTCACAGCGCACTTTGAAAAATTCTTATAGTTTTGGGTGGTAAATAGTACGTTTGCGTCTTGCGGTGCATTTCATATCTGAGAGTCAAATAGAACAGTCCAATACTGTGCTTACAGCGCACTTTGAAAAATTCTGGCTACCTCCTCCTCCTCCTCCTCCTCCTCCAGCGCCGCTTCCACCTACACCGCCACGGTCACCGCCTCCTCAACCTATGGGTCAGTTAGTATAAACTGAAAGAGAATACCCTGCACTCCAACCCTCTCTCAAATGGATAATTCTGTTGATCCTCCTGGCAGCCATGCTTTAGATTTAGATTTATGTTCTTCCAAAACTAAAATCAAAGATTCCATCTAGTACTATTTTATGGCTCAGCTGTAGTTTTAATTTGTATGCATTTTATGTTATTTGAAGTTATATTCCTCTTACCCACATTTTACTTCCTTTTGCAGCTCTCTAGCCCTTTCCAGGACTTTTTTAGAGGCATTTTAGTGGCCAAAAGTTCGGGTCCCCATTGACTTCAATGGGGTTCGGGGTCAAGTTCAAGCCCGAACCCGGACTTTTTTCCGAAGTTCGGCCGAACCTGCTGAACCCGAACATCCAGGTGTCCGCTCAACTCTAGTTACAAGAATTCCTGGTGTCCATGATTCTCTTCATAACACAGCAGATTAGACCACTGGTAAATCAATTGTGCTATGTCACTGTGAACATGAAACAGTACCATGATACACGTGGCATAATGGCCGGTGAGTTTATTTAATCTATCATCTGTTGTCTGTGAACAATAACCAGGGATGTAATGCCAACCTATAGCTGGCATAACATCACTGGTATTGTTATATCACAAGATCTGTGGCCTGGAAAAGAATATAAGTTACTATATCAACACCATCAGAAGTGGTGTAGCCAATACCTCAGCAAGAGACTGTCCTGTAGAGCCCACATTCTGAGAATGTCTATGAGTACAGACATCCTTAAGTATGAAAATATATTTACTAGTAAACCTTTTTTTTTATAGGGTCACTTAAGGTTAAGGTATTTTCTTTTTTTCATTATATTAATAGTTTGGGGAAGGGTTGCTTTATAATCAAGGTGCCTTTTTTTTTAAGCAAATGGAGTATATTTTGTGTTTTTTTTCATTATGTGGTGTCGGTCAAGTAACCAGCACCACTACCCTTTCAACATGCCCGGCGCCTGCAATGGGGCTTGGCACAGCAATGTCACCTTGTCTATGGGATGTGGGGCAGCTACAGCACTGTTCTATTCACTGTGACAAGAAAGGAAGGAGGGTGGCAATGTGCACATAAGCAGTAGTTCTGCCAGTTTGAGTGACACTCAACCTTCCAAGTGCCACACCAGCGTCCCAATTCACTGAAGGTAGAAGTTGGGATGTATGCTCATATCCTTCTGCACAGAGCACTAGCTGGAAGAAAGGTCTTCATGTAAGTGCAAGCCTCCTATAAATTAGCAGTAGCCAGACCATTAGGGGGTACATGTTGGGATTAGGGGTATATTTATGGGAAGGACCCAGACCATCTGTTCTGTAAGGGGCCCCTATAAGGGGTGTCCGTTCATAAAAAGATTGTGGTCCAGGGGCTGGGCTACTTGCTCTGGTCCCCCATGTATATAACAGGGGGCTGGGCAGTGGCGGATGCTCCATATGTGCTAGGTGTGCGCATTTTCTATTTCTGGGGGTTTGTGTGCTCCGAGCAATTTGTATACTTTTCGTGCTTGTTGAATTGGCAACAGAGTGAGCCGAATTCAATGCAGCGTCATCTTTCTGATGTAATTACGTCTCTCGGGTATTTCCGGGGGTTTGTGTGCTGTTCTCAGCACACAAACCCCCGGAAATACCTGAGAGACATCGTGCCTCCGAGTGACAGGCGTAGGGTTACTTGCCCTGGTCTCCCATGTATTTTGCAGGGGTTAGCACCATTTATTTTATAGTAATGCTGTTAATGATAGTCACAAGACAGACCTGTTACAGACCCGCCACATTTTATAGAGGATTGTCTCTAGTTTTTGTACTTGGAATACATATAATTGGAAACCAAATACACTGAGCTCAAGTTTGGATATTTAAAAAAATTCAGTGAGGTGGAACATGTCAGGTTAACAGACCATGGACAGGAGTTTAATGTATGAAAAGTAACAGGTTACTAAAGATAGCATGTTTTTCAGGATATGGATGATTTCCGTTCCTGGTCTTATGTTTACAGACAGTGTTGACATCTTACTATAACTCCATGTCACCAGTGAAAAGCAAACAAGACCTCGCAAAGAGCACAAACAAACATGACATGAAAAATCTGTCAGTATTAGACACTCATTAGATAACATGCCTTCTGATCTTTTTCATGCATCTTAACTATGTATCTTAAAATATGAATCCCCCACATGTTGCCATTACCCTGGATGTCTTTCTTAATCATCCACAGGTAATGCGTAGCCTGTTTTTATGACTTAAAGTACACACATGCCACTAACATGGGAACTAGCATTTCAATATCAATCCAGTGTCTACCAGCTAATGACTGGAGCGATGAGATGTAGGTACCACAACTGTGTAAATGAATAATGCATTATATATTTGTAGTTTATTAACTAAAGTTATACAAGGTCACCAACTGTCGGATCATTATATGCAGTGGCCAGGCAATTCACACACTATTGAAGCTTAGTATTTATTCTCTCTATCCTTGATATCAGGAGTTAGAGGACATATTACCTAGTTCTGGAACGTTCTACCTACAGGGTAGCACTGGAAATGTTCTAACCTGGCAGATATTTATCATCTAAGTATAACTATGATGCTGGTAACCTAAACATTTGATATAATGCTCTATGAAGATATAGATGAAGCTGCAGGGCTTTGCTTCAAACATTAGTTTTTGTGACCCTCACCCACAACGTACTAAACAAGCCGAGAAGTACGCGCAGCTTGAGGGGGAAGGCCTTGTGCCTTTTGCCCCAGCACAGACCTTTCCTGCTCTGCCTACTCATGCTCAGTGTAGCGGACACCAAATCTCTTTACTACTATCGAGCAAGCTTTAAACAGGACAGTCCTGATTTGGGGCTTCTATCCTATTGTCCTAATCTTTATTCTCTGGGACACAAGCAGGGCCGGCACCACCTATAGGCAGGGCCGGCCCAAGACTTGGTGCTGCCTGGGCGAAAAACTAAACCCCCCCAGAAAAAGCCTACAGTCATGATAATTAAAATGAAAATTATCAGGAAATGATAATTATCAGGAAGTGATCATTTAATGCAAGAATACCTTATGGCGCGAGTATTGGCAGGCCATTATTAAAATGTGTACCCTTAATGTTTGAGCATTTAAACTTAATGTACAATATTTGAGTCATATTATAGGTCAGTGGTCACATATTATGTTTTAGGGAATTTCACAGCCTATTTTCATAATAATGTTTGTTTAAGCATTTCTTTCTTTTCACCTCATACACACACACACTCACACTGACATACACACACACTCACACTGACATAGACACACTCACTCACACTGACACGCACACACACACTGTCTAACTCAGGGGTCCTCAAACTTTTTAAACAGGGGGCCAGTTCACTGTCCCTCAGACCGTTGAAGGGTAAACCTGAGGGTTTATTTTTACTATAGTAAAAATAAAAACTATGAAGAAATTCCTATGCACACTGCATATATCTTATTTTGAACAAAACGAGAACAAATACAATATTTAAAGTAAAGTTAAATCAACAAACTTACCAGTATTTCAATGGGAATAGTGTGCCAGTCAGAGCCCAGGAATATTATGCCAGTCAGATGCCCAGGAATATGATGCCAGTCAGATGCCCAGGAATATGATGCCAGTCAGATGCCCAGGAATATTTTGCCAGTCAGATGCCCAGGAATATTTTGCCAGTCAGATGCCCAGGAATATGATGCCAGTCAGATGCCCAGGAATATGATGCCAGTCAGATGTCTAGGAATATGATGCCAGTCAGATGCCCAGGAATATGATGCCAGTCAGATGCCCAGGAATATGATTCCAGTCAGATGCCCAGGAATATGATGCCAGTCAGATGCCCAGGAATATGATTCCAGTCAGATGCCCAGGAATATGATGCCAGTCAGATGCCCAGGAATATGATGCCAGTCAGATGCCCTGGAATATGATGCCAGTCAGATGCCCAGGAATATGATGCCATTCAGATGCCCAGGAATATGATGCCAGTCAGATGCCCTGGAATATGATGCCAGTCAGATGCCCAGGAATATGATGCCAGCCAGATGCCCAGGAATATGATGCCATTCAGATGCCCAGGAATATTATGCCATTCAGATGCCCAGGAATATTATGCCAGTCAGATGCCCAGGAATATTATGCCAGTCAGATGCCCAGGAATATTATGCCATTCAGATGCCCAGGAATATGATGCCAGTCAGATGCCCAGGAATATGATGCCAGTCAGATGCCCAGGAATATTTTGCCATTCAGATGCCCTGGAATATGATGCCAGTCAGATGCCCAGGAATATTGTGCCAGTCAGAGCCCAGGAATAGTGCTCGTTATCCCTCCCTCCTCCCCCGCTTCCCCATCACTTACCTCCAGCTGCTGTGTCCCCGGACGTCCCCGGGGGGGGGGGTGCCGGCAGCACCCCCCGCGGGCCACATAAATGTCCTTGGCGGGCCGCATGTGGCCCACGGGCCGTAGTTTGAGGACCCCTGGTCTAACTGTTTAACTTACCTGGTCCAGGCATCTCTGTGCTTTGAGCTCCTTGTGTGAAGGAGGGACTGAGCCAATCACAGGAGGCTTCTGAACACTCAGCCAATCAGGAGAGTTGATAGGTCTCGCTCGATTGACTGAGACCTCCTTCTATGAAGCTCCCCCGGACACAGAAAAAAATAAAAAATAAAAAGACAGCTGCATGGAGCAGCAAATTTCTGCCTCTGCCAGGGTGCCGCCTGGGGCAGGTGGACCAGTCTACCCCATTAAAGGGCCATCCCTTCTATTGGCAAAGTAGACAGTGGCCTAAGGCACCTGTACACTCCAATTTTTTGCCACAAAGCGGCATGTAAAAGAAAGGAGCAATTGCAGCGACAGTGGGGGGAGGGACGTGGACCACACCAGATGCGAGGTGAAGGTTCACCACTACCTTGTGAAGCAGCAAGGTGTGTGCTTCACTGGGGAGTAGTGGGCAGTACCAGATCTGTGTGTTAAACACACACACAGAGCTCAGACAGTGCTGCTTGTATGAAGATCCAGGAAAAAAAATTGGAAAGGGGGAGGAAGGGGTTAGAGGAGAGAGACCGACATGATGAAAGAGAGTAAAGGGACATACATGAGGAAGAAGAGTAGACAGACAGGGGGACACATCGACTTTTTTTTTTTTTTTAAAGAAACAAAAAATAGCTCGCATGTGTGTATCTCTGTGTGTGTGTGAGGGGGAGATCCTCTCTGTGTGTGACTTTCTCTTTGTATGTGTGTGTGTGACTGTCTCTCTGTGTTTGTAACTGTGTGCACACAACTGCGTAATTGTGTGTGTGTTTGTGTGATTGATGTGTTGTTGTCTGAATGGTATAAGTAGGCGGGGTAAGGGGTGGGCAAGAGACAGAGCGAAAGGGAGGCAAAATGAGGGTTCGCCTAGGGAGGCAAAAATTATTTCACCAGCCCTGGACACAAGAGAATAAATACTGTGCATTTGCAGGTTTGCGCATGTGCACTGATGCTGGCAAAACCCCAGTGTCCCATGTTGCCGGGGGGGAATGTTGTGCCGTATGAGATAGTACAAATGTATTGTATGACGCTAACACAAAATTAGGAGTCCACGAGAATTATTAAGAGTGGTAGATTTATATGTGAAAAACAAGCAGTAGAAGCAAGCCAACAAATACTTACTGTCAAAAATAAAACTTTTTAATCTTCATATATGACTATATACATTTATGCACCATAAATAAATAAAACACTTCAGTAGTCATATTTACACATACTTACACAATAGTCTTATGTACACGTATTAACACTGACATATCATGCATCTTTATATTTAGATCAGCTCAAGGTTTAAAGTCTTTTGTCAGCAGTTACATAAATCAAACACACCTTTTTCAAGATTTTTTTTTTAAAATAGCTTATACTTTGACCTCACTGTTTGTCTCAAGCAACATACAAAAAAAATGCCTTCAGTTCCTGGCAGGTTTTAATATCGAGTTGCTTGGTGTTAAGTAGACCTCTGACTTGTTACAGGCGTTGTTCTCTCCGTATAATGATGCTTTTATGAAGACAGAATAAAGATTACACTTTTTACAAGCATCAGATCTTTGCAGAAGTGTATTCATACATGCAGCACAGGGCACGGTATGTCTTATGTTCAGTCATTTATTTCTTTACAAGCTTGGACGGTTGGGAACACTGTACTAGCAGCACTTGCATACTGCAAGAGCTACTCTACTATGCATAGGAGGAAGCACGGCAAGCTATTCTGGTGGCTGCACACTTTTGCACCTCGTATGAGGATAAAGTGGCATGTACTTTTTAAGCCACTGACGAGGCCAATGCAGGCCATTTTAATTAATGGAAACTGAACTAAAATGCCAACGCAAAATATGTTTCTCCACTCTTCTTTTACCAGCACCCAGACCGGCCATTTTTCTAATTTTTTTGCATCCCATACATACTTCCCAATGTGACCTCCTGGCACCGTAGTATACTGGGAGAGCTGTCTTGGGAGGGTGAGCAACACCCATATGGCATATTTCACTTAAAGTGACAGAAGATTCCAGAGCCTGATAGGAGCTCTGGATGTACCGTATTTGCTCGATTATAAGACGAGGTTTTTTTCAGAGCAAATGCTCTGAAAAATCCCCCTCGTCTTATAATCGAGGTCTCTTATAATCTGACCTCAAATTGAGGTCAGATTATAAAACATGGATCCAGGTCCCCAGCAGAGCTGCAGGGGACCTGGATCCCCCTCTCTAGCAGCAGGGGAAGTCTGCGCAACGAGCGCAGACTCCCCTGCTTCCGCCCGGCACGAACGCCGGGGCTTCTGTGAAGAAGCCGGATACTTCCGCTTTCGTCACAGAAGTCCCGGCGAGCGTGCCGGGCGGCAGCAGGGGAGGTCTGCGCTCATCGCGCAGACTTCCTCTGCTGCCCCACTAGGCACCAGGGACAATCGGGCAGCTGGGGGATGTCTGCACGATACGTGCAGATATCCTCCATGCTGCCCGACACGGCAGACTATTATGACGGACAGCTGTCCTTCATAATAGACTGCCGTGTCGGGCAGCATGGAGGATGTCTGCAAGTATCGTGCAGACATCCCCCGGCTGCCCCCACTAGCCACCAGGGATCAAGGTAAGGGGAAGGGAGGGAGGGGGGCAGAGAGACAGGGGGAGGGAGGGAGGGGGGCAGAGAGACAGGGGGAGGGAGGGAGGGGGACAGAGAGACAGGGGGAGGGAGGGAGGGGGACAGAGAGACAGGGGGGAGGGAGGGGGCAGAGACAGAGTCAAGGGGAGGGAGGGGGTTAAGAGACAGAGACAAGGGGAGGGAAGGGGTTAAGAGACAGACAAGGGGAGGGAAGGGGTTAAGAGACAGAGACAAGGGGAGGGAAGGGGTTAAGAGACAGAGACAAGGGGAGTGAGGGGGTTAAGAGACAGGCAAGGGGAGGGGGGAGAGGAGAAAAATGGGGGCAAGGGAAAGAGAAAGGCAGCATTGGCACATAAAAAGAAATAAAAACTAGAAATACATTTTTTGATATCATAATTTTTTATTAAAAAAGCAATTTACATGTGAATATATACAAGTTTAACTTTTTTCCTATAGGGTAGTCTTATATTCAGGCTTTTAGTTTTTTTCCTTAAGGAATATCCAAAGTTTGGGGGGTCGTCTTATAATCAGGGTCGTCTTATAATCGAGCAAATACGGTATGTTCCCTTGCTGAGCATGCTGAGAGTGGGACTTGAAATAGTGACGGACTTCACACAGATAGCATTATTGCATTTAAACTGTTTATGTCCATCAGATTTGGCCTAATTTAATTCATGCAGTGAAAAATTAAAATTCATGCAGCCACGGAATTGATTTTTCACCAGTAGCACACAGTCAGATGTCTGTGTGCTACCCAGGTGCACAGACACCCTTTCAGGTTGCCTTTCACGCTCCCTGCACATCTGCGGAAGTCAGAGAGTCAGGCAGTGCTGTATTTACCGCGAGGCATCCTAGGCGGATGCCTATGGCGGCAAATTTTGGGGGGCGGCAGCGCCCCCCAGCACTGGAAAAAAAAATGTAAAAAAAAAAAATGTAAAAAAAAAAAAATCCGGCCCTTTAAAAAAAAAAAAAAAACCCCACCGCGCTTGCAGGCAGAGACGGAGGTGAGAGGGGATCGGAAGATCCCCCCTCACCATCGCTCTGCCTGCCAGGCTGCACGGGGAGCCGAACAGGCTGCACAGAGAAACCTCCGTGCAGTGTGACAGAGAAACCTCCGTGCTGCCTGTTCGGCTCCCCGTGCAGTATGCCGACACGGAAGTGCCGACAGTCACGTGACGGGCGCGCTGACGTCATACGCGCGCCCGGTCACGTGACCTGTCGGCACAATCGCCGGGAAGCCGAACAGGCAGCTTGGAGGGACCATGCTGCCTGCCTGCCAGGGAAAGGTAAGTGCTGATGGGAGACTGTGTGTGTGTGTGTGTGTGTGTGTGTGTGTGACTGTGACTGAGTGTGATGGGAGTCAGAGTGTGTGTGATGGGAGACAGTGTGTGTGTGTGTGACTGAGTGTGATGGGAATCAGAGTGTGTGTGATGGGAGACTGTGTGTGACTGAGTGTGATGGGAGTCAGAGTGTGTGTGATGGGAGACAGTGTGTGTGACTGAGTGTGATGGGAGTCAGAGTGTGTGTGATGGGAGACAGTGTGTGTGACTGAGTGTGATGGGAGTCAGAGTGTGCGTGATGGGAGTAGTAGTGTGTGACTGAGTGTGATGGGAGTCAGAGTGTGTGTGATGGGAGTAGGAGTGTGTGACTGAGTGTGATGGGAGTAGGAGTGTGTGACTGAGTGTGATGGGAGTGTGAGCTTGATGTGAGTCTGAATGATGGGGCATGTCTTAGGTGTGTAACGTGGGTGTGCAGCTTGGGTAGGGGGGTGCCCGGATTTTGTCTGCCTAGGGCAGCACAAAATCAAGATACACCACTGGAGTCAGGGTCATGTGACTGCCTGGTGCTCAGACACCAGAGGTGTGTGGGAGCGGTGATTAAGTTATGCAGTAACATGCATGGTGGAATTAATATAAGGCGGGATTAAGTAGCATAAAAAAGGAGCAGAATGAGGTACTGATTGTGGACTGATTTAGGTGGGGTGCTAGCATTGTCACAAGCACTCAAGGGGGTGGTATGCTATATTGGTCATACTAGAATTTACAATGTCTGATGATGGCTCACAAGAATACATTTGGAAATGAGCAGGGGTGACCCATAGATGGCAGTTATTTGGCATGCACAAACTGTGCAGCTGGACAAGGTTAGTAAGTTCAAGTGACTTTATGAGATTGAATAATTTACAAAACCATGATAGCACAAATACATGTCTTCTATGCAGTTCTATGTAACTGTATCTCTGATCTTAAACACTGTGCTTTAAAAAGTATTTTTTTTCTGGAATACAATGTCTCCAAATCTCCCTATTCTTCATAAATATTCTTTATATGGAGTGTAAAAATTACATACACAGGACTTTTATATAGAGAGGTTATATCTTTGTTTCAGAACTGCACTTCATAAATACCCTCCATTATTCTATAAAAGGCAGCACACAGACTTTGAAAGGTGCAAGGCATAGTGGAACTGGAGCATCACAGTCCTGGTTGGGCTTGATCAGATCTTGATTATAGGGGATTGCAGCACCTGACTGTAAAAAAATACTATCCTATCCTGCAGGTACAGTCTTAGTGTGGGGCAAAAAATAACCTACTTTTTATTCGTGCATATTAAAGTTAACTAAGTGTAAAGATAAATCATTGTACAGATGCATGCATTTATTAAAAATGTAATTTTTGTATTCTAAATATGTTTTACTTACCTCTCAGCATTTTTTGCACTCTGAGAAGAAACATTAAACATTTTGGTGTTTTATACATTCAAAAACCAAAGTCACATAAATGATAACTATACTGGGAATGTGAGCATAAACATATTTCTCAGCATCCACCTGAATGCGTTTTCCTTCAGGTGTACTGCTAGAATTGCCAGGTCAATCAGTGTTTTGATTGGACACACATAACTTTTACCTGCTCCCCTGTAGAATGTAGAATGCAAAGGTGTGCACAAGGAACCAGTTTGTTAATCAAGGTAATTTCCACATTAACTGATTTTCCTCTGAACACAGATTAATTATAAATTCTGCAGGACAATACGTAAAAGATATAGGTCTCTCTAGAAAAAATGGCTATGCATATATATGTATGCACTGAAGGAAAACTAGGAGTTAATGTAAGATCTATTCAGGTCAATATAGAATAGTGCTAATTTCGTTGACTAAACTTTTTCGTTACAGTTTTAATCAACTGCATGTTTTCAGTGACTAAAACGAAACAATAAATAAATAAACACGTTAATAGGACTAAAAGTATGATTTATAAAGTCTCATTAAACAACCAATCAATGAATAACCCCCCCCCCCCCCGAATCCCTGAACTGCACCAACTCCTCCTCTTTCTCTGCTGCTGCCTTGGCAGATAAATACATTTATTTTTCTCTACCGGGCGGAATATCCCTTTAGTGTATCTCATGCGTATCCGTTTTTGGATATTTTCGGTTCCCGCGCATGCGTCCTTGCAACCATCTCAGTGTAGCCACTTTCAGCCACTTTTCAGGGGTCCATTTCACGACTAGAGGGCCAGTACCACCCCCACTACGCTTGTCAGTGCAGATTTTGCGTGGTGGATGGCTGCTCATGGCTACTGGTCTCGTTTCATCCTGCATACAGGTTCTTCTTTTACAGTTACACACACACTGTTCTAGGGTCCCATTATTAAATTATCCCCTTATTAAATTGTGCCCTGTTGGTTTCCTCCCATTTTATTTCACCTTCTCTCATCAAAATGCCTATTACTAAGAGGCTAAAAAACAAAAAGGTTCCAACTGGGATGGAGCAGAGTAAGGCAGCGGCACGGCAATAATGAGACAGGACTCCTGAGTGTCTGTGCATAAACGTTTAAATGTGCATAAATGGCACAGACATATGCTTGCAGTGAAGATAACCAGGTGGGTCTGAGAAAGGAACACACTTTTATTACTAAGAGGTCTCTAGACCTGGGGTTGAGGGTGCTCTACATGCGCCCCTTACTCAGCCTGCCCCTTCCCCATCAGAGAAGGGTGATTTGATGCCTGATTTCTTTAATTCAGGTGATTGTCAGACATTACAGGATACCACCATGGCTAGATCCATGTCTCACGTGGTCCAGTCTGCCCTGGGCATGGTATCTGTAAACTTGGCATCCTCTTTTACCTCGGCCCCCCGGCCCTCATAGGTTCATGCCAGCCAGGGTGAGGTACCACAAGACCCTTGCTATCAGCCATAAGGCCATGACCAAGATCAAACATACCCCCAAAATTGTTGTTTCGGACATTGTACGTCGTGTTGATGAGGGCGTGCTACCAACGCGCAAAAGAGCCATCCACCGGGCGAAATCGGTGTGAAAATGGAAGAGGGCAAAAGCCTGGTCTGATTCAGACTCAGTCAACATTAGAGGAGGAAGCAGATAGGTCCGATTTCTCTGACCACATGGAACTGGCAGAATGCCGGTGTTGACAGTTCCCCTGAGTCTGGACCGTTAACCACGCACCCTAGTAGCTCAGGAGGAACACACCCTACGGAAAAAATAGGCCAGCTCTCCGGTCCTCGACAATTTGACATGCTTTGTAAGCAACCTGTTCCTGGTGGCCAAGCAGACAGGTCATCAATCTTCACCCCCTGAACGCGTTTGTATGCTATCAACACTTCAAGATGGAGGGCATTCATTGTTTGAGGGACCTACTGTTATTCAGAGACTGGATGGCCAAATTAGATCTACAAGACGCCTACCTAATGGTACCCAAGGCACCAGAACATCAACGGTTCATTTTCAATGGCAAGACAAGATGTGGCGTTTCTCATGCCTGCCCTTCAGGCTTTCATCTGCTCCATGGTGCTTCACCAAACTACTGAAAGCAGTGGTGGCCCATCTGCGCAAAAGGGGCATCTGACTTATCATCTACCTGTACGACAGTTTAGCCATGTCCCAGACTGAACCGACCTTACACCTGCACCTATCTTGGACCTTGGAACTTCTTCAAAGTGTGGTTTTCCTGATCAATTGGGAAAAATCCCTGCAAATCCCCTCGCAATCAATGGAATTTCTAGGCTTCACCATAGACTCTGTTCACGGCTCATTACATCTACCCCCATCTAAAATCAAACTGATCAAGAAGTAGATCAGGAAAGCACTGGCAAACCCAAGTATCACGATCTGCCAATTAGCAATAATAATTGGGCTTTTATCAGCCTCAATTCAGGCAATCTTCCAAGGTCCCCTACACTATCAAGCATTGCAACGTCTGAAAACGCACTCCCTCCTCCAGGGATGGACATACGATCAAGTCATTCCCCTGGATTGCAAGGCTTTGGAAGAACTGGTTTGGTGGCTTCATCACATGGAGGCATGGAACGGTAGGGCAATCTTCCAGACCTAACGATCACATCCGATGAAAGCCTACATGGTTTGGGGGCCTTATGTGATGGATCCTTCACAGGAGGGAGGTGGTCTGTCCAAGAACAAGGGCTCCACATCAACTGACTGGAGCTACTGGCAGGGATGTTCGTGGTCAAAAGTTTCTCCAGGAATCTGACCAATTGTTCAATCCTATGTATGGGCAACGTATCAGCGGTTCAGTACATCAGTCAACTGAGAGGCACAAGATCACTAATCCTTTCCCAACTGGTGACAGAATTCTGGCAGCAGACTGGTCTAGGGAATCCCCATTTAGAGAAGTCTATTTCAGACCAGTGAGACATTTTGCAGCAGTGGTTTTAGATCAGCTTTGAACTTGCACAAATACGAGACTCCTTGTCTTTATAAATTGGAGGATTTTACTAAGTCATGACGTAAAGTCATGATTTATATCGACACTGAGGCGAGTATTTTCCCACCATTCTGCTTTATTTCCACACCTGGATGATGAATAGCACACAATATAGTCATTTTTGAGTTTCGGGCCTCTTATGGTTGTTTTTGTTTATGCTTTGTTATTGCTTAATTTTTGTTTGTCTTAACGATATGTATAGTTTAAGACGTGTATATCCTTATATTTCTTGACCTTCGTGTATTCCATAATGTGGGGTTTTTCAATACTAATCCACGCTACCGTCTCTCTCTCTGCCCTAGTCTGAAGATTACAGATACCTCAGACAAGAAGCGGATTTTGGGTTTCCTTTCTCCAGTATCACTGAGTTGGGGCTGTTCAGGGATTTTATAAGGGGGAGGGGATGGGGTTAAAATGTAATTATTGATTGGTTGTTTATTTTTCACTATGTTCTATTATGTTCTACATCTTTGCTTCTGAGGGATTAAAAGGAAGAGTTAAGCACAAATACCCGCCTACGTGTCTTTATAAATCATGACTTTGCGTAAAATCTTAAATTGTCAACTAACTAAAATGTGACTAAAATTTTAGGGAGGGACTTTTGCATTTACCTTTTTGATTTATGGTTCTGGTTCCCATGGATCTCTGCCAAAGTCATTTCCCTGAGTCTATATGCAGCTAGATTGGCTGAGACTATCTGTGTCTGCCCACTGCCCTGCAAACTGAAGAGGATACTCCTCCATAAGATTCGCCAGGTACTGTGGCATGATTGTTTCCCCTCCCATCTCCCTAGCAAATTAACAACCTTGTGTGTAACAACCTTCTCCGACCTGTTTCCTCCCTCACTGCTGGAGATTTAGTCGACTAAAATCTACTAGAGATTTAGTCAACTAAAACAATTCAGATGACTAAAATATGACTAAATTAAAATAGCATTTTAGTGAAGACTATGACTAAAACTAATCAAAATTTGCCTTCAAAATTAACACTGGTATTGAGAATACTTTTGTAACGTTAGAAAATCGGGCAGTACATGTTTTTCATCCATCTAACCCTGTATTCATCTTTTCCATAGAAACTTCTTTGGTGTTTTTTGTTAGTGTTGTCACAGTGTTAGGGTAAATCAGAGAAATGATTGTCAAGAAATGGCCAGATGTACCCTGCAAAGCAACAGATCAAACTAAGTGCATAAAAACAAATGTTTTCCAACACAGAGAGGGGTGCAAATCTACAGCACCTGCTGCGTGTTATTGATATGTCTCATGTGATTCATATTGATGCTGACAAGACCATCAACTGTCAAGCTGTGGCTGGATCAGGGGAATTCATCATTAAGCTACAAGCTGCTTTTTAGAACCCACATAGTACAGTAAATTGTTAGCTGCATAGAGCAGGTTCGACATTCCTGGAGTTAAATCTTTAGCGCTTGCAGCAGATTGTTTGGTCAAACTCAATACACTTTAATAGGTTTTTATCAGGTTTTTAAAAAAAAAAAAAAAAAAAAAAAGCTTAACCACTTCACAACCTTTTAACATTTCTGCAGTGTTTATGTTTAGCTGTAATTTTTCTCTTTCTCATTTACTGTTCCCACACATTATATATTGTTTTTTATGTATAAGAAGGACTTTCATTAGATACCATTACTTTTATCATATCGTATTTATTATTAAAATAAAGTGGAAAATAGAAAAAAAAAACACTTTTTACAGCTTTTCCTTGAAAAATATAAAACTGATAAAAGACTCAAATATTTGTGCAAACTTTGGAAGTACTGTGTCTTTATTGGTTTTTCTTACTTATTCCTGGAAATTATAAGGGAATAAGTACAAGTAGCTCATTGCTGTTTCCAAATCATGAGTTTGTTTTTTCAAAATAATACCGGTAATATTCACATTGAAACATTGATATAAAGTAGACAACTCAGAGTCCATATTTTGACACTTTTTATGTAGCTATTTTAACATCATTGTTGCCAAAGGTTCCTGAGTAATTTTTTTATGTACTAAGGCTGTGTCATTTACAGTGTGGTCATTTGAAGCACGAGTGAAAAATAAAGTTTCATGTCCCTTTAACATATACACTGTGTGCGCAAAAAATGAATTAACCGATAGCATACAAAGCTTTATGCTGCGTTCATTTTATTTACATAGTTCAGCAGTACTAAATATGTTTTAACCATTTGAGTGCCCAGAGGTAATCAAATGAATGCTTACTCTTTTTCCATATGATTTACCATATAATTTACTGTTATTGTAACGCACGGGGTCCAGGATGGTAAAGGGACCCTGAGCGCCTGAGATCAGGAGCTTTGTTGCAGGGTGGAGACACAGGACCTGGTGCTGGGTAACTGCAATCCCCTGGAGGTTTGGGACCCCAAGTTCTTGCAGCCACAACTAGGCACTGTTAAGCAGCTGCTGTATCCAGGTCCCAGGGCTTAAGAGGAAATGAACTAATGACAACTAAGCAGAGCTGAAACAGAAAAGTAACTGAGGGATAGCAGAACTGAAATACAGAATGCAGGGCTACAGGACAGAGGCAAGACATCTAAGGACTGAACAGAAATGGGTGTGGTTTAAATAGTAAACTGACAAGGCAGAGGGAATCAGAAAACCTATAATGAAACATAAGGACAGGCAGAAAGGAAAACATAACAGGACTACAGGGCCTTTGCCCTGTAGTCCTGTTATGTTTTCCTTTCTGCCTGTCCTTATGTTTCATTATAGGTTTTACAGGACTACAGGGCAAGGACAGGACTAAGCATAAATAATAAACAAGAAAGCAAAGCAATGAGGATACAGAAAAGCCTGGATAGAGCCTGCACAAGAGTGCATGGTTACAGTTATTATCTCTCTGATTTACCTTTTTTCTTAGTCTTTTTTTTACAGTCCTTTTTGGATTGTTTATGATAAAATATTTATAGCATTATGTGCCTTTAGGCCAGTAGGTACGATTCCTTTTCTATAAAAAACCCTTTACAATTGCTTATTTGTTCCCAGCAGATGCTAGGGATGCTCATTTCTGAAGATCTATGAAGATGTCAGCTTTGTGGATCAGAAGATGTTTCCAAGGTAAGTATTTTATTGTTTGTTATGTATTAGACATGTGCTTTTGTTTTCGGACTAATGCATTTTCGTCCGAAAATAGCATTTTCGTCCGAAAATAGCA
This sequence comes from Pelodytes ibericus, assembly GCA_036172795.1. NCBI lineage: Eukaryota > Metazoa > Chordata > Amphibia > Anura > Pelodytidae > Pelodytes > Pelodytes ibericus. The sequence continues at coordinate 72,522,788 of CM069864.1, read as the reverse complement.
TTTTCGTCCGAAAATAGCATTTTCGTCCATTCGTCCGAAAAACAAATAACGAAAATGCTATGCTAACGAAAGCCGAATGAACAAATGGTTAATAAACGAAAATCATTCGTTCATTCGTCCATTTGTAGTACTATTGGCGTTCTATAAGCCGAAATAGAGTCGGTTTATAGAATACAATAGCATAGTACACTAAATTCCATAAACCGACATAATGAACGACTTTCGGTTTATGGAATGCATGTAAGTCTATTGGCATTCTATAAAACCGACTATTTCGGTTTATAGTAATGCCAATACTATAGCACGGATGGACGAATGATTTTCGTTTATATTAAACCATTCGTTCAACTTCTTAGCTTTCTATAAACCGAAACAGAGTCCCCATTCATACATTTTTATGAATGGGAACTCTAGTTCGGTTTATAGAAAGCCCATAGTATTACATGTAATCTATAAGCCGAAAGTCTATAAACCGAACGTTCGGTTTATAGACTTTCGGCTTATGGAATACATGTAATCCTATTGCTATTCTATAAACCGAACGTTCGGTTTATAGACTTTCGGCATTTGTAATGCATGTAATAGTACTATTGGCTTTCTCTAAACAGAGACAGAGTCTCCATTCATAAATTTGTATGAATGAAGACTGTCTCTTTGTAGAGAAAGCCAATAGTACTATTACATGCATTCCAAATGACGAAAGTCTATAAACCGAACGTTCGGTTAATAGACTTTCGGCTTATGGAATACATGTAATCCTATTGCTATTCTATAAACCGAACGTTTCGGTTTATAGAATAGCAATAGGATTACATGTATTCCATAAGCCGAAAGTCTATAAACTGAACATACGGTTTATAGACTTTCGTCATTTGGAATGCATGTAATAGTACTATTGGCTTTCTCTACACAGAGACAGAGTCTTTCGGCTTATGGAATACATGTAATACTATGGGCTAAAAATGTATGAATGGGGACTCTGTTTCGGTTTATAGAAAGCTAAGAAGTTGAACGAATGGTTTAATATAAACGAAAATCATTCGTCCATTCGTGCTATAGTATTGGCATTACTATAAACCGAAATAGAGTCGGTTTATAGAATGCCAATAGACTTACATGCATTCCATAAACCGAAAGTCGTTCATTATGTCGGTTTATGGAATGTACTAGTATGTGTAATGCTATTGTATTCTATAAACCGACTCTATTTCGGCTTATAGAATGCCAATAGTACTAAGAATGGACGAATGAACAAATGATTTTCATTTATTAACCATCTGTTCAATCGGCTTTCGTTAGCTTAGCATTTTCGTTATTCGTTTTTCGGATGAATGAACGAAAATGCTATTTTCGGACGAAAATGCATTCGTCCGAAAACGAATGCACATGTCTACCGCATATACTTTGCTGCTCTTTACTGCTAAGGTTGCCACCATTTTCTCCAAAAAATACTGGCCATGCAGTTGTCAACATACTTAAAGGGACACTAAACTTAATTAAACCTAATATAGAAGCACAAGTGAAAAGTTAGTTGTCCCTAGTATGAGGATAAACTTTTGATAGTACATGCCAGTTTCTATTCTAACTGGCAGCTGCCATGTTAGTGCATAAACAGACCCTCACTTTTACATGGGATCAGCAGAGGCAACCTGAAGTTTACATGGGACTAGAGAGGTGACCTGCTGTGTTTCAGATGTGAGAGACAGCAGAGAGTAAACTTGCGTTCATCTATTAAGATACAGATCAGGTTTACCAGCAGAACATATTTTTTTAACCCTTGCTTCCTTCAATCAAGCAAGGGTTAAAAAAAAGTTTAGTTGTCCTGGGCTGATGCCAATTTGTTACTGGCCTGCTGGTAAAATTCAGGCATATCTATACATATGGTTTAAGACAGCAAGTGGAGTGAGAATCAGGGTGAGTGGCAGGCAACTGCTTTGTCACTGGGATGGTTTAATCCGTCTGAATTTTCCATGCAGGGAACATGTGTCAGGAACACTTCTTGTCAACAGAATTGTTTTTATTACCCAGTGCTTTAAGTTTTATTTGTACATGATTACTTCTTAATTAGGTTTCTTACAACCAGTGAAGCAGGCAACTCACACATGGAGTAATATAGTAGGAAATTGGCTTCAGATACCAGCATATAATTTTATTGAAGCACTACCCTGAGATTAAATGCGTTGTGTTGATCCAAGGTTGTAAAACATAAGTGGTAAGTAATTTCTTGACTCGAGAAAGCAAAGCAAAGCAAATACTTAATCACAGGGTTGTACACACCATCTGAGAGCAGCTCTGCACACAGCTGGATGCAGACACACACGTGGTAGCTATGTTTTGCACAAATGTTCACTCTGAGAAAGCAGCATGTAAAGGTCCCAAAAATGTTTGGCTTGAGGGATGGAAATGGAGGTCATACTAGGAGCCCTCAGAGCTGAAGCAGCCCTAGACGATAGCTGGCAACCCTGCAAGCAATTAGCTCACCTTCAATGGAATGAAGTTGCTGCAAGGGTGGATTCCCCCCACAGCCATGTTTTTAATGCGGCCCCCCCTGTGGCCCCTAAGCAAGGAGGCCACATAAGCAGCAGATCGCTCTCCGGCCCACCTGCTCAGCTTAGCCCTTTTGCATCAGGTGTCCAGTTCATGGCAAAATAGGCCCATGTGTCTGCAACTCGGGACTTGCAGACTGCAGTGATGATAGCTGTAACACCCTCCCCCCGCAGCCATCCAGGGTTCTCAAGCACGAGATGTATTCGGGTACAGGGCAGGAGGCAGGATACTGAGACTTTACACATTTGCATCTTTTGTGGAGTAGGAGGAGACCCCTAAAGCTGGTGCTGCTTCCTCGTCTAAGGCGGATTGTTATAGTGATACTGCTCCTTAAGTCTATCCCCTTCACTCCCATGAACTGACTTTGGCAACCTCCCAACAGGGAGTGTGGGATTGACTCCTCTCCACTATGTTTCTCCCAGGCCTGTACTGCGCATATTTAATTTATCTGCCCGCCTAGCTGCTCCTGCAATTATGGATGAAGGGAACAGGAACCAGATCATTATCAAGGATATTCGCGGCAACCAGTCAATCTGCGAGCTCAACATGAGTGGGATTCCTTAATGGCAGTTATTTTCTTGGTAGTCAGCATTAGTTAGTTTTGTCCCCCTGTAGTCAGACCACAGTGGTTCATAGTATACAGGGGGTCACAAGACCAGTCATTTTTGCAACACATCAATGCTTACTTACAATCTTAGGAAATGCAGTTGTGAACTACTCATATCCAGCACAAAGCTCTACAACAGTGAGTGAATACCCCCCCCCCCCCCCCCCGCCCCTGTACTTATACCAAAATACTCATGGAAGGCGGTATGTGGGGAAATATTCTTCCTTCTACCACTGGAGGAAGCACCTTTCTTGGTGGAAAAGAAATCTGAAAAGGATAAGGAGAAATTTCACAGTACAGAAATATTTCAAAAACTTTTGGGAATTGGGTCTGGGTGTTCTTCAGTCTGGTGAGTGTGACTTAGGAAAAGATCCCCCAAATATGATCTGCTTTGTTCTGATATCAGGACTCTTGATGGAACGCTTGTCATATGTATGGAGGTCTAGGCGGGTGTAAATACAAGAGTGGTTAGCAGCATGCCTTTTCATTTCATGGGACCAGATGTATATAGGCCTCTGGCTCTCTATTATGACCAGCCTGGTAACTCACCAGGGCGGTTTTTCATTCTTTCTTGGGGGAGCCACTGGGCTGTTGTTGGAAATTCAATGATAGGCACTGTAAGTGGGGTAACTCATGCCGTTTCAGGGACAAGTGTTCAGGCTGCAGCAGTTCTCACCCTATTTCCCGTTATTTCAAAGTAAGTAAATCCGGCAAAATGGATGATATGGGGTCGATGGCACCAGTGGGCGGTCACACAATGAACCCATGGCTAAGCCACTATAAGAGCAGTTGGGCATTCCCTCAGGTGGTCAAGGAGTAGTTTCACAAGGAAGTGTCCATGAAGCATATGGCTGGCCGATTGTCTGCCCCCCCCCCCCTTTCCCCCCCATTAGCTAATAGGTGCTTTTCACAGCTGGGCATTGTCCTCAAAAAAGATCAAGTCAAAAACTGCTTGATTCATCATTTATCATATCTGCAAACTGAATTTTGTGTGTAGGAACATGCCCATGGAAGAAGTTTTTAGGCGCCTAGCAGCAACATCAGTCATGTCCAGGTCCCTGCACTTCAGTCAGCCATTGTGTGAGAGCTTAGTATGCCTGTTGACAGTTTGCATGGATAAAGTCTGCCACAAACCTCCTTTCAGTTGCTGAGTTGATAAAACAAATTCAACAAAATAAATACAACATGGAAAAGGGGGAGGGACATTTTGACAATAAAAAATTTGACAAAGAAGGATTTGATGGAGATGAATAAACTACAAATCAATAAAGCAAGATAGGTAAAGAGAAGAGAAAAAAAGAAAAAACATGTACCATGTTCAGTGTATCATATGTATCAAGTTCTGTGCCCTCATTTGTATGTTCCTGTGAGTCTATTAATCAAGGTAGATCGTGTGGGCTGAGATACAGATAGAAAGGTGCTGGGAGCCAATTGAATGAGTCTGGACCTTTGATTGGCCTTGAAGCAGTGGTCACAGTTTGTGATCGGGATAATGTATTGATACAGTGTTGAGCTTTTTCTAGGATGCCTTGTGGGCAGTGTTTATTGGTGAAATCTTCCTCATGACTACAGTTACAACCGAGTCTGTGGAATTGGCTACCAGGGATGTTAGAGATTCCAGGTGGATAGTGGCCACTTCTGGCAAGTCCATTTGTGTGGCAATAGCCTGATTATCATTAATAAAAATAGTAACATCCAAAAAATTGATGGACTGTGGGTCATAAACAGATGTGAAGGAAAGATTATATGGGTTTTTATTGGCATAATCTATCCAGATAATGATGATATGATCAATATACTGCATATATAGATTCAAATTATCTTTGTACATGTTCTTGGGAGCCCATATAAAATCTTCCTCCCACATTCACATGACCAGGTTGGCATTTGAGGGAGCAAATTCGGTCCCCATCGCTGTGCCTTTGTTTTATTGGTAGTATTTATAGTCAAAGGTCTTGGAGGTAATTGTGTTCTAGAATGAACATAATACTTTGCAAAATAAATTTTAGTTGGTTTTAGCTCCTACTGTATGCCGTGTATTGGTATACAGAGATGCATATTTGAGAGAAGTTGTAGAATGTGTGTAGTATTTTACAATGTAATACAAAAAAAACATCCCAGCCATAAGACAATGGGATAAGGACCAAAATATATCCATTGAAATATCAGCTTGGTATTCCACATTCTGAAAAGTGCTATTCATTGTCAATCTTTAGTAGAGACCTTTTATAAAATTGCAAACCACTAGTATTTAGTTCCCCGGCTCAGTAGTTTGTACCATGTTTTCCTTTTGTGAGTATCTCCAGGGTTACATGGTCCTCTCCTAATACACAAGGATGGGATATTTATCTCCCATTTTCAATTTGTTAGGGTTTTCTGCATAGAGCTGGAATAATTGGGGTTAAATAGCAGGAAGTATGGAGGGCACTCCTTTTGAATTAGCACAGCTACGGAGGCCTCTAAGCTGGGAATGTCAGAAAAAGTGGTCCAGAGGTGGGATTCAAGGAGGTTTGTTTCCTACACTTGCGGTCTCTCTAATTAATCTAAAAAATCTAATATTTTTTTTGTCAGTTCTGGCCTCCCCTACAAGCAGTGTGTATCTTCTGTGTGTGCTAGGTGTGCGCCGAATTGGAGGATGTCTGTGCACAGTGCACAGACATCCTCCAGCTGCAGGACCCTCAGGAAGGCTGAGTCCCTTACTTGGGATCTGGTTGAAACCCCATCATGGTGACCCTGGTTACTATGAGAACAACTATAAAAAATAGGGTCAATTATCAAGAAAGTTGACTTGGGGATATATACACAATAGCAGAAAGCATTATATAATATCTGTATATCTGCATAAGGCATTTACTGTCACTACTAACTAATTAAGTTGCAAAAAATCTATCGAGCTAAACCATTTTCATTACCCCTAGAAGTGTAAAGCACTGATCCAACCTGCTGGGTGTTCGTTGCCATAAATCACTAACACCAGGTAGTTAGTCCTTATGGAGGGCTTCTATTAAAGGATTTGATTGTTGGTACTTAGCAGAAAGCATAGTAAGGGCAAAAAAGATCTCCTTCTTTGACTAACCCCAATCAAGCAATAAATGTTTCTTTAAGAGACTGTCATTTTTTTCAATAATTTAGCATACAAAATTCCTGATGCTCATTTATCTTGAAGCATTACAGCTGCACCGACAGCCAAGACAAATTCTTCCATGGAGGAAGAAAAGACCCAGAAGAGAAGCATTCTGCTATCTGCAGCATATCACACCCTAACTTTTCAACTGCATATGTTTAGTTATTACTTAGAATAGTTATGAAGCAGTGGCAAGTATAACCGGTTTTATGTTTCCTCTTTAGTCCATAATAATATTAACACACCTTAAAACACATTGCATGTAACATTGCTAATTTGTCATTTGTATAATCATGGTTGCTTCTAATTGGAAATGAAAAAAACAATATAACAAATGTATTACTTAAATGTCAATTAATTTCTATCTATGCTGGTGTAGGTGTACGTAATTGAGCAAATTAGTTTCTAATTGTTTAGTTTCTAATTAGTTTCTAATAGCTAATACGTTTCTTTGCAACTTTTTCTAATGACAAACTATTGATTGCATCATATGCTTTGAAACAGGTTTCTGATTATCTACCAATGGCAAACACACAATTGAAAATATTCAGGAGTTAAAGGGACCCTGTCAACCTAAATATTGCTTATACTGTGACGAATACAAAGTAATAAAAAATAAACTGTACATTGTTGCAAACAAGTGCATAAAATAAGAGAAAAATATGTTGTAACACAATATATAGATTATGTTTCATCCTTTTTTATTCTCTACAGACACCGTATAAACAATGTTAGGTTAACAGAGTCCGTTTAAACTGATACTCTTTATTGACAAAGAGAGAAAAAGGAAAGGAATTTTTCAAGCACTAAACCAGTAAATTAACATGTCTTATGGTGACCTAATTGATAAATACAATTCAGTTCAAAATTCTTTGAACAACCAACATTTTTATAAACAAAAAAACTGTTGAATTTTTCAACAGAATGGAAGTTTAAAGTTATGAAAGTCTAGACTGTGCCCAGTATCATAGCCTATGTTGTGTATGCTCACACAACAGGAGAAACCATGGCTGGCATAGCTGTTGCACAGTTACTTTTTGTAAGTCAATATTTATTGAAATGTTTCCATTTTCATGTTAATTGGACAAAAGAGAGATAAAGTAAACAAAGAAAAGTCTGACAATAGAATAACACAGAACTTTAAGTTCAACAATAAACCCCAAGTCACATACCATAATCAGACATTCTAGCTCATATAGGTAGTTGCTTTGGTAGGTCACAACTACCTTGTCAAAAAAAACTAGTAATCTTAAATTAATCTTAACTCTGAATCCTAGGGTTAATATGTTTCCTGTTGTGCAGAACCACCAGGACTCTTGCATGGATTTGTGCCTTCTCCTTACAGATAGCAAAAACAAAGAGTACCTATCAGATATAGTTGATCATGAGACTGTAGAAAATAGACCTATGACTGTGGGCATATTTGAGGTTGAGCTGAAGAACCAAATAAAAGTGGTGGACAAGGCTCTCCAAGGCCCAAGTCACCAGGGACTAAATGGATGTCTAACTACCATGTTAAAAGCTGGAGCAATGTCCATCACAATTCTCCGAACTGCAACTACAGAGTGCAGAAAACTACAATGACCACGTGACTGCTGTCCTTGCAGCTCGGGAAGGGGTGATTGAGATATAAGGGAGGGGTGTTCACATCCTGGATATTCTATGATTGGGTACAAATTTTCAAGATACATTCTGAAATATCTACTTTGAAGACATCCTGGTCATTTTACATTGAAATACCTATAAGCCCGGTTACAAATAGGCTCAATTATATGTGAGTTAAATTTCATTTGGGATGGTCTGCTACTTGTGTAACTCAAATACTACTTTGTTTTATTTCCATACCCAGCATAAGAGTAGGATACTATATAAAAAAAAAAACTCAATCACTGTGGGGCATAATATTTTTTACCACAGCTCTTGGCACTTCTTTTAATTAAGGAGAGGGCCAGGGTGTTTACCCTTTTTTTAACAAAGTTATTTTTTTTCTTTGCTACATCAAATATGAACTCTAGTTTCAGTTCAACTTCCAAACTCGAGTTTGACTATCTCATCTTAATCTCGCAAAAATTGTTAGTGAAAACCATTTTGCGAGGTCGAGATGAGGCATCCGAGATATAAGTCTTGAATTTTAGTGTTTAGACCCATATGCTGCCACTAAATGTTTTCCTTATTTGGCATCCCGCACACTATAGAGCCCTGCTAACATGACACATGTAATACACAATCATAACGGTGTCTAAAAGGACCACAAGATAAATCAATATATAGAATAATTATGACCACTGACAGGTGGCAGAGGCAGTGTAATGCTTTTGGCAATGTTCTGCTGGGAAACCTTGGGTCCTGCCATTCATGTGATGTTACTTTGACACGTACCACCTACCTATGAATTGTTGCAGACCATGTACACCCTTTCATGGCAACCGTATTCCCTGAAGACATTGGCCTCTTGAATAATAATGTGCCCTGCAACAAAGTAAAGATGGTTCAGGAATGGTTTGAGGAACCCAGATCGCAATCTAATCAAGCATCTGTGGGATTTTCTGGACAAAGAAGCCTGATCCATGGAGGCCCCACCTTACAACTTAAAGGATCTGCTGCTAACTTCTTGGTGCCAGATACCACATCACACCTTAAGAGGTGTAGTGGAGTCAATGTCTCAACGGGCCAGGGCTGTTTTGGTGTCAAACGGGGACGTACACAATATTAGGCAGGTGTTCATAATGTTATGACTCATCAGTGTAAAAATGGACCAGCTTCCCACCCAGTACTCCAGTTGACCAGCTGCATCCCAGCAGCAATGCAATCCAAAAAGCTGCATAGATATGACTACAATCCCACTACGGGTTCAAAATGCAGAGACGTTTGTTCTTCCTCTCTGCTCCTCCAAAATGTTCTTCCTGTTGTGTTTCACAAACTGTAATAAAAAGCATTCATCGTAATATGGTCGTGTGTGCCTGCTCATTAGTATCCTTCTGAGCTTTTGCTCAAAGGGTTACTTCACCCCTGTGTGTCGGGTGAAGGAATTTAACCTAACATAATAACCCTGTAACATAATTTGAGATTGTTAGAATAAATGCTCCTTTAGAGAACAATACTTGTGTGTACAGGACAATACATCCACAATGCTGATGGGCCTAACATTAGCTAGCCATGTTAATGACATCTAATGAACATCACTAGTTGAGCATCTCCCATTTGCAGTATTTTTAGAAGTCCTCTGGCAATATTATGCCACTGGTAGGCCATGCCAGCTGTTTCTTATGATTACTACTGATAAGCTCAGTCAAATTAGGTCTCAAACAAATGATGTGCCACATGGTTGGATGTATTTGCCTCCACAAGAAATAAAAAAATAAAAATGTAGGCTCACGAGCAGTGTAGTAAAGGGATTTCTGAAGATACTCCTATTTTCTTGTTCCTCCGGGTGCCTCTGCTGGTGTGGCCAACACCTGTTGAGTAATGCGAACAAACCAAAAAGCAGAAAAACCGGCACTCACGGACAAAAATAAGTAGTGATGTGGTTTTTAATAAATCTTCACATGTACACAGCAAAAGTGGGGAAAAGGTAAGCCAAAGATGTAGACAGCATGACGGTTTCGCGCTGAAAGCGCTTAATCATATGCTAACATCACAAAAAAGTGCACTCATTTAAATAGTTGACAGATACAAATCACGTGAAATACAGAGGTGTGGCCAAATCTTCCCAAAATAACACACAGTAATAATTGATTAATCTCATTTAAATGGCAATTTCTGGGGAGTATAAGAAAAACAGTGTAACCTATATTAAAAGTGATTTGACTAATAAGTGAAAAACTAAAAGTGCATTTATAAGTAAGATATTAATGTTTCTTTATGTAACAAGTTAAAGTGAATTTAAAACCAATTCGGACATAGGTTCCTCCTTTTTTTGTGGATGGAGTAAAATTGATAATCAAATTAAATTGCAAGAGCCTAGAAACAACCGGGTGTTTTTTCGAAAGAACAACTAACTAAACAGATCAAACTCCAGCTGACTTTAGAAAAAGGTCTTAGCTGGATAAGCTATATCACAAATAAAATAAAAAAACTTTGGGAGATATGCATAGAGAACTTAGAAAGGGCTGAGACATAAGATCCCTAATAGCAGAAAAATTAGACGCAGGGCCCTGCACACAATAGGAATTTAATATTCTAATAAAATTAAATTTCACTAGCAAGCCTAAGTTTATACGAATAATACTGAACTCCCGACTCCGTTTCCGTTGACTATCCCTCCCACCAACCGTATGCATGTTTGTATGAATGCGCCACCGTAGCACCCTCCCCGAGTATAACTGGTACAAGTTCTAACTTGGACAGGCAGAACTTGGAGGAGGGAAGAGAGGGAAGTAGGACAAAGAGTGAAAAAAGGACATAGCTGCGGTTGCTCATGTTTGGAAAGTGTTTTTTTTTTCCCCCCACACGTGGTATTAAGTGCTCCAGGAGATGCTATGGCAAAGATTGTGGGGGCAATAACAAAAGGCGAAATGGAGCGGGGGAGGTTGGGGCCCAGACTATTTGGTCTGTAAAGGCCCTATAATTTCTAATGGTAGGCCCAGTGTGAGAGGACAGATATCACCTGATTCTACATTGCTCTTAACCACCACTTATCACCAGATGAAATTATAACATTAGTATACAGGGCCGCTTTAAGATCCTAGTGGTCCCTGGGCAATGTCTTTAGCAGTGGGCCCCCCTCGACCCAATTTTTCCTGCACGGACGAGGGAAGTACAGTCACTGGATATGATGTGATGTCATATCCGGTGGCAATGAGGTTTTTTTTTTAAATTCCCGGCAGCCTCAAGCAGGTCGGGTGCATGCACCACGGGTGACATCTGTGGTCAGCGGGGGGCCCCCTTAACCAGTGGGCCATAGGCAAGTGCCCAGTTTGCCCATTGGTTAAAGTGGCCCTCTTAGTTTGTGTTTCTGTGTGTACTGTTTGGGTCTCTCTTGGATACCACGCCCTCGGTAAATGTCTAGACATTACATCTTTGATCAGATATCATAAGCAGGTTAATATTATCCTATGTTGTTTTCCCTTTGACCATCACATTAGGATAGTTACGTTTAAGGAACAATACTAATGATAGAGTAATAATATTAATATTACACTCTACTGTTAGCCTTATACCTATCCCATTCATTGTTAAACTCCTTCACTGTATTAACCTTAACCTCTACCACTTCTACTGGAAGACTATTCCATACATCCACTACCCTCTCAGTAAAGTAATACTTTCATTAGTCCCCGTCCTTATCTTATATCTAGGATAACCTTATCCCTATCCCATTAATGCTTTAACTCCTCCTCTACCACTTATGCTGGATATCTATTCCATGCACCCACCACCCTCTCAGCAAAGTAATATTACGTTTCTGACCACAAAAAAATATTAAATATTTCCAGCCTTTTGAAAAGCTTGAAGTGGACCCCAAATATATGTATATAACTAGTTGTATTTATAGTTATGTGAACTTTTTAATAATTATATTCAACTATTTTGATATGTAATAAAAATGTTATTGAAAAATTGTTAATTTCTCCTTTTTATACCTTCCTCTGCACCCACATTGCACCCAAAGAACACAGCACCATACAGCACCCACAGAACTTCGCCCACACACTTTTTGGCATGCCACAGTGTCAATTTGCCCCCCAGAACATACCACAGTGTAACTTTTCCTCATAGTACATGTTATTTTGCCCCACAGAACATGCCACAGCATCACTTTGTCCACAGTCATTTTTCCCATTAATGTGCCAATATTAGCCTGACCATTAATATGCCACTATTGGCCTGGCCATTAACATAGCCAGATTGCAAATTAATATGCCACAGCCTGATTGCCTGGTAATATGCCATAGCCAGATTACCCAGTAATATGCCACAGCCAGATTACCCAGTAATATGCCACAAACTGATTGCCCAGTAATATGCCCAGTGACATTCCCAGCCTGATTGCCCAGTAATATGCCATAGTCTGATTTCCCAGTAATATGCCACAGTCTAATTGCCCAGTATTCTGCCCATCCTGATTGCCTAGTAATATGCCCATCCTGATTGTCCAGTAATATGCCACAGTCTAATTGCCCAGTAATATGCCCATCGTGATTGCCCGGTAATATGCCCATCCTGATTGCCCAGTAATACACCCATCCTGAATGCCCAGTAATATGCCCATCCTGATTGTCCAGTAAAATTCCACAGTCTAATTGCCCAGTAATATGCCCATCCTGATTGCCCAGTAATATGCCACAGTCTAATTGCCCAGTAATATGCCCATCCTGATTGCCTAGTAATATGCCCATCCTGATTGCCCATTAATATGCCACAGTCTTATTGCCCAGTAATATGCCACAGTCTGATTGCCCAGTAATATGCCCATCCTTATTGTCCAGTAATATGTCCAGCCTGATTGCTCAGTAAATGCCAGTCAAGTTGCCCAGTAATATGCCACAAATTGATTGCCCACTAATATGCCACAAACTGATTGCCCAGTTACATGCCACAAACTGATTGCCCAGTAAGATGCAATAAGCTGAATGTCCAGTAATATGCCACAAACTGATTGCCCAGTAATATGCCACAAGCTGATTTGCCAGTAATATGCCCAGCCTAACTGCCCAGTAATATGCCATAAACTATTGCCCAGTAATATGCCAGTCAAATTGCCCAGTAATATGCCAGTCAAATTGCCCAGTAATATGCCACAGTCTGATTGCCCAGTAATATTCCAGTCTAATTGCTCAGATATATGCCAGGCTAATTGCCCAGTAATATGCCACAGGCTAATTGCCCAGTAATATGCCACAGTCTATTTGCCCAGTAATATGCCACAGTAATATGCCACCATCCTCCTTCCCCAGTACTCACCTGCTCCGTGTCTCCTCCGTGCACTGGCAATAGGTTTGTTTTTGTTAATTGAAGTTTAAAAAAAAAAAAATTCACCCGCGCAGTTCAGTCTGTGTGAGCTGAGTTCATATCAGCCTGTGTTACCAGCCCTGTCACAGGCATGCAGCATGCTTCCAGCAGACGCATGTTGCAGGGCTTGCTAAAGCAGTATGATGTGAGCTCAGCTCACATAGACTGAACTGCGGGGGTCGTGACGTCGCGCGATGTCCTGTGACCCGCGATCACGCTGAAACTGTGCAAATTGTTATATCTTTATTATGTTATATATAAAAAAACATTTAGTGAGAGGAAAGGGGAATTACAAAATAAAATACAAGGTAGAAAATATATATAAAATACAAAACAATAACATACGGTTAATAAAATACAATAAAACAATATAATAAATACTGATTGATGGACATTTTTGGGATCTTTGGTTTAAAAAAGGTACACAAATGTAGTATCACACAACAAAACATTATATAGCTACAAATCAGAAGAACCATATAAATATATATGGAACATTTGTACCAAATTTAAAAGCCAAACATGAAAGGTGTAATGGATACACTGGAAGTGGGAACCTGAGTGCAGAGGTGAAGGTGCAGTGCTTAAACAGAATTCCTGGAACCCAGAACCAGGACAGTGGTTTTCACCCCAACAGCCAAGTACCCGAAGGTTCAGCCCAGGATGCAAACTGCCGGGAACGTGTGCGGCACCGAACCTAGAACCAAGAAACCAGGAAATTGCAAAGGCAGAGGAGACAAAATTCAAGTCAGAATGCAAGCCAAAACCAGGACTGGAAACAAACCCCAAATATGAGGGACAAGCCGGGAACAGGACTGGAGAGAGCAGCGAAGTCAGATGAGCCGAAGTTAATACTAGAGAAAACAGCAAACTATTTATACAAAAGCAGAGGAAGTCACACCGCCAGGAGGAGGGAATAGAAGAGGAGGGGGCTAAACAGTAATCTACAATTGCATAGTTGCCAACATCGACCATTTTTCCAGGGACAAATATTTGTTCCACATGCTACAGACAGAGTATGCAAAGTGCAGCCTGGCAATTTGTAGGATGCATATACACAGAGACACAATCCAATTAATTAATCATGGTAGGTCCAATGAGATCTCCACCAATTAATTAATTGGAATCTTTCTGTCCGTATATCCATCTTACATATTGCCGGGCTGCACTTTGCATGCTTTTTCTGCATCATATGGAACAAATATGCATCCCTAGAAACATGCAACTATGCAACTGCAGTATACTATTGTGAGCAGCAGTGGCCATATTGTAGACCTATCTGCATGCAGCAGCCATATTGGAGAGAAGAACATATGTGGTGGCCATATTGGAGACCAAACTTCATGCGGTGGCCATATTGGAGACCAGAACATTTGCAGCGGCCATGTTGGAGTTGTAAGGAGGACATGTGTTTGTGTTTTGTGGTAGCAGATCTGCCAGGATACCAGGGAGGAGAGAGGACTGAGGCCACGATGCGTGGATGTCCTCGGGTACCTGAGGATGCCATGCTGGAGGTAACAGAAAGGTGTCCCAAACAATGAAGTCTTCTAAGATGTTGGAATCAATACTATGTCATTTGGGGGGCGTGGCTTAGCCAGCAAGCTGAACGGCAGCCATTTGAAAAAGTTCCTGTGACACTGAAACATAAAAGCAATCAAATTGCTACAAATTGCCCCTAATAGTTGTTAGACATTAACAATATACTAGCTGTGACAACTGTGAACATGGAAAAACAAAAGAAGGTGGGAAAAATGAACATCCAGAGTAAAATGATTAAAAAAGTAAGTACTGTTGCTATGAAAGGCCCATAGGCCCAACTGTCATCTCAAACCTCTGCTTCAAAACTACTACAGCCACCAAAACCACTTACTGAATCATATTTACCTGATGATAATGATGTTGGTAATAAAAAATAATACTGGAAATGAAACCAGCAGTAACCCGTTAAATTTCAAAAATAAAGAAAACAGTTCCCCTAATCAATATTCCACCACACGACCCAGCATACTACCAGAAAAAATAATGAATCCTCCTCAGCCTATTTAACAACCATCAACTTCCACTACATCATCCTCAGATTCAACACCAACTGAGCAAAGAATCTGGGAGCTTCTCCAGTCCCTCAAGATTGAAATGAGGGAGGACTTAAGGCTTGAAATGGCCGCTGTGAGAGAAACCATTACGTCAATTTCAATTTGTACAGATGAAATTGAACATGAAATGACAAATTACGCAAATGTGCAACTCGACTTAATTGAATAAGTGCAGTATATCGAAGACCAACTGAAAATCATGAACAAGAAATTGGCGAACACCAAGGACAGAATTTGCAGAAATAATATAAGAATTTGCAGAGTTCCTAATACAATACAGCCAAATGAGTTAGAAGATTACCTAAAAGGAATTATAAAATCAGTAAAACCAAATCTGTCTGCCTCAGAGTTAACTATTGACAGTATTCACAGACTCCCAAAACCAGATAACATTACAAAATGTCCCTAATGACGTGTTGGCACTTCTACCATATAAAGGATGGATTTTTAACAGCTTTAAGAAATAACAAATAACCTGAAAAATTCCAACACATTAAAAGTATTTCAGGATTTCTCATCCCATACCATAAAATAAAGAAAAGAGTACCAACAATTTAGTGTAGACCTGTGCGTAAAAACCGTTATTATTGGGGATTCCCGGTTAAAATTATTTTTTCGCAACAATGGCCAAAATTACATTATCAACTCACCAGAAGAAGGATTATAAATATTAGATGCTCTAATTACACAAAATCCAGAATCTCCGCCAACTCAAGTGCCATTAACTCTGCAGCCACCAAGAAAAATAAGAAGAAAAGAATCAACTATGCAATAAAAAAAATGTAATCTAATGGTGATTTTAGTTTGTTAAGCATTATATGTAATTTCTGTTGTCACATTATTGTTCCACAGTAATGAAAAAAGAAAAATATTATTACTACAAGTATTTATAATATATGTTTAATAATAATATTTAATAATATAAAAGTTTTTTTCTCATAACATAATTTATTTTGTTAGAAATATAAGAGGATTTCATAATTAATATACAGGTATAGCCAATACAGTTAACAAAATATAGTATACATGTAAAGTCTTAAAAAATATTTTTATATATTTCAAAAAAAAATTCAACTTAATAAATATAGATATACATATATAGTTTGATTTATTTTATTGATACAAATATTATACTTTACATTAAGGTGGATTTGTTTCTTGTAAATATTCAGTCGAATATGAACTATAGTTTGTTAAGGGGGGAAAAGAGAGAAGCAGGAAAGGATAAACTACCAAATGTGAATGAAATGACATTTATAAATACTTATAAATTATAGTTAAATAAAATAATATCATAGTAGAATGAGGGGAAAAAGGAAAATAATTAGTTTAATAAATGTTTAATTTATAATCAAAATGATAATTTTAAATACCGTATTAACGTATAGTGCAGACATCCCCCAGCTGCCCATATCTCCCTGGTGGCTAGAGGGGCAGCCAGAGGATGTCTGCATGATACGCGCAGACATCTTCCGCTGCTGCCCTGCACTTCCGCCTGGACTTTTCTGATGAAGCCGGAAGGACCCGGCTTCATCATAGAAGTCCCGGCGGTCGTGCCAGGCGGCAGCAGGGGAAGTCATCGCGCAGACATCCACCTGCTGTTAGCAAGGGGTATCCAGGTCGCCTGCAGCTCTGCAGGGGACCTGGATCCCAGTCTTATAGTCTGACCTCGATTTGAGGTCAGATTATAAGACGACCTCGAATGTAAGACGAGTGTTCTTTTTCAGAGCATTTGCTCTGAAAAAAACCTTGTCTTATATTCGAGCAGATACGGTATTTAAATTTAACTATTTATTACAATATTTATAGATAGTACTGATCATACTATCCTACAACAATACCCCTCCCTCTCTCTCCCTCCCCAATTGTTTTGTAACAATAGTTTTTTTATTCCTATTATTTATTATTTTATGTTCTCAATGTCACTACTCTTTCTTCCCACATGGGCCTGTACAATTTTAAAGAGGGAATACAGTTTAATTTCCCTGTTAAGGCCTAACTTTTTCTACATTTTTGTAAATTCTTTTATTTACCCTTTTTTAATTATTCTTTATTAAGTTTTTCTTTCTTTTCTTCAAAAATTTTTTACAAAAACATCGACAAGGACATTGGTCAAATATTTAAAACACAAGTTATACAAAAAACTTCAGTAACATGCAATAATAATTTTTAAAAAAGGGCAGGGAATAGAGAAAATAACAGTACGGAGACACAATTAAGCCCATACAGCTTCAACTCTGTTCCTTCCATAACCTTATTGTTAACACACAGACAGTCGCAGTCTGATCCACTGCAGCTATCCAGGTCATCAACAATAACCCACATTAACACCCCTTTTTTTGGGTAGATATGTCATTGCTGTTTTATTTACACCTATGATTTTAATCGGTGCCTCAGTTAATAAACTAATGTCCCAGAACCCTATCTTTATCTCTACTCTCTTCCCGACCATGACTCCCTATCCATTTTCTCATGTCTCCATTGAGTTCAGTATCATTTACGGGCCGGTTTATTCTCATACATTTACTTATATAGCCTTTTTTTTTTTGTTGACCACATATAAAAACCAACATTTGAGGGATATCTCTTACAGTGGTTCAAATGGAGGGTAGCAAAAGTACATCCAGAACCAACATCAGGTCCCAAGTAGGAAAATGGTTCTTGCTGGTGGTCACTTCAGAAGTGTAGCTTTAAAGAAATGTTTAATGAGGATGTGCAAGGCCAGATCCTGTAACAAAAAATGAGCTGATGAGCGCTGATACCTGGCCTTTGACTGTAGACACACTGCACCCAGACTGGAAACCCTCATCTAGGACAGAGGAGACAACTGGGTTCCGAGAAGAAATATATATATCTGAGATAAATTCTCAAAGAAGATGGTCTGACCAAATTAGGATGACATTGAATAAATCTGGTTTTACCCCATTATCGGCCAGAATTAGCCTTGCAGCAACCAGGCCGTCAACTGGAACATCTGTAACGTCTCTTTTGAGACAAGCTGATTTTCCAACAGTGGGTCTCTGTGTGGTAGAATTGCAAATGCCAGGGAAAATGCCTTCAGGTCTGAAAACCAACTTCGTTTTGGCCAGTAGGGCAGGATCGCCAATACCCTTGCATGATCTGTATGAATATTTTGAAGAATTTAAGAAATTAGTGCAACTGGAGGGAAAACATATGCCAGCTGAAATTTACATGGGATCGATAAGCCATCCAGGATGAAAGGATGGTCCGAAGAATGAAGGGAGGCGAAACAACTGACCTTCGCATTTGTCTTTGTGGCCATAAGATCTATATTGGGCCTGCCAAATTTTTTGGTAAGGTCGTGATAAACTTTTTGGTGTTGGGACCATTCGGTCTGAGTTCATCTTCCTCTGCTGAGATTGTCCGCGAACAAATTGTCTTCGCCTCTGATATGCATTGCAGAAATAGCCAGAAGATGTTGTTGAGCCCAGTCCATAATTCTGGAACATAGGACCTGTAATGTTAGGCTTCTTGTACTCCCCGGCTGTTTAGATAGGCGATTGTAGTATGATTCTAGGCTTGCACCTTGATTGCCTTGCCTTGTAGCCAGAGCTAACAGTGCCCTGAACACTGCCAATAGTTCCTTGGAATTGAATGACTGGGTGGCTTTGTGGGATGACCAGTGACCCTGCCGAAATAGGGAGTGTAGGTGGGCTCCCCAGCCTTTCCCAGAGGCGTCTGGGATGAGAATCGTCCAATTAATTGGTTGAAACGACAGTCCTTGTGCTAGGATGTGAGGCAGTTTCCACCATGACAGCTGGGTTCACACTTCCAGAAACAGGCTGAATTCTGAATTCATGTCGTCTTCTTTTTGAGACCAATTTCCAAGATTTCTTGCTGGAGGGGTCTCATCTGAGCCTTAGCCCACCGGATTGCAGGTATAGGATGCTCATGGCCCTTCTGACGGAGCATGATGGATTCACCTGGAGGGCTGAGATCCCTTTCCTGATTTTTTTCATCTGGCTGGCCAATAGAAAAATAGAGAGGGAATTTGAATCCACTAAGAAACCCAGAAAACGGATGCTTGTTGCTGGGGACAGTCTGGATTTTTTACAATTGATAATCGAGCCCAGGCCTTGTAATGTTGAAATGACCGTGTGAATGTTGGAGTGGAGTAGAGCTGGATAGGTTGCTTTCAGGAGCCAGTCATCTTAGAAGGGTATCACGTACAGGCCTGCTTCTCTGAGAAAGGCCGTGACTAGAGCCAGAAGTTTTGTGAATATACAGGGGGGCCAAGCTAGACCAAAAAGTAAAGCCCAGAACTGAAAATGAAGGATTCTGGAGCCTGATTTGACTGCAAACCTGAGGAATTTCTGACTTGAGACAGCCATGGGGACATGGATATATGCATCCTTCAGATCAAGGGTTACCATGACATGAATGCTAGGAGTCTGGCTCCTACTCTGTCAGAATTTCCTTCTTTTTTCACCCTTATTGAATTTGTTGTCATTAAAATTAAATTCATGGTTGGGGCGACGTAAATTTCAAAATCTTTCAGAGGTTTGAGGTGCACTTTGGGGTTTGAAAGGATATCTCCTCTGCCCTTGCATTCTCCTCCCTTGGGGAAGTGCTTTTTTCATATCCGACATTTGTTTAATCATTTCTTCTAATGAGGATCCAAAAAGCTTTGCCTTTTAAAATGGTAAATCGCACAACGATGATTTAGATGCTGTGTCAGCTGACCATATTCTTAACCATAAGGCTCTTCTGGCAACAGATGATAATCCCATTGTTCTGGCAGCCAGTTTTAGGACTTCATCTGTCATGTCAAGTAGAAATCCATTAGAGAGTCTGAGGTTTCTAATTAGCTGACTTACTTCTTCATCAGTTTCTCCCATGAAGCTTTCCAGGGAATGAAGTCAATGTTCTGAGCTCTTGCCACAGCTTTTCTGGTTAAACTTGCTCTGCATTGGAAACCCATCGCTTGGTAAATTCTCCTGCATAGGTTTCTGCCAGTCTATCCATAGGATCTTTCAGCCCAGCCACTTCACCTGCGGGGAGAGTTGTTTTATTAGTCAGTTGCGCAATCTGCACATCTACTGTTGGGATTTCTTCCCATTGTTCGTCAACTTGGGTTTTAAAGAGCTGTTTGGCTTTCCTAGAAATGAATGCCCTCTTTGCGGGATTTTTCCACTCTGTTAATCAGCTCCACATTTCTGGGTATAACTGGAAACCCTTTAATCTTCACAGGAATGTCTTGGATATCCTGAACCGTTGGGGTAACTTCTTTAACAAATTTTTAAATTCGGTTTGTGGGAAACCTTCTTACATATCCGAGTCTTCCTCTTTGGACTCATAGCATTCTGCCTCAACTGATGACTCCTCATATGAGGATGGTGATCTTTGTCTCTTATGCCGGTCAGTGGTCTTAGAGCCAGTTTTAAGGATAGGCTTAGAGGGTGTTTCTGTCACCGATTTATTAAAGGCAACAAAAGTTTGAGCCAGGTTCTTCTGGAACCAACCAAGGAAAGATTTAATTTCTTTCTGCTTTTCACGCTCTAATTGGTCAGCAGAGCATGTAGCGCAAAGCTTACACTAAGGGGACCATAAAGACAGTAGAAGATACGTGTTTGTTTGTTTTTTTGGGCATGAGAGCCACTGATTTTTCTTTTTCTGGAGAAGCAGGACTAGACATCTGAATAATCCCAAAAAACAAGAAAATAAAAAATAAAAAAATAAAATTAACCTGCATAAAAATAAAAAGAAGTAAGCTAAGGATAAAAATATATTATTCTTACCTTAACTAAACCTCTCAGTCGTGTGGGGGCTCGGTGACACGATTTTATCCTTGCTGACAAGCATCCAATGCTGTCAGAAGGAGTTGCACAGCTTTAAAGGGTTTTAATTTGGCGCCTTTAGTGAGATCCGCTCTGCGTGTGTTCCGCCACTGTACGCAGGCTCCAGCCTGATGAAAGCCTCCGGAATCACCAGGATGCCTCTAAAGCCAGCAAAAGAGACTAGCTCTGTAACCCTGAAGAGGGTAAGAGCTGGATCTCTCCGCTTACCTCAAGGGCAGCAATCGGATCCTGATGGAGGGCACCCCTGCACCAACCAATGTCCAGTAACCTTCCGTCCCTGTGAAGGGACAAGAAGGAACTGTGGAATACCAGGTAACAGGGGCTCTTATAGGAGACATGGGGAGGAGCTAACTATCTATCTTAAGTCCTGTAGGTACCTTGCCAAGAGGGAGTAAACCCACAGGCAGTACTGCCAATATAAATTAGAAAAAAAATAGTTTTTGGTTATATCTCTCTCCCTCCCCCCAGTAACTTGTTTCCCGTCTAAGTGTTTCTACATAGTGGGATATTTGAACGTTAAGAAATTGATAGCGTTTCATCTCGTTTTCTTGTATTTTCCGGGCTTCTATATTTTTTTCAGTACCATATGGCCTACTGTTGGGGTTTTTATTTGATGGTTAAAGAAACCTCTCAATGACTCCTCTACCATACCTGGGGGAAATCATTATTTATTAATGGCATCATCAAAGATTTACTTTTAGTCAAATGTCGCCTTGTTTTTGTTTCCCCTATAATTTGTATTGTTGTTGTTACTAAGGGATGTTCTTAATCTATTTGAGCTTATTGGTTATTGTAGAGCCATGGTACTACTTGTATTGGTTTATCTAGGGATTCCTGCTCCAATTTGACCCATCCTTACTCCATTCTATCCCTCTAGCTAGATATACTGCTCTGAATTATTTCTCTAGGTCCGGAAGACCTAATCCTCGCCATGTTTTGGGTCGTGTAAGATAAGAGTATCCTATTCTAGAAGATTTCTCATTCCATATAAACCATCTAACAGCTTTCCTATTATCAATAAAAAACCATATTGGGGATATTTACTGGTACTGTCTGCATAATATATTGGATCCTTGGTATCAAGGTTCATTTTAATTACATTTACTTTTCTAAACCAGAATATATTTAAGCTATTAAGACCATTTCTTTAAATCAGATTTAATTTAATTTAGTATACTGGAATAATTTACTTCTTATAGCCTCTTTAGGTCACTTGTTAAGTATATGCCAAGCTATTTCATCTTTTCCTCCACCCATTTAATGGGGAAAGCTGTCTGTATATTTTCTTTATTTTCTTGGTTTATTGATATATTTAAGATTTCTGATTTTGTCTGATTTATCTTATAATTAGAAAATCCTGCATATATATTAAGTTCTTTCATAATATTTGTTAAAGTTATATGCGGTCTGGTTACAAAGAACAAGATCATCTGCAAAAGCATATGTCTTAAATTCAGTTCCGCCTATTTTCAACACGCTAATATTCTGGTTATTTCTTATTGCGTTAAACAAGGGCTCAAGTGATAGCACAAACAACATTGGTGAGAGAGGGTACCCCTACCTAGTACCATTTGAGAGAGGAATCAGTTGGGATAATAAGCTATTTATTCTCAGGCGGGCTGTTGGGGCATGGTATAAGGATCCTATTCTTATATGCTCCAAAACCATCATAAGATATGTCCAATTAACTCTATCAAATTCCTTCTCGGCATCTGTTGATAGTAACAAGGCAGGGGTCTGGGGTTTGACAAGTGAATCAGATTGAGAATGCCCATTGTACCATCTCTGGCCTCTCTCCCCGGAACAAATCCCACTTGCTCTGGTTTGATTAGCTCAGGTAAAATCAATCTAATCCGGTCACTTAATTTTTGCCAGTAATTTAATATCGTAGTTAAGTAATGATATTGGTCTATAACTTGCACAGGATTCTAGATCTTTCCCTTCTTTCGGGATAACTACTATTTGCACCTCTTGTGATTGTGGTGGGAGAGTTTCTCCCTCTGCAATCAAATTAAATATATCCAGCATTTTAGGTGCCAGTGATTCTGAGAAGACCTTATAATATGTTGAAGTTAGACTGTCAAGTCCTGGAGCCTTACCCCCAGGTGAGTTCTTTATAGCTTTAGTCAATTTTTCAAGTGTTTTCTGGTCTAACTGATTGCTTTCCATTATGCTGTTTTTCTTTAACAGATTAGTCCATCATTTTATAATCTGTGTTTATAGGGTGGTCTTGTCTTTGGTCTTTCGACATATTATAAAGGTCCTGATAGTATTTTTTAAATACTTCTTTAATTGGTTATGGCAAATTGAATGTATTTCCTTGGTCTTTTATCATATATTTATGGTTTGTTACATGTCTCTCTTTTAAGGCTTTAGCCAATATTCTGCCGTTTTACCGCCATGTTCATAATATATACTTTTAATTTTCTTATAGTTTTTTTCCATTTTATAATTAACAATTTTAAATAGATCACCTCCGACTCATTCTCTTCAAAAAAAGTTTTAATAATAGATCTAAATTTATCCACTGTCTGATTTGATTTTAATATAGACTCATTTAATTGCCAGTTATATCCTCCTGTTTGTACATACGGGATGCCAATATTCCTTGAAATCGGAGAGTGGTCATTGCAGCTTATATTCCCTATATTAGCATCTTCCACCAGCCCTAAAAATGTGTGACTTACAAAAAATAATCGATACAGGAGTAGCGTCTGTGGGGTGGGGAATAATAGGTATATTCCTTTTTCTTAGGATTTAATATCCTCGAGTCGTCTAATATTTGTAATTTATGACGATTTTTCTTTATTCTTTTAATCTTAGGATATTTTAAAATTGACGAGCCAGTGGATGTATCCTATAAAGGATTCATTGAGACATTAATGTATCCTCCCATAATAGCCATTCCTTCAGCAAAATTTTCTATCTTTTCTACAATCACTTCAATGAATGCCTCCTGTTTATTATTAGGGGAATAAATATTTATTACAGTAATCTTCTGGTTACCTCTTAACCCCTTAATAATAATAGCTCTTCTGTCTTTGTCCTGCCATTGATCCAGGACCTTAAACAAAATACGTTTATTTATAAATATAGCTACCCCTTTAGTTTTTTTTTTAGTGGAGAGTGGGAAAATAATATCTGTGTATATCAATCGAAAGTAAAATTAGGGACCTTATTCCTGCAAAAGTGTGTCTCTTGGGTCATTACAATATCTACCTGGATCCTTCTCAGTTCTCTGGAGGAGACCTGATCTTTTCAATGGGGAGTTAAGGCCCTTTGCATTAATGGACACTAATTTAACAGTCAAACCCTTATTGTCTTTATCCATTTCTTTATCCATACCCTCCTCCATTATCACTCCCCCCCCCCCCCCCGATCAGGCCCGGGACCGTCCACACCAAAAGGGGATGGGCCCCAAGCGAGAACCAGGGGGGGGGGGAGAAAAGGAAAAAAAGAGGGGTGAGTGGGGAGACCAAGAGAGAGAAAGAAACAGAAAAGAAAGAAACAAGGAAACCAAAAGGAAAGAAAAAAAAAACACACACAAAAACAATAAAAACATCAACACGACAAAAAAAAAACACCCTCCTAATACTGATGGAGGACCCATCTTCAGACAGTACCCCATCAAACTTCATCCCCCTCCTGGAGCCTTGGATCTTGGGGGAGTCACACTCCCTGAGTGTGTACCCCACAATTTACACCTATACCGGGCTTCCTTTAGGCGCATATCTTGCGGATCATATCCAACATATTCCTGTCCCCTATCCCCCTTCTCCCACCCTATCCCTGTGGGGTTCATATTTTCTTCATTTTCATATTATACCCTTATATTCCGAAGCAATTATTTAATTTACTTTTTAACCAACCAAAAGGTATCCAGAAACATCCATATAAAAAATAAAAGCAGATAAAATAAACTAAGAATCTAAAATAAAGTGAAGTAAATCCTTTTTTTTTTTTTGAGGAGGGGGAGGATGAAGAAAAAGAAAAAGAATCTATATCAGTATCTATATCTTTTATTGGCATTATCTGATTCTCTACTCATTCCATATTCTAACTTGTGTACCAATCATTGAGTGGACCATAATAGATATATTTTATTTAAATGAGTGAAAAGTCCTCCCACCCTGTCAGCAGGAAAAATGCTAGTTCATCATCCCAGTTTTTTCAACTTCCCTTATCAAATTTGTGCAAATTAGTGCATGCCTCTCTTAAACTCTTGTAGTCTCCTCTAGTGCAATATCCTCCCCCTCCTTTACATAAAAGGTATATACACCCCAATAAATAGTCATATTCCCTTCTCCATACCCCTTCTTCCCCTCCCCCACCTCCATATTAGTGAAGGGCAAAAACAAAACAAAAAAACAAGTGAAAGAAAATCCCCATATTCCCCATCCTTTAGTTCCCCCTTCCCTCCCCCTCACTCCACCTTTTATAATAGTAATATATATATTATATCAAAATCTTTGGACCCTCTCCTGTCCTCCCTCCTTTAATACGTCCAACATTTACTTATGACTGTATGTTATAACATATTTGCAACAAAAAAAAAACAAGTCTTTCAACATCCTGTCAAATACTAGTGCAGGATTGTGCAATCAACATTTAACTCTTGTAGTCTTCCCTAGTGCATAATATAATTAAGCAGAAGAAAAAAAAAATCTTCTATCCATAAAGTCATATATACACTTAGCTTGGAAGTGTCCAATGGTATCTTCCTTTCTAGGTCATAGGATATTTCCCTTAGTTCCTTTTTACTTTTAGGCTTCTTCTTTTACAGATCACCAGCTGACGTTTTTCTTTTAAATCTTTTTCTGCTCTCAGGCTTCTTCTAGGGATCTCTTATGTTTAGTCCAGGGCTGATTTATTAATCCAGCTATATAGGAGTCCCCTTGTAGGTATTTTACCCATTCCGTCAAGTCTGGTTCTTCTATTTGTAACTCTTCACAGAATCTCGGGACATCTTCTGGTGATCTGACTCTGTAAGTATTGGAACCTTTTTTTAACGATTATGCTCAATGGATACCTCCAGCTGAATAGTATATCAGCTCTTTTCAAATTCTCAGTGAGAGGTTTTTACCTTTTCCTGTACTCCAGGGTAGCCCATGAAATATCTTGCAGAATTTGTATCCTTGATTCTTTGTACATAATATTCGTCTGTTGTCTGGATTTTTTCAGGATCTCTTTAATCTAAAAGAGTGCATGCAGTTGATTATATCCTGTGTTATCCCTCTGGGCTTATCAATTGGTTTTAAAAAGCGGTGTGCTTGATCAATTGCAATAGGTGAATTTGCTTCTCTCTCCAAGATGGAGTTAAAAAGTTCAGTGAGATTCTGGAAATCATTCTCTGCTGGCTCTGGTTCAGGTGCTCTCCTGACTCGTAGATTATTTCTCTTACTCCTGTTATCTAAGTCTGTAACTCTCTGCTCCAGATCAATTATATATTTCCTTTGTTATTTTTGTTTTTGCTCGAGTACAGCATAAGCACCATGCATGGTAAGTTGATCGGCTTCTATGTTTTGAAGTCTATTTCCTTGTTGAATTATTTCTTCCTTTATTTTGATCATCTCATCTTTAATAGTATTTTTAATAGCCTATACGGCCATCTAAATTTTCACTTGAGATATAAACCTCATAAAATCACCTTTTGTAATTTGCTCCTTCGACCCCTTACTATGTTTTAAAATATTTACATCTTCCTCTTCCCAGTTTTTTTGTATTGATGGTAAAACATGTCCACAATTTCCCCTTGGTCTGAGCTTAGGTCGCTTGTTGTAAGTAGCGTATTGCTGTCTTCTGGAGGTGTTTGCGGGAGTGGAACTAGGAAGGATTTCAAATTGGTGGATTTTTTTCCCTTCTTGGGAGTGTTTGGGGTTGAGATTCCATTTTTTTCAAAGTCCTGAGGTATTCTCTTTTAACATTATTCCAACAGAGTCTTTCTCCACTCTGCTCATTAACTTTTTAGGGGAAAAACAAACATACAAAAAAAACAAATTCTTTCCCTGGTATGGTAGTTCTTTCACCCTGGTGTTTAACACTTCATTCACCCCATAGGGTACGGGACTCTCGCGCACTTCACCTCTCACATCCGCTTTTGGTAACCGCACCTCAGACTAATAAAAATAACCCCTAGCTTCAAAAATCTCTGAAGAAAAAAACAAAATTAACACCTGGAGTACACAGCCTTGATGCTAAAGAGATTGAAACACATTTTTTATTCAAAAAGTAATAAGGCATCTACATTATATGCTTCTAAATTTCGGCATAAAATATCTCAATCCAGAATTTAACATCTGATAAATGATGAGGGTGAAAAAATTATACACCCTATTAAAATAAGTAATACATTTGCTAAAAATTACAAAAAAATATATAATTTGGCATTAAATCATAATATTGTTCATCCCACAACAGAAATAATAAAGTCATTTGTGGATAAAGTCCCTTTGAAAAAAATCACAGCAGAAAAAATGAATATTCTAATTTCACCCATATCACAAATAGAAATTTTAAATGCTATAAATACAATACCTACTGGTAAAGCTCCGGGACCTGATGGTTTTACCATGATATATTACAGGTCTTTCTCTGCTATATTGACACCATACTTAACTAGATTATTTAATAAATATTGGTCTACAGGTGTAATGCCAGAGGAGGCCTTATGTGCACAAATAATAACACTACCCAAACCTGGTAAAAATCCTACAACTTGTCAACATTTTCAGCCAATATCTCTGATCAATAATGACACAAAAATGTACTCCAAAATATTGGCAAAAAGATTATCTCAAGTTCTTCCATCACTAATTAACTATGATCAGGTGGGTTTTGTTTTAAATCATCAGGTCCCAGATAGTACAAGGTGTTATATAAATTTAATACATCAAATGAAACTAAAATCACACACATTCTTTGTTCTTTTCTATAGATGCAGAGAAGGCGTTTTATAGGATACATTGGGGCTTTTTGAGGGAAATTATGTCACAATTTAATATTCCAGAACCTTTCATCAGGGCTGTGTTTGCTCTATATTGTTCTCCTACAGCAACAATCTCTACAACTGGTTTAATCTCTGAAAGTTTTGAACTTTCTAATGGCACCAGACAGGGGTGTCCATTGTTACCACTATTATTTGTGTTGGCAGTTGAGCCCTTGGCTGAAAGGATTAGAAACTGTGTAGAGATGGAGGGGATTGTGGTTGGAGAAAAAAATTCATACTCGCACTCCGGAGTAGGTTGAATGATAAAGGATTGTATTAAATCAAGGAAAAATCATGAACATCAGGGATAACAAACAGATAAAACAGATGCCTTACGCGTTTCACGTGTCTCCACGCTTATTCATAGGCTTAACTAAAAAAGTAATTAGAATGATTGTGAAAACATGTGTGTGCTCTGATGTAACAATCTGTTGTGCAGTGTTATGTGAGAGACCTGAATAAAATGTATGAATGAAGTGAAGATGTGTGTGAAATCAAGAAAAAAGGCATCTGTTTTATCTGTTTGTTATCCCTGATGTTCGTGATGTTTCCTTGATTTAATACAATCCTTTATCATTCAACCAACTCCGGAGTGCGTGTCCTTTTGTTGCTCATTTTCATTGGATTACTTAGTGCTGCGGCTACAGCACGGACGGAGCACCCGGTGGTTTATACTCACTGAATGAAAGAAATTTATCAGCATTTCAGTGGAGCCGGCTTGTTTGTTGTTTTTTTTTTTTACTTTTGTTTTTTCTTTTTTGTTTTTCTTTTCTATATTTGCAGATGACATTATGTTATCACTAAAAACCCTATGTCCTCAATTACATCCTTAATGTCTGTCTTGCAAGAATTTGGCGAAATCTCCTATTACAAATTAAATACCAAAAAAATGCAAGCACTCCCCCTTTTTTTTACACCATGTTTTGAATTGGATATTTAAAAAAAAAAAAAACAGTTTGACTTTGATTGGAGAGACTTTTACATTTCCTATTTGGTTATCAATTTGTGCAAACACCTGTCAAGGATGCATGAAAACAACTTAGGAAAAGTCTGGCCGGCACTTAGGGACGACATGGAGAGATGGTGCAATCTAGAAATGTCATGGTTAGGTAGGATCAATTCGGTTAAAATGAATATACTTCCAAAAATATTAATCTTTAATTAGAGCCATACCCCTTACTATGCCTCTATCATTTTTTCAAAAAATACACTCTACCCTTTTCACATTTATTTGGAATAGGAAACCGGCAAGAAGCAAGTTATTCATTTTGCAGAAACCTAGGGTGTGTGGGTGTATGGGTTTGCCCGGCTTTGCTTATTATTATCACGTTACCAATGCAGCTGCTGCGTTAATATTTAATTTACATACTGGACAGCCCCAATGGCTCGAGATGAAGACAACAAAAATGTTCCCACATCTTATTAAAGAAATAATATGGCTTCCTCCATCTCAATGACCAATTTACATAAATATGTTCCCATCCACCAAAATTACTATAAAATCATGGAACATATTATATAAAAAAAATTAAACCCTTTGCAATTTGGTAAAATTAAAACCTATACAAATCCATTACCAGTTTTAATTTATGACATCCCTGACTTAATTTTAGATTTTTACTGGACATCACATTACATAACACACATTGATAATTTCTTAACATTTAACAAAATTAGCAATTTTGACCAAATGAAAAACAAATTTGATTTGAACATTTCTGATTAAATAATATACAACAAAATAATTAATCTTATTATTGTTAATTGTGGCCTTTTAGGACAGGATCCAAACCAAAGTAAACTTGCATTATCAAAAATAGAAAAAAAGTATACTATTCAGATCCTGTTCAGAAAGGAGCCTTTTCTATTTGTTACACTCATTTAGCTGGGGAACTAAATAACAAAAAATGATTCAATGATAAAATGGGAGGTAGAACTGGGTAAAACATTTAACATGACAGAATGGATTAACTTTGTAAATGCATTGAGGGGTATTACACATTTAGAGTCCCATTATAAAATCTTATACCATTGGTACCATACTCCCTCCAGATTACACAGGTTGAATTCATCACATAAAAATACATGCTGGAGGGGGTGTAGAGAAAGGGGATCTTTGTGTCACATGCTGTGGTTATGCCCTAAACTTAGACCTTATTGGAATTTGATACAGAAATTAACTAAACAATTAAATTGATAAATTTGACACCATAGCTTTGTCTCTTCAAGCAAATTCCCATAAAAATGTTTTATTTTTTTTTGAACACTCAGACTGTTAGACATAAGGAGTATTCAGATTTGTTCGTCCTATTGCTCTCTCAATATCATCCTTGTGTCATATTTCCAATTATCAATTTTGTCTTCGTGTATTATTTTATTGAAAAAAATGTGATCTGATGTAAAATAAGCTATTTGTCTATTGTAGTGATAGAGTCTCGACAAGATCTAGACTTCCTCCTGTCGAGTATCCCTTTTCTGTTTCCCTTACATCAGAACCTACGTAATACATTTACACATACAAACATATAACACACCCGTGTCACTGGGGTCGGGCCTGGCGCCTCTTTTATTATAGATGTTAACTCTATCTTCATCCGATTCCTGAGTTTCCCCTACAGCAGTTCACCTCTAAGAGAATCTCCATTACTTATATCATATTTTCAAATTTTGCGATCCATTCTGCCCAGTTTGTATTTTCTTTATATTTTATATCAAACTGATGGCCTATTCCTTTCTCCATTTTTATTTGACTAAGTACTTGGTTTTTTATTTCATCCCAAACTGGTATAATTTGTGAAGCCCATCTCCTCGCTATTAATAGTTTCGCAGCTGCCAGGATATGGGTTATAACTTGTTTCTGAGATTTTGTCATCTGTTGGTTGAATAGATGTAGTAAAAACACTCCTGGGTCCCAAATGAGGATTATCCCCGTTAGTACCTTGATTTTCTGTAGAATAATTTCCCACATTTTAGTGGTCTCGTCGCAACTCCAAAAAATATGAAGAATGTCCCCTTTATATACGCCACAACGCCAACACTTGTCTGATTTGTTACTGCTTATCTTTACTAACCGTGCAGGCACTAAGTACCAACGGTTTAGTAACTTAAAATGTACTTCATTCAAATTTAGACAGTGGACTGATTTGTATGTTGTTCTCAAGGCACCCAGCCATTCTTCTTACGTTATTTGACGGCCTATATCCATGCTCCATTTATCTATATATATATTGTTTACCGTTGTTTTAGAGTATCTAATTAGAACCATATATTTAGATATCATATTTTTCATATTGTTCGTATTCAATATTTGTAGTAGTTCTTTCTGGTTGTTATTATTAGGTTTCCTAACGTGTTTTAATATAAAGTGTTTTATTCGCATGTATGTAAAAAGCTCTTTGTTGGGCATTCTCATGTCTTCAACAATCTGCGAAAAGGTCTTAAGACCTGATGAGGAATACAGATCATCTATTTTTACGTAACCATGGTCCTCCCATATTTTTAAATTTAGGTCTTGCACATTTATGGTTAATAATCTTAGCGGTAATTTAGACAATAACAGGGATTTTATTTTCAACGAATTCTTTAGTTTTATCCAAGATTTTATTATGTCGTGTAGGATCAATGATCTCCTGATATTCCCTCTTCTTTGGTTTTTATATCTCTTGTATTGCTTTGGACCACTTTTAACTTCCAGAATAATGCCCTTAAGTCCTGACATTTTGTCAGATGTTGTTCAACCGTGTACCAACTTTTGTTTACTACATCGTTCTGTTGGGTATATATTGCTTGTGCAATTTTACATGCATGTGAATAGTCAGCTAAGATTGGAACACCCAGTCCTCCGTTTCCCACTTTCAGTGCCACAAATTCCCATAAATTTACCAAATTATAATAATAAAATTATACTAGACCATATTCTAATTTCTGCAACAACAATTATCACTGGAAAGATATTAAAATCACCACACATAAATGAGGTCATACAATACATATTTGAAAAGAGACATTGTGAACTTGCTTTCCTCTTACCAGCACCAGAAACTGAAATTTTGAAACAAAAGTGGCTTTTATGGGAAGAAAACATCAGAATCAATTATAATCTTATTTCTTAGTTCATTCCTGACGGGATGATGATTGCTATTGTGTTGTATATATTTGACTGTATATAATAATATAGTGTATTTAAACTGATGAGTTGTTACCAACTGGATGATTGTATTTCTAGAGTTTATCCCCTGTTCTGTTATTATCTTATATATTTTCTGTATTAATTAATGTTATTATTATTATATCTTATTGTATACATAATTACATTATTTGAAAAAACTTCAATAAAAATATTTGAATAAATACTGTAATTTTCTAAAAAGATAATGAAAGAATGTTGCTAGTTTTTACATTAAGTGTGGTCCACTCAACATTTTTATTTTAAACTTTTGCCAACATTGGATGGACTAGGTCCGTCCTGTCTGATAAAGCATTGCAGACATTTGACGGACCTAGTCTGTCCTGCAGTTAAACGACTAGTGTTTGCGATCTAAGATCGCAAACACAGCTAAAACGGTGATACTGTAATTTCTTCAAGTCGAGACATAAAGCAACACAGAAATCCGGTGCCTAGGACACCCGCAATCCCTCCACGGACCGATCTGCGGGTGCCATATTGGAGAGCAGCATGCTCCTCCAGTATGGCTGCTGCACTCTAGTGGGTAGAGCGTCGGAAGCGTGAAAAAATTTCACCCTAGAGGCAGTCAGCAACATTACAATGTTAAAAAAAAAAAAGAATTAATTAGCTAAAAATCTAGGGTTAGGGTTACAATTAAATTAGGCTTAGCATAAGGGTTAGGGCTAAAATTAAATTAAAATTAGAATAAATTGAGGGTTAGAGTTAGTGTTAAATTTAGGGTTAGGGTCAAAAGGTCACAATAGGTTTAAAACCCTTTTTTTGTTCTTTTCCCTATAACTCGCAAAAAAATGCAGAAAAACATGGAAACAAGCATATTTCTAAACTATTTCTATTTGGATGGGGTCTTTTTTAATGATTGTATTTGTGTAAATTCTTTCGTAGGTCAAAGTTAGAAAGTGTTTTTTTTCCCCATCATATTTTATGATTTTTTTTTTTGTAAATTATAAGATATGATGAATATAATGGTATCTAACGAAAGCCCTTCTTATGACAATAAAAACAATATATAAATTTGTGTGGGTATAGTATGTGAGAAAGAAGAAAATTACAGCTAAACGCAAACACCCCAGAAATGTCAAAACAACCCATGTCACCAAGGGAAAGACAAGGTCAAAAGGTCATGTCACTAAAGGGTTAAAAAGTAGGTTTTAAGTCAGTCAAGACTGGAAAAAATCCTGATTAAAAAAAAAGATTTTTAAACCCTAAATAGATATTATTGATTACTATTTTTTTGTAGTATTTCCAGTTACTACACAAGATTGTCTAGAGCTCCATTTCAAGTAGACATAAAAAGGACCTTGCTGCCATTAACCCCTTCACATCAGATGGTGCATTGGTCCTTAACGACCAAAGCACCATCAGGTGTCTGTGTGTTCCTGGCTGCTGATCATGAAGTGATCGGAGCCAGGAACACACAAGCGATGAGCTGTACTGAGGATCCCGCTGCAGGGACTTGTAGTGGGATCCCCAGTGTCCGATGAGGCCATTTTGAGTGGCCTCAATCTGACTTAGGAAATGTAGCAAAAGATCAAACAGAGCATTCGCTACATCTCCAGCATCCCTGTGTTCCTGAACTTCCGGGTTCGGACATGCATCCATGACATCACACATGACAACACAAAGTATCGCGGGATGTTGGCAGGGACCGACAGGGTCTATAGATACTTTCGGAGATGTAGCGAATGCTCTGTTTGATCTTTTGCTACATTTCCTAAGTCAGATTGAGGCCACTCAAAATGGCCTCATCGGACACTGGGGATCCCGCTACAAGTCCCTGCAGCGGGATCTTCAGTACAGCTCATCGCGGGGAGCAGCAAAAATAGAGCATCAGCTCTATTTTCTGTGTCAGAGTGAGGCCACTCAAACTGGCCTCACCTGACAGTGGAGACCCCGCTGCAGTGACGCACACAGCTCATCGCAGGGGGCCGCGATGAGCTGTTTAATGTAGGACATTCCATGCCGTCCTACTAGCCTCTAGGCACTAAAAAGTAGGACAGTATGGAACGTCCTACAAAAAGGCAGGGGTTAAAGGGACTATCTGGTGCATCTTCCAAATTTTAATGCATATTAAAGATAGAGTACTGAAAGAACATACATCATTCAAAAAATAAAAACACAAGTGAAAAGTAAAACTTTTAGTGCCACAACCATGAAACGTTTTCCACTCTAAAAGTGCACTTGAAAGGATGAATTGAATGAATCCTACGGCTTATGTCAGAATTAATGATTCTAATGTGCTCATTCTGGCTTTTTTTTCATATATCTTTTATTTTGATTTCTGGTCAAAAATATCAGAAATAAAATAGACAATCATATTGCATTCGGCCACAGACGAGTCAAGGAGTTCTACCTTTTACAGGAGGGTAAGCAATTGAGAATATTAATGCATGTTAATGTGCTTCCAAAGTACTTTAGAATGCATGTTTTACATTTTGCATTAAAATATTAAATACTTACAGCTAGATGAAATTATAGCGGTTTACAAGAAGCCAGGACTGGCCACACTAGCTGAGTTACATAGTAGCTTAGGTTGAAAAATGACTAGCGTCCATCAAGTTCAACCCTTTTCCTAACCCATGTTTTCCGCTGTTGATTCAAAAGAGGGCAAACAAAAACCCCTTCAGCAATTTTGAATTCTGAGTTCAGTGGGGAGTAAAATTCAATTTTTTCTGCATGAACCAATGAGAATGGAATTTCCTGTCTCCCTGGTGATGTCATCAGACAATGTGTTGCAATGTTAAGAAATCCTACTGTGTACAAGAGCAGGTATATCACAGTCCACACAAAACATTCTATTCCAGGATAACAGGAAGTGACTAAATTAAATACTTTATATTCTCAATGTCTACATAAACAGTGCTGCCACACCTGCAGTAGACATGCATAGTAATCACTGGGGGAAACTTGAGTCAAATATTAAAAATGTGATGTATCAAATCACACTGGGAAAAAAAGCCAGTGTACTATAAAAACAGAAATCTTCATCTTGCACCAAAGTGAGTTTGGGGACTACACTGTTCACAATATGTTGGTAGTCTGGAGTGCATAAAATTAGAATCCTGTCATAATAAAGTAAATAACCAAAATAAAGCTTGTCCTAGTAGACCCTTTTTTTTTTTTTTTAAATCTCCAGCCACTTACTTCACAGCAAGCAATAAATAAACCACTTAAGATTTAACATTGTATGACAATTGTTATTTAAAAATGGATATGGCTAAGTTTATTTCAATCCCTGTTTATAGAAAAGCAAAGCAAGAATAATGTGTTTCTCACTTGAATGGTTTTAGGATAAGAAAAAAACAACATCGTTGTAAATGGCTTAATTTTGAACATTTTTACCAGAGCTTAAGTAAAGTTAAGTAACAGGGGAGTAACAGACAAAGTTAGACAAACAGGCACAAGCCAACACACATGGCCCCAACTGTCCCGCAGTCCTGATTGTCAAATTCTGGTGTCAGACTCTGGGGCATGAATACTGCACACATGGGTGTCCGCAGGAAATGTAGGAGGTACTTGTGGACCACATTTCCCATAATGGGGATGTTTTGCTGGCTGAGAATTTTGGGTACTGTAGTTCTCAAGTGACCAGGTCGACTTGATACGGAGGTCAGAGGTAGGAGCACTGATGGCAAAGGCTGATGTGGAGGCGGCTTTTCAGCGGCTCCCAAATTCACCCGCAATGTCACCACTTACTGGCGTGTTGCTTTCAGAGTCGGTTTTATGTTGACCTTTGTTTGCCGGCTCGGACGAGTGTCGCTACATTCTGAGGACATTGGAATGGGTGGCGGGTTGTTTTGGTGTACACCTTGCAGCTGATTAGATGGAGGGGCCTGGTACTTGCTTACTTTTTTGGGGCCTGGAAATAGATTCAGTGGCTGGTGAGTGCAGGTTACCTCAGGATAAGGTAAGGAAGGCGACTTTGAGGTAGATGCAATCCTTGTTAGGGAGGCTTAACTTTGCGACTAGGGTGATTCCTATGGGGAGCGTGTTTAGCAGGATTCTATCTCGGGCCACTGCGGGCATTTCGGCTCCCATCATTTTATCAGGATTACCAGGCCTCTGAGGGAGTACTTGGAGGCGTGGGATTCCTTCATGGCTCATTTCAATGGGAAAGTTTTCTTCCAGGAGGCAACGATGTCTTCCAGGATTTAAACCTTTTCACTGATGCATCAGACCGCATTGGCTTTGGGGCTTATTTCAAGGGTGCTTGGTGTGGATAATTCTCTCTCGGTTTCAGTTCTCACATTTATGGCTGGTTGCCCCGGAGGCAGAGGAGGTGGGGGTGCGATGCCTGGAGGAGATGTGGAGGCTAGGAACATCATGCTCGCACATCGGGTGAGGGCATCACTGGCCTCAGCAACTGGAATGCTTATAGTAAAACTTGGGGGGAATGGTAGGACTAGTTGGGCCAGGTAGTTTCTGCAGGCTAAATGCCTTATTATGGTTCATCTTTTGTTTAATGTTAAAGGGGGTGTTCCCAGCTGTGTTGGAACGGGCTATGGCTGCATTGGCGGTTCTCTTCAAATTTCGGTGGTGGCCGGATATCACAAAAAATGTCATTATTAAGTTGGCATTACGGGGGCTTAAAAAAAGGGGGAGAAGGAGTCTCATAAGAGACAGCCGGTATCGGTGGCCATTTTGGTGGGTTTATTGAAAGTGTTGCCTTTTATTTGTAATGATGCATATGAGGAGGTATTATTTTACACTGCTTATGTTTTAGCTTTCCTTGGGGCTTTTAGAGTTGGGGAACTGGTGTGGTCAGAGATAGTTCCCAGGCAGAGTTGGAGGCACGCCAGAGATCACATGGACCTAAGTAGGAGTAAAGGCAAGGTGAATTAACTAATGGCAAGGTTTGTTAGGGAGGTGGTGATTCGACATTGGGAATTGGAAAAGGTTCTACCAGGGGTTTACCATTCTGATGGGGTTCACGTCAGTGAGGTAGGCTTGGATTTGGTGAACCTAGGTTTCTAGGTTGGGTTGGAGCGAGCTGTGGCGCTGAGGGTTGGCGGGGGGGGCACATCCAGTTTGAGGTGTCAATGGATGGCTGGTGGCAGAGCTTGCAAGGGGATTTTAGTTTAGGGAGTGTTTTTTCTGTATGTTTTAATATGTTATCAAGTTGGTTGTTGGTGTGTGTGTGTGGTGGTACTGAGCAGGTTGGTAGGTCAAACCGGGTGGGAGGGGGATATTGGTATGCCCCCCTTCTACGTTTATTACCTTATTCAGGTGTGTATTTCATTCCTTTTTTTATTGTATATTTACTGTGATATAGCGCTGTCTATTTCTTTATTTATATGTTGATGTAATAATTGTTTTGCACGCTTTTGTTGTTTCAGAAATTATACACACATAAATATATATATATTTTTGGGGGGGGAATCATTGCCTGGTGTATATTACTAAGGGGCGGGGTCATGTGATAATAGGCAATGACTTAAGTTGTTATATTTTTAATAAATATGTGTCCATAATTATTTTCCAAACACCAGTGTCTGTCTTTACTTTCCCTCTATAATAAATGGGGCTGGGAGCTGTGCAAGTGCTTGCAGCCCTGTATAAAATACATTGAAACCTGGGCTACTTGTCCCAAACCCCATTCAATAAAATTGAACACACATATAGACATGTATACAGGCATATATAATATTCCTCACTCAGAAGTGCTAGAACTAGTAAAGCGTGTTCCTGAATTTCTGACCTGAATATTGATTTTATTTTATTGATTGACACTACTGCGCAGTTGGTTGGGCGCTTTCTACAGTCTTAAAATAAAACCAGCATTTCTTATGCTGGGGAGAAGACCAATCACCAGGGGAAGGTAGCTTAATGACCATTGAGCCTGTTCCTTCAATAACAGATTGATGTCATTGTAAAAACTCATGGAAAACTTGCAATTGTTCCGCAAGTCAACTGTATGTGACACGCAAGCAAAAATGACACAGTGAGGACAATAAAGAAGCAGAGCTGACCTTGATTCTTATTCCAAACGCCTTTGTAATCTCCATGCAAACATCGGTCTGCTTTATTTTCTGTCCTATTTGATTTTTCAATAATAAACAAAAAGTAGAAATGTGTTATACAAGCAAGGTCTTATTTGGAGGAGCAACCTCTGCCTTGCTGACAGTATTTCTCTCAGAAACTTAAAGGTGTATACATACACACTGTCACCATAAATTGAATATTATTATTAAAATGTCTTCCTGACTTGTCATGTTTTGTCCCAAGAGCCTGTACAGGTAATTAGTATTTATGCATGGATGCAGCTCACTGTGAACTGGCTATTCCCTTGTAGTGATGGAGACATAGCATAGCTGCTGGACTGGTAATAATGTTAATAAAATTACTTATGGTATTTCATTATAAGGAATGAGCAAATACCTAAGTTTACCACTCACGTGATGCAGTAATGAATACAAAGTTACTGAAGCGATCTCAAGCTCATATTTTACAGTGCAAATATAAAATGTAAAACATTGTCAAGCATACAAATCAACAGCTACATAGGTTTGCTTAATTGCTCTGTAAAAGGAATGCACAGTATTATGTCCTGACTATAGTGAAACAAAATGTCATTGTTGATTGTTTTGCTTCTTTATTGGTTACCACGATACAGGGCCCATCCAAGGGCCTCTGGGTGTAAAAATACCTGTGTGGACCTATCCCCACAGTCAGCTATTCAACAACCAAAAAATAGACTTATTTTGTGGGGCACACACAAAAAACCACAAGCACCACATGACAAAGGAAAGTTACTTTGGAAGTAACTAACTCACCATATCAAAGAGATGCAAAGGTGAGTTGAACCTGTGGCAATGGGTAGTGAAAGAAAAGGACATTTGTGTTAATAATGACTCCCCTCATATTTCTATTTGTTGTCCTATTCCAACAACATCTTGGTATGAGAGTAACATCTTGGTATGAGATGGTAATATAGCATCTATTATCCCTCTCTTTATCCAGAAATGCACATGACAGTTCGGTGCATCATCAAATTGGTGAGGCACTGGTCAGTTTTAAGATTCTTTAGAGTTAGTTTTACTGTTAGGAGTTAGTCTTAGGGTTCAGGGTTAATTTTATAGTTAGTATTAGGGTTAGTTTTAGGGTTGGAGGGGTTAATTTACTGGGTGGGGGTTTGCTACGATTAGTATTTGTCAGCGCTAAGAGTCTTAGTGTGAGGATCCAGGCACAATACCTAAACGTTTCCCCTAGCAAAAATGTGTGATGTGGTAAAAGGAAGATAAAAGGGAAGACATTGTTCTTTCTATATTACTTGACTCTTTCACCACCCACTGATGAGGGTAGGTTAAGTGAGGGAAAAGACTTGATTATATAAGTTTTAGTTTTCTTAAAAATAATAGCTTTGTTATAAAAATTAGATGACATGCTGTGCAGTTTTGCAATTTAACTCACAGTAGGATTTTTTTTGTCTCTATAATACATTGGTCAGTAGAGCAGTCATTTTCCTTTTGATAGCAAGTGACACAGTGGTCTTACTTTAAACTAAAGACTTTTATTCATTAAAAATTAATAATAAATGTTAAAAAAGAAAGTTGTACAAATGATGAATAGGTGATTAAAACAAAATAGGTGCAGTCATCTGGGCATACACAAAGATAAGAAAAACAAAATGGGAACCACATTTCAGAAGTGCTATAATAGTCTGCTCTATAAGATACCTATCCAGAAGGGCATTACTTGAGCAAGGGCAGAAAAGTTCTACTTCCTCAGATGTGACAGCAATTGAACAAGTTCATAGAAGAGTAAAGCAGGGCAAAACACTTGTATACATATTTTGGGGAAGCATGCAGGAACATTCCCCCAATATAGTCTTACTAAATCTTTGTGGTTTGTCAGGAATGCCAGATAGTACCATGGTATGAGTGGACATAATATCTCCTCTTGATATATATGGTAGCCACCAGGAATTTCAGGGCCCCTTACTGAACAAATTTTCTGGGCCCCCTACCCCCGACAATATCTCCCACCTACCCTCACAAGCATGTTATACTGGTCTACTGTAATATGGAGAGTGGTTGGGAGCAGTTGGTCAATATGCCAGTAGTATTTTGCCCTCAATATACCATTCTTTTTCCATTTAATATGCCAGTATTTTGCCCCTCAATATGCCATTCTTTTGCCATTTAATATGCCAGTATTTTTCCCCGCAATATGCCATTTAAGATGTCGGTATTTTGCCCCTCAATATGACATTTAATATGCCAGGATTGTGCCCCTCAGTATGCTCGTTATGCACCACTCTCCTCCCCAGTACTTACCTCCTTGCTGCTGTCTCCCCGTGCTCTGCTGGTCCGTGGCTGTGAGGGAAGCGTTCTGTTCTCCCCTCCAGCCGCGTGGCTTCAATAAAGTTTGTTCAAAAAAATGCGATTTTTTTTCCCTCACAGCCACGGACCGGCTTAACGGAGATTTTTTTTTTACCTGGTGTGACCCGGGCCCCCTGTACCTGCTGGGCCCAGGATGCCAGTATCGCCCGTTACCCCCTGATGGCGGGCCTGTTGATATATACATCCATTCAAATATAAATCAGGCTTTACTTTTCAATTAAACAAGCAGTTCTACACAAAGTGAGTCAGGCTACTCACTAAAACTGAACTGACAAGTGAATTGCAAAATGAGGCATTCATATTTGAGTTGGAAAATATCTCCAAATTGTCCACCTTCAATTCAGCTGTCCATGCCTGATTTTCAAATTGCATTTCTCTTGTAGTTTTACACTGAAAATAATTTCACTGTGACCTCCAGTGACACTGGAGAGCAGGCATACACAGACTCTCTCTGCTTGTACTCAGCTGTTTCAAGTATATGGAATGGTTCCAACCAGCCCTGTGTCATTTAACACACTAAGGGTTTTAAAAGAAGACAGGGTTCCTACACACACACACACACACACACACACACATATATTAATATAGTAACTCCTCCTATACACACACACACACGATAAATTACCGAGGGAGAGTATATTTAATATTTATATCCACATTTTTTTTGTGTGTTGTATATATGATTCATTTTAGGAACCACCAGTCTCTAAAATCCCAAGTGCCTTTTCAGGAGTGTTTTACCTACAGCCACTACACAAAAGAGTAAAGCCCCAAGGAATGGTTGCTGGGGCAAGTACGGTGAGTGCAATGTGGGTGCTGGGGAAAGTCCTGTGAGTGAAATGTCAGTGCTGGGGTAAGTCCTGTGATTGAATTCTAGTTGCTGGAGAAAGTGCTGTGAGTGGAATGGGTGCTGTGGCAAGTCCTATCAGTGGAATGAGTGCTGGGGCAAGTCATTTGTGTGCAATCTTGGTGCTCTGGCAAGAACTGTGTGTGCAATGTGGTGCTGTGACACGTTATATGGGTGCAATAGCAAGGTATGGGAGGGCAATAATGAAAAGAGGGCAGAATAAATGGAGTAAAGGGGCAGAGAAAGGAAAAATAAACAAGCAATGTATTTTTTCTAAAATAATTTTATAATCTGATAACTCTACTTTACCACCTTCTGTAACTGGCAAGGGGAGACAGTGGCCGGGTGGTAGCCTGCGCAGGGCACCTAATCACCCAAATAGCTCCCAGCAGGTGTTCACAGTGAGGGAGCCATCTTAGAATGAGCTCACCGCAGGTCAGCAGCCACCTTGGGTAATGGCAATAGGCAATATCTTCCATAATACTTGAGGGCCATAATCTGCACATTCACTAGGGCTGTAGTAATTATTTTATTTTTCTTTACATGATGTAGAATTTACCTATTATTGTTTCTGACACTGTAAGTAGCATTGCTCCTTTAAAGAATACTGCAATATAGCTCTGATATAACTGTCAGCAGAGGTGGATTAATTTAAATAACAAAATCCCATTGATTACACAAACTTACATGTGGAACTTCTCTTGATTTTAAACTTCCAAGCAGGGCTCTTTCTATCTTTTGTACTGACTTGTCTCTGTTCTAATTGAACAGATACAGTTGACTGACTCCCTAATGTCCCATTTATTCATGGAGTCTGATTATTTATGAATGGGAGGATATATGGTGACATTAATATTTATGTAACCCTTTTTTACATAAACCCAGACCTAAAGTAAGGCACACAGTTTATATTGTGGTTTCTCATTGCAGAGAAGGATATACATTGTAAGCCTTAGGTCCACAAGGTTGAGACTGTGTTTTCAACCAAGCGTTAAGGTAGTTGACAGCAATGGCAATTCATATAGTACATTAGATGACCAAATAGTTAATCACAACTCTTACCATAACCAATGTTTTTCATTTTTTACCAGAGAGTATAAGGGCATTTGCTGCAACGGCTGCCATTCCTGATTCTTAAAAGACGACCCTAGAGCATTGTGTTTCTTTACACAAAACCATAAACTGTAGTATCCTGTTTTTATTTAGTGAAAAAATTTCTCCCTTTCCCTGTAGAACTGGCTGCAGTCATTTTACCTATGACAGAAAGAAAAAAGAATAAAGGATGAGCAAACCATGTTACAGGTGTATACAGTAAATTAAAAATCAGTCTGGTGTCCACTGAGACCCATCAGCGAGAGTAAAAAAAAACAGACAGCTTCAAACTGTATGGTTCAAAATGCAAAAAGGGGAGACACTCAAAATATTAACCATAAATTTGCCCTTATGATGACGCACTTGAATAAATATTATAAGTGATATATGATCTATATTAAAAATGAGAACAAATAGCAGAATACACACTTTGTGATAAATTGACAAGTGATAAATTAACAGATGATAACCACCTTTTATCAGCTTATACACTGTTAATAAAAAAATAAAATTACACTTAGAAAAATAGCACTCCTCCTACTGAAAGACTGGATATTGAACTGAGAAATTGGGAGAAGCTTTCAGCTACCACCACTAGGGTTGCCACCTTTTCTTCAGAAAAATACCGGCCATAGACTTAATATTGGCCTGATGCCAATTTTTTACCGGCCTGCAGGTAAAATACCGGCCAGGTGGCAACCCTAACCACCACACAGACACATGAAAAATACTGACACATTTGGTTCCACTAGTTGGTGCATATGTGTCGAATTTTGATCTAGAAGACACTAGAATGATATCACACCCGAGAACTACATTATTCTAATGTACAATTATTCTGTGCGGGGCTCCCCCGTTGCTCCCCCCCATGCCCGTCTCTTTCCTCTCCCTCCATGTATGCGTCTCTCTCTTCCCATGTTTGTCCCTTTCCTCTTCCTTGCCATATCTTTCTCTCTCCAACTCCCCCAAACCTGTTCTCTCTCTCCCCCTCCTTCCCCATATATCTTCTCATGAGCGGCGGGTGGGGACCCTAATAATAATAATAATAATAATAATAATAATAATAATAATAATAATGAGGGGTGGACCTAGTGTCCCCCCTCCAATAAAAAAAAATGCCTACCTAAACCCCCTCACCCTAATAACAGTGAGGGGGGTGGGCAATAAACTAACCTACAAA
The DNA here is from genome assembly GCA_036172795.1 of Pelodytes ibericus. Lineage (NCBI taxonomy): Eukaryota > Metazoa > Chordata > Amphibia > Anura > Pelodytidae > Pelodytes > Pelodytes ibericus. The sequence continues at coordinate 72,479,018 of CM069864.1, read as the reverse complement.
AAAAAACAAAAAAAACAATTTTCTACTTACCATTTGATGTCTTCAGCCCCAAAAAAGGCCAAATAAAAAAACCATAATACGTGCCGCAACTGTTAAAAAAAAAATTAAAAAACCTGAGCGCAAAAAAAAAAAAAAATTATAATCCACTGGTGAAAAAAAAACAAAAACATCTTCGCCCATGGATGGTTCTTTTGAATTTTCCCACTCTGTTTAAAATGGCTAGCACTCTGATTGGTTGGTTTGAAATCCAACCAATCAGAGTGCTCTGTTTTTTACACAGCGTGGGAAAGTTCTTTAGAATTTTATTTTTGCAGTGCGTATTATGGTTTTTTTGTTTGGCCTTTTTTGGGGCTGAAGAAAGAAAAAAGAAGACATCAAATGGTAAGTATAAAATTGTTTTGTTTTTTTACAGGTTAGTTTATTTCCCACCCCCCTGACTATTATTAGGGTGAGGGGGGGGGGGGGTAGGTAGGCATTTTTTTTTATTTGGGGGGACACTAGGTCCCCCCCTCATTATTATTATTAGGGTCCGCACACACCTCTCATGGGTGAGGACCGGGGGGGGGGGGGACACTAGGTCCACCCCTCATTATTATTAGGGTCCCTACCAGTGGGCAATGGGTGGGGACTGGGGGCTTATTTTACTAGTGACTGGGCAGCAATAGCTGTCCAGTCACTAGTAATTTTAAATTTAAGGCGATATTAATCGCCGAACCCCGAACTCCAACTCGGGCATACAGTGGAATGTCCGTGTTCGGGTCCAGGGTCAAAAAATCGTAATGTTCGGGTTCGCTCAACTCTAATAGAGACAGCGCACTCACAAAACAGGTTGGATCTTAAAACAATTTATTCTATTTATTGCTTTGAATACTTGAGGCCTTGACTGGGTGTCTGGGTTTAGCACCCCATCCACCACAGGTGCTCCACAAGTAGTGTCCAAACTGATTTACGAATTGTAAGAGTGTCTCAGTTTGTATGAAATGGAAGGCCTTTTCATCCCTTGTAAGTAGTGTATTTAAAGAGATTTAACTCTGTTAAAAAATGTAAATATATTTAGTGTTAGGACCCACCAAAACTGGTGTACCTTGACACTGTAGTGGGCTAAACATGATATGGTCCTATAATGTGACCAATTCTCCTTGTTTTTCATTTAAGACAGGTGTTTTAACTTAGTTTTGAGAAACTGTAGTTTTAAGATCCAACCTGTTTTGGGAGTGATTTCTATGTATTGCATGTAACTTTAGTAATTTCAGCGGCACCACCTAATATTTATCATGTATGCTGGTTTAGGGGTTTTATTGTGCATACCATTCTATTTACTGCTTTATTTAGGATAGGAGATTTTACCTTCATCACTTAACTGTGTCCCACATTTATACCTTCTGTAACTAAAAAGGAAATGGCGTATGAAATTCCCTTCTTGAATAGAATGATATTACATTACATCAACACTGGTAGATAAGGGGTGGTTTCCATGGAACTCATTACCTTTGGTACAAATAATATCTTCTGATTGCAAAATGATAGATCTACTGTGTATTTTAATACAAAAATGTTCTGCACCGTGTTGACCTTATGCAGTGGTTCACTAGGTTTCTTACATTGAAACATAGAAGGTCTCTTTTAAAAGTTTACCGTTGCAGAAATGTAAGTTATATGTAATTGAAAGATTGCATCAAGTGTAGGATAAATACTTTAATGAAACAATATAATGAAAGTATCTTACTGAGCCCTCTTTGCTCTGTATACTTATAGCAGGGGTTGTACAATCTTGGGTGAGATAAGTTAGATGCAAGATCTGACCCAATATGTTTATCCCCTGATATGAAGCAAAACAGGCTCAATAAGGTGCATTATTTATATTCTTATATTAATGCATATAAATTTAAAATGCCAGGGACGCTTAATCGAATGGGCCATGTGGGCACTTAGGGCCCACAACCATAAGCCAGGGAGAAATTTTGAAGACAAAAATAGCTAAGGAAGTAAGATAGTGTGAAACAGGCATCATGTGTGGTAAGGGGCACAAATATTTCTAACCTGGAATTTTTGTCCCACCTCATGCCATGCATGGTAAAAGGCAGGATAAAGCATGTAACTGCCCAATGTTCCAGTTAGACCAAGATGGGGGGGGGGGGGCTTTAAGGAGGGGTAATACTAGTTTTTCTTCAATCAATAGTTGCTTTTTCTAATACCTTCACATTTTTCTAAACGTGAGTGAGATTGAGATGAGGCATTAGGGAGTCCAGTGCCTTAAAGCGGCCTATACTTGTGCAATGTTTCAATTAAGCATAACTTTTACCATGCAGAACCATGGTGTGGCAAATAAGATATTATACACTTAACTCTTTAAAATACAAAGTTGTTTGTTGAGGCACCATCACACATTTTATTACCCTTCAAGACTTGACCAATATCAATCCCTTATTTTCATTCTGCTCTGTATGAGGAGCAGAAGCTTTTTTTGCAGATAAACTGGTACCCATAGATAGATGTAGATCATCATGGTATTTTTGCTCATTGCCAGGTTATATAGATGTATTCTCCAAGGAAAAACATTTGGGACCTGAACAGCATTGTCAAGGGCTGGAATGTTACCATGCTTGGCATTCTTCTGTGGACCTATTTGTATAACAAAAGCAAAGTCACACCCTTTTACAGCATACCACTAAACCGGGAGTGGTGACAGAACAACACAGTGACATTCCCTCTGAAACTTAAAGGGACCATACCACAAGCTCCCAAGGCATGCATAGGTCAGTACTGGCAGTTAAAGAGGCCATTCCACTGGGTTGATTTTCTGTGTACATGTTTCTCTTATATGTGATATGCGTTTATGTACTTTAAAAACAATTTACAGTTTTCCTGTTATTTTCCATTTAAAATAAGTAAGAGACAGATCTATTTATTTTTCTTTATGCTATATCATACAGGACTCAAACAAACATTTTTTTGTCCATTCTAGGTGGAACTGAACCTTTAATAAAAATCCTTCTATTATTAAAACTTGGAAAGAGGTTGGATTTGCCAGGCATAAATAATCAAAAGATACAGCCAACGTCTGTAAGTTAATTTTCGTAAGTTAAAATGGTTGTTACTTCATTTATATAAATCATGCAAGTGATATTTCATACAAATGTTGAACTAACTATATGACTCTGATTAGTAACTCTCATACTCATTACATTCATCCATGCATCATTATTAATCATTACAATGAAGCATAGATACTGTGCTATGGTATTACCAATTGAACAATGAACAAAACACACTCATCCCACTAGAATACCTGTTATTTAACCTCTAGCCAGTCGCACCCAGCACTCACTGTCCTCAAACGCTAGGAATAGGAAGCTTACAACTCATCCAGGTAGAACACACATGACTAATCTCTGGCAAAATTAATCTAGCTCCAACCATCCCTAATACTGTTACTACCACCACCTTCGCATTGACCGCTCATGTCTCATGTCCACTCCTTCTAGATCATAGCTTGCGAGCAGGGCTGTCTACCTCATGTGTCAGTCTGTTCTTGTTCATCTAACTTTGTATGTTGTTCCAGGGCCAGCCTTAAGTGTTCCGGCGCACTGTGCAGGCCTCCCCCATGGCGCCCCCCATGCCTGTCTCTTTCAGTTGCCGCACACCTAGCACGGAGCACCCGTGTTGTGTATTTCTGAGGTTTGTGTGCTCTGAACAGAGACCACACAAAACACAGAAATACATCCGAAAGGCGATGCCAGCTACAAATTCGGCAATAGAGTCACTCACTCTGTGCTCCGGGCTGGCAGCATGCCCCTGGTTTCCTCTCCCTCCATGTATGCGTCTCTCCCTTCCCATGTTTGTCCCTTTCATCTTCCTTGCCATGTCTGTCTCTCTCCAACTCCGCCATATCTGTTCTCTCTCTCCCCCTGCATTTTCTTAACTCCCGCCCTCCTCTGTTCTCTTCTCTCCCCCTCCTCTGTTCTCTCTCTCCCCCCCTCCTTTCTCTGTTCTCTCTCTCCCCCCCTCCTTTCTCTGTTCTCTCTCTCCCCCCCCTCCTTTCTCTGTTCTCTCTCTCCCCCCCCTCCTTTCTCTGTTCTCTCTCTCTCTCTCTCCCCCCTCCTCTCTCTCTCTCTCTCCTCACTCTCCTCACTCTCCTTTCTCTGTTCTCCCTTCCCAACTTATGGTGAGTGGGCAGAGCTCACCGGCTAAGAGGTGTAGCTCCTGCCCACCCTGTGAAGCAGAGCAGCATCTGCTTCCCGGGGAGCCGTGGGCAGCATGAGTAAGTGCTGCTTGCGCTCCTCATGCTTAGTGACAGTGGCGTCGCTAGGGGTGGGCTACTGGGGCTAAAGCCCCGAATATCAAGTCCATAGCCCCGAGTCTCTGAGGCTGCTGTCCTGCTTTATTCTTTTTGTTTCCCCCAGCCACGCGCACGGCTTTTTTCTTCCTGCCGGGACACTGTCCCGGACTCGGAGGTGTGTGCTTTCACGTGGTTGAAGATGTGCGTTAAGCCCCCTGTCACACTAACATTCAGCGTCGGCACGTCCTTGCCGTTCTGTTTTTATTTTTCGCTTGCGCTCCTGAGCTTCTCCGCACGCTACTAACTTTGTGAAAAGGAATGCACCGCTCTGCCCCCACTGCCAGCAGCAGAAGCGACTGCACATGAAGATTGTGAGCTTCTCCATGCAGGTTCCCTGACAGATAGGGTGGGAGGGGGACATTCATGGACTCATGGATGTCTGGACTCTGCATGTACATTCCCTGCAGCCCTGATGCTCATTATTTGCATCTAAGTCCTATATGGTCATTAAATCTGCTGGCTGAGTGTGTGAGTGAGCGAGCGAGAGTGCGCTGGCTGAGTGAGCGAGCGAGCGTGCGCTGGCTGAGTGAGCAAGCGAGCGCTGGCTGAGTGAGCGAGCGAGCGTGCGCTGGCTGAGTGAGCGAGCGAGCGTGCACTGGCTGAGCGAGCGTGCGCTGGCTGAGCGAGCGTGCGCTGGCTGAGCGAGCGTGCGCTGGCTGAGCGAGCGTGCGCTGGCTGAGTGAGCGAGCGCTGGCTGAGTGAGCGAGCGAGCGAGCGCTGGCTGAGTGAGCGAGCGAACGTGAGCTGGCTGAGCGAGCGAGCGTGCGCTGGCTGAGCGAGCGAGCATGTGCTGGCTTAGTGTGTGAGAGAGTAAACATGTGCTGGCTGAGTATGTGTGAGAGCGAGTGTGTACTGGCTGAGTGCGAGTGGGTGAGCATGTCCTGGCTGAGTGTATCTGTGAGTGCGTCTGTTTAGTAAGTGTGTCTGGAGGAAGGAGGAATAAAGGTGATCTGATGGCAGATGTGGATTACAAGAGAGGAACCACATGTCATTTTGCAATATGTGCCCACCATTTTACCAATCCCTAGCTATACATTCATTTTAAATTTCACTGGGGATATTGCATATTTCTTTCTTCTGCTAGTGTGCCACATTATACAGAAGGAAAGCCATTAGCATTGCTGGTAATATTAATTATAACAAAACAAAATTAATTAGAACAAAATGCTCTATTGTGTAAGCATCTGATGGCTGAAATTTGTGTGCTATTTTGCATTAGGATGGGGAATCCTTTATACTCTAGAGTGCAATAGTGGAGTTTGTGTAAAACCCATGCATATATATTTTATCAGAACTTATGCCCAACGATTAGGGTATACTATACTGCATACGCACATAACCATGTAAAATGTCACTAAATTGTCCCATTGTGTATATTTAGCAAAAAACAACCTTGAATATGTATTGAAATGTATTGCTTTTATGTCTGTATATTCTTTCTCTAAAAAAAAAAAAAAAAAAAAAAAAAAAAAAAGGGATGGGGACCTTATTGAAACATGTATTTTATTTTTCAAACTCTTCTGTTAGCTGGTGTGTGTGTGAGGCAGCGAGTGTGTGTGTGTGTGTGTGTGAGACAGAGAGCGAGAGAGAGCGAGAGAGAGCGAGAGAGAGAGAGACACAGACAGCGAGACAATCGAGAGAGAGAGAGACAGCGAGCGAGAGAGAGACAGCGAGAGAGAGACACAGACAGCGAGACAGCGAGAGAGAGAGAGACAGCGAGCGAGAGAGAGACAGCGAGCGAGAGAGAGAGCGAGCGAGAGAGAGAGACAGCGAGCGAGAGAGAGAGAGACAGCGAGCGAGAGAGAGAGAGAGACAGCGAGCGAGAGAGACAGCGACCGAGAGAGAGAGAGACAGCGAGCGAGAGAGAGAGAGAGACAGCGAGCGAGAGAGAGAGAGAGACAGCGAGCGAGAGAGAGAGAGAGACAGCGAGCGAGAGAGAGAGAGAGACAGCGAGCGAGAGAGAGAGAGAGAGACAGCGAGCAAGAGAGAGAGAGAGACAGCGAGCGAGAGAGAGAGAGAGACAGCGAGCGAGAGCGAGACAGAGCGAGAGCGAGAGCATTTACAGCCCATAGGCATCATATACATTATTTAGATAATGCCATTGGTATAAAGCCTTGCATATAATGTTATTGTTAATTGGCATCAAATACATCATTTATATGTATTTATAGTTTAATATTATATATATCCTATATACCTATGTCTCATTGGCATCATATAAATCCTTCATATGCCCACCTAAGCATGTGAGCTTCTTTACTTCACTATCAAACCTGTCATGGGCTCCAGCCCCGGATGTTTTAGAGACCTAGCAACGCCCCTGCTTAGTGATAATGCAGGGTATCGGAAATCCAATACCCTGCATTATCACTGTGTGTGGGGAGCGCTGCTCTGCCTCACAGGGTGAGGGCAGAGCTACACCTCTCAGCCTGTGAGCTCCGCCCTCTCTTTCCCGGATCCAGCACTGCTTACCGAGCAGAGGGCTGGTGAGGGGGGATCTTTTGATCTCCCCATCCAGTGCGTCTACCACTTTTTTTGTGGGTGGCTCGCACAGGTCACACACACCTAAGGCTGGCCCTGTGCAGTTCTCCTCTATGCTCTGTACCTAGCGCTGTGTAAATTGTTGGCGCTATATAATTAAATGTTAATATAATGTATCATATATCATCACTGATGATCTTTTATAAATCTTTAAAAAAATAAATCAAGGCGTCAAAAAACTGCAAAAATCCACATGAATTCTGGCAATATAAAATGTGGCATAGATACAATGTAAATTATATTATACGTCATAAATGTGCAGAAGCCATGCTGAAGATGCAAAGCATTAACATAACACTTGTATCTCTAGTATCAGGTGTAAGAAATGCCTTGTTGTCAGGTGTGTTGCCAGCGCAACTAAAAGCAATGTTATATTGCACAGATCTGTACAATACAGTCATGAAAACATCACCATGGTTTACTAGTGGCAGCTTAATGAATATTCTCCTGGGGGCGATCTACCTCTGCAACGTTAAAAATATTAACCAGCTCAATGCCAGAAGCAAATACCTTCTCCTAAGAGTATAATGAAAGTATATCCCAAAAAGTACAAACACAAAAAGATTAAGTTCTCTGAGGGAACATACAGACATTAAAAACAACATACAAAGGGCGCAGTTACATTACCCACAGTAATGTAAAAATGGGTACCAGTTCATAAGGCTCATTTTACTGTGCTATTATCAAACTCTACAATCTGATAGAGCAATGCTAAGGATGCAATCAACTGTTAAATGCAGGACGTTATACTCAATCCTTCAATCATTTGAGCTCGGTATTTTACAACAGTATAGAATGTCTTATGGGCAGGAACAGGTTAAGCACATGCAATGTAATAGAGGTAACACCTAGTGTTTTTATTAAATCATCATAGGTTTAAAACTCGCAATTATACCTCTAACAATGTAATACCGAATATTCTCTGCAACGGGAGGAATGTAATTGAGGTCAAAGTGTCTTAAAAATGAATATTAAAATATAAAAACAATATCAATTACATTCTCGTAAGTGTATGAAGCGTATGATTAATAGCAATAATAATCCACTTACTCATAAAAACATTTAGTTTTACAGAGAATGTCTCCTCATGAACTTTGTCTCAACAATAAGACAAAGCTTTGCACATTTCAGAAAAATACAGTATCTTTGACCTTTATGACACAGTAGGGCATATGCCAGTTAAGGACTTTTGAGTACAATTTAGTACATTTAGGTATAGATTTAACTCCAAACTAAAAAATCCAACAAATTTATTGTAATAATAATTATGCACTTTTTGGATAATAGGGATTTACTGGAGAGGTATAAGTACCATGTAACTTCATCCCACCCATTCTTCAAGACTGGTGGAAATGATTTGCCTGTTTAATATTCAGACTCATTTCCCAAATCTGTAATGACTAAGGCATCACCACAAGGCCACTCCTTCGTTCTCCATCCCTAATTCTTATACAGTGACCTAGCTGTGTCCTTGCTCACTATGAACAGATGCAGCTCTGTATGCATGCTGCAGACCAGCGGGAGATGTAGACAGTGTTGCTTGTGGTAAGGATTTGTACGCAATACGGCAGAGCACTGCTGTCTGAAGCCTGTTTTAGCATTAAAGAGAACTGCATTAATGAAATCCCTCTTTAAAAATCAAATTAGGCAACAGACTGACAAATTCTACTTAAAAATGTCTGTGTACTGTAATTGTTCTAAAAAAATAAAAATCCAAATCTTTAGAAATGACAAATTTGGTAATTTATATAGCACCAACAATTTACGTACTGCTTGGTACAGAGCATAGAGGGGAACTACATTTTATGTTAGACAAACAGGGACATACTGACACATCGCAGCTGTATTAACGCAGCTGCTTCACCGTCCCCACTCACGCGATGGCCAGTTCATCGCGATAGGTCATCGCAGGGATGGTTCATCGTGGGATTTCTGAAGATAAGTATTATTATGGGGATGGTAGCATTACTATTTTGGGTTAATTTTAGCATTAGGGTTTGGGGGGGTTAATTTTAGGGTTATGGTTTAGGGGGCGAGTTAATTTAAGTATTAGGGCTCGAGGGGGGTCACTTTTAGGGGGGTAATGTTTGTAAGTGCTGACAGTTCAGCGCTTACATTGCCGCGATGAAGCGGCCGCGTTCATATTCACCGCTGACAGTTCAGCGTTAAAGCAGCTGCAAAGAAGTGTACTAGACCCCTGCTAAAATTACAATCTAGAGGGAGCAGGGAAATAAAAATGCTGTGAATGTATACAGAGCAATAACAATTGTGAGGCAAATGAGGTAGTAGCCTTGGGTGCACATGATGAGGGTGTGACAGATAGATTATATTCTACATTAGTCTGGTAGCACAGATCACTTTTACACTGAAATAAGCACCGGTGCACTGCATTATGTTGTAGTGTGTAGAACAAAGGAGCAGTATAAAAGATTTCTGCTACTGGAATACCAGAGCACTGACCTCACGTTCCAATTACTACAATACTAGGGTCAGTAAACATTATTGGGGCCCAATGAGGTAAAAGTATATTCCATTATATGAATTGGTAAATATGCAATGCAGAGGACTCTCTGGCTGTTCATGGGGTTCTAAGGGGCTATCGGACACTATACTCATGAGGCAGCAATTTCCTATACTTGCCTTGGGCACAGACAAGTTAAATACAGCTGTAAATGGATACAAACATCCAATAAATAGCGCTTTTGTTTTAAAGGTATCAAGAGCATACTTTTGAGATCATCAGTCTTTAATGTGTATGAGACAGCGAGAAATACCATTTAAGGATTTAGGTATGTCCAAAAAGGTGGGAAAATTTGTATATGGGCTAAGAGGTTCTTATCTGACATTGAAATTTTATGTTTCAAATTCTGTGTAAATGCCATTTACTTTTACACCTACTATCAAGAAGTGGCAGCATTATAAATAAAGAGCATCAAGGCAGAGAATGAATAAATCTTGTCAACATATTCACATTTTGTTTTATGATAACTCACCCTTATTTTCTCTCTTTATTCCTATCTAAACTATTGTTATAATTAAGGTGACATGACATTTTATACACAATTTTTTATTATAAAACATACAGTAGTTAAGCTGACAGGCCTAATCTGCATAACATTTGGGCTTCTATCGTGTGTACAACATATTTGTTTAGATGAACTGAGGGCCATATACAATAAAACTTTTTAACCCATTGAGGACATGACTTTTGGAATGTAGTACACTTGACGGGACATGCTGTTTTTACTTTTTGTTTTTAGTTATAATTTACCTATTTTCCATTCACTGAACCCATACATATAATATACTGTTTTTCACGTCATAAAAAGGGCTTTCTTCAAATACCATTATTTCCATCATATCACATAATTTACTATAAAATAAATCAAAGTAGTGTTTTTTTCTCCTACTGTGACCTTTTGACACCAACCCTAATCACCCCAACACTAGCACTAACCCTAATCTAACTAACCCTAGTTGCCAACCCTAACTCTAGATGCTAACCCTAGATGCTAACCCAAACCCTAGATGCTAACCCTAGTATCCTTTTTTTCTATTCTCAGTGTAATGTTGCTGACTGCCTCCAGAGGCAGTCTAGCAACAGTAAAGAGTGATGGAAGTGAAATCTTAGCATTTCCGTAGCTCTTGCTGGCTCCAGGGCAGCACCTTGTTGGAGAGACATGCTGCCTTCTGATATGGTGCCTGCTATCACTCTGTGGAGCGACCATGGTGTGCCAGGGGCCCAAATTTTGGTGTTCCTAAATGCCTCCACATTGAGGCAGAATAGCAACACTGCCTGAGCACTGGGTACAATCATCACATCTGAATGCAAAAAAAATCTATAGTAACCTAAAATAACTTATGTTTTCAGAATAGTCCAGGTGATAGGGAAGAAGAATGATTGAAGTATTCTTCAAAGTATAAAAGGGAAGCATATTTGGATAACAAAAAAAGTGCCTACACTAAAGGTCAAGTTGTTAAGGAGGAAAGTGTTGGGTCAGACACACGAAGGAAGTACTAATTAATTGAGAATGTGGATTCCTTGAATAGCTTCCCAACCAGCTGTTCTCAAGCATGTCTTCACACACTAGTAAAGGGGCATATTATAAAGATATCTTAGACTGAACATAAATCAATTAGCTGTCAGTCATGTTGCTTGATGCATCTAATCTAAAACAAAGATATCCTTAAAGTTTAGCCATTTGTGATACTGGAGAACAGGTTTTTGAATATTTGTGGCACAAACTACTTAACCACTTATGGACGAAAGACAGTTTAAGCTATCATAGTAAGTCGGGCCTTAGACCTCATGGGATTTTCTATTAATTTAACAACATAAGCGCTCTTGTGAGGGAGGATTTTACAGCCAGGCATGGGGTATTCAAGGATCATATTTTGGCAGCATAACTTGTTAGAGGTCAATGAAGGGACACAAACTTCATTTAGCAGGACTGTCTCACTATTAGTTTTTTACAGCAGTTATTGGTGGGGCTGGACAATTGTGTGAGGTCACTGGTGACATCACTGATATGCTGCACACATGCCCATTGACGGCAGATGGTCAGGCCCGAGTGCAGTTTAATTTTTTGCTAAAGAATATGGTCTGTTATTTCAGTATCTGGCTCTTGCATTAATCTAAAGTCTGCAATGTCTCAGGGCTGGTGTGAAGGTGTGGGGGAAGGGTCAGTTTTAGATTCACATCACTTATGGGTTTATTAATTGGAGCGAGGTCACAACAAGAATAATAGTTATTAAATGCATTCACTATTGATATCAAGGAATGTAGTTATTTGTTGTGAATTGTTATATTAGTGGACTGACAATGGTTTGGGGATTGTGCATTTTTTTTTTCAACATCACAGAAATTGGTCAGAATGGATAGATTCCTGTACAACTTGTTAGTGGAATTTTATATTAGGCTTGAGTGTTCTTTCAAAGGGTTAAACAAGGGGATCTAAAAATAACCTGGTCTCATAAATGACAGCCTTGGAATATGAAAAAAGATTCGCTCACAAGCACCAGGGTGCAGGAAAATATAAAACTCAATGCACACAATATTTTATGTGTAGTAAGCTCCCCTATTTACAAGGGACTATTTTGTGACTGGTTAAACCTGTTTGTTGTACTAGCCAGAAATAAACATTTCAATAAGGTGGGGCAGTTTATGTGAATTACCAGTCTGTTGAATATTTAACACAGTAAAACCAGTCTTACCGACTCCTAACCTACATGTAACTCACACACTATGCACACAGGCTCCGTCATTGTCTCCATCACCTGGGTGTGAGGCTTTGTTTGTATGTATCATGTATGTGTCAGTGCTTTGAATCTCCTGTCAAACAGAAGGAGCTGCAAGAAGAAGAAAAAAAAAAAAAACAACAATCTTAGAATTGCACGTGTGACACGTGACTAATTCTCTAATGGAGAGTACCCAAATCACAGCTTTTCTAACTAAACCAAAAGACAATGGGTAAGCCCTAGCGACATGACAAAAAATATAATCTGAGGTTTTAAACTTGGCAGGTAAAGTAATCTATGATGTTCCTTAATGCTTAATGCCTTAATGATATTTCTGAACAACTAATTGTTTTAAAAAGATAGTCACTATACAACTTAATGTATATACACATACATGCATACACAAACACCACCTTTCGAAAGTTTGGGATCACTTGGAAATGTCCTTGTCTTCCATTAAAACATCCATGAAATAAGTTGAAAAATGAGTAGGAAATACAGTTATGGTGTTGATAAGGTTATAAATAATGATTTAGGTTCTGGCCTTATTTAGAACTGAAATATATATATATATATATATATATATATATATATATATATATCAGGATCAAGCATAGGCAGAGGGTGAATCTGATGGACTTACGACTTTTCAATTTAAATTACTATGTTACTATATGCTGTGTATGTGTGTGTCTGTGTATATATACACTGATCAGCCATAATATTATGACGCTGACAGGTGGCAAGCTGGTGGAGGCAGTGTGATGCTTTGGGCAATGTTCTGCTGGGAAACCTTGGGTCATGCAATTCATGTGAATGGAACTTTGACAAGTACCATCTACCTAAGCATTGTTGCAGACCATGTACACCCTTTCATGGAAATGGTATTCCCTGATGGCATTTGGCTCTTTAAGCAGGATAATGCACCCTGCCATAACGCAAAAATGGTTCAGGAATGGTTTGATGAACACAAGAACGATCTCACTGTGTAGACTTGGCCTTCAAATTGCCATGGCACCGGCAAGCCTCTACGATGCTGTTTTTTGTAGCATACACAAATGAAACTTTTCTAATCACTCTTCATAACTAAGACCATACCTTATTAATTATGTGCCTGTCAGGCTCAAGTTCGGGTTTGACATCCAGGATGCAGAGTACAGGGTTATTATATATTTGGGTTCAGGTATGGGCCCCAGAAAAAACTGCCCAAACAGTCGGTTCAGTCAGGCTTATATTCTGTACTAAGAGGGAGTAGGTGTTAGTACTAATGACTACCAGGTGTGTTACCACAAGTGCAGTAGGCCAGGAACAACAGGATGGATATTAACTTGTGCTGAGAGAAGGCTGATTCATATGAAATGTTGGTGGCAGACAGACAGGGAGACTACACACAGTCCAGACTGAACTTGTTTTCAGTTCCGTAATGTCCTTTTTAAAGAAACAGAATTGCATTGCATATTAAACGTGGAGTCTTAGAACTGACAGGTAAATTGATAAGCTGATATCTTCCTCCTATAAGTCAGTACCCTTTTTTATAAATGCCAATACCTTATTCGATTGACATTGAGCACTGTTATGTATATGTTATCTGATATTTGGCTAAAACGTTTGTGAGGCCTCTGAATAAGTTGTTTGGTAAATAGATTGATAAAGGAAAAAAGGTTTTCTTAAAGAAATACTGCTTTCTACCATTTTTTATACTTTTGAAGACACCTAAACCAGAGCTCTACATGGAGTAATATAGGAGATGGTAAACCAAGTTGAGAGAGATGATGGAGAGACAATTTGGAAACCAAAATATGGATCAAACAGGGTCATAGGCCTATGAATAAGTGCCTCAGGGCACAAAAAGCGTTAGGCATATAGCTGAAGGTTGCTACTGGTGCATGCCTTTATATGCAGCACTATTAAAAGACACTGTTTGACTTATATTTTGGCTTCCGAATTTTCTCTCCACCATCTCTCTCATCGCTGCAGTTTATTGTATTAGGGCTTGTAATGCCCGGAGTGATGGGGACACAGGAACCAATTTACATTAATCACAGCAGAAGAAAATGTACATCAACAGACTTAGTGACTTGATTTTACCGTGGCAGTCTTTAATGTTTTGTTTTGCATGTACAATATAGAAGATGGTGCCTGATCAAAAAACGGAATATCTTGTATAAAGCATACATAGTTTTGAATGACTATGACATTTAATCAGTCATGTACTCTAAGCATGCGTGTTTTTGCATAACCCACCTTTCTATATATTTACAATTACTGCATTTCCCATTGGACTGAAGGCATTCCAGTCCAATTAGCCACCCACTGGCTGGATGTGGCCTTCAATGGTTTTGTCATGAAATGGGACCAGATCACGGTTTGTACTCAATATGCCCTGAGTTTGACTTAGTCTCAAAAATATCTTTGATCATTTCGTCTCCCGTTACTTTCAGTGGGGAAGATTGGAACCTGGGGTTTTTTTTATAAGTTAAACTCGGGTAATTTGAATTAGTCTCAAAATGAAAGCTGACCTCCAAAGTCGCAATTTTAGTGGATAGAACCAAAATAATTAGAGTATGCCACCAAACATGGCAAATATTAGTTTGGGTTTCATATCTAAATATAAAAATTAGGTTTCCACTTGCATTCCATTATATACCTATTCCACAGGTCTAGTGGGTGCAATGACTAGTCCAGTGAGTACAATGGCAGGTCTAGTAGATGCAGGGGCAAGTCCAGTGGATGCAACAATATTGTGAGGGGTTAAATCCTGTGGGAGCTGCAATGAGGTGCAGGGCAAAGTCGTGTGGGTGTAAGTTCAGTGCTGCAGTGTGGTGCAGGTGCAAGTCCTCTGGGTGCACTATTGTGCTATAGGAAAAGAAGAAAAAAAGGAAATAAAAAACAAGAAATGCATTTTTTTCAATAACATTTTTATTCAATATTAAAAAACTGTTTACAAGTGAACAAATGTTTACTAGCAAAATATGTGTTCCTACAGGGATGGATTTTCTTTTTTTCATAAATTAGAATCTAACGACTGGGGTTTTGCCTTATTTTTGAGCAAATACGGTAATGAATTCGATTTAAGTGAGTGACCACTTGTTCCTACCTATATGATAAAAACTCAGTATGTTGGTATGTGGCTAGATCCTATTCTGTCATTTGGCCTTCATATTGATAAGCTATCATCCAAGTTGAAATATTAAAATAGCTAAACTGGCTCCACTTTACACATAGACTCCTTGGAGTATATGCATGCTGTTTAAGACAGCTCCAGTGGGGTTGATGCATAAAATCGATATAGAGGCTAAAAAGTGACCACTATTAACCCTTTTTGCATATGCCTACCAGAATGCCTTTCTTATAGTGGTGGTAACACTGTGAATTTGGTATTTTTTTGTTGGAAAAGTAAGTATTTTGCCTTGTCTGCTGTGTGTAGCTATGTATTTAATAATGCCTTGTTACCCACTGAATTTTAAATAGGGGCTTTCCCATCATCTTTATCCCACCATAGAAGTCTAATGCAGCCTTGCATGTCATGGAGGCGAACTGCTGTGACATGTCAGCATTGATTTTCATTTGGCTGAAAGAGAGTTGCAAAAATCAGGGCATAATAGCTGCGTTCGAAACATGAAGTTAAGAGAAATTTTTCAATTTAGTTTGTAGTCCACAACAGCTGGTGTCGAGTTGAGTATCATGGCGAGTATTGTCCACAAGAGCTGGACAGCACTTGTATACTTTGGCATTCAAGCTCATGTGGACTAAAGAAGACATATAAAATAGTAGTTTTGGTTGAAAAAAGACTCAAGTCCATAAGGTTCAACCATTCACACATCCATGTTATTACCGATGATCCAATGTTTATTGGTTGACACTAGCCTCATTTTTACCCAGCAAGTCATCAGAAAGCTGTGTCCCTCTACACTATCTTTTGAATCACCAATGAACAGTAATCCCTGAAGCCAGTGCTGCTCTGGAGATAACAGATGACACTAACAAATCCAGAAAACAATCCTGTCATCTCTTCTCCCTAGAGGTAGTATTCTCTGGTGGGTTAGATTGCACCATAGGTTTTGCTGCATATTGTTGAAGGTTGTTGGATTCCTGCATCTGGTTTAAATGTAAGTGGGGATACAATTACACAAGAGGTATAATGGCAGAGAGCTGAGGTCTTCTTGTCACCTTGATAAATGAGAATAAAGAAGAACTATCAGGTGTACAATCATTATCTATTTGTAAACATTGACTAATCTTTGTCTGACTAAATAGCAAAAAGGTATGGAAGGGATTGACCAGACGGTAAATAATTGGTTGGGGTGAGGAAAGAATGGATGGCAGAGGGAAAAGGAACTAAGCAGTAAGTGGATATGCTTTCTTAAAGAATTTAGAGACAGAGAAAAAAATAGTGACAAGATTAGAGGAGGTTGGTTCGCTTGAGAACCTAAAAGTTCAAGGCAATGAAAGTTCTAGGCTGAAAACCAGTAGAGAACAGAATTATGGAGATGTTTCAAGCAGCAGTAGTCAATAGTACCAAAAGTAGCAAAAATGTCAAAGAAAATGAGTAGGGAGCAGAAACGCATAGCTGGCCACTTTGGTGAGAACAGACTTGCCAGAGAGCCAAGTACAGAATACACAGTGAAGTGGGTCAAGCAGGGTACTGTAGTTTGTCAGTCATGTATTTATACTAGCCGTTCTAGATTCATGGAAGCAAAGGAAAGTTTGGTAAATTGGTGGACAGGGTTGCTGTGTCAAGAAAGGGTATTTTAAAGTAGAGAAAGTAGATTTGAGGTTACGGTGAATGGGACAGAACGAGTATAATGAGAATACTGTCTTATTGTGTCAGAATTTGGTATACCTAATTTGGAAATGAGAAAAACACGTTGTGATAGGAGCTAAATTATCCATTGTTGATGCAAAGATAATGTTGTAAATAGAGGTAGATATATTTGGGAGAAAGTATGGGTAGTTACTTTCTGCCATAGGCTCTAGAATGTCACTGTGTTTTTGTTATTGACAGAGTGACAGTAATTCTTTATCAATGCATATTGTTTACAAGATCTGGGTTTTCAGTTGCATAGATTAAACAGATTATCAATCTAATTAAAATTCTCAACAATTTTCTGTGGCAGTCTAGTGTGGGGCCTTTTGGTGGAGAGACCAGGACCATCCAATATTATGTTTCATCAATGTATGTCATTAGTGCACATCGCCCAAAAAAATATATAAATGTTGGTAGGATAACAGGGCCACATTAACTGACAGACAATATAGCCCTCTGATATCAATGTGGGCAAACACATACTGGAGTTGAAAGATAAAAAACACCTGTGGGTAAAAGTGAAATAATGTTAAATAGGCTAGGAGGAAGTGTAGGAAATTTGTTAGCCTGTTACTAGCACTGTTTTAAAGGGTTAGAAGTTGTAAAAATATTCAGAGGGATCAAGAATGGAAATATTTGAAGAGTTACATATGTGGAAAAGCTGTAGAAGGTTTCAGAATTACCGTACATACCGTGTTTCCCCGAAAAGACCTACCCAGAAAGTAAGACCTACCTCTAATTGTTGACGTACTGCTAATATAGGCCCTCCTCCGAAAATAAAATCTGCCTCTAATTTTTGCATGTGTCCTCACCCCAGAAATACATCAGAAAAATGACGCTGCGTTGAATTCGGCAACAGAGTCACTCACTCCGTATACTTTTCCTGCTTGTTGAATTGGCAACAGAGTGAGTGACTCTGTTGCCGAATTCAGCACAGCGTCGTCTTTCGGATGTAATGACGTCTCTTGTGTATTTCCAGGGGTGGCCAGCACACAAACCCCAGGAAATACACAAGAGACGTCATGCCTCCAAGGACACATACATATCTAGGGTTGACACCCAGCCGGTATTTTATTGTTAGTTCGGTAAAAACATTTACTTGAAGCCGATGTTAAATCTATGGAGATAATTTCTGGTATTTTTTTGAAGAAAGGTTACCAGCAACCGGGTAAAAAAATTGGTCTGAGAACAGTGATAAGCTTAGAGAAGCAATAGCATGGCTGGTATCATATTTTGAGGCAAAGTTGGCATACCTACCACCATGTGTTGTGTAATTAAAAATGGTGGCAGGCATGTAGCACATGTGATCCTTACTATTATAATAGCAAAAGTTTTGTTGGAGAAATCAGATGTTCTGGTTCTATCTGATATAAGGGGAAAATACATGTTTTTAACTCTCATGTAATTTCTACTGATTAGATACCGGTGAGTGCCCAAGAAAAAAGGCAAATGCAATGGAAACTTTTAAAAATTATTTTCGAATTCTGTTTTTGATATTCACAACTATTATGTTCAGTTAGTAAATATACTTGATTCGTTAAGAGTAACACTAAGGGGAAAACATCTATCCATTATTTTTGCTGTATATATCAGCAGCAGTATGCAGCTATATTCCCTAGAGTATGCGTGAATAGATCAGGTGCAAGACTTCTTTCTGCACGTAAACCATCCGAGCGCGCCCCACTCAGGTGCAGGTTCCCCTTGGCGCGCGCTCAGGGCGCGCTCACCCTCAGGTGCAGAAGGAAAGGGGGCGGGGACCCACTGAACCCGGCTCGGGCCAATCATCGTTTTCTTTGACGTCACGTGGTCAAGCACTGGGCTCGCGCCCCTGTCGGTCGGTGAGTGAAGATAAGGAGACGTCGGAGCGGAGCGGAGCAGAGCATCCCCCGGATAAACCGGTAACTGCTGGGGGTGTGGGAAGAGCAAGTCACGGGGGAAAGGACTAAAGTGGGCAGCGGCTCCCTTTCAAATACCAGATGGGATAGAGAAGGGAAAAAAAATAGCCACCACTAATAAAGGAGTAACATCAGCGGGGTCATTCACGATGTCGAGCCCTCGTGTGAAGGGAAGTATTAGAGCGAGACACAGGTTCCGTAGTGTGTAACCTGTGTTATAACAGTATCCATACAGAGTATGTGCGAACATTACACGGGAGAATACATACCATCTACTGCTACAAAACCCCCGTATTTACATAGTGGCGATATGCCTTGCTTTCTCTGAGTTGTGGGTACACACTGCATCCTATGTGTGTAGTGAGTGATGCGGATGCCTAAGTTGTGGTGGTGCTGTGCAGTCGTTTGATGTGATCTGGGTATTAACAATGCATTGGTGTTATCTCTATAGGGATGGCGTGTAAAGAGATGCGTTTTTTTCTCTGCTCTTAGCAGTTTATTACCGTCATGCTTCGATACTAAAGCTGCAGGGATAAACGGTACCCATGATGCCCAGCTGGCTGAGCATGGCTGGAGCTTTAGTCCCTAGCTGTGCTGAAATGTACCCTGTATTTATTTAAATACGTACATAACTGTCCCTAGAGCTGCACGAATTCTGAGCAATTAACTGCATTTAGGACTGTACTAGGCTTTATGTTGGTTCACTGTGTATTTGTAATTGGGATACTTTACCCTGCTCCCTCTGCCATACCAGCACCTCCTACTGAGGTACCAAATGCAGAAAAAGCTGTGAGAAATAGTCATGCATTCTTCCCAAGTCAATTTTGTGCTCATATGTATATAATGCTAAGTGGTCATTAAAGGTGCCCGTGGGTCATCTAGTTTTAAGGAATATATTTTTTCCTCCTATTTGTACTATTTATTGCCTACCCACTTATGTGTGTTTTCACACATAAGTACACAAGTTTAGAGTTAGATGTCTGAATTCGATGACTGACACTGATATGTGAAATGGGTGTTTCTGATGTAATGGTGTGATTGAGATTGGTGTGATTGAAATGGAATATCTAAACTATGTGTGTTTTTTTTATCCTAAGGTCATAGGTGCAGTTTGTATACCTGCATATTGAATGTGTTGAGTGTCTTTAATTGCCAAGCACTTGTGGGGATGATTTCTTTTTTGTTTACATCTGAACTGGATCTCCATATGCATGTCTTACAGTATTTCAGACATTGGTTTGTTTGTCTTGAGCATTTAAAATGGGGAATGGCAACATTATGTGTTGTGTACACCCTTTGGATACCCACATATTCATTGGTCCAGACTCTGTGTGGACTCTGTGCCCTTGTGCCTTCTTCAGAGCACCTCCATGAATCGAGATTTGTTCTCCATGCACATGCGCTTTGCATCCCCCAGCAGGTCTGCCAGATGGTGTCCCTCAGACTCCAGTTAGCTTCTCACATTGCTGCGGGACAGACTGTACTGAGATGAACATGTAGAATGAATGGAGCTGGCATACACAGGTAGCTTCTCTGTGATGTTTGTAAGCAATCTATAGCTGATGAGTTCTCTAACAATTTTTTTTTTTTATTGATAATTGCTTTTGTTTGCTGGAAGTCATAAAATTAGATTCATTTCTAAGTGTTCTCGCTTCCTCTCGCTTTTGTTGTAAAATATCTGCTTATAAAGTTACTCATTTTATCATAAAAACCTTTGATATAAGTTTTATGCAGATTGTGTTGCACGCAAGTATGGTCATTGTTTATGCGATGATGCACAGTGTAAACGGTTTCATTTTTTAATTTTCTAACCGGATTATTAATTTATGGATCATGATGTATGCAACATTACTTGCAGATTGTTTGTTTCTAGAGGTCTGGCAGTTGCAATCCACTGGTGTTTAGCATTTGTGCCAAAATTGTGTACAAAATAAATAGTGACCCTGATGGATTTCTTGAATTCTGTGAATTTGCAGGTTGTAATAATGGCATAACCAGCATTCTGAGTTTTCAAAATCCTCGATCTTTCCATAATGATTTCCATGTTGGTCTGATGTGCTGTTACATATTTGGTGCTGAAGAGTAAATATACCGAGGGGAAAAAATTAAACACTTAGAGACTGCATGTGCCTGGGATTCAACATCTTGTTACAACAGAAAGTGAAACGCTCGTAAGTAAAGGAGCATATGGGGAAACTCCTGTGAATGAAATGTTTACACTTTCTTAAAAACGTGTAAATGAAACATACAGGTATATTCAGCTCTGGGAAATCTACTTAATATTGTTCATTTTGTAGGTTGTATGGATTTTTCTATTATCATGGACCTATAAAAATGGTTTGTGGCAGGAGAAAAAACACGTTGTTGCTGAATAACAATTATGCAAAACAGCAAAGATAATTCCCAAGGCATTTATTTAAACTTTAAATGCAAAACTTTTCCTGTGTTTTGTGGTACGTATTTTCAGTTCATAAAAAACGTATATGATACTAGTAAGGTGCCTGGTGCTGTTAGTGCTAAAGGTTTTTTTTCAAGGAGCATTGCTTTGTGCATACCAAAGGCAAGCTGGAGGGGGTGGGGGGTCGGGGATTGCTCACATCCTGGTCCTACAAACTGGCTAACACAGTAAGTGATAGAACTAGATGTAATCAAAATGCCAGGTTGTAATATAATTCACCTTTTTATAGAGAAAAGTTGGTTCTAGGAATATACCAAGAAGTTATTCAAAATGTTTAGTCTGTATAGTGTGTATTGTTTGTGTGTTTTCACTTTGACCTTGTCCTTGTATATCAATGATGCCCCTTCTGCAGTATATGGAAATCATGTTTACTTATTCCATTAAACATTTAGGAAGACTGTTTTCAAAAATGACTCGTTCCCTCTAGAGATGCATAATTGTTAGGAGCACTGCAAACCTCTTAGGCACTGCATGTCTCTATTGTAGATAGTAAATACTGCTTTAGCCTGTTACACCATAATACTTTCAGGTCAAAATAAAGATCACAATTTAGAAATCTTAAGCTCAGCTGCTTGTTATATTATTAAACTGTAAAATACTGGCAGTCTGTGTTCATGTAGCATAGATATTTTGTAATCATACAGTACAGCTAAAGAACGAGACTGTAGACAGAATGGAGTATAACTGAATTATACCTTTTAGGAGTATTGAAATTTCGAGCAATTCATCATAATCCAATTACAGTTGAACGTATGTGAGCCAACCCACCGGAATGCTGAGCAACTCCTGCCTCCTTGATGAGGTGATTCTATGTCACAATGGAAAAGATTGAAACTTTAGAAGATATTAATTTGTTTTTATTTATATATATATATATATATATATATATATATATATATATATATAATTTTTGTTTTGTTTTAATCTTACCTTGATATAGATATGTTTCTTCAAACCCCTTAAAAAGCATTTCTATTTATTTGACTTTTTTTTATTTTTTTTTATTATTCCTCTGCAGTTTTCATTGAATTGTCATTTACAATGGAGAATCAGAATAGGAGTGCTGCACCAAGTAACTTTGCTAGACTTCTGTGTTTTTGTTGTAAGGTATCCCACCTCTCTGTGTGTTCAGTTATAATTGCTTCCGACTGAACTTCATAGTGACATCTTGATGATGTGGTATATTTTACTTGCTCTAAGAGGCTTAAGATACTAAAGATGACTGACACATTTATTGTAAGTGTTTTGGAACTGAAACCAGAACATACTGCTTTCCTGTGCACATACAATTTCTCTGTGCAGCTGGTGACAGGATGAAAATATATATATGGCATTTTTTCCATGTTTGTGCTATGCATCATTTGTATTTTTTTTTTTTTTTTTTAGGAATGGCTTCCTAATAATTTTTTTTTTTCATCATTTTTTTAGTAAATGTTAAACCTATTTGTTGATGATTTATAAGCCACTAATATATCCAACTAATAATTCTGGAATCTCCTCTCTACCAGTCCAAGGTATTCCCATGCATCAAGGGACACTCTTGGTCCCCAAATGTACTTTTAAAGGGACTATGTCAACCTAAACATTGCTTATACAGTTAATTTAGAAAAAAAAAAACAAATGAATAAAAATGATCTATATTGTATTGGCAAAATTGTAAGTATACGCATAAAGAAGATTTTGTTTTTTTAAATTGACACTATAATCAATTAATAGGCCATCTAGGTGGAAACTTCAAACCTTCACAGACATCAGCATATTACTAATGCATTTGAATGGCTTAAACCAAAATATTGTTTATACAGTGGCGATAGAGCAGGAATTAGGTAGCTGAGCAAATTGGTAGGAAATTAGCTATGTATTATGTTAGCAAAATTAAAAGCAAAAGCATAGAGTAAGATAAATATGGGTTTTAAAACTGGTCTGTGGTATCTCATCTCATGCAAATGACATCATGTGTTGCTTGATATGCAAATGAACTATTTTTCAATGGGAAATTTGTAATTTCAATTTCAAGCCACCAGGTGATAGAAACAGGCGATGCCACGGACCAATTAATAAATGTCCTCATAATGTATGCATTCACTTGCAATTGAGCTGATGTTCTCATTTTAAATCACTCTAATACATAACACCCGCAATGTAATGGATTATGATGCTGCAGTTAAGATATAACTTTTTACTTACCAGATATATAAGAACAATCTACAGAGCATGGGTGAAGCTGCTATTTATAAATACAATATCTGCAGAAAACATATAATTACTGTAATAATAAAATATGCATTCTTAAAGCTTATCAACTTTAGTATGCATTACGAAAGTGTTTATACTGTCCTTGTAAACTACATAAATTGTGCTGAAGCAATTACCAATATATGTGAAATTCCAAAATACACGGAAACAAATGTGTACTGTGCAACTAAAATAATACCTATATTATTATTTCGTGGTTCACTCTTACGGCCCAAGATGTTTCATCCCATTTCAGAAACAAAGTTTACAAAATTAGGTGCAACTTTACCTCTTACCGCAACCGCTTTCTGGCTCTTTCCCTAACCCCCAAATTGACTCTGAATATCTTCTCTCCATTGCTTGCTGATCCCATCTTACCTTGTATGCTCTCTATCTCGTGTATTCTGTCCAACCCTAACACACCATCAACCTTTCTCTGTCCTCTGGAAATGTATCATTGACCTTCAAGCATAAAAATTGTCCTTGGATCAGGGCTTGACAAATTTAATTTAGTTTTAGGAGCCAGCTAAAAAATTTAGGAGCCAGACAACGGCACATCACAATATCATAAACGCACGGAGACAATCACATACACCCACCTCACATTCACAGCCAGTTCCATTCACACACGCCACATACACAGCCAGTTCCATTCACACACGCCACATACACAGCCAGTTCCATTAACACACGCCACATACACAGCCAGTTCCATTCACACATACATCCACAGCCAGTTCCATTCACACATACATCCACAGCCAGTTCCATTCACACATACATCCACAGCCAGTTCCATTCACTCATACATCCACAGCCAGTTCCATTCACACATACATACACAGCCAGTTCCATTCACACATACATACACAGCCAGTTCCATTCACACATACATACACAGCCAGTTCCATTCACACATACATACACGGCCAGTTCCATTCACACATACATACACGGCCAGTTCCATTCACACATACATACACGGCCAGTTCCATTCACACATACATACACGGCCAGTTCCATTCACACATACATACACGGCCAGTTCCATTCACTCATACATACACAGCCAGTTACATTCACTCATATATACACAGCCAGTTACATTCACTCATATATACACAGCCAGTTCCATTCACACATACATCCACAGCCAGTTCCATTCACTCATACATCCACAGCCAGTTCCATTCACACATACATCCACAGCCAGTTCCATTCAATCATACATCCACAGCCAGTTCCATTCACACATACATCCACAGCCAGTTCCATTCACACATACATGCACAGCCAGTTCCATTCACACATACATGCACAGCCAGTTACATTCACACATACATACACACAGACCAAAGAACAAAAATGTATTTCTTACGGTGTCCTCCCTCCCTGCTGCTTACCTCATTGCAGGGGAGGGGGACATTTATGCTGGAGCCCGATCTTCTTTTGGTTCGTGCTAAGTGCCGTGTTGTCACGTGACAATCGGCACTACAGCGTGTTGCGCGAGGGGGCGGAGCTTACAGTCTGTGTGATCCGCACAGACTTTCTCCCCTCGCGCTGAAAGTAAAACGGATGGCGGCCGGCAAGGGCACCCTGTGACAAACAGCACCCGGGTGCCAGGTCTGATTTCCTGGTCGCCATGGCGACCTGGCGCCTGGGGTTTGTCGAGCCCTGCCTTAGATCCCACGCTTCCATCGGACTACCGTCTTATCTCCCTTCTCTCCTTTACGTCCAAGTTGTTGGAGAATACTGTGCGTTCATATCTAACCTGCTTTCTGTCCACTAATGACTTCCTTGGTTCTTTTCAGGTTTACCTAAGTCAGCCTAGGAGTCTCCTTTTCAGTGTCACTTGCTGGTGCCCTTTCCCTTCTTGGTTGGTGTTCTGTAAGGGTCAGTCCTTGTCCCTCTGCTGTTTTCCCTGTGCACCCCCTCTTTAGGAAATGCAGATGACCCACACTAAGATCTATCTCTCCTCCCCTGATCTTTCCCTCTGTCATGTCAAGTGTCAGGGCTGTCAGTCAGCCATTTTTACCTGGACGTCTCATCGATATCTAAAACGTAATCTTCCCTCCCACTGTCCCCAAATACTATTGCCACACTCCCCTTTGACCTTTTCACTCACCTTATGTGTCTCGTGTACTCCACTCCCTCTAGTTTGCGAGCAGGGCGTTCTCTACCTCGCATTGTTCAATACTGAACAAAAACGCCCGTTGGCATTTCGATCGCTCCAGAGAGCGATAGAAATGCCGGTTTTAAAGGCACAGTGCCTTTAAAACGGCGGGCATTAAAAAACGAGCATAGGAAGCAAATTTATTTGCTTCCTATGCTCTGTAAGTGTTGCTGACTTGCCTCGCAAGTCGAGGCAATCGGCAACACACACAAAAAAACACGATCTTGGTGTGTAGCTGCCTCCTGTGCTCTGGCAGTCACATAATTGCCTCATCACAGAGGCAATCTGTGACTGCCAGGCAGACTGACAGTCGGTCCCCACTGCTTGGTCAGATCAATATTAACCCTATATTGAGCTGACTACTTAGGATCTGCCTCCCTCTCCTCACATTTTTTTTTTAGTGAGGGAGAGAGACAGATCAAAGTAAGAAAAGTAAGTTAAAGTACATTAAAATGATAAATACACTAATAAACAATAATAAAAAAAATTATAAAAGCAATTCCCCGCATTTAACCCCTTCCCTGCCATTGATCTTGCGTAAGCAGTGATCTTGCACATCAGCGCATTTATTTTTGCTGTTTGTGCAATTTTTAGGGGTTAATTTTTTTTGTCAAAGGCTCTTCTAAGTGTTATTAACCCCTTCCTTGCCGCCGACCACTGCTTACGCAATGATATTGACGCCAAAGCAATTTGTTTATGTCTGCATATTTATTTATTTTTTTACATTTTTTTTTTTTTTTTTACACACACCGGCTAGGGGGTTATGTGTAAAGTAAAAATATTTTTGATTTTTTTTTTTTAAGCTGTCTGAGCGCATAGCAATCAGTAAGAGTGAATTAGTGGCAAAGGTGGTTTGGTGATTGCTCTGATGAGCATCACCATTCGCCTGGTCAGACCAATATTTGTGAATATTGATCCGACCAATTTTCATCTGCTTCCCTCTCCTCACTTACATTTTTGTGAGGGAAAGAGACAGATCAGTATTGGTGATATAAAATAACATTCATCACTGTATAAGCAGTAATCTTGCACAGCAACAGTATGTTTTGCTGTCTGCACTTTTTTATGGATTCATTTCTTTGTACTGTAATGTATTACAGTACTAGATAGGCTCTTCTGAGAGCCATTAACCCCTTCTTTGCTGTAGATCACTGCTTAGGCACTGATTCTGAGGTTGCTGACTCAGGGTTCGATTTTGACCCTGGTCAGCTTTCTGATACATCATCTAGTGATGTGTCTGTGGCTGCTGAGCCCTTGCCACAAGGAGTCATGGGTGTCTACTTTTAAAAAATATATGGTTTGGTGGGGGTAAATTACATTGGCTACAGAGATATATCCCATATAGGACATGGACGCAGGCTGACTACATGTCAAAATTCCAAGTTGGAATTTTGAGATGCGCACCTCACAAATGTTGCCTTTCACCACCCAAGCAACCAAACAAACCTATACATGGATGGTATTGCTGTACTCGGGTTGTTTGGCCGAGACATATACCAGAATCTGTGAATTCATGCCTGAAGTACAGTGTATGTGGAAACAAAACTCCAAAAATTTACTACCACAAACTTTGACAAAGGCTGGTTGTAAAATTAGTACATATTCAGTATTAAAATACCACCATTTGAAATACCTTAGGATGTCTTTTTTCGAAAAATATATGGTTTGATGGGGTAAAGTACATTGGACGGCTTCAAAAATGTTCCAAATGGAACATGGGCGCAGGCTAACGACATGTCAAAATTCCAAGTTGCAAATGCGCACATCCCAAACGGTGCCTTTTAGCCCCAAAACAAACCTATGCATGGGTGGTAACCCTGTACTCAGGAGATGTTGCTGAACACATATTGAGGTGTTGGTTGGCAGTGGCAATACCAGAATCTGAAAATTCATGCCTGAACTACAGTGTGTGAAAAAAAAAAATGACATAGAATTAGTACGTGGAAAGTGATAAAATACTACCATTTGAAATACCCTAGGGTGTCTAGTTTTCAAAAATGTATGGTTTTGTGGGGTAAAATACACATTCTGGCTTAAAAAATGTCCCAAATGGAACATGGGCGCAGGTTTTCTGCATGTCAATACAGGGAGTGCAAAATTATTAGGCAAGTTGTATTTTTGAGGATTAATTTTATTATTGAACAACAACCATGTTTTCAATGAACCCAAAAAACTCATTAATATCAAAGCTGAATATTTTTGGAAGTAGTTTTTTAGTTTGTTTTTAGTTTTAGCTATTTTAGGGGGATATCTGTGTGTGCAGGTGACTATTACTGTGCATAATTATTAGGCAACTTAACAAAAAACAAATATATACCCATTTCAATTATTTATTTTTACCAGTGAAACCAATATAACATCTCAACATTCACAAATATACATTTCTGACATTCAAAAACAAAACAAAAACAAATCAGTGACCAATATAGCCACCTTTCTTTGCAAGGACACTCAAAAGCCTGCCATCCATGGATTCTGTCAGTGTTTTGATCTGTTCACCATCAACATTGCGTGCAGCAGCAACCACAGCCTCCCAGACACTGTTCAGAGAGGTGTACTGTTTTCCCTCCTTGTAAATCTCACATTTGATGATGGACCACAGGTTCTCAATGGGGTTCAGATCAGGTGAACAAGGAGGCCATGGCATTAGATTTTCTTCTTTTATACCCTTTCTTGCCAGCCACGCTGTGGAGAACTTGGACGCGTGTGATGGAGCATTGTCCTGCATGAAAATCATGTTTTTCTTGAAGGATGCAGACTTCTTCCTGTACCACTGCTTGAAGAAGGTGTCTTCCAGGAACTGGCAGTAGGACTGGGAGTTGAGCTTGACTCCATCCTCAACCCGAAAAGGCCCCACAAGCTCATCTTTGATGATACCAGCCCAAACCAGTACTTCACCTCCACCTTGCTGGTGTCTGAGTTGGACTGGAGCTCTCTGCCCTTTACCAATCCAGCCACGGGCCCATCCATCTGGCCCATCAAGACTCACTCTCATTTCATCAGTCCATAAAACCTTAGAAAAATGTCTTGAGATATTTCTTGGCCCAGTCTTGACGTTTCAGCTTGTGTGTCTTGTTCAGTGGTGGTCGTCTTTCAGCCTTTCTTACCTTGGCCATGTCTCTGAGTATTGCACACCTTGTGCTTTTGGGCACTCCAGTGATGTTGCAGCTCTGAAATATGGCCAAACTGGTGGCAAGTGGCATCGTGGCAGCTGCACGCTTGACTTTTCTCAGTTCATGGGCAGTTATTTTGCGCCTTGGTTTTTCCACACGCTTCTTGCGACCCTGTTGACTATTTTGAATGAAACGCTTGATTGTTCGATGATCACGCTTCAGAAGCTTTGCAACTTTAAGAGTGCTGCATCCCTCTGCAATATATCTCACTATTTTTGACTTTTCTGAGCCTGTCAAGTCCTTCTTTTGACCCATTTTGCCAAAGGAAAGGAAGTTGCCTAATAATTATGCACACCTGATATAGGGTGTTGATGTCATTAGACCACACCCCTTCTCATTACAGAGATGCACATCACCTAATATGCTTAATTGGTAGTAGGCTTTCGAGCCTATACAGCTTGGAGTAAGACAACATGCATAAAGAGGATGATGTGGTCAAAATACTAATTTGCCTAATAATTCTGCACTCCCTGTATTCCAAGTTGGAAAACCAAAAAGCACACCTCTCAAATGTGGCCTTTTGACCCACAAATAACCTAATCAACGTGTACATGGGTGGTATCCCTGTACTCAGGAGATGTTGCTGAACACATATTGAGTTGTTGTTTAGCACTGACACATAATAGGATCTGTAAATCCATGCCTGAAGTACAATGTATGTGGAAAAAAAATTACTACCCAATAATTTGACATAGGCTGGTGGTAGAATTAGTGCATGGAAAGTGTTAAAATACTACCATTTGGAATACCCTAGGGTGTCTAGTTTTCAAAAATATATGGTTTTGTGGGGTAGAGTACACTTTCTGGCTTCAAAATTGTTGCAAATGGGACATGGGCGCAGGTTTTCTGCATGTCAAAATTCCAACTTGGAAAACCAAATGTGGCCATTTTACCCCCAAATAACCTAACCAACCTATACATGGGTGGTATCCCTGTACTCAGGAGATGTTGCTGAACACATATTGAGGTGTTGGTTGGAAATTCCCCTTCACATTTTCAGGTATTGTTTACCTAAATTGGAATCAAGTTAATTGAGTTGTCTAGTTTTCAAATATATGTACATGTGAGGGGTTATTCATGGATTTAGTACAGATATCACTGTTACAATATCCCTATTGCTAATTTTGAAAAAAAGGATTTTGAAATAGCTTTGCACTACTAGTTCTGGCCCTGTAACATGAATAAAAGAGCTCAAAAACATTGGGCTATTTCTGAACTCAGGACAAATATTAGAAACTATTTAGCAGTGTTTTTTTGTTGTCTCTTCTAGATAAGTATATGATTTTTCAAATACTAGTCAGACATTTTTTTGCCATATTTTATTTAAAAAAAAAAAAATCAAATTACATGCTATTATCAAAATAATGGTATCAAAAGGAAGCCCTTCTTATGAGAATAAAAACGATATATAGTTTGTGTGGGTACACTAAATGAGACAGAAATAAATTACCGCAAAACACAAACACCTCAGAAATGTTAAAACAGCCCATGTCACCAAGCGTCAGACAAGCCAAAAAAGTCATCACTAAGGGGTTAAATTGTTGGCACTATGTAATTAAATGTTAATGTAATATAAAAAGATAAGCATTGGAAAGAACTAAAATCAAAACTACAAATAAATGCAGACTTTTTCTTTTAAATCTCATATTTATTTTTTTATTTTTTTAAACCTGTTTGTTAAGTACAATGTTTGGCCAAATTTATTTATTAATCTACACACACCCACATGTAGGAGATAGATGGCTGAACAAATATATACATAACTAACTGTATTGATAATTGGGATATGGACATCTATTCTGCCTTTTGTCTGACAGCACAATTTACTTTAAGCTTGTACTCCTCCATGGATAAAATTTAGCCCTATATCTAAATTGCAATTTTTTTCCCCCTCCAAGCTTTCAGCATCATTAACCTTCTAATTCCCTTCATAGAGTTGCATTGCTTTTAGGCTAATTATGTTTCATACATTTTTATTTCACAACTTTGAAAGTTGTTTTCAAGTGTTCTATAGATTCATTTGACACTTTACCTATAATGTTTAGAGGGATGAAACAGAAAGCAGATTTTGCCATTAATGGTTGCTATGTGCACCTTTTTTGTTAGTTGATGTAAGTAGTGAGTAGTTGTAGGTTGTTTTGATATCAATATATAGAACTTTTTTTTCTGAACCCATGTAGCTTTCTTTTGATTATGACCTTACTTTGTGGCATCTTCTTAAAATGAGCTACAATTTTTTTTTTCTTACTATAAGTAACAATCATTTTTCTTCTTGCATACCTCATGCCACTCTTTCATTCAACATATACCCTAATTTCAACTTTTTCTAATTGAATTGAAGGCCATTAACCTAGAGAACAAGGATATGACGTTGAAATATTACCATAGCCATTTCTGAAGATAATTACAGAAGCAGTCTGGTGAGTTAATGAAACCACAAATGTGTTTTGTACAGATATCTGCAAATGCACGAACACTGTAAACGAGAAGTGGCATGTACCTTAAAAGATAAATGCCACAACTCCATCAGTGCCTGTTGGTGGTAACACAGTGCATGCACGCACAAGTTTTATGTCCATGCTCTGCCTGTATAAGATGTTTGCTTTTTGATGAAGCAGTTAGGAGAGGGCAAGTTAGCATTCCCTTCATCTAAGCCAGAGGGTCCCTTTGTTCCGAAAGAGTGAGTTGTGATTGTTGCAATCAGCCTTTACAAAAGTTTTGGTGCTTCATTTCCCTTGCTGCTCAGGTAGCCTTATGATTGGCTTTGCATTATGGGATATGTTGTTCCCAAACATCTGCAGTGCGAAGGTAACTGCTTTATTTTTTTTTTGACAAAACCAAAGTACAAAATTAGGTGTAATTTGGAGTGTGTAACCCAGAAGCCTGTTGGTTGTGGATTCTTGTTTTGTGAATTACAATATAATCTACATTAAATGGCACTTGCTATATATTTTTCATTTTGCCCGAATTTGTTTTTTCTGCATACTTTTGTTGTATGTATCTACACAGGTAAGCTTGCCCGGCGTAACTTGAGATAATTAACCAGGAACCGGCATCTTACTAGCCGTCTGCCAGGAGGGGGTTTTCAACACAGACTGTGATTTGTGAGACCCAGAGACTGTCTCTGTGAATGTTGCTGCACAGGTCTAATCAACCCCTTTGTAAGAAGTGGAATGAAAGGTAAGTTGTCCAGCATCATGATCATAAACTACATTTATAAAGGAAGAGAACTGTTGCAAATGTGGAACAGAATACTTAACAGAAGCAAGCCTGACCAATCTGATCAGCCTAGTCTGGCATAGGACTTGGATATCTAGCAGTGTATGTAACAAAAACGCTACGTTGGCATGTGTATTGCTGTAAATCAGGGCTCGACAAACCCTGGGCGCCAGGTCGCCATGGCAACCAGGAAATCAGACCTGGCGCCCGGGTGCTGTTTGTTACAGGGTGCCCTCGCGCTGCCATCCGTTTTTCTTCTACTTTCAGCGCAGCGCGAGGGGGGAAAGTCTGTGCGAATCACACAGACTGTAAGCTCCGCCCCCTCGCGCATCACGCTGTAGTGCCGAGTGTCACGTGACAACACGGCACTTAGCAGGAACCGAAAGAAGATCCGGCTCCAGCATAAATGTCCCCCTCCCCTGCAATAAGGTAAGCAGCAGGGAGAGAGGCCACCGTAAAAAATACCATTTTTGTTCTTTCAAAAAAACACAAAAATGATGTGTATGTGTGTATGTAACTGGCTGTGTGTGTATGTAACTGGCTGTGTGTGTATGTAACTGGCTGTGTGTGTATGTAACTGGCTGTGTGTGTATGTGTGTGTGTGTGTATGTAACTGGCTGTGTGTGTGTATGTAACTGGCTGTGTGTGTGTGTGTAACTGGCTGTGTGTGTATGTAACTGTGTGTGTGTATGTAACTGGCTGTGTGTGTGTGTGTGTAACTGGCTGTGTGTGTGTGTGTGTGTGTATGTAACTGGCTGTGTGTGTGTGTGTGTGTGTGTGTATGTAACTGGCTGTGTGTGTGTGTGTATGTAACTGGCTGTGTGTGTGTGTGTGTATGTAACTGGCTGTGTGTGTGTGTGTGTGT